>OX383968.1:20025933-20626700 GCA_947532105.1 Athrips mouffetella | reverse complement strand
TCAACTCTATTACCACGTTAAGGTCCAAAAGTGTTTCTACTGATGTGCTGTTGAGTGTACGTACAAGCTTCGCTTAAAAAAAATTACTTTCCAAATATTTTTTTTTAATTTTTTAACTCAGCTCATACTAAAGTGGTCACGTGACCGAAAATTTACTTACATTTAATTTACTTACTAAACTTTACTTACAGCACATGCAGTAGAGGGCTGGTTTAAGTCCGAAAATGATAGCTCTGGTGTGGCAGTTTGAGCCTGAAAGAAACAGAACAGATTTCGTCTTCGAAAATTCTTTAGAAAGGCATTAGATTAGAATGCGAAAATCTCAGAAATTTTGGTGTTTAGAAGCTTAAATAGACTAACTTACGCGAAAATTGTGTATTTTGACAAAACTACATACTTACGGATCGACTTGATAACCTTTTTTTTTTGAAGTCGGTTAAAAACAGAATTATTTGAAATTCTGTTCTGTGTGCTTAGCAAATAGCGTAACTGAGTGCATCCCAGTTTTTTTTTTAAGTAGGTATGCTTAAAATATGCAAATTAATTGAAAAGAACATACACATTTTTCTCGTGAACTTCATGTAAAACATGATTAAAACTTAATTCATTTTATAGCTCTACCATAGGACTACTTCATAATTAATACTAATCCGTAATAAACACCTGAACTGTAGGATTTTTTACATATTCTTTTTGTTTTTACCGGTCAAATTAATCATATGGCTCAAAGATCAATCGTTCCGATGCTTTAAACACTAATTACAGCTTTTATGGCAAACCACTAGAACTATATCTTTTGTGTAAAGACTCTTGAAATACTCACAAGATTTGGAGGTTGTCTCAGGTCCACTTCACCTAATCCCTCTACTACAATGTTTGGTAAAATCTGATAGGCAAAACAAACCAGTGTTGTATAAATTACATCAACATGTCTTATAAAAGTGTAAAAATTGCAATTATTAGAAAGTTACCGTTGTATATCCGGTTTTTGTTACACGACGTAACCCTTTCTTGGTCTAGTATAAATCGGTGGCTTTAAAATGCTCTGAGCATACTCTACTAAAGTACGTTGGTTGCCATCATGGTTCCTGTCGACTTTGACGTATGGCTGCTATCCATTTTTGATTATTTTTTTGATCTCGATCCGGAAATCTGAAAAATAAACGATAAGCGTTAAATATATGATTACTAAGTATTTAAAATATTTATCATATCCTCATTCCTCATAAAATAACGTTATTTGTCACAGTTACCAATACTAGGATATTATTTATAATGGCAACACTTATGTTCCAAGCAATAACCTAAAATTTTATTTTATTTACTAAAAATATTAGTTTCTAAGTTTACTTACGCGTGAAATGTGATTCCATCCCACTTTTGTAGATTGTTTATTGCACCCTTTTACAACACTTACTGTTCCAAGCAATAAACTAAAATTTTATTTTGTTTTACTACAAATATTAGCTTCCAAGTTTATTAACGCGTGAAATGTGACTCCATCCCGCTTTTAATTTCTTGAGGATTGTTTATTGCACACTTTTACAACATAATTTGGCATTTTCCATTAAAAAACTTAACTCTTTACCACAATTTTTGTACTTGTCGCGAAAACTCGACTGACTGACAAGTCCACAGATTAGATAGAATATCGAGTCATAGTTTTGTTGCATTAGTGTGCGTGACTGTGTACGTACACGGCGAGTCACAGTTTTACCGGCCTCACTTTTTTGTTCACAGCGCTCCATCTAGACTATTTATTTGATCTGAGGTGTTAAATAAATAACAAGTAATTATTATATTCTAGTGTTTTATTGAGTATTCGTTAGTGGCGACGAGCGGAGCGAACAAGAGATAATGGCGTTGATTGGGAATATGGAACCGTTTAATCCGGAAAAGCAGGATTTTGCGGATTGGAGCGAGAGAATGGAGCAATTCATTTTGGTAAACGACATCGTCGACGATAAAAAGGTGGCGATGATCATTACCCTGATGGGACCGGAATCTTACAATGTACTGAAAAATTTAGTGTCACCTGATCAGCCGTCAGACAAAACTTACGAAGAAATAATTGAGGTTTTATCCAGCCACTTCACAGTTAAGAAGTCAGCCATTGCAGGTAGATATGAGTTCTATAAGTGCAAGCAGAAGGAAGGTCAAAATGTCAACGACTTTATAGTGGAGATAAAAAGAAAAGCAGCACTCTGCAGTTTTGGCGAATTTTTGACCGAAGCCTTGAGAGATCGCTTAGTGTGCGGCTTGTCAAATGAACATCTAATAAAAAAATTATTGACTGTAGGTGACACTCTGTCTTTTAAGGAAGCCATGAAGACAGCCACAGCATACGAAAGTGCAGAAAAGGAAACCAGAAACATCCAGCCGGACATTGGAATTAATTCTGTTCAGGAACCTGATTTAAATGTCTCACAAATAAATCAGCAGAGGCGGTCACAAACCTATGTAAAAGGACGTTCACAAGTGCATTATGGAGACAGTGGCAGGTCAGGTTATACTGAGAATGTATCAAAGGCGCGAAACACTCTTGAATGTAGCCGTTGTGGTGGCAACCATTCTTCAGACAAATGTTTTAAGAAAACATGGACCTGCTACAACTGCCAAAGACAGGGACATGTTGCAGCAAGATGCCATTTTCGTAAATTTGAAAGAAATGTCAGGCAAATGCAAGAGCAATATTCTAAAGGTACTAATAGACGATCGGATCGGACTGCTCTGAATTTAGCTCCGTACCACGATTTTTCCCAATAGCAAAATTGTCGTTTGGGACAATCCGCAACGCTATTGGACAAAATCGTGGTCCGGAGCTAAATTCGGAGCAGTCCGATCCGATCGTCTATTAGTACTTTAAGAGTCAGCAAGAAGAGGAAGAAGTGATTTTGGGCAGTATACAGCAAATTAGAGAAGAAGAAGAATCAGCATGGATGCCACTATGACTAGGAAATGGACAGTCTATTAAAATGCAAGTTGATACAGGAGCCTGTAAATCAGTGATACATAAAAGTGATTTTAAAAAGTATTTTGCTAAAAGTGAACTGCGAAAGTGTCAGTATAAGTTAAAGTCTGTGTCTGGAGAGTCATTGAAGGTTTTGGGGTCAATTAGGGTAGTGGTGAGTAATCTAAAAAAAGAATTGTATTTGATAGTGATTGATTGTGAAAAGTATTTTGAACCCCTAGTTGGTAGAAATTGGTTAAAGGTATTGTTCCCTAAGTGGCAAAAGTATTTTGAGATAAAGCAGATTAAATCTGAAGGCAGTGACAACAAATTGTTAATTCATAAATTAACTGAGATAGTTAAAACAAAATTTAAAAAAGTGTTTGAGAAAGATAGGTCCTCTCACATTTTAAATTTAAAAGCCAATCTAAAACTAAAACAAGGAGCAGAACCTATTTTTCACAAAGCTTATACAATACCTTATTCAAAAAAAGAAGAAGTGGAAAAAGAATTAATTAGCCTAGAAAAAGCTGGAATAATTGAAAAAGTCAGACATAGTAATTGGGCCAGTCCAATAGTATTGGCACAGAGAAATGAAAAGAAATTACGCATTTGTGTGGACTATAAAGTTACATTAAATCAAGTATTAGACACTGAGCATTATCCTTTGCCAATACCTGAGGACATTTTTGCGGAGTTAACAGGAGGTAGTATTTTTTGTGTGCTTGACTTAACTGGAGCCTATCAACAGTTATTATTATAGGAGTCTTCTCGAGAATATATGACAATCAATACACATCTGGGATTGTTTAGACCAACCAGGTTACAATTTGGGGTATCCAGTGGTCCATCTGTTTTTCAATGTGCTATGGATCAAATATTGCAAGGGCTTAAAAATGTTAAATGCTTCATTGATGATGTAGTGATAAAAGGAAATAGTATTTTGGATTGCTATGAGCAATTAGGTAAGGTTTTGGAACGGTTACAAATGTATAATGTCAGGGTTAATGTGGATAAATGTCAATTTTTCTGTAGTGAGATCAAGTTCTTAGGACATAAAATATCTAAGGAAGGAATTAAACCTTTACCAGAAAAGGTAGAAGCTATCTTGGGGGCACCTGCACCCAAGTCAGTTACTCAGTTGCAAGCATATTTGGGTCTCTTGAACTATTATTGTAAATTTTTACCCAGATTATCAGAATGTCTAACACCCTTGCACCAATTGTTGAAAAATAATACTCCATTTAAGTGGACAGATAGCTGCCAAAAGTCTTTCCAACATAGTAAACAGCTGTTAGTTGAAAACCAGTTACTAGTTCATTATGATTGTAGTAGA
Source organism: Athrips mouffetella (assembly GCA_947532105.1). Lineage (NCBI taxonomy): Eukaryota > Metazoa > Arthropoda > Insecta > Lepidoptera > Gelechiidae > Athrips > Athrips mouffetella. Next base: position 20,622,414 of record OX383968.1, on the reverse strand, counting down.
GAATTGTATTTGACATCAGACGCTAGTGAGTATGGGGTCGGGGCTGTACTCAGTCATGGAATGGAAGGAGAGCCTATTAGTTTTGCATCAGGGACATTAAATAGTGCACAGAAAAATTATTCTCAGGTAGAAAAGGAGGCTCTTGCCATAATATTTGCAGTAAAGAAATTTCACAAATTTTTGTATGGGAGACGTTTCACACTGGTTACGGATCACCAACCATTGAAGTTTATTTTTGATCCTTTAAAAAGAATACCGGTCACTGCTAATGCTAGACTCCAAAGATGGGCTCTTCTACTATCAGGTTATAATTACAATATTGTTTATAGAAAGGGAACTTTGTTAGGGAATGCTGATGCATTATCACGCTTACCCTTGCCAGAAATAACCGAGGTTACAGATTCTGTAAACTACTTAAGTTTTACAGAAGATCCTCCACTTGATTTTAAGGATATAGCATTACATACACGAAATGATCCAATTTTAAGTAAAGTTTATGAATATGTAACTACGGGGTGGCAAAAAAGTGTTAGTGAGGAAAACTTGAAACCTTATTTTTTAAAACGAGCAGAGTTGTGTGTTGAACAAAGATGTATTTTGTGGGGTAGTAGGGTTATCATACCACTTAAATTAAGGGCCAAAGTTCTCAGTTTGTTTCATGAATCTCACCAAGGAGTTGTACAATCTAAAATGTTAATGAGAGAATATTGTTGGTGGCCAAATTTAGGACAGGATATAGAAAGAGTGATTGCTGGTTGTGATATTTGTCAGGCTACTAGAGATTTTACTAACTCATGCTCACTGATTCCATGGAGAAAAACTGAAAATAATTTTGAAAGAGTTCATATAGATTTTTTTTTGTAAAGTCTATTACATACTTATTATTGGTGGATTCACGGTCAAAATGGTTAGACGTGCATATCATGCAAAGTACAACAGCATCTCAGGTCATTGAAAAATTGTGTAAAACATTTGCATTTACAGGAATACCGGCTCAGTTAGTCAGTGATAATGGACCACCCTTTAATTCTGCAGAGTTTGTTAACTTTTTAAAAGCAAATGGATGTGAAGTGGTTAAAACTCCACCGTATCACCCCCAGTCAAACGGAACTGCTGAAAGGACAGTGCAGACTATTAAAAAGTGCTTGGCCAGGCTAGAAAATGAAAATCCAAAATTAAATAGAGAGGTTCTTTTGCAAAATTTTCTTTTCACATATAGGAATTCTCCAAATGCAACTGGTATGTCACCAAATGAAATACTTTTTAAGCAAAAACCTAGAACAAAATTTGATCTATTAAAACCTAACAACATTATTTCTAGAAAAAGTTGTAAAAACATAACAGAAAAAATTATTCTATTTAAAGAAGGAGATAAGGTATGGTGTAAAGAGTTAAGTAAAGGAAAGGGATGGGTTAAAGGAGTTATCGTTAAAAAATTAAGTACTGTTAGATATGTAGTAAGTGTTGATGGAATTCATAAATATTTTCATGCCTCATCGCTGAGGCCATGTGCAAAGTCTAATGTGGAATTTCAACCAGATGTATTAATTATGCCGGAGTTGGAGAGGGAGTTGCTGGAGTATGAGCCATCTGTTCAGGTTCCTAATAAGGATTCTGACAGAACTATTAATCCGGAAAATTATGATTATGGGGAAGAGAATTCGAGTAATGTTTTTTTTTATTGTGATTCAAGTAACAGGGAAGAAAATCAAGGAAGTAGTGTAAAAATTGATATGGGTTCAACTGCTTGCTCGGCTCCTGCGACTCCACCTCTTGGTTTAAGGAGGTCAGCTAGATTAAGAAAACCTCCAGACCGTTTAGATTTATAAGTTATATTATGTACTTAAGGTAAGTTTTTATTCAGAACGTATGTTCAAGTCGTCTATCTCATGTAGATATATACCTACATATATAGAATAATTTTTATATTATGTGTTAATGTTTAACATTTATTTTAAGACTATTTAGTTGTAAATTTAAAACATAATTACTTAATCTTTTGAAAAGGGGGACGAATGTGGTGTATGGGGCCACACTAGCTCCCGCTGAAAAATGACATTGACGTTTTCTGCGTAGACGTTCAAGGGCGTAGTTTTTTGGTGTTAAATAAATAACAAGTAATTATTATATTCTAGTGTTTTATTGAGTATTCGTTAGTACATCTCAGACAAATTCCTTGTAGTTGGTGATTTTAATATGAGTGACATAGAATGGATTCACTCTGTAAGTGGTCTTCAACCTTCAGGTTTATCAGACCCGCGTAAAATAGATTTTATCGATACTTTGAACCATTGTAACCTTCAGCAGTACAATACTCACAAAAATCATATTAACGGTATCCTAGATTTAGTATTATGTAATGATTTCACTTATGTATCTCATTGCCTAGACCCATTGACGTCTGAGGATCCTTACCATCCAAGTCTGGTTATTCAGCCATCATTTACAGAACTCCATGCTCTTGAAACACCTGAACGAACTGTATTTTCCTACTCCCGTGGTGATTACGAGAGTATTTGTAAGCACTTATCTCAAATTGAATGGGCAACTGTCCTCAAAAAGGGTAGCCTTAATGATGCAGTTCACTATTTTTATTCAACTCTCGATAATCTCAGAAACCAGTTTATTCCTGTACGAGTGGTCAGGAATGGTAATTATCCACCATGGTATAACTCTTCATTAATTAAAATTATAAGAGAAAAGTTTAAATATCTCAACAAATACAAAGTTTACGAAAATAAATCTGATAATATTACTTTTAAATTGCTGCGCGATAGAGTGAAATCTATCGAAGAAAAATGCTATAAAAATTATATAACTAAAATTGAAACTCTTATCAGTTCTAATCCAAGGATGTTTTGGGCTTATGTAAAAAGTAAAAAAGGAGGAAGTGCGTACCCTGCTTCTATGACCTATTCTGGACACTGTAGTGATACTGGTTCGGGGATATGTGATCTCTTCTCGTCATATTTTCGATCAACTTTTCTAGAGCCTGACCCCCATCCTTCTTTGCCTCATCCTTTGGAACAAACTTCAGCCTGTAGCGTACCTTCAGTGTCTGTTACTAGCGATGAGGTATTACGTTTGTTAAAAAATCTTGATCTGAGCAAGTCGGCGGGTCCCGACACTATCCCAGCTAAGTTCTTGGTTGAATGTGCAAATGAGTTGGCAACACCTGTAACTCTATTGTTTAGACGCTCCCTAGATGAAGGTGTAGTGCCGGGAATATGGAAATCAGCCTTTATAACACCAATTCATAAAAAGGGTCCCAAGAACATTATTGAGAATTATAGACCGATTTCCAAACTATGTTTGCTGGCTAAGATCTTGGAGAGAGTAGTATATAATCAGCTGTACAATCAAATCAAACATATATTTATTCCTCAGCAACACGGCTTTCTCAGAGGAAGATCAACGGTATCTAATTTGGCAATATTTAATGATTTCCTTACCAACAGTATGGACGCTGGCATTCAAGTTGATACAATTTACACCGATTATAGTAAGGCATTTGACCGCATTGACCATAATATCTTATTATCCAAATTATTTTCATTAGGCATTCATGGTGATCTTTACCGTTGGTTTTCGTCTTACGTTCAAAATAGATCGCAGGCAGTAGTATTAAATGGTTTCTCGTCTACTTGGGTGCCAATTCCTTCTGGCGTCCCACAGGGCTCTTTATTAGGACCTCTTTTGTTTGTTATTTTTATTAATGACATACAATCTTGCTTTATGAATTCACAATTTCTTTTATTTGCGGACGACATGAAAATTTTTAAAACAGTTAATAGCATTTCTGACGCATTGCTCTTACAGCAAGATCTTGATCGACTAGATAATTATTGTAGAATAAATAAACTGGATCTAATGTTTCCAAATGTTTTTGTATGACTTTTTCACGTAAGCGGCTTATCTTGAAATACGATTATCAAATCAAAGATCAGGTGTTATCATCTGTTGATTCTTGCAGTGATCTCGGTGTCATTCATGACAGTAAACTACTCTTTGATAAACATATCGACAGAATTTTTGAAAAAGCTTACAGGGCACTTGGCTTCGTTATTCGCAGTTCAAGGAGTTTCAAGAGTATGAAGACTATCAAAGTTCTGTATTGCGCGTACGTAAGAAGCAATCTCGAATATGCGTGTCAAATATGGAACCCTTGCTATAACGTCTATTCTGAAAGTATTGAAAAAATTCAAAAGAAATTTACACGCTATCTTTCTTACAAGTTTCATTTACCCAAGCTGGATTATAACAAGCGGTGTGCAACACTTCATCTACTGCCTTTGCACTTGCGAAGAGAAATTGCTGATATAAGCCTCCTTACTAAGATAGTCCAAGGTTTCGTAGATGGTCCGGAGCTGCTCGACAAAATTAAGTTAAATATTCCCAACCGTAAACTAAGAAAATCACCCTTATTTTTTATCCCATCTAGCCGTACTCAATATAGAAGGAATAGTTTTCTTTTGCGTAGTATGAGGCAATTCAATAAACTCAATCATGATAGTCGATTTGATATCTTTTGTAATAATGTTCATAGCGCTAAAAATGCACTCATTAGAGACTATGTACTGAGTTTGGATTAATTTCAATTTTTTTTTATTAATACTTAAGTAATTTTATGCTTTACATATAATAGGTACTTCATAATAACATAGAATTGTTACTTAAGTTATTTTTTACATACACATGTGGAAGCTTGTCATTGGCTTATAGCAATTGTAAATATAGCTGTAAGCATCCCAAAGAAAATAAAATAAAATAATAAATAAAATTTGAAATTTGGGCCCCCCTATTTTGGCCCCCTTTACATTAATAATCATACTTTTTTCAAAAAAAATTCTAAAACTATTCCAAATTTCAGGTCGATAGCATAAGTGGTAAGCTGTGCGGTGCCGGCCTAAAAAGAATAGTACCGACCCATCTCTTCCCGTGGGTGTCGTAAGAGGCGACTAAGGGAAATGAAATCCAGAGGATGGGCAGCAGCGTCCTTCTGTGTATTATTTCATCTTACTGCGGCCGTCAACCCGTCTGCCAAGCGTGGCGACTATGGTAAAACCCCCTAAGAATCAACATGAATCACAATAATAGTCTCCGGCCCCTAGTCCCCGGCGGCCCCGCTATTCCTGGCTCCGGTAGCGGCCATGGTAACGGTGGGGCAGGGGGTGCGAAGAATCCCCGGCAGATGTCGAGCTACCAACAACGACGACCTCTGGCCCTGGCAACTTATAACACGCGCACATTGCGGACCGACGAGAAGGTTGCAGAACTCGAAGAATTGAGCAGGTTACACTGTGACGGACGTCAGCTTGTACGAGATTAGAATGGCTCTCAGACAGCTTAGAAACAACAAGGCACCCGGGCACGATGGAATTACGGCTGAGCTTCTGAAAGCAGGCGGAAGGCCAGTGCTTAAAGCTCTTCAGAAGCTGTTTAATTCTGTCATACTCGAAGGGAAAACGCCACAGGCATGGCACAGGAGTGTGGTGGTACTCTTCTTCAAAAAGGGTGATAAGACCCTGCTGAAGAATTACAGACCCATCTCACTTCTGAGCCATGTCTATAAGCTGTTCTCGAGAGTCATTACGAACCGTCTCGCGCGCAGGCTCGACGACTTCCAGCCTCCCGAACAAGCCGGTTTTCGTAAAGGCTTCAGTACCAAAGACCACATACATACGCTACGGCAAGTTATACAGAAGACCGAAGAGTATAACCAGCCACTTTGCCTAGCGTTTGTGGACTATGAGAAGGCCTTCGATTCGATCGAGACGTGGGCCGTGCTACGATCTCTCCAGAGGTGCCAAGACGACTATCGGTACATTGAAGTGTTGAAGGATCTGTACAAACCACTCTGTCAGTTCGTCTTCAGGACCAGGACTCGAAACCTATCCAATTGCAGCGAGGAGTGAGACAGGGAGACGTCATATCTCCTAAACTGTTCACCACTGCATTGGAAGACGTCTTCAAACTCCTGGACTGGAAAGGACTTGGCATCAACATCAATGGCGAGTACATGACCCACATTCGATTTGCCGACGATATTGTCGTAATGGCTGAGACCCTGGAAGATCTCGGCACGATGCTCAATAACCACAGTAGAGTTTTACAACAAGTGGGTCTTAAAATGAACATGGATAAGACGAAAAATATGTCTAACGCCCTTGTTGTACCCACTCCACTCAAAGTTGGAGACTCTACGCTCGAAGTTGTTGATGAGTACGTATACCTGGGACAAACAGTCCAGCTGGGTAAATCCAACTTAGAGAAAGAGGTTACTCGTCGAATCCGACTCGGATGGGCAGCGTTCGGGAAGCTCCGCAATATCTTCACGTCCAAAATACCGCAGTGTCTCAAGACGAAAGTCTTTGACCAGTGTGTGTTGCCAGTGATGACATATGGCACCGAGACGTGACCGCTCACGATGGGCCTTATCAGAAAGCTCAAAGTCACCCAAAGGGCTATGGAAAGGGCTATGCTCGGAGTCTCTCTGCGCGATCGAATCAGAAATGAGGAGATCCGCAGAAGAACTAAAGTAACTGACATAGCCCTGAGAATCGCTAAACTGAAGTGGCAGTGGGCAGGGCACATCGCAAGAAGAACCGATGGCCGATGGGGCGTGAGGGTTCTACAGTGGCAACCACGTACCGGAAGGACCACAAGGTGGACCGACGATTTGGTCAAGGTCGTGGGAAGCCACTGGATGCGAGCAGCGCAGGACCGGTCGTCATGGAGTTCTTTAGGGGAGGCCTATGTCCAGCAGTGGACGTCTTTCGGCTGATATGATGAGCATAAGTGGTTGCTGAGATATAGAGGTGTGACAGACAGAAGAACAGACAGACAGACAGAGCGGCACCATAAGGGTTCCTTTTTTTTACCATTTTGGTATCGGAACCCTAAAAACGCGCGGCTTTTGTTAGCTTCGTTCATCTGCGTCACAGAATACCATATATGTACTAGTGTCTGCTTACCTATACTGAACGTAGGTATAGTTAAATATAAGAGCGTAAATTGTTTTTTTTAGAAAACAGTGTTACTTCGAGAGGTCTTTTTATTTTTCTTTAATTTTTTACATAAACTTCTATCGACTGTAATCAATTCAGATTTTTCGTTACGTTTTTATAGACTTTTTTTAGTTTAACTGGAAAATGAGTCGTAAAAAAATACAAAATTTATTTTACTGCATAATTTCGACTTTAGGTGATTATAAAACCCTTACTCATACTATTCGGCATCTAATTAAACTATTTATAACAATAAGCTAAATGTTTCTATTTAAAAAGATTTTATATAATGCAACTCCTTGCATTTCTATGCTTGTTGCGGCCAGCGTGCCGCGTGCGGCGGTGCTCAGTGCGTGTATGTTGTGCGGGGAGCGGGGGGCTCGAGCGAGAAGACTCCGCCCATTGAGCGTTAAATATTTTCAGACATATCCTCTTAAGGTTCAAGCGATTTTATTTGGTAAAATAAAGTTATTTTATTTATGACTTTTCGTAAAACCGGTGACTTTTGATGTATTTTCCTCTTCCCTCCCTCTTCACCTATGAGACGTGCCTGTTCTGAACAATCTAGGCGCCTAGCTCTGCTGAAAATTCTGTAGTCGAATGCCAGCTCTTGTTGCCCTTCAAGCGGTCTAAAATTTGCTAATTCGCTTTTTTTAAACTGCCCCTTGAACCTCAGTAAAGAGCACGTAAATCTTGACACATTGGGATTTGTTCCGTACTTATTTCAATAGCCGTATGAGCTGAAGTCGCGCTGTGAGTGTCAAGCTTAAACTGCTCTTGACTGTACATCCTAGTTGCGCGCACGCACATATAAGTTAGTCATAGAAACTGCTGGTTTGTGTTACAGGATAGAATAATATTTATTCATTTATTTTTATGATTTCATCTCCGCAAGAAGGAAACGTTTATTGTTTTCGTGAATGAGTGAATCATTTTACTATCCATGACCTCACGGCGACGTAGTACACAAAAGGGATACATTCAGTAGGTCACAAACGTTTGACCCATCTAGCTGTGAAAAATAGCTAAGTAAATAAGTTTTGTATTATGTGAATTGAAAAAATAAAAAAAAAAAAAAAAATTGAAAAAGAATAATGAAATTGGTAAATATTTAGACTATTGTCGGCTTGTATTAGCTTTGCATTAAATAACTCGTAGCATAGTCTTTCTTTCTGATCGATCACCGAAATAAAGCAACTTCGACGGCTATAACGACGAGCGTTTTACGTGCTTCGGAAGACGCTAAGCAGTTGATCTTAGTCGTCAATAAGCCATATCAGAGGGATAGGCCATTTGGTTACTTGAAAACCTATATGTACGTAACAGCAGAAGTAGAAAATCTCTTTTTTATTAGGGTTCCGTAGCCAAATAGCAAAAAACGGAACCCTTATGGATTCGTCATGTCTGTCTGTCCGTCCGTATGTCACAGCCACTTTTTTCCGAAACTATAAGAGCTATACTGTTGAAACTTGGTAAGTAGATGTATTCTGTAAACCGCATTAAGATTTTCAGAAAACAATAAATTTTAGGATTCCCAATACATAGAACTAGAACTCAAAAAAAATTTTTTCATCAAACCCATACGTGTGGGTTATCGGATAGGTCTTCAAAAATGATATTGAGGTTTCTAATATCATTTTTAGGGTTCCGTACCTCAAAAGAAAAAAACGGAACCCTTATAGGATCACTTTGTTGTCCGTCTGTCTGTCTGTCTGTCAAGACCCTTTATCTCACGAACGGGTAAAGGTATCAGGTTGAAATTAATACCATATATTAGGATCCATGAACCACACAAGATCTGAAAATTTCTATTTTTTACAACGACGCAATCAAAAGATATGTCATTTTATGTCCTTATCTCCATACATTTGTTCAAAAATGCAAAACCTACAGGGTACTTCCCGTTGACCTAAAATTATGAAATTTGGCAAGAAGCTAGGTCTCACAGTACAAATAATGGGAAAAGTCTGAAATCATTAAATATTACAACTTTTCTCACAACTAATAGTAACCAATTGTGGTGAGCTCCCGTTTCAAGAACATTCATATAAGAGAGGGGTCAAGTTGGATGGTCGCTGAGGCGATTTTTGTTTTAGTTCTATTTAAAAACGGGAACACTTACAAACTTGAAAATTGGTGTGTTTATACTGCATAGCTATAAAATAACAACAAATAATAAAATTTGGTCAAGCGCGTGTCGGACTCAAAAAATCTAGCACTTTAACTTACTGAAATTTCAACTTATACAATTATGTTTATGTGGTGGTACGGAACGCTCAATGCGCGAGTCCGACTCGCACTTGGCCGGTTTTTTTTCTAAACTGAATAGTTTGCGCGAGAGACACTTCCAAAGTGGTAAAATGTGTCCCCCCCCCTGTAACTTCTAAAATAAGAGAATGATAAAACTAAAAAAAATAAATGATGTACATTACCATGCAAACTTCCACCGAAAATTATTTTGAACGAGATCTAGTAAGTAATTTTTTTTAATACGTCATAAATCGTAAACCGCAATTTACCTTTCATTTAATCAACTCAAATATAAATTTTAGTTACTTACATCACATAAAGTTTTTTTAGCAATAAAAATACCATAACTTTTACGTACAGGTTTGTACGGAACCCTCAGTGTGCGAGACCGACTCGCACTTGGCCGGTTTTTTTACTGCTACTAGCTTCATGGATGGTGTATCGATAACTAAAAAAACTTCTCATCATTATCATATTGTGAAGGTTGGAAGGACGATAATAACTTAACAAACCCGGGTGTCATAGTTATTGAGCCCCCAAACACCTCTAACATGGCTCATAGCAACCGGGACCTACGTCTTACCGCGTCTTCCGAAGCACTGAATCATCTTACTTTTCGGATAGTCTGGTGATTCAACCTGAAAACAAACTGCAGACAGTCTAACGAAGTGACTTCTGTTGCTCAGTGTCCCCACTGGGATTTGAACCCAGAACATTCGGGTCACGAGCCGATCGCTCTAACCACTAATAGTTAGGGTGCTGGCTACAATTTGGGTATATGATTTGCTCATGATTCATATTAATAGGGATGATAGATCAGCTCAATACGAATCGATTTGGTCCTTACAAGTTTTTCTGTGCGTCGCGTCGCTGCGTTTTTGAGTTAAAGCAAAAAAATTAAAATAAGATACTAAATGTTTTTTTTGTCTGCCTTTGTGGCTCCTGTTTAAAATACTTCTGAAGATGTAGAAAATCGAAGAGGCAGACATGCAGGGCTCTGCATTATCACGGGACGAAGTAGTGAGTTTTTGCATTTTGAAACGCTGTAACTTTACGACGCAGGGCTATTATGGTGGCTGACCAATTTTCTGGGGTTTTATACATTGTATTTAATCAGATAGTCATAGTCTGCCAGGTGTACGTTTCATTGTCAAATTTCAAAATAGTTTAAACTTAATTCCTCAAAAACGCAGGGATGTCCGCCAATATTTTTTGTATCTTCTAGAGGATGCTCCTTATCATCAGTCAAAGAGGCAGACATGAGCAAATCATATAGAAATTTGTCCTTCATCGCCCTTACTATAAAGCGTATAGAAGCTGACGTTCTATTTGCAGCATTTTTTTAAAACATTTTGAGTCTGGTCTAGTCTTATTCTAACAACTTATTATCCACAACTTTTGAATATTATGTTGTTAGAATAAGACTGAAATGGAATATCTTAAAAGAAGATAGATAGAAACTCTTTATTGCACACAAACAAAAATCTACTCTACAAAATTGATCAGCTCAACGGTCCAATTTGTATGACACGTCAAAAATTTTTATGCGAATTTCGAAGTCTTAGAAAAAGTTTTACACAAAATGATAGTCTTGTATTTCCCCCAACAGACGCCAGAAATCGAAGGCTCCGTCGAAGGTGCGGTGGAAACATTCGTGACGACTCCAGCGAAACACGGCACGTTGTACAAATGCCGGATAGGGCGCGACCGAAAGGGCATGGACAGGGGCCTCTATCCCACCTACTTTCTCCATCTTGAGAAGGATTATGGGAAGAAAGTGTTTCTACTTGCTGGTGAGTATTTTTTTGTAGAATACTTGTATGATTTAGAACAAATACTGTGTTATTTTTGTGTGTTTAAAAACGTGTTTCTATTGTGGCCTTTTCATTCAAAACTATAGCGCCGGCAATTGTGGGATTTGTATGGGACGACAACAGAAATTTTCGTTTTTGTCCAAAGACCTTTGGGAAAGTTGTTTATAAAGATTTATGTTCTTAGTAGGTACTGTGGTACTGAAAACTAAAAGGGCGTGCTTAGTCAACGATACTGAACAACTTTCCCGAAGAAACATTTTTGGGAAATGATAAAAAAAAACCTCTCCATACAAACTGTTCGATTAGAGTGAGCAATTTGTATGTAGAGGCATGAACGATGGTAGAGGTCAAAAATCTGGGTTCCAAAAATAACTGTAGGTACTGTAAATTCGGCTACGAATTATTTTTCGTGTTTCGACCTTTATTCCGTGAGGAAAAATGTTCACTTTATGGTCTAAGTAACATGCTTAAAATTATGTGCACTTTTTTGAGAGGATCCTATACATTATTGTCGTGGTCTTTGGTCTCGTACGAGTAAAAAAATATGAAACAAATAATAATAATTTTAGAAGCAATTCCTTATGAAATTTTTATGTAAGTAATTTGTCGGTTTTTAGCACGAAAACGCAAGAAATCTGCCACATCGAACTATCTTATCTCAACGGACCCTACCGAACTATCAAGAACAGCAGATAGCTTCGCCGGTAAACTGCGGTCGAACCTTCTTGGTACTGCGTTCACTGTGTACGACAATGGTAAAGCTTGGAGGAAACACGACCATGCCAAGACTAGATGTGAGCTTGCTGCAGTTGTTTACGTAAGTATTCTATGGTAGGTTATCAGCTTCGTCTGTGTGGTGCTGGCAAAGGTTTGTAGCAACCTATCTCTACCCGTGGGTGTCGTAAAAATCAACAAACGCAAGAAATCTGCCACAAAAAAAGCAACAAACGCAAGAAATCTGCCACATCGAACTATCTTATCTCAACGGACCGACCGAACTATCAAGAACAGCAGATAGCTTCGCCGGTAAACTACGGTCAAACCTTCTTGGTACTGCTTTCACTGTGTACGACAATGGTAAAGCTTGGAGGAAACACGACCATACCAAGACTGTGAGATGTGAGCTTGCTGCTGTTGTTTACGTAAGTATTCTATGGTAGGTTATCAGCTTCGACCGTGTGGTGCCGGCAAAGGATAGTACCAACTCATCTGTGGCTGTCGTAAGAGGCGACTAAGGGATTATAAATCGGAGGATGGGCAACAGCTTCTTTGTGTATCGCACTATCTTACATACTGACTGCGGTCACCAAAAAACTACGTGATGGTGACTATGGTATGGTAATTCCCATCCAAAGTGTGAATGTGATTTGGAATTTGATTTATTTTAAAATTTTAATTTAGTATCTTGTCTTTTAAGTATTTAAATGCCTTCTAGTGGCGAAATGTGAAGTGCATTTATAATTTTTAAGATCATTATTACCATGTTTCATGTAAATAAATTATCATTCATTCATTCAAGTACTGCGTTTCTGCTGGAATCCTGGAGGAAGCTCCCTGTCCTGCAGTGGACCTCATCTCTGTCCTCTGGGCTAAATCTAGGTCAAGCAATAGTAAGCCCATTGTAAGTAGTAAAAATCTCCAACTCGACTGACGCTTTCTGTCTAGTTCCAGTAATTATGTAACTCTTAGGTATTCTTGCATATTAAACATTCTAGAGCTATCTATGATACCCTTGGTGTGGCAGCGCAGTAGTCCGTTGACTACTCGCCAAGAAAAAAGAATTTCTGTGTGCCATGACGATCTTGCAATACCAAATTTCAGGACACCAACGTCCTAGGCTTCAAAGGGCCCCGAAAAATGACAGTCATCCTACCCGGCATGACACCAGATCGACAACGAGTCACCATCGCCCCTCAAGACGACAGCGAGACGCTACTAGAGAGATGGAAAGCTCAAAACCTAGATGACATCGTCGTACTACACAACAAAACCCCAGTATGGAGCGACGAAACGCAATCCTACGTGCTCAACTTCCACGGCAGGGTAACCCAGGCAAGTGTAAAGAACTTCCAGATAGTACACGACTCTGAACCTGATTACGTGGTCATGCAATTCGGTCGGGTTGCCGAGGATATATTTACTATGGATTTTAGATATCCGCTGTGCGCGTTGCAAGCTTTCGGAATCGCGCTTAGTTCGTTTGATAGCAAATTGGCTTGCGAATAACTTTTTTTAAGTTTTAAATTAATGAAATTATGAGTTTGCGGTGATACATTGGACAGTGTATTAAAAACTATAAGGGTATGCTTATTTCAATAAACGGAATTTATTTCCAGGCTCTTTATTTAAGCTAACCTGAATGTGTAAAAATTGATCGATCTATTTTGTTTTTTTTAGTTCTTCTTCTATCGTGTCGATGGCAACACTATACTCTTTTAGACCAGTATTCGGCAACGCAGATGGCATTTTGTCTGGCCTTGTACAGATCCTTAAGGCGTAGGCCAGACAGCAGCGGTGCGCCGTGCGGCACGCCTTCAGCGCACCTCTTCTGTCTGGCCTGCGCCGCGTCGTTCTCCTACATTTTGTATGCAAGTGATTTGAACAGGCGACGAGACGGCATGCCAAAGGCGCACTGTCGGTTACGCCGGCGGCGCGCCGGTGGTGCATGCCGCCGCACAGCACAGTCTGCTGTGAGTGACGCGCCGGTTCAGACGTAGCACCGGAAGCGCGCCACGGGCGCAAACTATGTGCGCTCGTAGCGTGCCACAGACACACCCGATGCGCGCCGCGCCCATTCTGTCTGGCTTGCACTTTAGAGAGCATATTGTAGAGCATGAGGCGCATTTTAGTTTAATACCTATTATTACAAGAGCACTTGTTCTTGACCTTGGGCAAGCCCTGAGGACAGAGGTGAGATCAATGATGGAACGAGCTCGCCCACAAGAAGCCTATTCACTCGCGAATGAATACATTCGGGTTATTCGTCCCTTACAGGGTGTAAGGGACGGTGTACCGAAAACGGAAAGAGCGTGCTTAGTCAGTGAAACTGAACAACTTTCCCTAAGAAACATTTTTGGGAAATTAAAAAAAAAATTCTTTCCATACAAACTGTTCGATCTGATTGAGAGATTTATTTGCGTGAAGATCATAAAAAATTTTTCATTTCCCAGAAATGTTTCTTTGTTAAAGTTGTTTAGTTTCGTTGACTGAGCACGCCCATTCAGTTTCGGGAAACCGTACCTTACACCCTGTTTAATAAGCATTTCCACAGTTTTTAATACACTGTCGATCACACAAAAAGAAAATTTTACATTCCGAATTTTATTTAAGCTTTATTTTAGTTAATGCGATCATGGATTTTAAAAAAATGGTGATTATTTTTGTTAGACAAGTTAGCAGTGAATGTTCAAATTACATACCTCACTTATGGTCTCGTCATGGTGTGGTAACGGCCAGAAATTACCTACTTTCCGGCCGCGCGTTAAGTTATTTAAATCGAAACGCACATTATTTTAGTTTGGTGCTTGTAGGTTGTGTTTAGCAGTGTTTGAACGAAGTTTAGAGAGTATTTTTATCAAAGAAATTAAATTGAAACCTCAGTTTTTTTAAGAATATTGTAATGATATTACCACTAGGTAGCTTGCCGTACCAGACATTATCAGATATAATAGCGATATTATCGTTGATTCGGAACGCAGCTCATAGCTGTGCGCACTAAGGCTGGTTTCAGAGCCGGGCGTGTGACACGCGCGCGTTTGAAAGTGTACTAGATAGTTGGCAGCGTTCTAGAGCCGCACCGGTTGCCGGCACGCCACGCTCTGAAACCAGCCTAAGAATGAAGAAGCAAAGCGCTTCGTGGGTACTGATGCTAAGTCAACAACATAGGGGTAGAACTCCAACCGACGTCCACGAAGATGGAAAGGGGAATGCATCGGATGTCCATGCAGAGCTGTACTCTAATCTATGACCCACCTTCTAACTTGCCCCATGTGTCCCGATAAATGTACCTATGTTAAAGGATCTGTGGGCGTCAACTACCAACACTAAATAATAAGTGGCAACACATTGCACAACATAAATTCAAGTATTTTATTTACAAAGAGTAAGAAGCCGATATGTTTTTGCGATAATACGCAACGGCATGTTGCCATCCTAGGTCGGTATTCTTGCGATATTCTTTAAAAAAAAAACTTTAAATTACCATAACAGTAATATCGATTTACTTCACAAGGTGCTAGAAAAAGCACTGCGATCGTTATAACCTCATGTTTTACCCTTGAAACTGAACAACTTTCACCTGGGAACATGGTCGAAATACGTATTTTTTTTGTTTTGTAGTTAATATAAGTGACGTCGACCGGACCGGCCATCATGGAGATCTTTAGGGGAGGATGTCTAGCAGTGGACGTTTTCGGCTGATATGATGAGCATAAGTGATGTAAAAACATTTTTATGGGAAGTTGAAGTTTAAAGTTTGGAAGTTTTTTTTTTTCGTATTTCGCATTATGATCCTTGGACAAAGTCAGTTTTTTGTGAGCAAATAAGCTGATGGTAAGGGGTCACCACTGCCCATTAGTGCCATAATTTGACACTAAAAGCGCGTTGCCCACCCTGAGAACTAAGAATGTGTGTCTCATGTGCGTTTATTTCACTGGCTCTCCAATACTCCAAGTTTCATGGGTGGTTTAAAAGATCGCAGTACTTTTCTTTTCACCCTGTATATCATTTATCGGTTACCATTCTGTTAACCATTGAAAAGTCAGATTGCAATTTTCTATTGCAAGCCAATTTGCTTGCTATTTCGCTCAAAATACGCACTAGTACCCAGGCTCACGTTTATGTACAAAAATATTTTTTAAGTATTTTACTTAATTATATCAACTAGTCATTATTTCTATATCGTAGTATTTTAGTTATTATATTTTTAGATTATTTCATTCGTAAATTATCTAAGTGTGCATTTTATCTTGACATTTTTCTACATAATTCATGATATGAATACATATTTTAGTAAAATGCAAATAATATTGCATTATCGTGCCCCCTTTTGGGCAAAAATAAAACAAAATTTAAATGTTTGTAATGCGATTATAGTCCAACAACTTGAAGTGCTACTTAGATCCACTGCTTCTGTTAGAGTCAATAGTAAGTGGCTACAATGTCTACAATAACTTATCCCAAAACGTGTCCACATCAACAACCCTTTGGTTGATGTCAAAAAGGTCCTCCAGTTGCAATTAAAAGGGTGGTAATAATATACTATCAGACATATAATATGTCCAAGATCTGGGATGTGATCTGGGACATGATAATATGATCTTGGATCTGAAATATGTGACGTTTTTATTTCTCTGATAATAATTCCTGTATAGAATCCTACATATAGTATACAAGATCTATGTGTAAAATCCCCCTAACTGGAGACTACCTTACCTGTCCAACACGACAGCAAATATGCTATGGATTGTAAAGGCATCGACTGTTTTTTATAAATAAATCCCAGTTTCATAAACTTTCTTGGCAATTTAAAAACTGTAGTAAATGAAATTTCACTGGCAGAATTAGACACTAGAAATAAAATAAAATCTTATAATTCTAAATGAAGGAATTGATTAAAAAATGCCAGTAATGTATTGAATGTTGTAAATATAAAAATAAATAAGCCCTCCTATTGAGGTAAAAATGTTTGTTGGCAGATCCACAAATTATGGTCATTTTATGTCCTTAAAATGTTACAAGGAGTAAGGAACCTAATGAAAATTATGACATATCATAAGCCAAGAAAAAAACTTAAGAATGGGTCAATATTTCGCATCTCTTTGAAGCAAAAGTGGCCATTCGAATAAATAATTTTTAAGTTTTACAAGTTATAAATTTTTTCGTCGTAATTATCTCTCACTCTAAATGTTTTTTGCCATACCGCAACAGTATTATTTTTACAATTTTTGTATTTATTGTGACAATAACTTGATCTGTCCACTGCCTTCTCTTTCCTGGAACTACATTTTTGAATAAATAAAAATAAAAAGAGTGACTTCGAAATGGAGATATTCATGAATCGTAGACATATTGTAAGCTACCGCATAAACAAAACCTAGGATATGTACACTCGGGGAAGAAAAACGTTCGCCAGTTTTCAAATTGATTCGTTTAACGTCGCGAGCGCATATTACCTTTTGAAACTGTGATAAAGATTCGACTATTGCATACAAAATTATACTTTACCGTTAGAAAACAAAGTTCAAATTAATTCAGACCTTGTCCATGAAGATTGTATCATATAAAAATTTTGATAAATTAAAACCTTCGTGTTGGTTTGACTTCATCTCTTTGGTTACGACAATGAGCTAGTTTTTAAAAAAGAAAAACTAGTTTTAATTTTCTTGATAGATAGCATTGTTGTAGGAAAATTTAACTGTCACATTATTATTTCCTAGTGTTGTCTAAGGAGGTTTATTTACTTCACGCTTCATCTATGACATTTATTTTAAGTTCTTTAGCAACTCTCTTCAGCGCCATCTATCGATGCCTTTAAATACTCAGTTGACGCTTAGCTGCGAAACCGGCTCATTAAAAAGCTATTGTCATTCTTAAATGTCATACATTGAAGTGTCTGTCACTTAATTATGGAGTTATTTGTCACATTGACGGAATGGACTCTGTGAAATCTCCATAGAGTTTTATGTTCTAATAAATACTATAAATATGGGAAAAACAGACAATACCTTATTTTGCACCAAACATACATTTATTTAAATATTGGCAGTACTGTTTATTGTACTAAGATGTTGGTATGATTGATTCTGGCGCTGGTGCGAGCGAAACCAATCTTAAGGTGACGAAAATTTTTCTTCCCCGAGTGTACATCAGTCTATCCAACCACATAATGTTTATGTTGGATATAATGAACTGGATATAAATGAACAACTTTTTCAAAGATATTCGAAGTACCTACTTAATAATAAATAATGCCCATACAAAATGCGTTGTCGTAAATAAAAAAATCTTATATCGACGTATGATCTTTAGGAAAAGTTGTTCTTTGTCAGAGTCTAGAATTCTAGATCCACAGATTTTTAGAGAATGTCTGTTTAAAAATGTTTCCCTCGAATTTGTTTTACATGTTTACAAGTCTAACTCCAGTTTTGAAGTCACTGAAAAAATCTAGATTAGAAATAAATGTGTGCCTATATTAGGATATGTGTTTAGATAGATAAAAAGAAAAATTAAATGAAATTTGTATTATAAATAAAGGAAACCGTCAATAATCACGAGCTTGTAGATATTTGTGTATAATTTATATATTTAAATAATTATGATATTAAATGAAAAGGGTCTTTATCCCTGATAAATAATATTTATTAATGTATATTAAGTTAATGTTGTAACTATGTAACAAATATTTTGCATTTATTATATGGAATTTAATATAATAAAATATTTGTAATATTCAAGACTTCAGGACTTTGGTGTTTTCTAATACACTAGTGAGATCAAATAGCTTCGTTTCCTCAATCTTGCCAATAATTTAATGGATTGTGGTTTGAGACTACGAAATTTTTAAACTTTTTATTGCAAACCTCAGCAACTTTCTTAGGGTGCATGCGCACGAGCGACTTTCATGTTATTTGTATGAATTTTAATCGCCGCGCCCGAAAGTCGCTATTGTGACCGCGCCCTTAAATAATGTGTACAAAAAGGAAATATCTGCACTGAAGTTTGGCAAACCCTGTCTATAAACCAAAGATTTTGGAAACTACGCCAGGGGGCGTTTAGAAGCGCAGCGTTTTTCTTACGTCAATGCTCTAAACTGACAACGAAAAAACAAATTGTCACGCTTTCACCTCCCATACAGTTGTCAGCTGATGCGGTTCTATGGGAAGATGAAATAATTTTTTCGTATTTCGAGCTTGAACGTAAAGTTGTTCAGTTTTCTGGGTAGATTCACTTTTCCTTCAGGGTCGTCTTGCCCTTTCTGTTAATTAAACTCAGGATGTAAGGGATAGGTTTCCGAAAAAGAAATCGGCCTCTCCATACAAACTTTCCAATCTAGTTTACAACTTTATAGAAAGTTTTAAAACTTTGTAGAAAAGAAAGGTTTTTTCGCTAAACGTTGTTCAGTTAATTTGACTGATCATGCCCTTTCAGTTTTCGGAAACTTGTCCCTTACACGTTTTATAGATTGACTTATTATATGTGAGGAAGAAGTGCTGGCAAATAACGTGATTGTATGAAATAATCTCATAGGTCAAGCAAGACGAAGAACACAAACTGATATAAAATCTCTAGTAAAATGTATATCCTTGAGTGTATACCAAGGGGGCACATAAGTCCAACACCTCCATGTGGAGGAATCAACCAAGTGTAGGTCTTAGTATACATTGGCTCCCTCCCTGATTGGTGCTAATATTCGCACTCCTGCCCCGCGATACATGAGGGTGAGCTCCCTCGGTGTGTCTTTCTGCGGACGGACACGCAAGGTTGACGACCACGGATAACCACGCACCTCGAACAGCTTGCACCGCACTTTTAAAGTTACTAGCGGCGGCGGATTCGTACGCATTACCAAAAACGTGCCTGCGCTTTCACAGACGACCCACTTCGTATGGTGCGTGCTAGTCCGCGTCCGTCCGCTAAATCACGCACCGTGGGAATTCACCCTTATATGAGATCACGGGTTGGACTCACTTGCCCCCTGGTATACTACCTTATAGGTATTCAAAACAAGATTATGTATTTTGATGTATTGTGCCTTTCGTATCGATAGGTTAAATGTGTGTGCCTTTTTATTTTCTCTTCTATTCCATTGTTAGGGTGTGTTTACAGTCAGGCGGATTTCATAGTTAAGCAAATTTATTTATTGCAGTTGGCAGATGCATTGAAGATCAATATTAAACGGTTTATATTGTACGAAAGTCTTGGGTTTATGTGATATTTTCCCTTGGTAAAAGTTAACAAATGAAGTAATAACACAATCTTTTTGACTGGAAACACACAAATCTGTATTTGTACCTGAAGCTTAATTGAAGTTGTCCGTAGAATGCTTTTACACCTACCTACCTGTGTATAAGTAGAATTTGATACAAGCAAAGCTCTGGCAAGTAGTTGTATGTAGATTAAATGTACCTTTAGTATTATGAAGAAATGTACTTAGAATCTAATATGATGTCCATAATCCACAAAATGTATGAACTTATGAAATCACCATTTGTTTTTTCACTAATTAAGTAAATTTATTGAGTCGTCCTCCTCTTAAAAAACAGGGCCTTCTAGACCATTTTTGTAAAAATGTATGAGTTATGTATAATGTATGATAAAAGATGATGTGTCCCACAGTAGCATAGCCCAAAGCTTTTTAGTTAAAGCTGTGTTAAATTTTATCTTATGAGAAGCTTTGTGCAACTGGCAGAAAGTGTAGGAATTATGTACACACGGCCGCAAGTCGGTGGAAACAATTTGACCTTCAGAGGATCTCTGGTTTCGGGCGTTTGAGCATAGCTCTGGCTCAGCTTATACTGGTATTGTTTCCACTTGCTTTCTGCCGTGCGTATCTACTTAACCCAGAGGGTCCATTTTGTATTTGCAATATCTTGCCATATTTTATGCAATACTATGATTGTCCAATATATTTACAATCATAGTAAAAATGAATTCAAAATATTGATGTTTAAAGTAATGTTTAAAAACAAGGGAGTTCTTTATATTTTATTATCAAGGGACTTTACTTTGGGTGTAGCAAAGTCTATGTATACAAATATGTACTTGGTTTGGCAATTTTTTTTGGTTTGGTCAGTGGCTTTTTTTGCTTGTTAGACACAAACAGCATGTAAATTATACTTACCAAAACCAATCTTACTTTAAAATTGAAATATCTAGTTTGAAAATCTGGAAGTTTATTTATGTACTTGTATGTTTGTATAATTTTGTAACATAGTAATCATTTGTGAGGCTAAAAATACTGCATTTATATTATGTACATTCCAGTTGCTTTTGTGTTGAAGAAATCATGGTTTGTTTTTTTAATAAAGGTTGATACAACACAATATCACAGTTTTATTATTGTACAGGTCTCAAGATGAGCACTGGGAGAAAGTAGGAAACTAGTAATATTTCACCCAACCCACTTAATTCACCACTGCCCAACATTCTTCAATATGCATGATGGTATGGGAGCTGAGAAAATTTCTTCCTCTGTTTTTATGTGATATACAAGGCAAAAACGAGATGTGTCAGTAGTAGGGAAACAATTAGAGAATAAAGAAAAACCATGTGAGAACTTCTTCACCGGGCCTGGTGTTCTGGAGGCCTTTTCCAGATTTTCAGACTGGTCTGTTTTTGCTAAAGCCCCCCAACTTTCATGTCTGGGAAATGTTTTTTAGTATCATCATAAGCTACTCTATATGAGCATCACTTTAGTTCCACTGAATATCACCATTATATCCAAAGACAAGCCTGAAAGTCTGAAATAGACAATTTCTTTGTGATATAATGGAGACATTTAGAGCAAGACAAAGTGATTGCCGGTGATCTAGCTTGTGGTGATATGATACTAAATAAAAACATTTGCCAGACAAGAAAGTCAGGGGGATTTAGCTAAAACAGACCTGATAAAAAATCTGAATTAGGCCCCCTGAACTCCAGGCTTCATTCTGGATCATCTTGCATGGCTTTTTGTAATCTTTTGATTTTCGCTCCTATTGTCACATGAAAAACCATGAGGACAATCTAATCTTTATTGATGTCACAGCTCAGTTTCGCCTTTTGATTTTTTTTAAAACAAAACATATCAGCAAAAAGACATCCACTGCATAGGCCTCCCCTAAAGATCTCCATGACGACTGGTCCTGCGCTGCTCACTTCTTGTAGCTTTCCATGACCTTGAGTAGATTGTCAGTCCACCTTGTGAGGGGACCACACTACGTCTTTGGTACATACAAAATAAATAAATTTATAACTACACACACAAAATTTGAAATGAGTCAGTCAGTTTCTTAAAATATCTGGGGTGATTAAAAAATAAAGGTTTATAGCAAGTCTCTTTTTTATATGGAAACATTATCTTATTGAGTGTTTGATCCAGGTATCAACGCTGTTCATCGAGCAGGATTTAAGGGTGCTCTCGAATCAACAGTAGAATGTAGATCATTTGTCTCAATCTGTGTACAATTGGTTTTTGGCAATGTAAGCTAATCAACTGCTGACCAAAACTTATCAGGGATACTCACAAGGCTGGAAATGACACCACAATATGAGTTTTAAATTTTTATTGTAAGCTTACAAAGTTACTCTGCCTTTGCGGCTGCTGCTTTAGGTTTCTTCACCTTGATGGGCCTCTGGGAGCGGAGGATAGCAGATGCACGGCGGAGGGTTGCCTTGGTCAAGTCAGTGCGGTAGTGGTTGGCTTTCAGCAGTTTCTTTACCTTGAAGAGGGACCGTCTCGCTCCGGCTTTGAAGGGACGGCGCACTGTGTTCTTCGCGGGCTTGTTTGTGGCCTTCGCCTTCTTGTACACAACTGTGAAACCTTTTCTGTCGGGATTCTCAACCACGCTCACCGCTTTCTTGTGAACCAGGCCGTTGTATCGGTAAGAGTTGAGGTTAGTCACATTGTGCGGCTCCTTGCTGAACGGCTTTTTGATGTTAGTCTTCTTCACGAGGAAGGCGTTGTTGTTGCGGATAATCATCCAAGTTAGACTTGACGACATTTTTGTAGTTTTATGTGGAAAACTACGGAAAATACAACGTGCTCTCGAAACGTGTCCGTAGACAAAAGAAAGAAAAATGTTGTCTATGATCTTTGATAGCTGTCAAATAAATATTGCCATTTTAAATCAATTGAATACCAACAACAACAAAAATTGTTTCCACTATACCAGAGTTCACGAAGGAGCGCGTAAACAAAATAATAACCTGAAATTCATGTAAACAGTGTTAAAATGTGGATATTTCTGTCTAACTGTAAGAAAAACGATAGTATGTGTTTTTCTGTGTGTGTATTGTGGTTACAAACGTGTACCTCCCATAATAACTATAATCTTTTGTTAACGACAAAATATTGGTTTGGGTACATCTTAATCCAAAATAATGAGAATCAGTATAGGTATAAAAAATTCAATAAAACAAGTGTACACGTTATTCTATATTATAGCGCGTGCAGCAGCAGCGAGAACGTACTCCCCGCCTGTTAGCCAATTAGGAACACGCGTGGTCGCGCCAACCAATCCCGAGGCTCGGTCACAGACAGTGAGAAGGGCTGGTTGGCGCGCAGTTCAAAAGCCTGCGCGCTTTTGATAGTTGTTGTTCTTTTGTTATTTGTCTGTCAGCAGCCATATCTCTAAATGAAAATTGCTTTATAATAATTTTGTCTGGTTTGGTGGCAATAATAACATCCCATACCCTAAACTGTGTTTGCCTTGCATCTCCAAGCCTTAGGAACCCTATCCGCCCTGCTAAATTGGACGCCCAACTAGTGTGGTTTGGAGAAAGGCTAGTAAAATGCCGCCGACGAAATTGAACCGTCGGCAGTCACAGCAGTCTCGGAAGCAGTCTGCGCTCTTCGCTGATGCAGTTTCTGATGACGAGGAGGATGTGTTATCGGTGTCAACGGTGGCTGGAATGATAGCCGCAATACAACGTTCTCAAACTAAAGCATTCGAAGGTTTGATAGATCGTGTCTTTGAACGACAGTCAATGTCGATGCCGACGCCGCCTGCAGCACCTTCAAGCAACTTCGCGGGATGTTCAGCGCGTTTTAGTGGTACCGCCGATGAATCCGTCGAGGGCTTTCTAGATGCCGTGGAGAGCTACAAGGAGTGCACGAGCGTGTCCGACTCCGCCGCACTGCGGGGTTTCTCGATGCTGCTCACGCACGAAGCCGCTACGTGGTGGCAAGGAGTGAAGTCGACCGTCACGTCGTGGGGCGCAGCCGTAGAGAATCTCCGCAACGCCTACGGTGACCGTCGTCCTCCTGCCCGTATCTATAGAGAACTTTTTTCAATGAAGCAAGGCCCTGAAAAAACGGACATTTTCGTCGCGCGGGCGCGCGCTTTGCTCGCTCGTTTGCCGAGAGGCGATCTAAAAGAGAAGGTGGAACTAGACATGATATATAGCTTGCTGCACCCAAGAATACAAGGAAAGCTGAGGCGAGAAGAGTTAAACACGTTTTCTGACCTCCTTCGTCGTGCTCGTGAAATCGAAGACACTTCGGAGCTCAGCGGATTCGCGGGTTCAACATACGTCGTGCGTTCGGGTCGCACAGATCTTTCGACTGATGGCGCCGCTCCACCAGAGACGTCGCGCCGCACTTCGCAGTCAACTCCAACTTCCGTACACAAAACAATGACGTTTTTTACCTGTACTTCAAGCGAAGACGCTGCCCAGCGTAGTTACTCAACACAGCCGTCTGATCAGGTAACTCCGAAAACGACGTCGTTGTGGAAGCAAAAGTATTGTTTACATTGCAATGTGTATGGTCATAGCCGCGAAACCTGTTCCGTAAGCGTCGGTAATGATAACTTAAATGTACCAGAACTAAATTGCTATGGTTGTGGAGCGAAGGGAGTAGTACGATCACGTTGTCTTACTTGTAGTCCGAATCAACTAACATTTTCGGCATTCGACGGCCATTTAGAATATTCTCTTGCTACCGATTCTGATGATGATTGTTTAGACTCTTGTTACTCTTATTTCCCTCCAACCGCTTCGAAGTCTCGCTTACACGATATACACGACCAAAAAATCACACATACATTTACACAAACTAACACGCCTGAAACACAAGCGTGCTCTCAGATTTTGTTAAATGATTTTTTAAAGGAGAGCTCACACTACCCAGAAACTGGCGCCTCGCTCTTGTATGACGAGACGATAAGTAAGGTGAGCGTACCAATCGGTGGTCCTCGTCCGAATTTTATAAAAGCAAGTTTGGCGAGTCAGATGGAATTACCTAATGACGGAAACTATACTGAACCGATTTCCGTTAGTAGGGTAAGTGTGCCCGTCAATGACCACGTACACGCCACAGAAAACTTTGTTAACGTTTCTAGTAACGACAAAAATGAAAATGTGGAACCCAGTTCTATACTATTAAATTCGGTAGATTCCACTATTATTGTACCGATCGAGAATTCAGCGCTGACCCGCAGACCAATTTTAAATATTCAGATTTGCGGTTCACGTGGCGTGGCACTTCTTGATACCGCAGCTAAGTGTTGCGTTGCTAGTCACTCGCTGTACCGTTTCTTGAAAGCTCATCATCAGAAATTCGTTAAGAGGCGAGTAAAGGTCAAACTTGCCGACGGGATAACCCAGTCACGGGATCTGTTAGTGGCTCGAGTTGACGTTACAATCTCAATAGATAAAATTGTAACGACAGATTTTGTGATTTTCCCAGACGCTGAATACAGCGATACACTCTTGGGAATAGATTTTATAAACGCGGCTGGAATGATAATAAATTTTGCCAGCTCAACATGGAAATTTTCAGATGGTTCACAAATATATCCTCTGGAGTTTGAGGGGGAAGAAAGTAGTCACCCCACCTCATATTCTGTCGTGGCTTCTACCAACGCACTGGAAGAGGAGAGGAAGCAAATGACTGCTCGTCCCGTTATGACCGCTACCAACGTGCTGAAAAAAGTTGTAAGGACGAGATCGACAATAAGCCAACATCAGCAACTCGCTGGGGTCCCCTGTCAACACGAGGATACTTTTGGTCTAGGAGGAGAGACTCACTATGCTGAACATAGAATAAATTATGGTGGTCATCTTCCCATGGCCAAACCTGTGTGTCGACTGACGGCGGAGAGCATTAAGCTCGACGGTTGGAAGGTTGAGGCGGTACTTAAAATGAATGAGCCGCAGAACTTGAAACACTTGCGGATTTTCCTCAAAACATGCAACAAGTTTAGAAAATTTGTCCCTGGTTACTCAGAAGTCACTCATCCGCTTACCACACTCACCAAGAAGAACGTGCCGTGGGCGTGGAAAGAGAAGCAACGTGAAGCGTTTAAGGAATTGAGAAGGAGGCTTACCACAGCTCCGATTCTAGTTCAAGCCGATTACAGCAAGCCATTCATCGTCCGTACCAAAACCAGTGATTGTGCGCTAGATGCTGTACTACTGCAGGGCGAAGGCCAGGAGGAGCGTCCATTACAGTACTCGAGCCGCTTAATCTCAGCCGTGGAAAGAAAATACAGCACCAGTGAGCGAGAGGCACTTGCTGTAGTTTGGGCAGTGGAGAAGTACCAGCCATATATTGGCGGTTGTGAGGTTATAGTAAGGAGTGGTTGTCAGCCGTTGAGGTGGCTCTTAAACCTCAAGTCACTCAGCGGACTGTTATTGCGATGGGCCCTGAAACTTCAGGCGTACAACATTAAATATGAATTTACTCGTACACCAGGAGAGGCTAACGTTATTGCTGATGGCGACACGTTGATTCAGCCTGTACAACCATGGCGCCAAAGCGGAAGACCGCGCAGGCACCATAAAACACTACCACAACAAAACACACATATACTACTGACGGAGGCGAAAGCCAACTCACCATCGAGACGATGTTGCGAGTTGGAGGAGGAGAGTATAGCGCGTGCAGCAGCAGCGAGAACGTACTCCCCGCCTGTTAGCCAATTAGGAACACGCGTGGTCGCGCCAACCAATCCCGAGGCTCGGTCACAGACAGTGAGAAGGGCTGGTTGGCGCGCAGTTCAAAAGCCTGCGCGCTTTTGATAGTTGTTGTTCTTTTGTTATTTGTCTGTCAGCAGCCATATCTCTAAATGAAAATTGCTTTATAATAATTTTGTCTGGTTTGGTGGCAATAATAACATCCCATACCCTAAACTGTGTTTGCCTTGCATCTCCAAGCCTTAGGAACCCTATCCGCCCTGCTAAAATATTTTATTTTTTATTTAAGAAACAAACAGTCACAAAGATAGACTATGTAAATAACATATATAAAATAAACAGACTTGTAGTTCCCCTTATCATAATACAATTTGTTGATGTGAGAACTCTAATAACATTGGTCACTTTGAAGCAAGAAAAACAAAACAATCTCAAAAAAGTGCAATTGTTACTTATAAATTATATAAAAATATGAAATTAACAAAAAAAATCAGGGGGCCTACTACGAGCTCTTATAGGAGGACCTAAACTGAACTGCCCTGCTATTTCGTACCATGAGCTGTTATTAGCAGGCCTGCAACAAGCCTGTTTAGGTTGACGTTTAAAAACCGTTCACCTTTTTTACTGTCGAGCGGAGCGAGAAAGGTATTGTATTCGTGAAAAAAAAAGTTTTTCTAATTTTGTCAAAAATATGTTCTATATCAATTATACATCATAAAAAACAAGTCTCCCAAAAATGTCCGTCCGTCGGTCGGTCGGTCGGTCAGTCTGTCCGTCACGCTTTGGCCTAGCGGCTAAACGAATGGTCCGATTGACACCAGATTTTGAATTTAGGAGTTTTATGCAAATCCATCGAAGGGTTCTAAGTGGTTTCTTGCTGGCTCTCATTTTTAGGGCAAAAAAAAAATTAAAATTTAAACTGTTTATTTCATGCAAAAAAACATAGCTGTCATACAACGAAAATGAAAAATTGAAATTTTCTCAAAAACGGCTCATAGACTCTTGATGAAACTTTGCATGACCCAGCATCTCTATGTAAGATGTCTCGCACTAGTATCAATTTATCTGTGTAATTTCATATAAGGGGTGTTCCTGTACCACCAAATCGTAAATATGTGATTTACCCAAAATTGGATCCATTAATTTTATTAAAATTTTCTATAATATTAATCCTGGATTGGTTGTCTACCTGACTGGATATTCTTTATGATTTTTTTGAATAATATTTTGTACACAGGGAGTACCAAAAACTGAAAGGGCTTGCTCAGTAGACTAAACTGAACAATTATCCATAACATGTTTTGGGAAATTAAAAAATCTCCATGCAAGTATCCTACGGTAGTATCCATTGATCTGTGAAAATTCATATAAAGGGTGTTCCAGTACTACCAAAAGTTAAACATGTGATTTACTCGAAATCGTTTGAGGTTTGTTTGTTTTAATGTTTGACAATTTGAATTCTCAATTGATCTGTATATTTCATTCGAACATTTTTTTGGTAAAACGTAAATAAAAGTTTGTATTTCCATACTATGTGTAGGGCATTACAAATTTAAGTTTGCGGTTGATAGTTTTTCCTTGAGTATTTCGAGAAAGTAAGTGCAGTGCGGCTGTACCATTTATTTTTATATGGAGATTCCGAACCATGACTCAAAATAAAATCAAATATAATGATATTGAAAAAGTTGCTCTTGACTAACTTTTTAACATTGTTTTGTAAAATCGAGAGGTTTTATGTGCATTTTGAGGATTTTTACACTTGTGTTTGAGTTTCTTTCATTATTCAAGGTAAGTTAAGTACCACCAAAATTAAATGCCCTCCACTTAAAAGAAACTTGCTATGTGAAATATATTTGGTTAGCTTTGAAATGAGAGGCCTTTGATAACATTCGGTTTTTGTTTGTAGATGTGTGATGAATTGGAATTGAGTTTTTGGAGACAGAATACTGAACAGAAGAAAAAGCAAAAGACGGTCTCTAAGAGAAATGAATGACGCTTTTGAATTGAAAGATGAAGCCTTCATACAACAATATATTCCATTATATTTTTGTAGACTTGTATAGCTTATGCATAATAAATAATATAAACTAATATATAGGTGTTTGTTTAATATTTTATTTTACTTAAAATACCTTGCTATTGAATATTCATAAAAAACAACTGTAATCCTATTGTTTGATTACTACCAAGTGCGTTCAAAAACTGAGAATATCGAAGTAAAGTCATATTACAAATTGCGTCAAAAATATTTAATAGTGGAAATAATAGTTTTAATAATAACATAACATGTATTAGTTTAATAGTCTAAATAATTTGCCAAGTAATATATTTAAACGAGATTTTAATTAAAACCAGTAAACCAAAAAATAATATTTTATGTTAGTTTTTAAACGTATTATTAGAAAAGAGACAGGCTTGTATAGCTCCGTCTCACTCTTACATGCTGATGTTTAGCAGGCCAGAGACAAGCATAACCGTTCACCTTGCAAACAAATGATGCAATAGTCGTTCACCTTTTTGAGCGTCATGGTACGATTCTAAGCGATCCAGTTTAGGGCCTGCTTGAGAACTGCCTGGAACTTGGATGGTTTGTTTAAAGCTCATGGCAGGCCCCCAAGTCACTGCATTTGTAATTAATAATAACTAATTATTATTAATTAATTAACAGCAGTATTGAAAGACAGCCAAGAGGGAGCACCTGGAAAATAGAGTTCGGGAAGTCGAAACGCTCATAAGAGCGGGAGAAAGTAGAAAATTCTACCAGGAGCTTAGCTTTTTCAAAAAAGGTTACAAGCCTACCACGCAGATACTCGAAGACCAAGCGGGAAACCTCATATCCGACACCGAGAGTTTGAAGACACATTGGCGTACATACTTCAAAGAGCTACTCAATTGCCCAGCTGTAGCAAACGGTATAGGAGAAGAGGTAGAGTGTAGCAACGCTGAAATGAGGGAACCCAGTTTTTAGGAGGTGAGGTCAGCCATAATGAGGTAAAGAATAACAAATGCCCCGGAATCGACGGAATACCAGGCGAACTGTGGAAATATGGTGAAGGCGCAGCGCAATCAAAAATCTATGAGCTAATCCTTAAGATCTGGCGGGATGAAAAACAGCCGGCTGAGTGGAATGTGGGAGTTTTATGCCCAATACACAAAAAAGGCTCCAGGAAAAAATGCTCGAACTATAGAGGGATTGCACTGCTACCGACGGCATACAAAATTCTTTCATATGTTCTTCTGAGTCGGCTGGAAGCATATGCCGAGAACATACTAGGCGATTACCAGTGTGGTTTCAGGAGGAATCGCAGCACATCTGACCAAATCTTCCTATTAAAACAACTAATGGAAAAGAAATGGGAGTACGCACAAACCATCCACATACTATTTGTTGATTTTACTAAGGCCTATGACAGCGTGGACAGAGAGACACTTTACTCAGTTTTGAAAGCTTTTAAAATACCTGAAAAACTTGTCGACATGGTTAAAGCAGCCACGGAAACCAGCAAAATGAGGGTCAGGGTAGGGAGCAGTCTTTCTGAGGAATTTGATGTTGTGACGGGTCTTAAGCAGGGAGACGCGCTATCACCATTGCTGTTCAACTTAGTACTCGAGCACATCATACGGAAAGTCATGGTATCGGATGGTGGAGTGGAGCTAAATGGCAAACACAGGGTGATAGGATACGCCGACGACCTGGCGTTGCTGGGACATCGAGCAGAAGACATCGAAAAGATGGTGAACACCCTAGAACAGGACGGACAGAAAGTAGGTCTCACGATTAGCCGGGAAAAAACGGAGTATTTTATAATGAAGAGGTACAAAAACATTCTAGAGAAAAGGAAAGATCTTGTGACTGAAGCATGCACCTACAAAGGTGCTGATAAATTTAAATACTTGGGTTGCACCGTCACTGATACCAACCGGCGTGAAGAAGAAATAGATACCCGTGTCCAAAATGCCTTTAGATGCTCAGCCGCTCTCCACAAAGTCCTAGTGTCCAAGATAATTAGCAGGAAAACTAAAATTCGGATCTACAAAACGGTTATTAGACCAATTTTGATGTACGGATGCGAATCATGGACACTGACTCAAAAAGAGGAAAGTAAGCTCTTAGTGGCAGAGAGGAAGATTTTCCGGAAGATCTTGGGACCAACTAGGCGTGATGATGGCACTTGGAGGTCACGAAAAAACCAGGAGATAGAAGACCTAGTGGCTGAACCCAATATAATTGGAGAGACCAAGTCAGCCCGACTTCGCTGGCTGGGCCACGTAGAGAGGATGGAGGAAGATCGTGCAGTCAAAAGAGCGTACCTGGGACGACCGACGGGAAAGCGGCCGGTCGGACGTCCCAGGTACCGCTGGAGTGACGAAGTGCAGAAGGACCTGAGCGCTCTCCAAAGACCTGATTGGCGTGAGGAGGTGCAGAAAAGGGCCGACTGGCGGCTTTTGGTGTCGGAGGCCAAGTAAGTAAGTAAGTAAGTATTGAAAGAAAATAATTTTAAAGCAAGTTGTTTTTTATAGCAAGCCAAGGTAGAAGAAAAAATATCAATTTCGATTAATAAAGTGTTGTAAACACGCATCGTACGACGAAAGTATGAATTCTTCGCAGAATTTACTAATTTAAAAGTCTAATGGCAAAAATATGAGTAAATAATACCTTGGTACAGTTATGTAGGTACGTACATCGAAATGATCTTTATAGCAATGTCTTGTAGCCTGGGCAGAAACTGCAGTTTTGACACCACTTTTTACAACGGAACACAATTTTTTACGAAGTTTTGGATGTTTAGGCACGTTAAAAATTGATTTTCTGGCGTTTTAATTAATTGAAGTGTTTGTACATTTATGCACTTTATAATATTAAAAAATTCTTAAAATTTATGAATAAGACACAAATCGGACATTTAATTTGTTTTCATAGTTACAATTAACCTAACGAAACGTCCCATTGACGTCACGCACTCTGGGCCGCGGCAACTCGACGATCGGCACATAAATTTAATTGCTACTAGCTCATTTTTGGTCATATGACAAAAATAATTATACCACTGTTTTGCATTTTTTATGGAATTTAATACTTTATTCAAAACTTAAATCCTGATTGATTGTCATTCATGTCAATAGATTTAGATTTCTTTATTTCATATTATCAAATTCAAAATTACATAGATTGTTCAGATGTCAATGAATAATATGATCGTCAATAATATTGGAAATAAAATAAAAATAATTCAAACAAAATAAAAGTATGTCAAAAGACAGGTAAAACAAAGCAAATTCATTGTAATTATAAAATTTAATGTCAAAATAAGTGAAAAATGTCAAAGTAAACCAATAAACATAAAATACTTAGGTGTATTTTAATCAATAATAATAATGTCAAAGGAAATGTCAAATAAACTATTAAATTACTTTTATTTTAACATTAAAGATTTATGTCATAAATGTCAAAATTTATTTAATAAAACTAATATACTCTTTTACAGAGTACAGTACTTTATCCAATAAAAAATCCTTCAGTCGACGCCTAAATGTTTCGTCAGAGGGTTCATTTTTTATGTCAGCAGGTAGGTTCTCGTAATAGGATGGCCCTAGCACGCGCGGATTTTTTTCGAGCAGTGCAGTGCGTCGGGGAATAGCTCTAAGGCACCCAGTTCTACGAAGTTCTCTTCCTGGTACTTCCACTCGCCCAAAACTCGACAGATTTTTACGGGTGACCTCGAACAGGTAATGAGAATAATGTGTCATAATTTTGTGTTCGGCGAACAGCAGCGCCTTGCACGAGTGCCTTGGTTTCACTCCAACCAATGTTCGCAGCGCTCGCTTCTGCATTCTCATTACCCGTCCGGCATCCGTAGAGTTCCCCCACAAAATCGTACCGTAAGTCATGAGCGAGTGGAAATACGCGAAGTACACTTGTCTCAGTGCATCAATAGATATAAGTGCCCTGAGCTTCCTCAAAGCAAAAACTGCACTGCTCAATCGATCACAAAGTACTTCAATGTGCTGTTTCCAGTTAAGGTTAGCGTCCAGGGTAAATCCTAAAAATTTACAGTGCTCACTTAATGGCATGGGACTTTGGATACAGGATGGCATCTGAACGAGTCTACCAGAAAATAACATTATATTTGATTTGTTAAAGTTTAACAATAGGCCATTTGTTGAGAACCAGTGGGACAACTGCTCACATATTCTGCAGATTTTACGATTTAGTAAATCATATGTAGGTGCAGTTACTACCACTGTAGTATCATCGGCGAACAGAACTATGAGACCGTCAGTAATAATAGATGGCAGGTCGTTCACAAATGCCAGAAAAAGGGTATAGGTACATTGTAAAGAGCATGAAATTTTGTAAATTTTGCAAAATGCCTTAATATTTCCTGTTAAATGAAATATAATTAGATTGACGCCGCAAAAACGAATTTGTTTTTTAAAAAGCACGCCAGGACGCTATGATATCCGTTATGAAAAAGTCAGGTCGCAATGATGGAAGCCATTTAGTTCTTTGTAAAGAAACGTGGGACGCAGGAGGATAAAGAAACCTGGGACGCAGGAGGATAAACAAACAGCCAGTCAATACACCGAGGATAGAGAAAAGAGTACTAAACGAAAAAGGAGCGAACGGTAACGCACGTTGTAGCAAACGCCATATTGTTTAGAATTCATAACGGACAGTACTTTTTTTAAATTTTTTTTTTGAACTGCTGCTGGTTTCGCATTTTCCACTAAATGAGGGAGCTTTAAATACATGGCTACATTTGTATCATAGACAAGGTGTTGCCATAATAATCGTGGATTTCAATCGCTTTTTCACAGAGCATGCTCTAGCTTTTTCATAACAAAACTCAAAAGTCTATTGATTAATATGTATTTGATAGATTTTTCAAATAAAGCCACTGCCACTGGAGTCTGCAAAGATTTTGGAAACTACGCCAGAGGGCGTAGCGTTTTTCTTACGTCAATGGGAGTCTGTGATTGAGAAGTGCGTGCAGCAAAGTATTTTTTTTCAATGGCAATGATTGATGTCATTACTGTCAAACTCACCAACAGCAAAAAACTGAAATTGTCTGGGACAAATTCGTGCTAGTTCTTGTAATTATATCCTTTTCTTATTGTATTTAGATTATTTCCTTTTTATATAAATGTAGTTCTTGTATCAAAATTCTGTGTGTATTGTGGAAAGTGCTAAATTATTGTGTTAAAAGTGTTTGTATAATGTATCACGGTGACCATAATATAAACAAAGATATGAGTGATTTGGATGAATTCGACGTGGAATCTTTGGATTATTCGGATGAACAGACATGGTAAGAAGCTAACTTTACTATAAAAGCGATCATTATACCATATGGAACGACACAACACCTTCGTTTGAACACCTACGTTTTTGGGTCATCAAGTAGTGCCATGTTTTGTCCTTTCGACATTTCTCTTGGCAAAACATGTTCTTTTTGCATGTTATAATTTTAGCTGTTGCATTATCATGATTGTTAGGGCGTTAGATAAATAAATAATTTATGTAGGTACATAAAAGTTGGTGATTCACTTACATCCTCATTCACCTGTTTTTTTTTTTGTGAGCTATTGAGAAAGTGAGTTACCAATAAGATTGACCTACCCTTTATGAATGTTATCAGTTTAACAATGCAATTTCAAAACTTGAAGTATGACCATATGGTTGTTATAAAGCATCAATAGCTTTGATTTTCCATGCAAAATACAAAAGGTTTCAAAGTTTAGTAAAACTAAAAAGTTATTAATTATGAAGTTATTTTTCTATTTCTGATAGTAGTATGCTAACTAACAGTAAAAAGGGTTTCCTGTGTGATGAACAGAAATCTCTTCATGTAAACAAGATGTTTGTTCTCTTTCATTGAATCTACTAAATACTCAATATTTTATTTGTAAATAAAAAACCTGTACAAAGAATCAGAAGCAAAAATGTTATCATGCATAAATATGATTATAATACTTATACTCTTCATCTCAGTCATATAACTTTGTGAAGAACAATTTAATGAAATTTAACTACAGTACAGATGTTTACCATAAGGCCGG
The DNA here is from genome assembly GCA_947532105.1 of Athrips mouffetella. Classification (NCBI taxonomy): domain Eukaryota; kingdom Metazoa; phylum Arthropoda; class Insecta; order Lepidoptera; family Gelechiidae; genus Athrips; species Athrips mouffetella. The sequence goes on along the minus strand of OX383968.1, from coordinate 20,587,664 downwards.
TATTTCACTGGGACGCCATGGTGGCGCGACTGGTTGCGCTACTGGTGTTCGTTACTAGACACCAGAATCGCTACACCCTGCGGCCACAGTATTAAGGGCTATATTTCACTGGGAGTGGTAGCGCGACCAACAGCCGGACTGGTTGCGCGCAAAATGGACCAAACAAGAGTTTGATTGTGGAAACAGGAGCCCACTAACTAACTGGTTGCGCCGCCAAATTGGTTGGCGGCGCAACCAGTCCGGCTGTTGGTCGCGCTACCACTCCCAGTGAAATATAGCCCTTAATACTGTAGCCGCAGGGTGTGTCTTTTACTCCCCCAACAGTTTTTATCTCTAATGTATTTAAAAAAGTTGTCAAAATGTAGATAGTCGCACACTTAGAAAATCTATTATTATGCCTTAAAGACTTCTAAAAGCATAATAAAATTATTTAGTCCATGGGACAGATGGCCAAAAATGAGGAAATGGTATAATTGGGAGGTCCCAATGTTCCATTTTATTAGGAAACATTAAACCATGAGTGCTGTCTCAAAGTTGTAGCCAATCCAAGAGTTCAGATGCTGCTGATATGTGGGTTAGGGGAAACCATTTTCCTTTTCGCAGTAGTTAGGTAGTCAAAACACCATGATTGTGACAACCAATCAAAGATGGAAAATGCTGAATTTTACAGTCAACTGTAATCTCAGAAACTTATCATCCGATTTCATTGATTTTTCTTTTAAACTAAGGGTATGTATATAATAGGTCTTTACCTATGAAATTGCCATTTTGTATGGCGAATTTTAGGTAAACTCAATTTTCAGTACTAACATTTTTGCATTTTTGTTAGGAATTATAAATCCAATTTTTTTATTTTTTTTAAGCATTATTAGGAAGACATTAAGCTAACAGAAGCTTTAATTGAATTTTCATAAAATATCTGTAAAAAAATATAACAAATCTAATGATGAAATCGGACGACATTTAAGACGAACAATTTTCGAACCATTAATTTTATATATAAAAAAACTAAAAATAAAAACTTTATTTTATGCGTAAATTGATAACCTTGAAGTCAACTTTCAAATATAAGACAATTTTAACTGTTTTCTAAAAGTGTGAGTACTAAAATGCTCTGAATTTAGCTCCGTACCACGATTTTGCCCAATAGCAAAATTGTCGTTGGGGTCAATCCGCAACGCTATAGGACAGAATCGTGGTCCGGAGCTAAATTCGGAGCAGTCCGATCCGATTGTCTGTTAGTACTCTAACACTTTGCACGCCGAAGTTATAATCTAATGCCGCACTCCGACAGCCGATCACGACCTCCACTCGTGATGCTCTTGGCGCCCAAATACGCCGCGAGTTTTTTAAAGCGTCATCTGTGGTTCGCCGGCGTTTTTCGGTGATATTGTAAGATTTATAAAAAAATAATTAGCGTATATATAGGAACAATTCTTATTGTATTTGGAAGGTGATTTCATATATTTTAAGGATAAAAATAAAAGAATGTGTTTATATATTTATTTTTATTATAAAACTATAGTAGCGTGAACAAGTTTTTTGAAAAAAATAAAAAGTCTGACATGGCTTTATTCTTGCTTTTATATGGTAGGTATAATCTTTCTGTGTGTTTTTTTTAAGCAAGGGTAGTACATAATGGTACTGAACAATCAGCACAATAATAAATAGTTTATATGCGCCCACGTTTACCAGTTTGCTTTTTTATGGTGTCAGCACAATTTTTGCAGACTCTTGTAACGACCGAGGCAGCTCGGGCCGACGCATTGTCAGGCCACCTCCAACCACTTACGTTAATGAATTGTATGGGTGCGTGTAGCTTAATCGTTCCTCTATACGATGCTATCAAGCGGATCACGAACTGTGTTCGTTATTTTGATATAAACAGTATGGAATCTGATCACAAGTACTACTCGTCATCCGCGACTCTAAGAAAAAAAGTGTAAGTGGTGTTCGTGATCGGCGAATTACGCGTGGCAGTTATTTAAATGGTCGGCGAAATGGCGGCAAAACTGCGTACCGAATGGTCCTCTTGATCGGCGTGCAAAGTGTTAAATTTCGTCCGATTTCATCATTAGATATTTATCGAAAACTAAATTTAAGCTTCTGTTAGCTTAATGTCTTCCCAATCATGCTTAAAAAAAATTGAAAAGTTGGATATTTAATTTCTAAAAAATATGCAAAAATGTTAGTAATGAAAATTGAGTTTACCTAAAATTCGCTATACAAAACGGAAATTTCATAGGTAAAGACCTATTATTTTTCTAATGTGCACTCAACAGCACATCAGTAGAAGCACTTTTGGACCTTATGGCGTGGTAATAGAGTTGAAAAAGTTTCTACCGACATGCGGTTGACCGTACAAGATATCTAAAATTGCTCGATTGAAGAAAAAGAATGTTAGAAAATTTTAATTCTTTCTTTAATTGAGAAACAGTGCCTATGACATAATTTGAAGCACACATGCAGATCTTCCGTCAAAAAGAAAAACAAGGAAATGGTTTGATGGTTCTCGAGATACTGTTGACTTTGTAAATTCAAACATTTTCCATCTTTGGTTGGCTGTCACATTATCCAGGAACGTTTTTGAGATCGCAAACATGGTTTTTGACATCCTTTTAAGTCTATCTAACTACTGTAAAAACGAAAATGGTCCTCTAAATTATACTTGATTGGCTGCTATTTAGTCAGCTACCACTTTGAGAAAACAATCATGGTTTATGAACATCCTTATACACCTATCTAACTGTAGTAATAAGGTAAATGGGTACCGCTTAATTATACCGATATCTTTGCTGCCCTAAGGACTAATTACAAATACAGAAAAACTAGCTAAATTAGGAAACATTGAGGTGACATGGTAATTTTAAGAAAGATAAATAAATTCAATAAAGCTTTTATATCTTACCATTTTTATATTTATGCTTAAAATCAAGTGACCTTTTTGCTAAAAATGATTCATATTGCGATACTTGCTTATGCTACATAACAGTTCAAACAATTTATATGACAGCAATGTGAGAGCAGGATGGAGAGATGCCTAAGATATTGGAGTGACAGAGACATGTATTGCTCTGTTCTACTCTTTTGCATATATCTGTTCTCCTGTCGTTCTAGTCTAGCTACATAATTGAGCTCTAAATCTGAATATACTTCCTTGTTACAGTATATACAGAGTGCCACATGATTCAGGACATAAGGTAGACTTAGTGGACTGGGGTCTATCCCTGGATTGGCCAGTGTATGATGATGGTGACTACCAGAAAGCCGAAAATGAAATCTACTCCATGCTCGATGAAATACTTAAAAGTAAGTAATAGACATTAAGTAAGTAATAGACAATAGGAAAATTGGAAAAATGGTATAGAGCCCTTTGTCTTGCACTGCCACAGAATAGGGAACATGCACGAATTTTTTTTATTAAATAAATTTATTCTCATTCATGTAATAAACAGACTTGTAAAACTATTTTTCATATAACTATAATATTAAAAAAGATATAAGCCATCGAAGATTTGTTTCTGTCTCTTTCTAGCCAAACGAAATTTAATATGGAGTTTATATGGCCGTAGTGAATTTTGATGTCACTATTCATGTCGGATCTCTCTGTCTAATTAGTAGTTTTAAATGCTTATATCGGCCGTATTTCTTGGCCGATTTAAATTTTAATTTCATTTTTTGGCATCTCTACTACGGTATTTTCATATTTTATTAATAAATGCGACTAATAAAATTTATGCATGTTCCCTATTAGACATTTAATACTAAAAATAATAAAACATTTGTGAAAACTTGACACAATGTAGGTGTGGTCAGCTTTTCCCATGTAACTGAAATATTGCTAAGGTTAAGTGAAGCAGCAGCAGAGGATGGGCAGCAGCATCCTTCTGTGTATCGTATCATCTTACATTCTGCGGTCACCAACAACTGCGTTCCATGGTGCCAGCCGTAACGCTAACAAGCGTGGTGACTATGGTACTTTCCCTCCACATTGTTTCAGAAAAGCTGGAATTTTGGAGGGAGTTCCCTGTCCTGTAGTGGACGTCTCATGCGATGTCATGATGATGATGAAGCAAAGCATCAGTAACTGTAAAAATGGAAAATCAACCTTATTGTTTAATGAAATGCAAATAAACTTCAACTGTAGGAAACTATTTTGCAGTGATGCATTAGGGGGAAGCACTTTTTCAATAGTGCTAGGTGCAATTAAATTAGTACAGTATCATTGAGTGCAGTATGAGAAGTAAAATTGTTCAGCCATTAAGTAAATTAGTAAAGCAAAAAATTTTTTATTTATGCAGCAAAATATGATTTTTATCATAAATAAAAAGGGAGCAGCTACACTTCCGCAAATAAATGGTATGCGCGTAGCATAATAAATATGTGAGCCGCAAAATTAAGTTAAGCAGCGGCCGTCGAGTCATCAGTATGTCAGCCGAAAGACGTCCACTGCTCGACATAGCCTCATAGGCCTCCCCTAAAGACCTCCAGGACAAGCGGTCCTGCGCTGCTCACATCAAGTGGCTTCCTACGACTCTGACTAGGTCGCCCACTCTATGTTTTTCGGTTTATTTTCGCCACTCGAAAAAGCCGGCGAGTGCCAAAAGCGAATTAAACCTAACTTTCGATTTTTTGTAGTACTTCTTCACGAATAATTATTCTGCTGCTCTAATAATTATCCTGCTGCACAAATAAATATTTTTTTTTTTTGCTGAAAGTAAAGTTGCTGACAAACTTGATTTGTAAGCTGTTAAAAACTTTTTTTTGCAAAAATCATGCTGCTCGTTTTTTGCTGCATAAAAAATATTTTGCTACTTCTTTTAATAATAGCCACTCATGTCAGAACTCATGGACTATTTGCATGGGTCTTGATGAGCGTGGAGAACTAGTCTAGGTCTTAACATATACACTTCTAACATAAATTTCCTTGTGTTTTATGAAAATAAATATCTATAAAAGTTATTTTGCACAATCAATTAATTGACAATCATATTATCCTCAAAGATATTGTAAAATTTTGATGCTATCATTAATCAATCAAACTTATCATAAAACCTTAGAGTAGTATACGAAAAAAAATATGCACTTTTGAATTTTTTTAATGTGTCACAAACAGCTAACATAACGTCTAAGCCATAAAAACGCCACAGGCTTCCCCGCGATACATTTTTTGAGTTCTGCGAATCAACGGTCAGCATCGGAGTTACTCTTGCGCATTATACTCTTCATACAATAAATTCGAAAACATGAAAGTACTTAATGCGTTTGTGGACGTTTGTTTTGTTTACGAGCTGTTAGGTAAAGAAGTAATTCGCACGCACAAGAGACTTCTGCTTCTGATAAAACAATATTTTCCGTAAAACAGAATATATCACGTATAATTTTTGTATAAAAAAATATTTCTTTAAGGATTGTTAGTGTTCTAAACTCAATAAAAACATTACATTGTCAAAACAAACATCGCTTTATGAGACTTTCTTGGTTTACTTAGGACATTGCAGGTTTGAATTACCTGACGCTCGAAAAGTAAGACGATTCCGTGCTTCGGAAAGCACGTCAAGCCCGTTAGGTCCCGGCTACTAACTGCGGAAGTAGTGTTTATCCATGTCAGAGGCCTATGGCTGCTCAACAACTCTGACACCAGGGTTTGTGAGGTCGGTGATCGATCTTACTACCCACACAATATGATAATGATGATGTTTAATTTTAAACAATACTTCCTGATTCTGTAACTCACGCACATAGCGTCATATCTGTCGACAAATTACATCATATAACACAGATAAGACACTCTTTTATCTCAAAAACATTCGATATGAAAAATAAAGAAATGAGCCACGCCTTAATCGTTCTAAACGTTTTTCTTGTCTTTTTAGAGGTGTATTCCTCTTAGAGCACCCGCCCGAATAGCACCTGCGCGAATAGCACCTAACCTATTCCTCTTAGAGCACCTATCAATATTTCACTGCTAGTGTTGGGGTATGAGTCAAGTTTTAGGATGTTTTGAATTAAATATATCGATCGAAGAGAACCTTAATTTTTACTTATAATATAACTGTTTTCCTTATAATTTTAATATCACAAACATTTTCCTTATCACATTTATTAAAATCAAACAACTACAAACCTTAAGCGTAAGTAGCCGTTCATTATTTTCGGTTAAAATACTTAACATTTAGGGTCAATAACCGACCCCCCAAACAACAGCTATTTTCGATTGTCATTTGTTAGTTTTAAAGTTGAAGCCTTATCTTTATAGAAGAAACGTTAATGGATACGTAAAAATTCTAGCTATTGATGTGTTGTTCATATTACATACTATAATTAGTAGTACCACTGAAAAAAATGCAAATGTCTATGGACTTTTTTTTAATGTTCTCTAAAATTTTGTGATAAATGCTGTTTACAACATATTACGCTTATTTAGGCACAACATAAACCGAAAGTAGCACATAACGTCGTATACTTTTTCAGGCGAAAGATTATTTTTTTCTCATTGATCGGTAGTGATGTCTCTGTAACGGAGTTTTGGTCCAATAAATTATAGACATATTACGCCAGAATCGACTTTAGAGAAGAAGAAGACGAGCAAACCCAAAAAAAGTTAATATTGTCAATATATTTTTAGGGTATGAGGTGATTGATAAGCATTTTAATCGATATCTCTTTTAATCACGACTCACACCACAACACTATAAGCTACTTATCCGTAGGTGCTCTAAGTGGAATAGTTCCGGTTCTATTCACACAGGTGCTATTCGGGCGGGTGCTCTAAGAGGAATACACCTTTTTAGACACTTCATTTTTGATGTAACGTAGTTTATTTTTTAAGTGATCTCAAGTTATCGTGTAGGTTACGTCAGCAAAAGGCAAACCTAACCTTCCCTGTTCTCAAGACAACATCATAATATGAGTCCACTAGGGGAACACCATTCAGATTTTCACAGGGGACGTATGAATTCCTGCAAAAACGCGTGGTACTTAGGAGGGGATTTACCATAGTCACCACGTTAGTAAGCGTTGAGCCTGTCGATCGCTGTTGTTGGTGACCGCAGTATGTAAGATGGTACGATACACAGAAAGATGCTGCTGCCCGCCCATCCTCCGATTCATAAGCCCTAAGTGGCGACAGTCTTTGCCGGCACCCAGTGGCGTGCACTCCATACATGCAAAAAAGCTCTGCATACCCTGTCGTCCCAGACGATCAATACAAACGTGCCCCTAAAAGTGAATGATATGATTACTTTTTTCCTATACCCGTCAAAATGTCTTTGAGTCGGCGTCCCGTATTACGCGCCACGCGGTAAACACTCGCGTGTACAAAGGCAGTACTAAGCCCTGCTTATTTTTCATACAAAGCATCTCGTGAAGTCTCGTGTAGTACACAGCAAAAGTTTGTCTGTGTGCGTGAAAATGTATGCTATGCTTGTGTAGCGCATGCAGAAGCAAGCACAGCTTATAGTGCGACCCGACCGAATTGAGAAGCCGTCAAAGTATTGCTTAATTGTTGAATAGAGAGGGTCGACTTGTTTAGTCAAATTGACCATCATTGTGTTCCGAATGTAAAGTGAATAGATATTCAGATGAAACCGACATAGCAGTTTTTATGACGAAGTTTTGTAGAACAAAAAAATTAGAAGAAATATAAGCGCGTTGATTTGATAAAAAAAAGTTAAATCAGTAAAATAATTTTAATATTTTATTAATTAGCGGAAAGAAAAAAGCAAGTTATCATATCAATCTTTGGATATTATGCACCTGTTAGGGTCGCGTTTTTATATTTTATTTTCATTTATTTTTATTTAGTTTTAAAACAGTGAGAATTTCCCTGACAGCAGGATATCTTTATATTACATCCACATAAATTGGTAAAAATGTTAGTGCATACCCTGTCTACAATCTCTGTGCACGCCACTGCCGGCACCACACAGATAGATGCCAAAAATCTGACTTGGCCTGGCTAGACCATTGATTAGGTAGGGTGTCTTTCCACCATAGATGTGCTAGGTAGCTAACCTATGAGGTAGCTAACCTATTGGTTGGACCAATAATTGCTCCATTTTCGAGCGCAAGTCTTAGCTAGGAAAATGGGGCTATCCTATTGGTTGGAATTTTTCCAGCTCACGGTTTAGCTACAACAGCTACCTAGCACAGGTCTGATGGTAAGGCACCCTTAGTGTTCCTTCTGATGTATGACATAATGCTCTGGTTTTTATATCGTAAGGGATCACCTGGGTCCAGACCAATCGCTAGGCCACGAGGCGAGGGAGCGTTTCAATAATTAAACCACACTCAGAGCATTAAAGTTCGATACGAATCATTAGCTTCAGACAAAAGATTGTTGCCGAATGTTTTTAAATGTCGGTTTTAAATCTTGCTTTGACATGAGTCAAACATGCCATGAGGCAAACAAAAGAATTACAGCAATTAAGGTGTTACATACATTAAACTTATTGATCGCAAGTAATAACATCATATAAGATTGGGGGGGATAATTCACACAAAATCATCTGATCCCAAATTAGGCCAAACCTGTACAATGGGTAAAAGAGACTGATAAACATATATATTTAGATAGATAAATAACACCCAAACACAGAACAAACACTCGTGTTCATCACACAAATGTTTGTCCTGGTCGGGGATCAAACCAGCGACCCATGGCGTAGACGGCAGGCTCAATACCAACCATACCAACGGGTCAGTCAAACCAACGGTTCATCCTAATTACCACAGTAGCTTAAACACTCCAATAAGATGCTTTGACTCTGATTTACGTGCCCTAAGTCGCCTTTATGACAAGGTGGTCCCAAAATTTTTCTTTATCTTTTTCTATAAGCGCTAAACCGTCTATAGCTTGCTACTATACTACAGGGTAATATTAATTCCTAGTTCAACTCTTTAACGACTACACATAGACAGCTGTTAGATTTATAGCCCTGTCAAACAAATTCAAACGGCAATCAGTAGTTCGAGTCAGTATTTATTCCGACATCCGATACGGCTCATAAGTCCTGGACAAAGATCGATTACATACATGTCTGTATGGGGCTAGGGTTCCTTATACCTACGACTACGAGGTCATTGTCATCTGTCACTTTTGTTAAATTTTATTTATACAAGCTTATTACTACTTATTATGCGTCCATTTGGTGCCGGCAAAGAATAGTACCAAGAGGCGACTAAGGGCTTATGAACCGAAGGATGAGTAGCAAAAATCTTTCAATCCCCTCCAAAGTAAGGAGCTCTGAAAGGAGCTCCCTAAAGTTCTGAAAGGAGCTCCCTATCTTGCAGTGGACGTTTCATTTCATGTATGATGAAGCTTATTACTAATGAGTGAGTATCCTCTTTGCGTGTTTTGAAATGGTAAATACAACGCCCAGTAATAAATTTAGCATATCGCTTTTTTTAGAAGAGGATGTTGGCCTCTGACTAAAAAGCCGCCATTTATCCCTTCTTGATTAATATTGAGATACATATGCGTTTAATAGCTTTTATCCACTTCGAATGAAGTATTTTTAGTATTATAAGGGTCAAGTCTATTACCCTTAGACAAAAACAAAACAGAAACAAAATTAGAGCACGATTTGTGGGGCTTACGAGTAAATACTTATTTTCGACCTAATCATGCTTATCATAGTTTCTTGTCTTAACGCAACAACGGTTATATTATACCTAATTGCTTTCTTTCCGATAAAAAAAACTGGTCAAGTGCGAGTCGGACTCGCGCGCTGAGGGTTCCGATATATCTATAGTATTTTTGGAAGCAATAAAGTCAATTTTTAGGACCGCAAAACTAAATTTGTTTTTAAAGGTTTTTTGCAGATTTCAAAAAAACTGTGCAATTTAGAAAGATCGTTTTATTTTTGCTGTAATATTTACATAATCTTCTATCGACTGTAATTGATTCAGATTTTTCCCTTCACAAACTTCGGAGATAAGGGGGGGGGGGGGGGAATGGTATATTTTTTGACATTTTTCATCACAACTTGAAAACTAAGAGTTGTACAAAAATACAAAAATATATTTTAGAACGTACAAATAAAGCCCTTTTATATGATGCCCCACTCGACCTAGTGACGACAATTTGAAATTTTGCCAACCAAATTCTACAACTTTTTCAAATTTCAAGTCGATAGCATGAGTGGTTGCTGAGATATAGAGGTGTGACAGACAGACAAAGTCGCACCATAAGGGTTCCTTTTTTTTACCATTTTGGTATCGGAACCCTAAAAAGTAACATTGACTAGGATGTCCAATGACATTGTTCTAGTTCCGGTTGGTGACAATAGACGAGGAGACGGTTATGTGCTTCAGAAGGCATGTTAAATCGTTCATCCTAGCTATTTAGATGTGTTTTTATTGTTTCCCATGAACTTATAAGATATTTTTTCACTCTGAAACTAATTTCTTAGAGATATTGTTTCGCCTTGTAAGAATTAGAACGTAGAAGATTTGATATCGATATCAAATCTTTGCATCGATTCGTGTCATCGATACTATGTGAAAGTTTGTCGATGCAAATTGCTTTCACGTTCAAAATTATTGTTGTTGGGTGCTGCTGTTAATGTACTTTTGATTATGGGTATGAAACGACAGAAAACAAATGTAAGAATCTCATCATCATCATAACATCCCATGAAACGTCCACTACAGGACAGGGAGCTCCCTCCAGAATTCTAGCTTTTGCTGGAAAAATGTGGAGGGGAAGTACAATAGTCACCTCGCTTGTTAGCGTTACGGCTGGCACCATGGACCGCGTTTGTAGGTGACCGCAGTAAGTAAGATGTAACATACAAAGGAGGATGCTGCTGCCCATCCTCCAGTTAACCCTTAGTCGCCTCTTACGACACTTACGGGTATGTAAGGGTTGGTACTATTCTTTGCCGGCACCACACGGGACTACTACTACTACCCTAGTCCCGTATGGTAAGAATCTAAGTAAATATTTTCGGTTGTCGGCGATAAATGTGGTGTGAAGACTTGTATTGTCGTGGGTGGGAAGGCTTTGCAGAGAACTGCAATAGCTGTTGGCTCAGCACGAGCCTTTAGATAAAAATATTTCTAAGCCTGTCGGCGTTGATGAAATGTATATCCGTACTAACTAAATTACAGCTTTCTAGTATCAAGGGTCTCTTAGCTAAGCCGCGGACTGACAGACAGACGGACATGACGAATCTATTGTTGACTACGGAATCCTAAAAACAGTAAAGTGCGAGTCTGACTCGCGCATAGTAGGTTTTGTACAGTCGGCCAATAAAATTGTCTATCAATTTCATCAACACTTCCCGTGTAACCAAAGTATAGCTAAGGTTGAGCATTATAGCGTGAATTTGTATTGGTTTTGCACCCAAAGCCCAGTGATTCTGCTCATATAAATTAGCAAATTTGCCGAAATAAAATTTTTTCGCCTTCCCATACAAAATGAATCAATCACGTGACCACTTAACTATGGAGAGGCGAAAAAAAATTTACTAGTAAAAAATTTTTTTCTTCGTGAAAGATGCTTTTTATCATGAGTTGAATCACTGGGCTTCGGGTGCAAAGCCAATACAAATTCACGCTGTATAGTAACTGTCAAAAGGAAAAATCAACCTTGCTTTTTAGGGTTCCATACCTCAAATAAAAAAAAACGGAACCCTTATAGGATCACTTTGTTGTCCGTCTTTCTGTTTGTCTGTCTGTCAAGACCCTTTTTCTCACGGACGAGAAGAGGTATCAGGTTGAAATTAATAACAAATATTAAGGTCCTTAAACCACACAAGATCTGAAAATTTCAATTTTTTACAACGACGCAATCAAAAGATATGGCTTTTTATGTCCTCATCTCCATACATTTATGCAAAAAAGCAAAACCTACAGGGTACTTCCCTTTGACCTAAAATTATGAAATTTGGTAAGAAGCTAGGTCTCACAGTACAAATAAAGAGAAAAGTCTTAAATCATTAAATATTTCAATTTTTCTCACAACTAATAGTAACCAATTCCTTAATTGGTTACTATTAGTTGTTTGAGCTCCCGTTTCAAGAACTTTTCTATAAAAGAGGGGTCAAGTTGGATGGTTGCGGAGTTTTTAAAATCAAAGAGCAAAAGCTTTTAGTATATCATATGGTAGATAGGTACGGAACCCTTAGGGCGCGAGTCCGACTCGCACTTGGCCGGTTTTTTGCTTAGTCATCTTTATGGTTGCCATCTAAACTTGTACACAAACTATGTAATTGCAGATTCTGAACTCTTAATGGCATTGTAATTCTCGCGATAATGACCCTGTGAAGATGTCATCAAATTTAGATTATTTTATATTTTGCATCGAGAAATTTTTATTCAAGTTCAAGTGCAAATTGAACCATCTGCAAAATTCACGCTATCTTCGTGCAAAATTGCAAAATCAACTGTTTAAATACACGTCGTGATACTATTTAAGTACTCTTTACCAAAAATTTAATTATTACAACATAGTTGTCCGAAAATTGGATCTTCTGCGTAAAAATAACGTTTTTTAATTGCTCCCACAACGGTTCTCTTTTGTTTTGTTGAGAAATATTCGTAAATTGTTAAAAACTGAACTTGGATAATGAAAATCTCTAAGTGGTTTGGTACTTATCTGAATTGTTTTTAAATTAACCGAAACGAATTATTTCGATACATCACTTTTATTGCTCCCACATATTTCTGCACTCCGGTGTGGGAACATTTCATCCTGTATTATCGAATTTATCGATCATAGTAAAAAGTAGCCCATGGCCAAAAGTAGCTCAGTCTCTCTAGCTATTTTTATGAAACAATCAATTGTTCCTTAAGATTTGTAAAATAAGCTCTCATCGTATTAGGGCCATTGTATAAAGTACGCGACAGTTTTGGAGTGAGGGCGACGGCACGTTTCGCCCGCTGTCCTGAGGCATGGCAAAACTGTCTGCAAGCCTCTCAATAGCAATCATTCAATTACGCATCATATACCCATACGCTGACTTACGGTAGGAAACGTATCATATCCTCAATACTCGTAGATCTATCTAGCGACAGATATCTAGGACTTTTCATGTCATTTTGTAGCTTGAGTTGCTGCGTTATTAAGTGCAAATAAACAAATATTTATTTATAGTGCGGGCTCCCTCATAAAATACATAAACGAAACCATTTTCCTTTACTTTTTCTCAGCGGCTTAAATTAGGTAACCTGGAAGAAGTATGTTATGCCATAAGATACATGAACCAAACTGTATATAGTCAAAAGAAAACTTATAAAGGCCATAATAGACTATGGTCGCCAGTTGCCACCCATATTCCTGGCACAGTCGTTAGGCAGCCTGGTAAAATACTCTTATACATAGCCTTCAGAAAGAAATTTTTATATCATCGGATACAATAATGAAACCAGTGTAGGACGATAGCCTCTAAGGTTAGATCTAAGGTTGCTTTGCCGCAACCTTGTAGGTTTAAAGAGTAAAAAAATGTTATCGTATAAGAGCCCGTTGACATTGATTTAACCTTTAATACCTGGCCATTTTAAGAATAACAGAAGGACGTTCTTCCTGATAATGATAAGGTATCATTTTGATTACAATAGTTACGATTATAATCAGTTCTGCAATTTGCGAGAACTGCTAAATAATAGAATTTGGCAAAAATATTGCCTACTAAAAGATTCTCAAGTTCGAGCTCTCTAACTAATTTCTTTTGCAAATAGTAGAGACCCATGTTTTTTATTTGATTAACAATATCCTCTAAAGAGACTTACCAATTTGTTATTTCTATAGACTTACACCTATTAATGTTGATGTAGTTTTCGTCGGCAATCATGTTGCTGCTAAGTACGTAACGTTAACTTGATTTTGTCGTTTATATCGTTAAATTACACCCATAGTTAATTGAAAGCAGTCTGCGCGGGATGTGAACCAGGAAATTGACATGTTACACAAGTTTTCCCATACTATCACAAGTACAAACATCAACAACTCTATTTTGCCTTCAAATGCGCATTCATTTATCTTGAGTTGTAGGAACTTCGATCTTATTATTTTTGAGTTAAAGTCTTCGATGCATAGTGTGTGCGTTGATGCAACGACAAAAACGTTTGTCTATTTTTGTCGCCTGAGGAAGGATGAGGTGATTAGAACAGACTTCCGTATGGTGTGATGAAAGATGGGTTATCAGACGAGAAACTTCTTAGCTTTCGTTAATATATAGCCTAGTAACGCTTTTTAACCTCCATGCTCTAGTCGTACGAGCGTTCGGTATCCGATCCGGAGGTCCGGGTATTGAAAAAAAGGATGAATTACCTGTTTGTCCAATAATTAAGATGAGTGCGTGCTTCGGAAGGCACGTTAAGCCGTTCATGCCGGCTGTTATCTACGGAAACAGTAGTGAATGAGCTATATCAGAGGCGTTTGGCTCAATCTGACATCAGGGTTTGTGAATTTAGTCATCATCCGTATACCGACAAGATATTATGATGATGATGATAATTTGCAAAGCCTTTCAGAACATTATGTTTTCTCTGGGTGTCTACTCTTAATTTTCGATAAATCGATAAGATACTACTTCGATACAGTAGAATTCTTATTTCATAACATCGTTCACTGACTATAGAGTAGAATATTGGTTGGATGAGTTGTGAAACTGGCAGAGATTAGCATCTAACCAATATCCTACTCTATCGTCAAGGGACTAAGTTTTGAATGTGCTTGTTTCGAATAGTATCGTATATTTATATCGAAAATTGTGAGTAGACACCCTGGTTAGATGAGTTTATAAGTATACTATCTTTTGCCCGCGACTTCGGGCTTTGTAATCTGTGGGCCGCATGTTATATAAATATGTCAAACTATTAGCTATCAAACAAAAAAAATTCATTAAAATCGGTTCTGTAGTTTTTGCGTGACGCTCTGACAAATAAACAAACAGAAAAAAAGTACAAAAGTCTGTGATTTGTATTCGGGGGCATCAAAATTGCATAATGTGATATCCTACTAATATTATAAACGCGGAAGTTTGTAAGTATGGATGGACGGATGTTTGTTACTCTTTCACGTAAAAACTACTGAATGGATTTTAATGAAACTTTACAATAATATAGCGTATACATCATCAGAATAACACATAGGCTACAATTTATAAACCTGTGCAGACGAAGTCGCGGGCACCAGCTAGTATTTTTTATAAATATCTTTAATGTACAGACAAAACCAATTTACAATTTTATAATAGTAGAGACCCTCATAATATAATATCCTCCACCACGCGTCATTAGGTCCACGTCTGTTACCTTGATTGTACCGTCAAGAGCATCTCAAGCTCGACACATTAAACTGTGTATCGTAGTTATTCCTATCGTGAGTTGGGCTGCAAGGATCAAGCTTGACGTGAATTTGACTGTACAGTCAGGTGCAGACGTTAATGTTACACTTGTTTACATCTTTGTGATTCAAGTACAAGTATCTATTGTTTGTGAGTTTACCACTGTTTCATGATTCATGATTTAATACTATTCCTGCTCAAATTCTTTAGACAGTTAAACCATCTAAAAGTTTAGATATTCTACGAATAATACAGTACCTATTACGGTGTTCCATGGTCTTTACTGTTACTAAAGTCACACTGAACATGCTTTTTCCGTGAGATGTATCTAGTTATGGTTAAGTTCTGTGTGTAACACTTACAAGTTATTAATTTGCAATGACATACTACACTGCTTGTATCGCTCTATGTATCTACTTTGTATTCCTTTTAAGTTTCTATCGGAAATGTGTTGTTTTTCTACTTATGCGCACTCGCCTTACTTCCTACACGCTTAGTGTAGGTGCATAGGGTGCTGTGTTTGATGTCTTTTTAGGGTTCCGAATCAAAATGGTGAAAACGGAACCCTTATGGTGCGACTTCGTCTGTCTGTCTGTCACACCTGTGGATTTCGGCAACCACACATGCTATCGACTTGAAATATGGAATAGTTATGTTTGCCCAACTTTATTACAAACAACTTTTTTTTAATTACGACTTAATTTTCAAGTTACAATACCATTCCCCCCCCCCCCTCTTATCTACGAAGTTTATAAAATGAAATAAATGGTACAGCAGCACTGCACTTACTTTCTCGCAATACTCAAGGGAAAACTATCAACCGCAAACTTAAATTTGTAATGTCATACACATAGTATGGAACTACAAACTTTTATTTACGTTTTTCCAAAAAAAAATTCGAATGAAATATACAGATCAATTCAGAATTCAAATTGTCAAACATTAAAACAAACAAACATCAAACGATTTCGAGTAAATCACATGTTTAACTTTTGGTAGTACTGGAACACCTTTAGGGATCCCGCACACGACCGAGAATCGGTGACCGATTTTTTGTCGGCATCCCGCTCTGACGTGTTATCACCTGAATCTTCCGTCCTTGTCCCGGCCGATAATCGCCCACCGATTCTCGGTCGTGTGCGGGAGCCCTTATATGAATTTTCACAGATCAATGGATACTACCGTAGGATACTTGCAACACATGTTCCTTATGGATAATTGTTCTGTTTAGTCTACTGAGCAAGCCCTTTCAGTTTTTGGTACACCCTGTGTACTAAATTTTATTCAAAAAATCAAAATGAATATCCAGTCACGTAGACAACCGATCCAGGATTAATGTTATAGAAAATTTTATTAAACTAAATGGAACCAACTTTGGGTAAATCACATATTTACGATTTCGTCGTGGTACAGAAACACCCCTTATATTAAATTACACAGATCAATTGATACTGGCGCAAGATATCTTACATGGAGATGCTTGGTCATGCAAAGTTTCATCAAGATTCTATGAGCTGTTTTTGAGAAAATTTCAATTTTTCATTTTCGTTGTATGACAGCTACCCTCAAAATGAGAGCCAGCATGAAACCAATTAGAACCATTCGATGGATTTGCATAAAACTCCTAAATTCAAAATACGGTGTCAATCGGACCATTCGTTTAGCCGCTAGGCCAAAGCGTGACGGACAGACCGACCGACCGACGGACCGACCGACAGACGGACATTTTTGGGAGTCTTGTTTTTTATAATGTATAAGTGTTATACAACACATTTTTGAGAAAATTAGAAAAACTTTTTTTTCACGAATACAATACCTTTCTCGCTCCGCTCGAAAGTAAAAAACTGAATTAATTATAGTGTATAGACGTTTTCGTAAATGTTACAGGAAAAATAAAAAGATCTCTCTAAGTAGCACCGTTTTTTAGAAATCTGCACAACACCTTTGCAAACAAATTTAGTTTTGCTGTCCTAAAAATTTACTTTATATCTTCTAAAAATACTATAGGTATATCGAACCCTCGGCGCGCAATATCAACTCCCACTTGACCGGTTTTTTACTCCTTATACAGATATAGGATAGGAAATAGCATAATTAATAATGAATATCGGAAAAACTCACTAATGACTCGAATAAAACATCTTATATTTTTCGGTCGGATTTATGAACTCAATAAATTGATCCATTGTTTAGTTGCTTAATTTTCGTGATTTTAATGAAAGAAAATCGTTACTACCTTCCTTCAAGATAAAGGTGACCGCGTAAACGGAGTTCTTAGACCTTTTATACAAGGTAACACAAAGGGTAAACCAACCCTGAAGGATGTGATTCGGCCCACGAAACTGAACAACTTTCCATAAAGAACATAGGTCGAAATACAAAAAAAAATTTTTGACCTCTCATACAAAATGTGCTATCAGCTAAATTCAGTTTCTCCTTTTTGTTACACCTTGTATACCTCTATCAATCCAATGACAGATAGCCAAACAAACACATCCTTTACGTGGCTTCTACGCATACTATGAATGAGTAATGATTTGCATCCAACTTGTATTACTCCTACGCGACCATTAGCATCATAAACGTGTCTTAACGGTTGACTAGTTTCACTTTTTGCAATACCTTATCATGGGAAAGCATGAAGAACTAATTTTGAAAAAACATGTCATTTAATATTTTATTGAGCAAGTAGGACAGCTGCTATTAAATTATGTACACACTAGCTGGTGCCCGCGACCTCGTCTGCGCAGGATAAATTGTAGCCTATGTGTTATTCTGATATATAAGCTATATTATTGTAAAATTTCATTATAATCCATTCAGTAGTTTTTACGTGAAAGAGTAACAAACATCCATACTTACAAACTTTCGCTTTTATAATATTAGTAGGATAGGATAGCTGGTGCCTGCGACTTCGTCTGCGCAGGTTTATAAATTGTAACCTACGTGTTACTCTGATGTATAAGCTATATTATTGTGAAGTTTCATTAAAACCCATTCAGTAGTTTTTACGTGAAAGAGTAACAAACATCTATACTTACAAACTTTCGCGTTTATATTAGTAGGAAGGGATAAAGGGATTAGTAGGAATTAGGATTGTACAGCCAAAGGCACTCCGAGCTTGACACAATTGACTTTGTAGCATTTACTTCAGTAGCTATAGGAGCTAAAATCGCGCTTCTATTCTTAACAGACTACTAATTTTGTAAACAGCTGTTTTTTTGCTCTCTTAAAATAAAGTTAAAGTGCGGATTCAATTCTACAAACTCTCTTATATTTTATACATTTTCGTCAATTCATCATATCATTGCAGCCGTAATACGTCCTGCCCTATCCATTAATTGACAATTTTCAAGCAAATAGAGAGGCGTATATAAAATAATTATTGCTATGAAATTAACAGTAAAATGCAAAGAATTACAGCAACGTTATCAAATATACGCAGTGGTATTTTTATTATCATCTTATTACTCATTCGTATTCTATAGACATTGTGTAGGTATTTCCAGTGCTTTTATATAGGTATAGGTAGGAGTACAGAACCTCAGCTGTTTCAATCATAACAAATACGACTTATATGTATGTATAGCTCTCTGACCATAAGTTGTTTAGCTGGCGTACTTCTCCGAAATAACTTAGATCTCCGTCACCTCAGCTTAGGAGTAAGTTTTATTATAAGATCGGTACAGCAGATTTCAAATGAGTTTCAGAAAGAGTCCAATCGAGGAATGTTTAAAAAAATTAAAATAGCGAAAGCTCCGTAACTCTCCTATAGTATGTATATCTTGGTGAGCAATTCAGTGCACATTTTTCGCTGGATGCTGGCAGCGCACAACCAATCGTTGTGGAGATCTTTAAAGTGAGGAATCTGTTCAATAATGGATATCTTTCGTCTGATAATAATAATATGATGATGATGATTATCTAGGAAGCGCCAAAACTATTGCAAAGCTTCGCTTGTAAGCATTTTTTTATCACATTAAAATTCCATCGTCGTTTTGCAGGGTCAACTACACGTTAGTAGATACATTTGCAACTCTATTGCCATGCCATAAAGTCCAAAGTGTTTCGACCGACGTGCTGTTGGGTGTACGTTTGTGCCGATAAGCATTGTTTCTATAGGCCAGGCCGTTAATGCAGCTGTCACAATCATCATATCATATCGCAACTGCCTCAATTTCCTGAACACGTATTCTGACAGCCTTTTTTGGCACCAGTCATATTTAAAATTTTGTATGTTTGCGACGCCGCCGATGCGACGACATCGTAAATACATATTATAGAAAAGCCTAGGAAACTAATATTTAATCTGAGCCAGAGAAGGAAGGCGATATAGATAGCGTTTAAAAGAACAGACCTATACTCAGTAGTAGGTCAATAAAGGCTGAAATTACGATGATGTTTAGATGGCCGACTTATTTCCTTAGCTTGATAATAATTTTTCATTATCATATTTCTTATAGGTTGGGTTTAAATCCTTTTCGTCTTGTTTGTTGACGAGTTTGTTTGGTGTAACTCATCAATGACGTGGATTTTACACGGGCAAAGCCGCGGGGCAGAAAGCTAGTAAAATTATGTCGTCCGTAAATAACTTAACAACTATAAGTCTTACTTTGTTAATCGCTTTGCAAGACTAGGAGAACAAGAGAACTATTATTTTGTTAGTCAATCAAACGCCATTTTCCAATAATTAATTTTTATGACCTAGGTATAAGCTAAAGAGATCGCCTGAATTATGTAATATTATTACGTTATAGGCACAGAGGTATGGAATTTCTTTTCTGAAGAAGGCTTTATATAAGATGATATGTCAAGTAAAGTCTACGACTAAGTAAACTAGAAGCGTTTCTTGCAAAGAATGTCTGCGAGTTATGGAAAACTATGGGTAATAAAGTTTCCAGTGTACCTATTGTTCGTATTGTTTACGCATTTCTTACCTCTATTGATGCAATAGTCACCAATCACGATTGAGACATTTTACGACTGAATACTTTGCTTATTATATCTGATTGGATTCCACGACTGTCAATACAGTTATAAGTTAAAAGTATAATGGAGGCAATGTCAGGCAGCCGCAACAAAGTTTTTCTTTTATGGATAAGATCTGTCTCTGTAGTAATACTACGCGTCCAATACAGAAAACGGTAGAGTAAAACATGGTTAGATGATTATGTCAGTCTCTCCTTTCAATTCGGTAGTTTACTTCTGAGGGTCGTAAGTCGTAACCCCAAATTCCTCTCCTTTTATTTCATCCTCCATCTGCGGCCTGGTAAAAACGTTACTGACTGGTATTTCCAGTTGACCGATGACCTGGTCAGACCACCTTTTTGCACAACGTGCTCTTGGCTTTTAGCTCTCGACTTTCCCTGTCAACATAAGCTTTTAAAATGATGTGGACCATTTTTTTAAATCCTCTATTACAACGTGCAACAAAAAGGGCATAACTCTGAAGTATGTGAATCTGCCCATGAAACTGAACAACTTAGGGATGAGAGTTCGGAATCTTATTTATTATTTCCTTCCTGTTAAATTCCTTCCTGTATAAGAGAGTCAAAAAGTGTATGAACGTTTGTATGAAAATCTGGGCTCACGGCTAGCTTACAAAGAAACAATTTGGATTGAATCATTTCGAAACCTTTTAACACGCTACACAAAATATTCGTTGATTTATGTATAACAATGCATAGCAAAACCTGACCTATTGCAAAGCAACAAAATTCATTTGAGAAGATGATGATTCCGATGCGATTTTAAACGCATAATGGGAGTGTTAACCTCAGTCGACCAGTTATCTTTTGTCTAGGTGTTAAATTCGGAATTTGTTTCGAAATAGTTCCTGCTATTTTGTCTATATTGTGTCTTACAATTTAGTTTATTTTTTAACATTAATGCGGAACTCCTTTCGACTACAGATAACGTTTTCCACTATGAGGTCCGATTGGTTTAGTACGGTCAACCGCACGCCAGTGGAAGCATTTGCAACTCTATCACCATGCCATGAAGTCCAAAGTGTTTCTACTGACGTGCTGTTGGGTGAACTTCCTTAAAAGTTTCTGGTTTGATTCGCGGAAAAATCATGTTTAAATGTTAAGTTTATGGAATTGGTCTAAGTATAAATCTCTCTCTTCATCCTCGGTCCCTCATTGATGAGGATCGCGACCACATATGGTTTCCTTCCACAGGCTGCGATTGTATGATGTGTGGACCGCACGCTGCATGTTGCCGCCGACTGCCTTCTTCAATGTTTCTGACCATCTCGTAGGTGCCCTACCTTGAGCACGTAGTAAAATAATCTGTTTCTCCAAAGTATAAATAGGTACAGTTATTATGGCCATTTTTGACTGGAAAGCTGAACTTTTTGATTAAGTGTCGCCACCTCTGTTCATAAGACATGATTTTTCCGCTGCTGCAGGCAAAAAGGCTTACCTATTCAAGTGCAACTTTTTATAATAAAGTGTACAGTCAACGACGACAGGTCAAGCTTGAAACACGGAGCGCGACTCTAGCCCGTACGTCTATTGAAATAAGAACGGTACAATGTCCAATGTGTCAAGCTTGATGTGCTCTTGACTATACACAGCTAAAACATAAAACAGGAAACTTTACTGAGGGAATTAGTACGCTTAAAAAAAGGGCAACTTAGTTTGCGAATCATGTTGTGTAATAGACGCACTTAGGGACCTAGATTGATTGTTACATTACTACATTTTTACTCTCGTTGCTGATTAAGTACTAGGATATGACTCACAAATGGGACTGTCCTCCCACAGTATTAGTGCCAGGCTTGCTCGGAAAAGCTCGAGGGAAATCTACCCTGTGTATGTAATTTAAACTTGCTTAGTGCTTGCGTACGATCGTTCTAGATTCAATTATGAGAATGGTTCATGTAGTATGAATGAACGTTTAATATGCGTACAGTTCTTCCTATTGAAATTTGTCGTAACTGATATTGAAAACGCGAATGAGAATTTGATAAATGATAAAATTTTGTGACAAAACTTCGATTCCTAAAGAATCGTTTTAGGAAATTACGCGATTTTAAGATTCTAATTCATTTTAGAATGAAGAATTGTTTATGGTACAAGTGAGCAAACGAGCAGGTTAGTGGTCACCACCGCCCGTAGCACCCATTGTCGTATTAGTGGCGTAATTTGATACTAATAAGACAGCAAAGCGCGTTGCCCACCCTGAGGACTAAGATAGTGTACCTCATGTGCCGGTAATTTCACTGACTCCCTCACCCTTCGAACCGAAACACAGCAGTGCAAGTAAACACTGCTGATTAACGGCAGCAACAGACAAGGGAAAGAAAGAAAGAAAGAAATATTTTGTTGCAATAAAGTTCTTAAAACTAAGGATACAATTGAGGTATCACTTGCAACAAAAAGGTCCCGCTCAGCAATAAGCTACGGTTGGACCGTAGCGCTGATCTTCCGCGAAACCCAATATACCTAAACTACTTAAAAATACTTAAAACTAACACAGCAGGTTTGTTAAAATGTTAAATATATATTTAAGTACCTATACATACAGGTGGCAGTAAGTTTAAGGAAAAAATTATGTGATAATAAAGGGGGTGGTACTTCCCCAGACGGACTTTGCTCAAAAGCCCTACCACCTATAAATGTAGGTAGATTAATAGTTAACCTTATTGTTTGTTACAGACAATGTCCTGGCGATGCCAGACAAGCACAAATTCGACTCTCGGACCTACGTCAAACCGAAGAAGTCCTCGTATCGACCCAGCATCCAGAGCCTGGTCGAAGCATCCAACCCGCCGTCTTTAGCGAACGCCTTAAGCAATTCGGCGAACAACAAATATTTAACCTATAACAAATATAACTCCAACCCACTAAGTCCAATGATCCGGCTGAAGACTTTTAGCGTGGACGCTAATACGGAGAACAGTAGTGCTGTGAAGGAATTCGCTATGAAGAGAAGAAGTCTGGTGCAGGATGAAGATCCGCAGGTAAGATTGTTTTTAGTTATTTCTGCTAAGCAAAGAAAACTTACTACAACTCGTTTACTAAAAAAAATTCCTGAAGCGATAACGTCACTGCGACGCATGGGTACGGTGTGCACAAAAGCATCATAAGAAAAATGTTACGTAAACATACGAGTATGTTTGTGAAAACTCTAGGTATGTTGTGTTAGATTTGGTAATTGGAATTTCTCGTAAGTGGAAGGCGTCACACTCCAGGGAGGACCATTCTTTTAGTAAAAGGGTTGTAATTACTACTACAGTACTGTAGTCTATGATTACACCGAAAAGCAAAGAAATCGGGTCGGTAGAATTTCCGCTGTTTTCATACAATGATGGGTTTAAAGTAATCGTCAATATCTTAACCAAATGGAATAAAAAAAAATACGCATCTGATTACTCTGATCCTAAAATAAGAACCTTGCCAACAAATTTCTAAAACATTGTACATATCTAAAATGCTTAGAAAAACCCGTGCGTCACTTCAAAAATGTGATCACGGAAAATATAGGGGAAATCAGACGAAGAGTCGTGCTTTTTCTTCTAAGTGATGTACTGACTTTCCTGGATACTGTAGACAGATGTGATCTCCGAGAGATTTGCTGACAAGGTTTTTATCTGAAGATCTGACTAATCAGATTCGTATTTTTATTCGATTCGGATAAGATTTTGGCGATTACTTTGAGCCCATCATTGTATGAAATTGTATGGTGAAAAAACTACCGTCCCATTTTCTTCGCTCTTCAGTGTATTTAGCCTACTAGCTAGATGAACTTTGTCAATGAAAAGGCTGTCTTCAATATCATAAAGCATTATCGGATATTTTTGGTTAGTTCGGGCTCGTACGTGGAGCCGTGTTACAAGGCTGGACACTCAATAAAAAGAAATGACGTAAATTAAAGTATGTAACGTTCAGCCACACATAATCATGGTAACGAATTTTGACGTTTAGTGTGTGTGTATTATTTTTTTTATTTTTTAAGTTACAAGTGAGCAAACGAGCAGGTGAGCCACCTGATGGTAAGTGGTCACCACCGCCCATAGCACTCACTGTCTTATTTATGGCATATTTTGACACTTATAAGACAGCAAAGCGCGTTGCTCACTTTGAGAGCTAAGATGGTATCTCTCATGTGCCGGTAATTTCACTGGCTCCCTTGCCCTTCAAACCGAAACACAGCAGTGCAAACACTGCTGCTTCACGGCAGAAAAAAGCAAGGGGGTGGTACTTCCCCAGATGGACTTTCCACAAAAGCCCGACCACCTTCAAAATGTTAATGTTATTTATGCTATGTTCGAGTAAAAATCTGGTTCGAGGGCGTGGAGGCCGAACTAGTGTTCATACCACATTTTCATACTAAACGCTAGTACTATTGTGTTTGTTGTTGTGTTGTTGTTTGCTTTTAATCCCTTTAGATAGCGACAATCGGAAGTGTGGTTGGTTGGTAGTGACCATGCCTGTTAAGCTGATAGAACCGGGTTTGATTTATGTTAGGGGTAAAAATTCACATCTTTATTAAGGACTTGAGTTCCAAATACCATAAGAGCCACCACGCACTAGCGATTTTTAATTGGCCGACAGTTTAGTCGCAATCGTAATTTCTATAGACAAATCGATCGACAAATGCGCGCACTACCATAGGGGTAGGTACATACTGATTCCCAGAACGATCAAACTATCGGCCAACTAAAAAATCGCTAGTGCGCGGTGGCTCTAAACGTTTACCTTTAAAAGGCGTCTTCTCAAATGTATCCAAACTCGGCAATCAATTAAAAAAGAGATAAACTAAACGCGTCTTATCAGTCGGAATCGGTAAAGCTACAGTGTGGGCGATTTTTGGCGCGATTAATCTACCGGCTAAAGACGGTCATAAAAGAAAGGTAACTCCACCAAATATAGCTGTCGTAAACCTCACTTCGCCAATGAAATGAGATCAAGTCACGTCGCGACCCACAAAGTATAGAATAGGTGTAGGTGAGGTTGTGGCCAGGCAAGAAATAAAAAATGGTTTCTTGCGTTTCATTTTCTTTAATTTACGTAAACAGGAATAATAATAGACTCAATAATATCCTGTATTTTTTTGTTTCAAAATCAGCATGTAGGTCAAAATTATATGTAGGTTAACAATTTTTTTGCGAGATTATAAACCCCACTAAGCACCGGCACGGTACCGGCAAAGAATAGTACCTACCCATCTCTACCTGTGGGTGCTGTAAGAGGCAACTAAGGGTTTATAAACCGAAAGATGGTCAGCAGCGTCCTTCCGTGTATCGTACCGTACCATCTTACGTACTGCGGTCACCTACAACTAACAAAAGTGCCAGCCATAACGCTAACAAGCGTGGTGACTAAGGTACTCCCCTCCACATTCTTCTAGCAAGAGCTGGAATTCTGGAGGGAGCTCCCTGTCCTGAATTGGACGTATTATGGGATGTTATGATGAAGCCCACAAAGTATTCAACTATTTTTAAAATGTACAGCGTTCTTTGTTTTACAGTTCTCTAAAAAAATTTACGATACACTTTTACACACAAACTCGAGTCTTCCTGCTAGAATATTAAGTTGTTGAGTGTGCAGTCTAGGTGACAAATTTATTTCCTTCGCCCGTAAACGAGGAAAGTGGATTTTTTGAACTGCGTCTTGGCGAGTGTTTTGTTTTACATACCTGTATGTCTCTTGGGTGTGCGCTAAATTATCTAAACAGCAAAACATCGAGACCTTTCTTTATTGTAATGAGAAAACAAATTTCCTCCTATAGTTTCGTTACGAAACTAAGAGACTTTGTTGCCCCATTTTGAGCGGTAAGTCTTAAAGATAAACGTTATAGTGAAAAAATTGCAGTGTGGTTTAATTAGTCTCCATAAAGTTGATACACTCAGTCACAGATTAGATAATAGTAAACACTCAGGAGGGACAAAGTAAATACTTGATGAAATTTAGTATACGGGGGTTTTTGGGGACGAAAAATCGATCTAGCTAGGTCTCATGTCTGGGATAAAACATTTTCTCCATTTTTTTGAATATTTATTGAAAAAAGCTCGTTCCAGTAACCCTACTGCGCCATCTTTTAGTGGACTTTGGTTGAGATTATACAGAGCAAAGCTCGGTAGCCCAGGTACTAATGTATAAAATGTGATACAATGCTTTTCGTCGGTTTCATTTCTTGTTTGTTTGTTCGAGCATCACGCAAAGGCTACTGAACCGATTTTAATGAAACTTTTTTGTTTGATAGCTAATAGTTTGACTTAAACATAGTATACTTTTTCTTGGACGTGCGGACGAAGCCGCGGACAAAAGCTAGTCTTTTGTTAAAATGTTAACAGTGACACCCTGTGACAGCTGGAATTCTGGAGGGAGCTCCCTGTCCTGAATTGGACGTATTATGGGATGTTATGATGAAGCCCACAAAGTATTCAACTATTTTTAAAATGTACAGCGTTCTTTGTTTTACAGTTCTCTAAAAAATTTTACGATACACTTGTACACACAAACTCGAGTCTTCCTGCTAGAATATTAAGTTGTTGAGTGTGCAGTCTAGGTGACAAATTTATTTCCTTCGCCCGTAAACGAGGAAAGTGGATTTTTTGAACTGCGTCTTGGCGAGTGTTTTGTTTTACATACCTGTATGTCTCTTGGGTGTGCGCTAAATTATCTAAACAGCAAAACATCGAGACCTTTCTTTATTGTAATGAGAAAACAAATTTCCTCCTATAGTTTCGTTACGAAACTAAGAGACTTTGTTGCCCCATTTTGAGCGGTAAGTCTTAAAGATAAACGTTATAGTGAAAAAATTGCAGTGTGGTTTAATTAGTCTCCATAAAGTTGATACACTCAGTCACAGATTAGATAATAGTAAACACTCAGGAGGGACAAAGTAAATACTTGATGAAATTTAGTATACGGGGGTTTTTGGGGACGAAAAATCGATCTAGCTAGGTCTCATGTCTGGGATAAAACATTTTCTCCATTTTTTTGAATATTTATTGAAAAAAGCTCGTTCCAGTAACCCTACTGCGCCATCTTTTAGTGGACTTTGGTTGAGATTATACAGAGCAAAGCTCGGTAGCCCAGGTACTAATGTATAAAATGTGATACAATGCTTTTCGTCGGTTTCATTTCTTGTTTGTTTGTTCGAGCATCACGCAAAGGCTACTGAACCGATTTTAATGAAACTTTTTTGTTTGATAGCTAATAGTTTGACTTAAACATAGTATACTTTTTCTTGGACGTGCGGACGAAGCCGCGGACAAAAGCTAGTCTTTTGTTAAAATGTTAACAGTGACACCCTGTGACACCTGTAAGTGTCTAAATAAATTAAACTATTTCGTACTCAATACCCTGCTTCTTGGACAATCTTGGTGTCATTTCCACGACATATTTTATGGCCCTGTTCGACTTTAAACGCGGAAAGAGGATACGACGCTTTGAGCTTAACATAGACTTGCAACGTCCACTCCGATGTTCCATTTTGCATACCTGCTAAATGTCACTGTATTTTTAGGTTTTTCATGTCAGAGAATATACGATGACAATTTTAATTAGTATTGTGAAATCTCTGGATACAAATTCATAGCAATCAATAGTCGTCTGGAGCGAAACAAACGTCTCCACTCGCCATCACCCATGGACTAACATCCTCGTTGTTCTAGTGTTCGGTTCTGGTTCAGGTTCAGGTCACGGAGGTTCTGGGTTCGAATCCCAGTTGAAACACTGTCAATCAGAAATCGCTTTCTGATTGTGATACTGTTCTCAGTTTCGTAAGGACATAGCAGATTGAATCATCTGATTGTTCATAAAGTAAGATGATTTCATGTTTTGAACGGCACTTTAAGTTATTGATCCAAGCTGCTTTATGGACGTAGTCGTTAATGAGCCATATCAGAGGTCTTTGGCGGCTCAATAACTCTGACACCAGGGTTTGTGAGATCAGTCGTCGGTCTTGTAACTCACACGATAAGATGACATAGCTAATATTCATTAATTCTAAAGGGAATTGCCATAATTCTGAATGTGTTGGGGCAATGTGACCCACTCTACCTTAAGACTAGAATTGATTAAGCAATACGCCTGTGTGCACAAGTGCACAAATAGGTCAAGTCGAACTCAGTTTAGTTACGAAAAGATACGTGCTCTTAAATTCTCTAGCTAGTGTTCTAATGTGATATTGTTAAACACGTTGTAAATCTTGTAATACCTAGTGATTAAGTAGGTGAAATCAGCATTGTATTAAGTTTGGAAATTTTAAAATAATTTATGTCGCAATAGTAACAATAAGACAGGTATTGATAGAGAAACAATGGCTTTTTCTATGAATAGCTCAGTCTTATTGTTTGCTCAACAACTAGACACTAGGTTTTGTGAGGTCGGTCATCGTCCTTGCATCCCAAACGATATGATGATGATTGTTTGTGGAAGCTCCCGGCTAAAGTCACTAATCATCATCATAACATCCCATGAAAAACGTCCACTACAGGACAGGGAGCTCCCTCCATAATTCTAGCTTTTGCTGGAAAAATGTGGAGGGGAAGTACCATAGTCACTTGTCAGCTCGCTTGTCAGCGTTACGGCTGGCACCATGGACCGCGGTTGTAGGTGACCGCAGTAAGTAAGATGTAAGATACAAAGGAGGATGCTGCTGCCCATCCTCCAGTTTATTGTCGCTTCTTTTTTCCCACCATGGCGCCAATTTGTTTGTGAAGCGATGTAGTTTAGCTGACGTCATTAAGAGATTTTAATATCCAACAATGAATAAACTATTTTGAGTTTGAGTTTAACCCTTACTCGCCTCTTATGATACCCACGGGTATGTACGGGTTGGTACTATTCTTTGCCGGCACCATACGGGATAAAAATAACACTATAAAAATAATATAAGTAACGAATAAATATGATAATCTAAAAAACACTAGGCGTTTTCCCTGCGGTTTCACAAGAATATAACCTGAACCCGTACAGAGTTCTTACAAAAGCACTTTCAGTTAGTGTTTTTAGTTTTTCCGGAAAATGTTTCCACATTTTTATTTTCTTAAAAACATTGTCCTTGAAATTACAAACACAACATAAAAAAAGAATCGGTAGAGCCGTTCTCAAGTAAGTCTCCGCCATACATGTAGCAACTAATTTTTATTTCATTGAATAGATTATTTGCAGAAACAAAAATCTTTTTTATATATTTAATTATCCTCTAGTACGGAGACATATTTTTAAACCTGGCTATTTTACAAGCGAATTTTTCATCATACGCACGAAAAATAGCCAATTTATTATAGCAATCTGAAGTAACCTGAACATTATAAAAGCTCAGATTAACAGAATGCATATGAAATGCCATGACATTGTTACATTAGTGCAGTTTTAAAAATAACTCCACGGAAACTTCGGTCTTGCCACCGACGAAAGTATTTATACTAGCATACTGGTTAGGTTATGTAACCTGCAACCTGTTGCTTGTTTGTAAACATTAGGTACTGTTAACAACGAGGTTCCGTTATATTACGAGTATCATAGGGTAGATAACAGAACGATGATTATTAAAGGAAAAGTGTTCTATTTTTAATAGCGTGCGTGACTTATCTTTTCATCAACGTGGTAAGGTCAACGTCCCATAATAATAATAAACCTCATAAGTTGGGCAATTGACGAAAACAACTGGTAAATCTTAAGGGTTGATGCTGCAGGAGCCTTCCGAAGCAAGGAAAATACTAATGGTCATCTATCCGGCAGGTCCAATTGGACTAAATTTTCGTGATCGGAAAGAAAGAGCCATTGCCACTAAATATAAATAAATATTGGCGGACAATTCAACACCAAGACACAGAACAAACACTCATGTTTATCACACAAATTTTTGCCCTGGGCGGGGATCGAACCCGCGGCCCACGGCGTAGAAGGCTGGCGCACTACCAACCACACCAACGGGCCAGTCAAAGCCTCAAGCTCTTCGAAAATTTCGCAACTGTTATGGCGTTATTTGATGCCTCACACATATCCTCAGGGGCACAATGGACAAGAGGGTAAATAGAGAAAGCTCCACAATCACAGTGCTTTAAGCAACTTGTCTGTGAAGCCCTATCTCACCATGTTTCCTTTGCAGCGGCCAACCTGAGTTCGCAGACGATTTAGCGACTTCCAGATTGGTCACTGTAGTTTGTGGTCAGGTGACATTTTCGTGCCATAAATAGACTTGGTCTTAAAGCGGCTATCATACCTTCCTTAATTCGGCATACACTGCTCGTTGAAGTAAGGATATTGGAATTAAAAAAACTAATTCTATCAGCAATGTATGCCGAATTAGTCTTTGACTTTAGGAAGGTGTGATTGCGGCTTAAATGTGTGTTATATTTTCAGTTGGAAGATGTAAACATTACGTTGATGTCAGACGGATCCGAGCGACTGTCTTCCGACAATGCACCCAGCAAACCCATCAACATAGATTTTTCGCAGCCGGCGCATAACATACATAATACTTTCAACAAGTAAGTATACCAGTTAATGACATTATTGTCATGCATATAACGTTAATATCAGATGAATCAGACCGGCTGCGTCTTTCTTCCGATAAACGCGATTATACATACATACGCGTTCCACTTACAGCGTTTTTGGGGTCTTTTTTAATCTAGCCAGGTCTGGAAAAATTCATGTTCTCCGTTTTTTGAGGATTTCTTGAAAATACGCTATTCAGAAACCCTACAGCTTCGTCAGTTGGAGGTCTTTGCTAAGATATATAGAGCGAAGCTCGGTCGCCCAGGTACTACTTTCATTAAGTAAGTAACTATAACATGCTGCTAGTTGCACAAAAAGTCTTTAAAGTTAAAGCTCCTTGAAATCTATTGCAGTCACTTTCTTTTCAGCTATCAAAGGAGACAGCAATGGACTTAATGGAGCTTTAACTTAAAGTGGTTTTGTGTAACTAACTGGCTGATAGTCTCTCGTGAACATGACATAATTTTAGAGACGTTACTGGTATGTAGATGGATCAGAGCGGCTCTCTTCCTATAATACGGCAGAATTACGACTGGTACAACAGGCCAGCCGCAACCAGTTAATGATAACGAATGCTGCCCATCTTCCTAAAGACAATATCACCAATAGAGTTTTTAAAAAGTGAAAGAGTTGAACAAAATAAAGAAAGCGACAATCATTCAAAATATGACCAAAAAAGCGGCAAATTTGAGCTTTCACGAAACAAAATCAAACCAGAAATGTTCGTACAAATCCCGTAACGGCTTTCTTGTCAATTACATGTGATGACTAGTGGCAATTAGATAAAAAAAGACGTTAGGCGAAAGTGAATTGTCTAGCTTCTGGCGGACAAAAAAGTCATGTTGATGACCATTAGTGGATCGCTTTCAATTAGTTATGTCATATCATAAACTTGTGTTGATATGATGATAGTATAGCCGCGCTGACTATATCTGATCGTACTTGATAATTATTACTTCGAAAAAATCAAAATGTAAAAGCTGGAATTTTGGAGGGAGCTCCCTGACCTGTAGTGGACGTTTCATGGGATGAACCGAAAGCTGTGATAATACTAAAGGGTGTGAGTCTGCCCATGAAACTGAACAACTTTTCCCAAGGAACATAGGTCGAAAAACGAAAACCAAATTACCTCGCATACAAAATGCGCTATCAGTTGGTGCAGTTACTATGGAAGGTCAGAAAATTATTTTTGAATTTCGACCTATGTTCCTTGGGGAAAGTTGTTCAGTTTCATGGGCAGACTCACACCCTTTAGTATTATCACAGCTTTCCGTTACACGTTGTTTATTTGAGTTCACAAAATTTTACAAACTGTCAGCTACAAAAAGTTAAACAAAGCATATCATTTAAGTCTATTACTCATACCAGCTAAGAATAGCACCAACACGTCTCTGCCGTGGGTTTCGTAAAAGGCAAATAAGGGTTTTTAAACCGGATGATTGGCAGCAACGTCCGTTTGTCTTTCATTGTTACGGCTTCCCTCCACGAGCGGCGCCACAGGCACTACGGTGTCGGCAACCATTCGACATTCATTCGTCTTTCTATCATCTCGCGCACGGCGCACATACTGTAATTTCTTATTTGCTATATTAAAGTCAATCTTTGTATAATCTTCGAGTTTCCTTCAAAAACCCATCAACCAGCCCTTGTAGAAGCTCGATCAATGGTCCTTCGAGCCGGACCTCATTCGAAACCTCGTGCGAATTTGTGGAATATCAACCAAGTGTTCTGGAGGGAGTTCCTTGTCCAGTTGTGGACTTTTATTAAGATGTTATGATGATTGCCCGTGTGGTGCCGGCAAAGAATAGTACCAACCTATCTCAACCCGCGGGTGTCGTAAGAGGCGACTAAGGGATTATTAACCGGAGGATGGGCAGCAGCGTTCTTCTGTGAATCGTGCCATCTAACATACTGCGGTCACCAACAACCGCGGTCCATGGTGCCAGCCGCAACGCTAACAAGCGTGGTGACTATGGTACTTCCTCTCCAGACTATGCGTCTTTGCTGGAATTTTGGAGAGAGGTCTCTGTCCTGCAGTGGACGTTTCATTGGATGTTATGGTATGATGATGATGAAGACTTTAAATGACTTATCTGAATTCGCCCAAACAAAATTCAATATCAATGCAGCGTGAATTTTCATTGGTTTCGTTCCCTAAGCCAGTGACTCTACTCATGAAAACAAGCAACTTCATCATCATCATCACATCAGCCGAAAGACGTCCACTGCTGGACATAGGCCTCCTCTAAAGAACTCCATGACGACCGGTCCTGCGCAACTCCTAAGCAACTTACGCAAAGGAAAAAAAATTACTCGAATAAATTATTTTGCCTCTCGAACAGTGGTCACGTGATCGACTCATATTGTATGAGAAGTCAAAAAAAGTTTTCATGAGTGGAATCACTGGGCTTCGGGAGCAAAACCAACGAAAACTGACGCTGTATAAATGAATGGTCACGTGTGTCCCGTGTGGTGCCGGCAAAGAATAGTACCAACCCATACATACCTGTAGGTGTCGTAAGAGGCGACTAAGGGTTATAAGCTGGAGGATGGGCAGCAGCATCCTCCTTTGTATCTTACATCTTACTTACTGCGGTCACCTACAACCGCGGTCCAGGGTGCCAGCCGTAACGCTAACGAGCGAGGTGACTATAATACTTCCCCTCTACATTTTTCTAGCAAAAGCTAGAATTCTGGAAGGAGCTGATAGTAAGTCCTGTAGTGGACGTTTCATGGGATGTTATGATGATGATGAAATGGATGGTCAGCTACTGGTAATTTTTATAATATCCTCATGTAAATTTCCAGGGGTGTGATGATGAACGACCGTGGTAGTCTGAACATGTACCAGAGTGGGGAGTCACTGATGAGGATGTCTCCTCCGAGCCTCGTCTCCTCCTTGCTGATGGAGAGCTCAGGAAACTTCCACGAGTCGATGGAGAGCAGGAAATCTATTAACAATAGAGATTCTGGTAAATCTGAACATATTATTTATTAGTACCTTCGATATTTTATATACAGGATGTCAGACAACGAAACTAATAACTTTCCCAGAGAAACGTTTTTGGGAAATGAAAAAAAAATCTCCCCATACAAACTGTCCGATCAGAGTGAGCAATTTGTATGGAGTGGGAAGTTATTTTTTTCATTTGACAAAAATTTTTCTTTGGAAAGTTGTTCAGTTTCGTTGACAACTTGACTGAGCACGCCCGTTCAGTTTTCGGGTGTACCGTCCCTCACACTATATAATTATAATGTGTTTTAAATGAGAATGGGACCGGCCGATGGCTAACTTCACAGTGGTTGTGTAAGGTCTGAAATAAAAATCTCTGGATTAGTTTAAAAAAAAGCTTCTTTCTAAAATTTATTTTGATTATAAAAATATTGAATGGGCTTAATGAACTGTCTCTATTGAACGATAATGAAATCAATAATGTGAGCGTGAGAACAGAACTTAACTTCAAGTATCATAATGCAATCACAAACCAATTTTTTTTTCGCAGCGTCCTGTTCAAATTTTCCCTGAGTATTCAATAAATTACGATAAAAATGACGAATAATATTTTTATGCATACCATACTGAACCGAAACAAACTGAAGTTAGTTTGGCAGTTACAGTTACTTCGTCAGGAGATAGTCGCTGCTCAGTTCATTTTTTTAAATTGAAGCGCATCGTATTAGATTTTTTTCTTAAAAGGCAAACTCTCCAAATGTTACAGGCATACCAACATCAGGCCGCGAAAGCATGGACCCAATGTTCACTAGCATGACCCTTAGCATTCTAGACGAAATAGACATGTCCACTAGTTTGCTCTCTCAAACCACAAACCACGACGGCTTGGATTCCTTACCCCCAAGTTTAGTTAGCTCTGTCAATTCATCCTTCATAGTCTCAAATAACACGCCAAGGGCGAGAACCGACAGCGTAGAATCTAACAACGTATTCAGCTCGGCAACTTTCACGCACTTAGAACAATCGGAAAAATTACTCTCGGCTAGACCGCGGCATCAAATGTACAACAGTTTCAAAAGAGACAACCCTATGCGAAGCTCAGGCAGTTACACTAAATCAAAAGAAGAGGCCTGTCAAATCGATAACGGCAAAATCTTAAACGAAAACATCGATAAAAGAGATTCTCTAAAAACGGGTAAGGCAAGTAATGAAATGGCCGAAACTATTACTTTGCACTACTCGAATAAGTTTAGAAGAAATAATGACGCCGAAAAAGAAAATTGTAACTCTTCTTTTGAAAAAGACGACGCGTTCTACAAAGAAATGGGCGTACAAAGACCCGTGGATTTAGGTAAGAACAGTCTTAACGTAACTTTAGACAAACAAGAGTTGAATGAAATAATTCAAGCTAGACAGAAGCTTTCTTTAGCTAGGAAAGCGTTGCCCACTGAGCCTGAAAGACCTTTGCCGAATCAGGTGGAAATGTCCCCAAGTAGAAACGGTCCGTCTAATCAAACAATATCGATGCCTAAAAAAAGTAATGAGAATGCGTCTGAATTGCTTGCGCGAAGAAGAGCTTATAACGGATATGACAAAGTTGAAAGGTATGAAGATATTCCTCGTGAACCGCCCAAGAGAAACGCAACGTTCAAGAAAACTTCGCCTAGGCCAAGTTCTATGGACACGACTGTTGTTTACCTGAAGGATGAGAAGAATATCATTGATATCAATTCGGCAACGTTGAATCTTATTGATGCTGCTGACAAAACGTTGCAACAGGAGGTGAGTACGCGGCTTTATTATGTATAACTTTGATTTCTTAGAAAATATCAT
The DNA here is from genome assembly GCA_947532105.1 of Athrips mouffetella. NCBI lineage: Eukaryota > Metazoa > Arthropoda > Insecta > Lepidoptera > Gelechiidae > Athrips > Athrips mouffetella. The sequence continues at coordinate 20,552,115 of OX383968.1, read as the reverse complement.
ATGGTCTTTCTCAAGAACCAAGTAAGTTTGTGATTATTTCCTGAACTGCATCCTACAATTGGTGCCTATACAATACCTCGCCCCGGACACTACATAGAACGAGCGCGAAACCACTACCTGTCAAAATTTTTAATTGACAGAAGCGTATTCAGTACAACTAGACCCTGCAAACCACGAGAATCCGGCAAACGGGTCGTGGTGAGATCGCGTAATAGTCTGGCGACTAAGGGCATGCATCAACAAGAAAAGAAATAGAAATTTTAGAAAATCCATGACTCGAACCTGAGTCCCTTTACTAGCCTTACGTCGTCTTTCTCGATGTGAAAATATGCGATATCTATTACGTCAGTACGTACATTAAAAAGAAGGTCGAATCTCACATTGCGACTTCCGTCCACGCTGTACGAGGAAGCGAAGATGTGAACTGGAAATATTCCAACCAATAGGATTGCTCCATTTTCCTAGGCTCTAAATTTTCCAGCTCATAGCTTTGCTGCCTCGCACAGCACTGGTGGAAAGGCACCCTTATTCAGCTTGGACGGACGCACCCTGAGATAAGACCAAGTATATATCATGCTCGACGTGCTCTTTACTGTAAGTGCTGCCCTCTAGTAGCCTCTGTTGTACCACACTCTGGACACTACATTCAAAGAGAGCGAAGTTGAAATTTGAAGGAATTTTGGAAGGTCGCGTAAGCGCGCATATGCAGTACAAAAGACCCTCAGGCGCACCGGGCGGGTGCGCGCGGGGGTGCGGGGTGGATTGCGGGCGGGGGGCGGAGAGTGTCCGTTCTGATGATAGTCATACATAACATCCCATAATACGTCCACCCAGGACAGGGAGCTCCCTCCAGAATTCTAGCTCTTGCTAGAAGAATGTGGAGGGGAAGAACCTTAGTCACCATGCTTGTTATCGTCACGGCTGGTACCATGGACCGCCGCTGCTGGCGACCGCAGTATGTAAGATGGTACGATACACGGAAGGACGCTGCTGCCCATCTTCTGGTATATAAACCCTTAGTCGCCTCTTCCACAGGTAGAGATAGGTCGATACTATTCTTTGCCGGTACCATACGGAACACTGTACCTCTATGATAGTACCATTACTTAATTCTGTGGCTGTACTACTGTTGTCTTTATCCAGGATTGGGGCTCTCAAGAGCGCGCTATGGTAGGGTCAAGCGAGAGTACGGACACTGGAACATTCAGCTCCTCGAGCCCACCTGAAAGTGTACCAGACACTGGAACTGCCAACGATCCGCGTGAGTATTCTTTTTTATTTAAAAGTTTTGTTTGGTATATTTCATGATTGGTATATTTGTGCAGTGATTTTGGTATTTGCTATCTCTGAGGCTTATTTTTTCATCGGTGCAAAGTTTTATACCTATTACTAAGACCTAGACTATAAAATGAACCAAATCAATGCGTGATTTTAAGTTTTAATTTTAAGTATTTTGAAAGGGCCAAAGTCATAATGTATTACTTAAAAATATTAGTCATAATGTATTACTTTAAATACTAGTATTTGCCTTAGATTCGTCGGAAAAAATAAAATTGTTTGAGAGCAACAAGTACTTGACAATTAAGAAAATGTTTGGGCTTTTTATGTTTATTTTTTCGAGAAAAGTTATTTAGTTTATTAATCTGAGTAACTTACAATTTTTTTTGCATTGACTCCAAATAAATCTGTATAGAAACACCAACATTCAGTTATGGTATAATTTTAGTTAAGTATTAATTGAATGACGAATGGCATGATAGAGGGGAGGCCTTTGCTCAGCAGTGGGACACTACATAGGCTAATAATATAATATATAATATAATTAATTTAAGCGAGAGTTGAAGCGAACCACACACATACAAGTCTGTATATCTCTGTATGAGTCTATATCTCTCTCTGTAGTCGCCAGAACTCTACCATCTAGTCTAGGCAACGAAGCGGATCGTTTTATGAAGACCCCCGCATTAATACCTCAGTTGATGAAACTTTGCTGGGGTATTACTACATGAGACAAACCTTCCATAAAATAATCCAAGAAAAAATCGGTACTTTAAATTTTTCCATACAAAAATTACAAAAAAAATTTGTTAATTTTTTTTTGGATATTTTGAATTTACATTTAATTCATGATTCTTTATCATCCTGTTAAATAAAATCTGCCTGAGAAATTAATGTTGGGGTCAACTACTTCGTTGCCTAATCTAATCCGCAAAATTCCACAAAATCACCTCATACCTTTCAGGTTCACAAGTAGCATCAACACCGTTAGTAACTCGTATAAAAGATAGCAGATCGGAACTCCTAGACCTGCACCATACAATATCACCAATATACGGCACGGGACCAATCGAAGACAAATCCTACACACTCACTAAAGTCCAAAGCACTTATTCTTCAGATGCTCTCAATACTACTATTATTAACACTGGCACTATAGTCAAGAAGAATACCAAGAGAGATATTTTGGCGGATAAGAATTGTATGGAGAAGAAAATTGCGATTTCACCGAAAGTGCCTAGCACAGGTAAATATACCAAATTATACTTGAATCCCTAACCAAATTTAAGTAATATTACTCAGCCAAAAAATTTGAACAACTTTTCCAAAAAGACAACAAGACCATATTTTTTGGCATTCCCAATATTTCCTTTGCGTCGGGTTTAATAGAATTTGTATAGGCTGACTAAAATTATTTCTTTAGGAAATTTGTTCAGATTTTGTAAGTATAGGTAAATAAGATCACTTTGTTTCCAGCTTTTGTTACACAAAAAATATGTCGTATCGTTACTTCGTATTTATAAGATAAACAGACACCCTCAATTTTATACAAGGTATTAAAAATAAAGCCGTTCAGCCAAATACGAATTAATCTGACTAGTAAACTGAATATCTTTTTCCATGTATCATAGGTCGAAATACGAAAAGTAAATTGGACCTCCCATACAAACCCGCCTGTTTGTATGTACCTTAAAAAAGTTGTTCAGTTTGAAATGGCTGCGAGCTTTTTTTTTTTGTATTTTCTGTTTTTGGTATAGGCTTTAATCGGTCCATCAAAATTAACAACTTTTCCAAAACGCAAAATATGAAAATACGAAAGAGAAATACGGAGGTCAAATTGTATTTTCTTATTTCGACCTATGTTTCTTAGAAAAATTTGGTGAGTTTTTTTCCTAACCCCTTGTATATTCTGGTGAACAATACGAATAAGGACGCTGCTGCCCCTAGCTCTGATTCTCGTTCCCATAGAGTGCCGTTCCACTAGAGCTGGGCTAATTAGCTAACTTGTCCGCTGGAAAAATTCCAATCAATAAGATGGCTCCATTTTCAAGCGCAGCTCTAAGCTAGGAAAATTGTGAAATCCTATTGGTTAGATTTTTTAGACCTAGCATAATTGTGGTGGAGACTCCTTAGTCGCCTTTTACGACACCAACGGAATGAGATCGGGTGCTTCTATGCAATTCATAGCCGGTAACACACAGACCATGACCTAGGTATCCTTATGTTTGTTATGCTGTAACGTTGGCGCCAAGCCAGTTTAAAATGTCGCTAGGGTTGCATACCACAAATACCAATATGCTCTATTTGCACCGTCGCGAGCTAACTCATATAACGATCACAATTGTAAACAGTTGCGATAAAACAAAATGGAAGAACCAGCGGTTTCTATCGTCCAAACAGGTCTGTCTATGTTTTCATCAAAATAATTGTTGTCTATTATTTATTTACAATATATAGATAGTCTATTATGACTGTGTAAGTTGTGTCAAGTTCGTGGCTATTTGGTCGAAGCATTGAACTATGTTAAAAAAAAAAGAAATCGTAAAGGGTTAGGTTTTTAGATCTAAAATTTTACACTTTTTACGATGTTTAAATTTTTTTAAACATCAGGTTTTATTCCTTTTCAGCATCATATAGTGTTATGGCGCCGCCTATACCAGCGGTGGCGGTACCTAAGAAGACAGGGCTGCCAACGTCCAAACTAAGGCAGTACAGTTCGCACAAAGACTTAAGTAGGGTACCTGGAAGCAGTAATGGTAAGAATACATTTTATTTTGTATTTTATAAAGCCTCCGTGCTCTACAAGATAGAGCAATCTGCTCTCGATCTGGATGTTCTGGGTTTGATTCCCGAAAGGAACATTATCAATACTATGTTGTTGTATAATCTTTATTGCATAATACTTATTACAAAATGGCTATTTTCTGAAAGATTACATGCAAAGGCGGACTTATCCCTAGGTGAGATCTCTACCAGTCAACCTTAGAGTGACTAAAGGAGAAAGTATAATGATGCAGGATGCAAGCGTGCAAACAGAGCAAAACATGAAAAAAATAAGATAAATTTATAAGACTATAATAGAAAGAGACCTTAAATACGTACCTAGCTTAATAATAATAAAAAAAAATCTAAAAATTACTAATGTTATTCCATATATACCTACATAATAAATACATACAAATATCTATTTAATATATACTTTGTGTGACTTCCCCAGTTCAATCAAGTGAGGTTTTGCATTTTATCATTTGATTTCGGGTTCGTTTCCCAGTGGGGACAAACTCAGTCTGAAAAGTAAGATAATTCCGAGATTCCCGAAGCTATGGTTGGCATTTGATGTCTCAACAACCTAAACATCAGGATTTTTGAGGTCGGTCATCGATCTTACCGCCCACACATGTATTTTAGATGATGATTGACTAAAATACCAGCAAGCGTTTCTGTAATATAATCGGAATAATTTAGCTTGATTAGTTTGACAGCAGTGTTAGAGCAGGACCGAGCGATGCGTTAGATATTGGAGTGACAGAGACACGTATCGTTCCGTCCTGTTCTCACGCATAGCTGTGTCCTGCTGCCATTTTAATCGAGCTACATTGTTTCGACTGTAGTTGATACAAGATTCAAAATTAAAATAACAGGGTATAAAAAGAACTTTTCCATAAAACTGAAACTATACATTGGGACAGGTTGTCAAAAACTGCATGGGCATGATCAGTCGATGAAACTGAACAACTTTCTACAAGAAACATCACAGGAAATGAAAGAAGAAATTGGCCGCCCTGTACAAAATTACAAATTTTATTGAACGGTTTGTATGGAGAGGCCGATTTTTTTTACGATGCCGGTGATATGTTTCTTGTTGTATAGTTTTATCGACTGATTATGCCCTTTCAGTTTTTGCCAACCTGTCCTGTAGATTCAGAACATTTTCAAGATATTGAAAAACTTGACTGAATAAAACATGTAGTAAATTTAATCAGCTTTCATTTTGCAAAGTCTTATGTAGCTAGGACGTATAGTTTCCGAGATATATGCGAAAAACCGAAAAATGGGACCTTCAAACTCCCCCCTCCCGCCCGGCGTAAGGGGTTCGGGCGCGGGCGGTGACTTTTGATATGTTTACCTCCTAACTAGTCCAAACAATGTTACGAAGTCAAAAATTGTGTTCCAAGCATTTCCCTCTATACCTTTTTTTGAGAGTTCGTTGATTGAATTAATAAGAGCATAGCAATATTTATAAAAAAGTAGTCAAAGTTAAAAGATTTGAAAGCATACATTACAAATTACTATGCATGTTCACGGGAAGCAGTTTCTAAGAAAAGTTTTTTTCGTATTCCGATCTATGCTCCTTAAAAATAGTAGATTGTATCACAAGGCTGTAAAATAATATTTTTAAGGCGAGGGCGCTATTTTGAATCCAGAGCGAAGTGAAGGATTCTTGAGTAGAATCCCGAGCATGGCGAGGGATTCTAGAGTAGAATCCTGAACGTAGCGAGGGATTCAATAGGTCGCCCAAGGTAAAAATATTTTTGCATCCGCGTAATACACTCTACTTTTCATCTCCCTCTATGAGAAAAGAATAAGAGGCTCATTGAGACACACACTCGTCATTAATTTTAAATATAAAATACAATTACAATATTATTACTTGATGAAACAAATTAAAAATCATATTAAGTATTATTTGTAAAAACTGAAAATGTTATTTACATTAGGAACAGAACCTCTTTGGTTGGTAGTCTTGTTTACATTTAGAGCATATTTCTTTTTTTATATTCTCAATAGTACAACCGGCCAGTATCATTTTTCATACAATATTTTGGTTCGGCCTCTATGGTTGACCTAAAATATCCCTATGGTGCTATGGTGGACCTAAATTCAAATTCTAATTTTAAATCCCATTTTTACCCGCTACGAAAGACTCTTGGAGAAAACAGCTATTTTGTTCGCCTTTATTGACGAACCGTTCAGCGATTTTCGAATAGATGAGATGAAAAAGTCGTTTAGTTTCATGGTCTGAATCCATAGTTTAAGTTTTTAGAGTTGTTTTTTTTTTACACGTAAGCGTTGCTGTAACAGTTTTTTTCCCCAGGCCCGAACGCGTTTGGCTTCAACGCGCGGCCGGCCAGCCGCGCCATGGTGCGCCGCGGCGTGTACGCCTCCAACCCCGCGCTCAGCCCCACCGGCCCCCCGCCGCCGGCCGCCGCCAAGCTGCATCGAACGGACTCTTACACCATCGCGCCAGGGCCCCGAGATACACAGGCGGTAAGTGTACTAATGTTATCATCACTACACATGGACCACATCCTTCCACATGTTACGATCTTGACATACTTCCCTCGTTTACACGTACATACTTTACTCATTTCTAGGTTTTAAACGTAAACTAGCGAAATAAGGACAGTTATGAATGAGGCTTGAAGCCATAAAAATATGCTGTCTACCACACCATGGGAGAATACACCTCAAACCCCGGGCAAAGCGACACCGCTTCCCAGCCACCGAACACCTCCAAACTAAATCGAACAGACTTTTTCAACATCGCGCCCCTTAATACACGGACGGTTTGTTTAAGAGTCTAGGGTAGGCTTTCCTTTCACCTGTTATGATATTGACACTATGAAGTTGATAATGAATGCAATTATTCAAGTCGCGAGTAAATAGGCTCCTAGGTGAGCTCGTTCTGTCGTAAGTTTTTAATAAAAATAATCTTACTGTAAATCCGAAATATTATATTGTATGATATTCTGATAACCTGTTCTGAGTATTTTGGTGCAGTGGATTAGACTATTCTTTCAGAATAAGTTACAGATCAAATAACACCATACAAACCCGCGATACACGGGCAATTACCATGTACAGCAAAGGTTGCTACTACATGGCTATTAAAATATATAACCATCTGCCTAAGTATATACGAGACCTTCAAGAGAACAAATTTAAAACTACATTAAAAGATGTATTAATTAAAAAAGGGTACTATAATATCAACGAATACCTATGTGACAAATTTAATAATGAAATTGATTAATGATTAATTGTAAGTTAATAATAATTTAATTTCAATTTAATTTTAAAAATTTAATTTTAATTTTAATAATTTAATTTATGATAATAATTTAATTTTAATTTAATAATGTTATAAATGCCATGTGTGCCTCATAGAGGTGGATTGTAAACTAGTTTTAAGTATACAATCTGTAAATGGTAAATAAATGAAATATGAAATATGAAATTATTCAACATGAGTGTAAGGGTATGACTTACCAAATCATACCGTGGACGAGGGCCGACGAGCTTCAATATGGGATAAGAGGTAATGGAAAGGATTAGGAGTGTAGAAGACTTGTTTCTTCTTTCACAAGGCTGCCTTCTTGACTGCGTACCACATTTATCAAAGTCACTTCAAATATTCAAAGTTTACAACAAGAATAGTCACTGCACTCAAAATTAACCCGGGCCATTTCGGGTAAAATCAATTCCGCCACAAATCCATACAATTTACATAATCCATACAATTTACATATTTTTCACACAAAACCACCACGACCGAATCCAAAACAGCTGATGTACTACGTTTTAAAGTCAAGCAAAGGGTTGCCATCCACAGAAAATTAATAGTAATTGTACAAAATCGAACATAGATTTAATTCCAGTTCTTAAATCAATTGCTAGAAAACAGAAAATGTCTGATTAGATTTACCTCTTAAATCTTAATGTTTAAAGGTACTTTAAATATTGTATACGAATTCCAGAACGAACCAGTATCGAAACCAGTGCTTACAAATCCACCAGCGCTGGTGAGACAAGGCACGGAAACGCTAAGAAGAGAGCGACCGCAAAGCCAAATGGTCCAACCTAAAGAGGTAAGTGGGTTTACAGGAGGCTTGATTAGAATGAGAGCAGGATGGAGCAATGTGCATAAGATATGGAAGCGATAGAGACACATCTCTCCGTCCTGCTCTCACGCGTAGCTCTGACCTGCTGTCATTATAATCAAGTTAGACTATTTTGACTGAAGTAGAACAACCAAAAACAGATCTGCGTGCGGCAGAGAGGGACGGAGCTATAGGAAAGAAATATGTGTTGTTTGTTAAATTGTATAGTTTTTAATTTTATGCTGTTTACGTTCACGCTTTCAGCCAATATCGATGTTTTGTACAGTAAAGTTTTACAAATAAAGAGTAGATTATTTAACTTGGGTGTGAAATTGCGGATTTTGCAGCAATATTTAAAAAGTATTTATGCTGATTTTAAGATTTTTTTAATAACAATTTATATGGATTATTAATTAACATTCCATGAAATGTCAACTGCAGGACAGGGGGGAGCTCCCTCCGGAATTCCAGCAAACGCGTGGTAAAATTTTGAGGAGAAGTACCTATGTACTCGTACCGGAAGGACGCTGTTACCCATCCTCTGGTTCACAGTCTCTTAGTCACCTCTTTCGACACCCACGGGTAGAGATCAGTTGGTACTACTATTCTTTGCTAGCACCACACGGGTAATATTATTAATTATGATATCCCAACTAATATTATAATTGCGAAATTAACTATTAGTGTAGGCAACGAAGCAGTTGACCCCAACATAAATTTCTCAGGCCGATTTTATTTGACAGGATCATAAAGAATCATGAATTAAATGTAAATTCAAAATATCTAAAAAAAAATTCATACATTTTTTATAATTTTTGTATGGAAAAATAAAAAGTACCGATCCGTTTCGTTGCCTCGACTCTATATCTGTCGGTAACGCTTTTACGGCTGAACCGCTGAACCGATTTAAATAAAATTAAAAATTTAAAAATCCCCCGACAAAAAACGATCCCCTAAAAAGTAAAAAATAATAAATTGCCTACACACACTTGCGCTAAAGATGATACTTGTTATATTTTGTTGTATTGTTGTTGTGCAATAAATAGTTTTTACTTATTTTTACTATTGTTGACCCTTACATGCGTTGGGGGACCGCTAAGAAAACAAAATAGGTAACTGCAACAAAACAATTATTAATTTTATTTATCATTTCAAAAACAATAATTATTGTGTATGAAGTAGATAGGTACAATAAACTAATATTAAATGCAAATTTACGTATATTGTGTATTTAAATGTTTACTTAGCGGTCCCCCAACGCATTTAAGGGTCAACAATAGTAAAAATAAGTAAAAACTGTTTATTGCACAACAACAATACAACAAAATATAACAAGTATCATCTTTAGCGCAAGTGTGTGTAGGCAATTTATTATTTTTTACTTTTTAGGGGATCGTTTTTTGTCGGGGGTTTTTTAAATTTTAAATTTAATTTTATTTGTAGCTTTTTAAACTTTTTATTTAGTTACTTTGAACTACAATTTTATTTTTACCTAAACAGCTCGGAAATATTTGGTTTGTCGGTTAAATTCTGCGGCTAAAAGCGATTTTGAAAAGTTTTTTGTTTGAACGTGATGTATTATTATTTTGTAGTGAACGAATGTATGAAAGAATATTATAGAGTGTATGCCTGGTGCTTAAGGTACTGGCTGCTAATAAAAAGTTAATTCAAAATTCGATCAGCTTTTGTTTTTATGGCAACATAAAAAATATAATGTTTTTCCATAATTTTAAGCTGGGCCGTAACAGGAAATAAGCTGCAAGGGACCACTGTGGATAAAACTTATTTAAAGAACTTTCGCGAAAGGTCAAGCGTACGTGGCCTTAAGTCGCGTAAAGAGCCTGCAAGGTGTGGCTATTATTGAACTGGACCAGAGAAAGCTCCTCAATAATCCGCATGACAGATCAGCTTTAGCAGAATTGATAAGACTAAGAAGTAATAATACACAAACTTAAGGCTCAATTCCCACTGCGGCAGAGTCGAAGCGGTGCGACGCATAATTTTGCACATTGGAGGTGGTGTAGACTCAATTTCCATATTGTAACGTTCAAATTTTTATTGAGCATATTATTTTTGTGTCCACTTCTTACGCTATTAAGTTTAAGCGGAGAAGAATGAGTGCATCTTTTGAAGGCTTGCTTGTACAGTCAAGAGCAGATCAAGCTTTTCATTCGCAGCACTACTTTAGCTCCTACAGCTAATTAAATTTTTAGTTTGACAGCTGTCATCCGAAATGTAGATCTCATCGAGACCTATCATTGGACTCAGCACACGAGTAGTTTAGGGTCAGTAGTTTCCAAGTTATGGGGTTTTTGGTTTGACAGTCTGTCATCCGAAATGTAGATCTCATCGAGACCTATCATTTGTCTCAGTACACGAGGAGTAGTCTAGGGTCAGTAGTCTTGGAGTTATAGCGATATTTAGTTTGACAGCTGTCATCCGAAATGTAGATCACATCGGGACCTATCATTTGTCTCAGCACACGAATAGTCTAGGGTCAGTAGTTTTCGAGTTATAGCGATATTTAGTTTTACAGCTGTCATCCGAAATGTAGATCACATCTAGACCTATCATTTGTCTCAGCACAGGAATAGTCTAGGGCCAGTAGTTTTCGAGTTATAGCGATATTTAGTTTGACAGCTGTCATCCGAAATGTAGATCACATCGAGACCTATCATTTGTCTCAGCACACGAATAGTTTAGGGTCAGTAGTTTTCGATTTATAGCAATATTTAGTTTGACAGCTGTCATCCGAAATGTAGATCACATCGAGACCTATCATTTGTCTCAGCACACAAATAGTCTAGGGTCAGTAGTTTTCGAGTTATAGCGATATTTAGTTTGACAGCTGTCATCCGAAATGTAGATCACATCGAGACCTATCATTTGTCTCAGCACACGAATAGTCTAGGGTCAGTAGTTTTCGAGTTATAGCGATATTTAGTTTGACAGCTGTCATCCGAAATGTAGATCACATCGGGACCTATCATTTGTCTCAGCACAGGAATAGTCTAGGGCCAGTAGTTTTCGAGTTATAGCGATATTTAGTTTGACAGCTGTCATCCGAAATGTAGATCACATCGAGACCTATCATTTGTCTCAGCACACAAATAGTCTAGGGTCAGTAGTTTTCGAGTTATAGCGATATTTAGTTTGACAGCTGTCATCCGAAATGTAGATCACATCGAGACCTATCATTTGTCTCAGCACACGAATAGTCTAGGGTCAGTAGTCTTGGAGTTATAGCGATATTTAGTTTGACAGCTGTCATCCGAAATGTAGATCACATCGGGACCTATCATTTGTCTCAGCACAGGAATAGTCTAGGGCCAGTAGTTTTCGAGTTATAGCGATATTTAGTTTGACAGCTGTCATCCGAAATGTAGATCACATCGAGACCTATCATTTGTCTCAGCACACGAATAGTTTAGGGTCAGTAGTTTTCGATTTATAGCAATATTTAGTTTGACAGCTGTCATCCGAAATGTAGATCACATCGAGACCTATCATTTGTCTCAGCACACAAATAGTCTAGGGTCAGTAGTTTTCGAGTTATAGCGATATTTAGTTTGACAGCTGTCATCCGAAATGTAGATCACATCGAGACCTATCATTTGTCTCAGCACACGAATAGTCTTGGGTCAGTAGTTTTCGAGTTATAGCGATATTTAGTTTGACAGCTGTCATCCGAAATGTAAATCACATCGAGATCTATCATTTGTCTCAGCACAAGAATAGTCTCGGGTTAGTAGTTTTCGAGTTATAGCGATATTTAGTTTGACAACTGTCATCCGAAATGTAGATCACATCGAGACCTATCATTTGTCTCAGCACATGAGTAGTCCTGGGTCAGTAGTTTCAAGTTATAGCGATTTTTACTTTGACAGCTGTAATCCGAAATGTAGATCTCATACATTTAGGATTCGCTATTAAATAATGATCAAGAACCAGTACGTCAAGTCTGTTCTGCACATATGACAAAGACAAAAAAGATGTTTTGATCTTTATCACACTTTAAAACTATTGAGAACTTTTGTATATATTGAGCCTGCTCTAACTTGGTATGATTATTTGCAAATCCATTTCTATACTTCATCCGAGATCTGACGCGACATCTGATGTGGATTTAACATTTTTTCCCCACCTAAAAAAATGCCAAGCGCTGCTAAAGAAATTTTCACTTCAAAAATTGACGCGTTGCGTCGCTTTGACTCTGTCGCACTGGTAATTGAGCCTAACTGATCCCATTTAATTAATCATCTTCGAAATCTAAACCTTACTCTAACATGTCATATTTAAAGTCATGGTTACCTTAACATGTTCTTAGAATATCATGTAAGTAATACGGTACCAAATTTGGAATCGATAGGACATATGGAAGGTAGTCAGATCCCCTCATCAACTATTAAAGAGCTGATGATCTTCGGACGGCTGATCAGGTCACGGTTACCTTACCATATACTTTCAATATCATTGAAGTAGTACGATACCAAATTTCGTATCGATAGGAATACATATGGAAGGTAGTCAGATCCCCTCATCAACTATTAAAGAGCTGATGATCTTCAAACGGCTGATCAGGTCATGGTTACCTTACCCATATACTTTCAATATTATTGAAGTAACATGGTACCAAATTTCTAATCGATCGGATATAAGAAAGTTAGTCAGATCCTCTCATCAACTAGAAATGAGCTGATGATCTTCAAACGGCTGATCAGGTCATGGTTACCTTACCCATATACTTTCAATATTATTGAAGTAACATGGTACCAAATTTCTGATCGATCGGATATTAGAAAGTTAGTTAGATCCCCTCATCCACTAGAAATGAGCTGATGATCCTCGAACCGCTGAACAGATTTCCATGAAACATGGCTAAGAACACTCGGGATAAAATTATCTATTACACAAAAAAAACTAAACGAAAATCGGTTCATCCGTTTGGGAGCTACGATACCACAGACAGATACACAGACAGACACGTTAAACTTATAACATCCCTCTGTTTTTGCGTCGGGGGTTAAAAATCATGACAAGTCGTGGGCAACAGCTAGTCTGAAAAAGAGTACCAACCCATCTCTACCCGTGGGTGTCGTAAGAGGCGACTAAGGGCTTATGAACCGGAGGATAGGCAGCAGCATCTTTCTGTGTATTGTACAATCTAAGACAATCTTACTTCACGGCAGCTGCCAGCCCCAACGGTTACAAGCGTGGTGACTGCGGTAATTTCCCACCAAAGTACCACGCGTTTTTGAGAGCTCCCTGTCTTGCAATGCATGTTTCATGGGATGTTATGATGATGATGACTCTATCCCTCTCTGCTAAACACCGCGCAGGACAAGTGAATGTCCCGCCACATACAGATCTTTTTTTATTGTATACGTCGCACAAAATAACTCTGGCCCTGTCATTGATGCGCAGTAGTCAAAAATGGGCCATTTTTTCTTCTGCGCATCAATGACAGGGCCAAAGTTATTTTGTGCGTCGTATAAAAAGCTGTAACTAAGGGTGAAGGTTTTGTTTTTTTTTTTACATTGCATCTTGTCTTGAGTGTTTTTTATATGTTTTATGTCTAATTGTCAATAATCCTTTATATTTTTTGTGTGTAACCCAAAATGAAAGTAATGGCAACACTGAAACTAACATTTTAATCTAGACGATTTGATAATAAAACTCCGTTTTTTTACTTATTCCTTAAAGTGTAGAAAGGCATCACAACTACTGGTGGCAAATTTTAGTTTTTAGGGTTCCGTACCTCAAAATAAAAAAACGGAACCCTTATAGGATCACTTTGTTGTCCGTCTGTCTGTCTGTCAAGACCCTTTTTCTCACGAACGAGAAGAGGAATCAGATTGAAATTGATAACGAATATTAAGGTCCATAAACCACACAAGATCTGAAAATTTCAATTTTTTACAACGACGCAATCAAAAGATACTCGTATGTCTTTTTATGTCCTCATCTCCATACATTTTTGCAAAACAGCAAAACCTACAGGGTACTTCCCGTTAACCTAAAATTATGAAATTTGGCAAGAAGCTAGGTCTCACAGTACAAATAAAGGGAAAAGTCTAAAATCATTAAATATATCAATTTTTCTCACAACTAATAGTAACCAATTAAGGTGAGTTTCAAGAACTTTTCTATAAAAGAGGGGTCAAGTTGGATGGTCGCGGAGTTTTTAAAATCAAAGAGCAAAAGCTTTTAGTATATCATATGGTAGATAGGTACGGAACCCTTAGAGCGCGAGTCCGACTCGCACTTGGCCGGTTTTTTTTATGTAATGATCTTGAAATCCGTGACGTTTTTACTAAAGTCAAAATTGGGCATATGTTAGGTAATGATGTTTATCGACATTTTATCGACTTCCTTCAAAACCTGGCGTAGCTTAGAATCCGATATGTGATACGGATAATATTAAGTATTGCCATCACTTTCTTTCACTTGCTTTGTATGTTTGTGTCTTGTGTGTGTAACACCTAACCTTAACATATTCGGTGTAATGACAGCTCCGAGCCCCTTCACCGTTCACCAGTGTGCCTGTGCCTTCACGCAACCAGCTTAGACCTGTAAGTACATTTTATACTAAAGTGAGGCCATCGTAATAGGCCCGTTGTGACAGCTGTCAAGTGTATGAAAAATTACGACCTGTGAAGAAAAATTAACCCTGTTTATTGGTGTTAAGGAACCTTCAAAACTGACTTCTCACGTTGGCCCTACTTTAACCACCGTTTCTGGTTAAACAACTGTCATGGCATTTAGTTGTCAAAAAGACTTTCTTGCTTTTAAACCAGTTGCAAAAGACGATATTCTATTCTTGGTTCACAACTATAGGCAACATGAACTGTCAAATTTGCAACCAGTTGTCAAAAAATAAAATCCTTCTTGCTGCTCTTTATTATTTAAACCGACGTGACAATAAAATAGCCAGAAACTGTAGTTATTTTCTTATTGCTTGACCAACGAAGACCGGTTAAGGCCGAATAGGGGAAATAATTCGTGCTTGAGCCAATTTTGGGACAGTTATAGTACTCCAGTAAAATTACGAGAGAATGTATGGTGAAACGGAAATAATTGATAATAGCCGTGATTCTTTTTCAGATCAATAGATTATATTTCTGTGTAAAGCTTTTTTATGGAATCCACCTAAATTTACTTCATTTATTTATTTATTTTGCCGTCCAAACATTAAAAAAATATGGAGTTTCGGAAAAAAATGTTAATAGATTATTTTTTTTATTTGCGGCTTGCTATATATTCAGAATTTCATATTATACATGAATCCACCTAAAAATATTAGCTTTTTTGTATTGTTTAACTTTTATAGCACGAAATTTAAATACAGCTTATCTTCGCAACCAAAAATAGTAATAGATCCGTTTTGCTTTCTAATAATTTAAATAGTGCATATAATCACATTTTTGGCAAATCCAACATAAATGTTAAAATTATCTAAAAGTAAACCAGCTAGGTTAGAACTAAATCACTTTATTTGTATTAAAGAACACTGTACAAACCTCGCTTTGTTATACTTATTTATTTATTAATATTTTATATTTACATTCACAATTAAATTGAAAGCTTTACTAATATTTTTATTTATTTTATAGTATTATTCTCTTGGTCCTTTTTAACGACTAGCTATTTCAAAGTGCGAACGCAGAATGACCACGCGGCGCTCGCCCCTCTTCCACCTTCCACGACGGCGTAGCTACGGCGCAGGCGCGCGCACTTGCTTCCTATTGGTCCAATGATAGTTCTTAATTTCGTAGGGAGAGGGCGCTCCTTTCGTACTTGAAGGCGGCGCTGGACGATAGGCAATGAATGGCAAGTGATTGCCAACACGGCCATTCTGCAAAGCGCATGCCCCCAGGCGCTCCGCAATATCCACAGGATACTGTTCTTTGTATTACTGAAACAATAATTTCATGGTTAGAGACTATCTGCGTTCGGCCTATCATGACGTAAGGGAGATTTATTACATATCTAAGTTTGAATCGGTCCCTTTAGTCTTAGGTGACCATTGTGACTTAGACATGCTCTGGTACAATCATGGTCCCATTCCACCAAAATAGAAATTTGCCCTTTAGTCTTAGGACGCATTTCATTAAGCATTGATGTAGTCAATTTACCTTTAGTCTTAGGTAAACCCTGTATCAATTTATTGCCTTTTGGTGGACGTGAGATCCGACCGAACAGCATTATTTTAAGTAAAAAATAAATAGGATAAAGTCACACACTGAAATAAATAAAGATCTTACATACCCAGCGAGAAAATGTGTACTCATTTATTTCATTCCTGTTTTATATGTAGGTAGCTTTATGTACATTTATAATAAAAATTTCCTGTAAATAAACATAAAAGTTTCATAACGAGCCTTGCCAACACTGGCTACGATATAAGTACTTATACTTACTCTGAGAATAATTTTTACCTTTTATATTTAATCAGATAGCCAATCATTGATTCGAATCCAGGGTTTCATATTTTCTGCAGAAACTGTGCCTGTATATCGTTTACTGGTCCTTTCGCTTCCTCTCATATCGGTAACAATGTATCGGTCGTGACCCAAGACAGTCTGCACTTGAAATGGTCCTTTGTACACAGGTAATAGTTTTTTACTTTGGCCGTCATTAGTTTGGCTCAAAATCTTGGTAAGAACCAAGTCACCTTCTTGGTATTGTGTCGCTTTCACACGAGAACTGTCAAACCTCCGTTTTTGTGACTCCGCATTACCTTTTATGTTCTCGTCGACCCATATGCGTAATTTCGTAACATCCGTGGCACTATCGTCGTTATGAGGCTCAGGTCCTAGCTTGTCACTATCACTAAGTAGTCTGTATCCTAGCATTACTTCACTGGGTACAGCTTTAATTGTACTATGATAGGTGCTATTAATTCCCTGCTGTAATAATCTTATACACTCATCCCAACGGTCATCTGCTACATTCGCGCCCAATGTTTTCATCGCATCTAAAATAGTTCTGTTAAAACGTTCGACTTGACCGTTTGAACGAGGCATACCTGATGACGTCGTATGGAGGCGGATGTTTTTATTCTCACAGTACTGTTTGAAAGCAGTCGAGGTAAATGCTGAGCCTGCATCAGCCACTATTCTACGAGGGTTACCGAATATTTTTGAAATACTATCCAATTCCTTAATAACATGATTGCTTTCCGTGCTTTTTACCGCAGATAAGAAAACAAATTTTGTAAACGCATCTACCGTCACTAATAAATATTTATTGTTTTTTATTGTTTTTACAAATGGGCCTAAATGGTCAAGATGTAGTGTGTGGAAAGGTTTTGCGTATTTAGGTATAGAGTATAATTCACCCTCCCTAGGTCCACCTTTGTTCTTATAATAAATGCAGTTTAGGCAGTTCTTAATATATTTTTTTTTATGCAGCGTCGCATTTTAGGGAACCAGTACATATGGGATATCCGTTCGTAAGTTTTATCAACCGAGAAGTGCCCAAGGTCGTCGTGGTTACTCTTAATGATTTGCCAAATACATTTTTTTGGGACTACCCATCGACGACCGAGGGTAGTTCTTCGATAGACTTTGTTTCCTAAAAGTTCGTAGTTTTCAAAGATTTGTTTATGACCGTCTGTATCACCTGTTTCTAACGCTTTTCTGATCTGAACTAAGTTTGAGTCCTGCAGCTGTACTGAAAGCAGCCAGTCAGCCTCAGTGATAGACATGACTAGCTCAGCCTCTGATTTCTCTCCGGATGGCGCTGGGTTTCGGCTCAAGGCATCGACGTGTTGCATGCGGCACCCTTCTCGATGTATTATTTCAAAATCAAATTCCTGAGTTGTTAAAACCCAGCGCGCAATTCGGGGAATAATCTCCTTTTTGGTGAGAGCAAACCTAACCGAATTACAGTCTGTCACAATTTTGAATCTAGTTCCTAGCAGGTATAGCCTAAATTTTGCCAATGAAGCAACGATTGCCAGTAATTCTAGTTCAAACGAGTGGTATTTTTTCTCATCGTCACTCGTTTGACGGCTGTAATAATGTACAGGTTTTTCACCTTCCTCTGTGACTTGGGTTAATATACCAGCAATCCCTTCCCTACTTGCATCCGAGTATAATACACACTCTTTATTCGGGTCGTAGATAGTAAGCACACTGGCAGAGGTTAGCGAGTCCTTTAAAGTCTGGAAAGCCTCTTGGTGGCTGCTGTCCCATGACCAAGGTGTGTCTTTTCTAGTTAATTTTGTGAGAGGACTCGATATCATAGCGCAATTTCTTATGAATTTGCGGAAATAGCTTATAAGGCCATTAAATTGGCGAAGTTGATGAATATTTTTAGGAGTGGGGAATTGTCTGACGGCTTTTACTTTGGATTCGCTAGGCATTATGCAATTTGACTTTATTTTATATCCTAGAAATTCTATTTCGGTTTTTAAGAAATGACATTTTTTCAAATTTAAAGTAAGTCCATTTTCGCGAAATAGTTCTAAAACCTTTTGTAGTAACTCTAAATTTTCTTCGGCTGTCTCGCTTATTATCAAAATGTCGTCTAAATACAAGATGATCTTACCAAATCGTAAATTACCTACTACTTTGTTCATCATTTGCTGGAACGTTGACGGGGCGTTGACTAAGCCAAAAGGTAGCCTCAAAAATTCGTAATGGCCATCTTCTGTTATGAACGCAGTTTTTTGAATAGAGTCCTCTTGCATTTTTATTTGGTAGTACCCACTTTTCAGGTCAAGGCTGGTGAAGTACTTACACCCTTGCAACCTATCGACGAGCTCTTCGATTCTTGGCATAGGGTATTTATCCTTAATAGTGATTTTGTTAAGAGCTCGGTAGTCTATACATAATCTTTTGTCATCAACATCTTTCTTATTAACAAGCAACGCGGGACTGGCGTATGGGGAATGGCTTTCGCGAATAATTCCGCTTTCAAGAAGTTCGTTAACAATATCCCTGATGATTTTCCTATCCGCGTTAGACGTCCTGTATGGGCGAAACTGTACTGGTTTAGGGTCACTCACATTGATTTGCATCTCGTGGTTGTTAACCTTTCCTAGCTCCTTAACTGAAGTCGCTACACATTCTCTATAGTTTCTAAATAAAGTCAACAACTCGGCGTGATGGGAATCAGTATCGATTTGGAACTCAGGCTCAATTGTGGCTGTGGCTTCACAAAATTGAACGAATTCAGACGTGTAATCAAACTTCAACATGTTTCCTATTCGCGAGTACATTATTTCCGGTCTTTCAGTTACGTTCCTTCCTATCAATATTTCACAACCTGACAGCTCCTTCAGTACAAAGAGTTCGGCATTCTTAATCACAATGGAATCAATCCTCAAGTCTACCTTAACCACTGACGAAACAGATTTTAGGCTGTCTTTTGAAAAGCCTTGTAACATCACAGGGGACGTAAGAGGGCAAGTTTCCAAACTGTACTTCTTTGTTAGTTGTTCTGAGATAATTGAACAGCTACTGCCTGTATCTATGAAAGCCTCGTGATCGAACTTATTTAAACCGACAGTTTTATAAAATTTATCTTTTGAATTTGATGAAGAAATGAACTTAGTTTCTTGAACTTCGGGCTTAACGTTGTTTTGCTGTTGTTTCTTTTTATTGTAACAAACTGCTTCAGTATGCCCTTTTTTATGACAAAAGTCGCACTTTACGTTACAGTGGATCCGTTTATGATTGCCACCACAGTTAAAACACTCGATAGGTTTGCGGTTTTGTACTTGAGCAGGATTCTGTAACTGAGGGTTTTGTGGTGTAGGAACCGTCGAGGATTGTAAACTTGATGTCGGATGCATTTGATAGTTTGATTTCACGTCCTTACTGCTAAAATCGCGAGAATTCGAATGAGTAATATTCGTGGGTTTTGTGACTTTTGATTTGTAAACACGGCTATGCAAAAATGCTGCAAGGTCATCGCACGACTGAAAGCTACTTGCTTCTACGGACGCACTTATATTTGTATCTGCTATGTTACCGAGTATGATTGAAATAATATCGGATTCAGAAAAATTTACTCGAAGACTATCAATTTTCGCTTTTTGTTGAAAAAAAAACTCGTAAAGGGATTGATTTTCCGTGGGTTTTTTATCTACAATTTCCTTTAGTAGCTCAAACATATTCCTCTTTACTTGGAAGGTAGATATAATTTTGCCTTTCCAATCTTTCCAGGACCAGCTTGTCCAGGACTGATGGTTGCGTAACAATGCATCATACCATAGCTTTGCGGAACCTTTTAGTTTATTTAAAGCCTGATAACGGACTGTGCTGTCGGACCATGTGAAAGTTAACGCATAGGACTCTATAACATTTATCCACGATAGCACATTATCGGTAAGCGGGTCAAATTCGGGGATCATGTTGTGTAAAGTAGTTGAACTTGTACTTACAGTTTCTCGTGTTACCCTCAATCTTTTTCGTGACTTTTGGTGTGACCTTGAACGACTCGACGAACTTGAGGTAGTCGAGCTCGAGCTAGATGGTGAGCGGTTACGCCTTTGCTTCGATCTAGACCTCCGATGAGACGTCGTTTTTCGTCCATGTTTCCTCGATGCCTTAGAACGTCTTCGATGTGGCGGCGAATCGGATGGAGTTCTAGTCGCACTTGACGATCGTGTGCGTCTCCGTTTTGATCTAGACCTTCTATTCATATCTTCAGGCGTAGTCCGGGCCGCTTCTGATGTTAAAATTATCTAAAAGTAAACCAGCTAGGTTAGAACTAAATCACTTTATTTGTATTAAAGAACACTGTACAAACCTCGCTTTGTTATACTTATTTATTTATTAATATTTTATATTTACATTCACAATTAAATTGAAAGCTTTACTAATATTTTTATTTATTTTATAGTATTATTCTCTTGGTCCTTTTTAACGACTAGCTATTTCAAAGTGCGAACGCAGAATGACCACGCGGCGCTCGCCCCTCTTCCACCTTCCACGACGGCGTAGCTACGGCGC
Organism: Athrips mouffetella; assembly: GCA_947532105.1. Lineage (NCBI taxonomy): Eukaryota > Metazoa > Arthropoda > Insecta > Lepidoptera > Gelechiidae > Athrips > Athrips mouffetella. Next base: position 20,530,991 of record OX383968.1, on the reverse strand, counting down.
AGGCGCGCGCACTTGCTTCCTATTGGTCCAATGATAGTTCTTAATTTCGTAGGGAGAGGGCGCTCCTTTCGTACTTGAAGGCGGCGCTGGACGATAGGCAATGAATGGCAAGTGATTGCCAACATAAATGTTTACAAAATCATTGTAAACCAGCGATTACAAAAAACTTTTTTTTAATTTAGTATGGCATTTTGGTGAATATATATAAGAATCACTTACATTTAAAAAGGTTGAGTTTAGCTCAGTTTATTGCTATTATTTTACCTCGACTTTATTGGCCCTTATATGTGAAAATAAGTGGAGATTTTATATTTTGAAATAAATTGATATTTTCAAATATACACCGTGACTTTTTAGTGGTTTCGCACCCGAGGCGTAGACACTATATAACAAAAATACAATCAATTCGTAGTATTACTTTTCTTTAATCTCTTGAAATGACGGAAAAAAAATATCGAGAATGTATCGAAAGAAACTCGTTGAAAATCGTAGTAGGCACGGTACACTAAGCGAGCGCGCGTATTTGCAGGTTCATTCATCCATCAGATAGGTACCTACGCGGGAAGGCACGTGGCGCGTGTGAGTACATTGACCCCCGACCTGCCATCTTAAATCTCAATCTTCCCTTCATACTTTAATGGGCTTAGGACCATCATAATACCTAATTAGGTTTTACCTTTAGCCCTGATTTCACCAAACTGTGTTTGATAACTAACCGACCTGTAATTTTTATTTAATACAACCAAAAATTGTTTTTTTATCAATACCAAAAAAGTTTTACTAACAAATCATTATTTACCTACTTCTTTAAATTGTTGTGGAGTTGATTAAACTACCGCAAGTGCATGGTGAGACACTCAATAACCTAAAAAGTCAGTACCTACCTAGGTATCTGTTAGATAACCAAACAATCAGTTAACAAACAGAGTATGGTGAAATCAGGGCTTAAGCCACGATCACACACACCTAGCTGAATTCAAAGACTAAGTCGCCATACATTGCTGGGAGGCTTGGTAATGTTAATTGCAATATCCTTACTTCAACGAGCAATGTATGCCGAATTTGTCTTTGAATTCAGCTAGGTGTGATCGTGGCTTTAAAATTCAAAAAGTTGTAGCGTTTTAAATAAAAGTAAAATTTCTAGGTAGATACAGACAAGTGTAAACTAAGCTTGACACTAGCAGTGACCATACGAGTTTACAAAATCCAATGTGTCTAGCTTGACGTGCTTTTGACTGTACCTACCTAATAAAATTCAAAAAAATTGTACCTAATTAAATTAGGTATTACGGCGTATTTAAAAGATTGGGATATTTACAACGATTAAATTTACAGTTACTTACATGAGTTTATGTACACAATTTTACGAACTTACACTTCACGATAACGGAGCAATTGTTCGAAGTGCTGACCATTGCGCTGGATGCACATCTGCGCTCGTTTTCGTAAGTTGTCTTTCAGTTTTCTCAAAGTGTCCCTATCACTTTTCACAACCCTGAAAGCCCTTCGAATTTTTATTTTTAAGTCTTCACGCGTTTCGGCTTCCTCGGTGTACACTAAGCGTTTTATTTCAGACCACAAAAAAAAGTCCAGTGGAGTTAAGTCCGGGCTTCTGGCTGGCCAACGCACTGGACCTCCACGCCCTATCCACCTTTCACCAAACACTTCGTTCAAATGGGTTCTGACTTCCCTATGATAATGGGCTGGACATCCGTCGTGTTGGTAGTACATGTTTTGCATGTGACTTAATGGTACGTCTTCCAGCAGCAATGGGATGACCCTCCGCAACATGTTTAGGTAGGTACCTCCCGTGAGGTTCCCTTCGACGAAATAAGGACCGACTATTCGGTCATTGATTATACCGGCCCACACATTTACACTAAACCGCACTTGATGCGCGCACTCACGGATAACATGTGGGTTATTGAAGGCCCAGAAATGTTCATTGTGCTGGTTGTACATCCCCACACGTGTAAATGTGGATTCATCGGTCCAGAGGATATTTTCCTGCTGGTGCTGTAGTATCCACTGGCAAAATACAATCCTTGGTGGTCCATCGTTATCGTGGAGAGCATGATCTCGGCGAAAATGATAGGGATGTAATCCTAGCGAGTTTAACGTTTTCCAGATGTAAAACTGGCTCAGATCAAATCTCCTCGCGGCATCACGCGTGCTTCTTCTCGGGTCTCTCTCAAAGTATTCGATAACCTCTTCTTCCAATTCTGGAGAGAGGGGTGGACGGCCACGACCTTGGGCGTGATTGGGGGTTCGCACCTGACCATAATCTAGCATTCGCTGCCTTGCCGCTAGTATGGTGTGAGTCGAAGGAACTTGAGGATTGGCAACCCCTCGCATCCGAAGAGAGGCCAAGTGATCCGGTTGTCCGTAGAGTGCCCTAGCCCTGTTCATGTTGAAGCCGGCGATTGCGTAAAACTCTATCATCGATAGGTATTCGGCATTCGAGTATTCGTAATGCCGATCCATTTTTGCATAGCGCGTACGCACCTGTGACGTTCACGGGAATCGCGTGTCAACTGAAATGATTTATTATGAAGGGTTGCACGGTGCGCGGGCGGGGTTGGGAGAGACGGAGGCGGCGCTCTAGGCTAGGTGCAGCCGGCGGGCAGTGATTTGATTGGTTGGAGCATGTGCGGCGCTAGCGCTTGGAGCCTTTGATATGCCGCCACAGGTGCCGACAAACGTTGCGCATCTCGTATCGCGTGTTTGATTGATAATTTAGAGCGCTACCATTTGTTCTCACAGTTTCGAGTTCAGAGGTAAAAAAAACTTTTGTATTTTTGGAGTTATTTTTTTTTTATTACTGCCAATCGAAAGTATTTATGATACATAGTCTCTAGGCCTCGGATGCGAAACCACTAAAAAGTCACGGTGTATTTATGGTGGATTTTGATGCCTATATGTAAAGTATACGTTTATCTATGATATAAAGCATATAATTGTCTATTACTATTTTTGCCTTAGCTGTTATTCGAAAAAAATATTCCGCTTTAAATTTTAGGTGGATTCGTAAATATTGCGTCTTAACATCATATTTAAATACAATATACACAAAAAAGTAGCTATTAGCATTTAATGTTTTGCAAAACCGTATTTTTACTGGACTATAGAAGAAGGGTCCTGCACAACACACTAATACTGTGACAACTGGTTGCAAATTTGACAGTTCATCCAGGGTTGATCCAGTGATCAACCCTGTACATTCAAACATATCTAAAAGAGGGCGTGGGTTTCTACTGTCGCTTCTTTTTTTCCCACCATGGCGCCACCTTGTTTGTGAAGCGATGTAGTTTGGGTAACGTTATTAAGAGATTTTAATATCCAACAATGAATAAACTATATTTGATTTGGATGGTGCGGGTGGAGCTCAGGTCTCATTCTTCTACAACTGTACCAAACTTGGCTCACCCACGAATCATTTCCCCTATAATTTTCTTCCTTAGTTAACCTAATATTCCGAATACCAGGGATACTCTCTTTATAAAAAATTTAATCTGGCATGTTTAGGAAACGAAACACGTCTCTATCTGGGACATTCATGTTGCGTTTTTTGTTTATGTTTGCATGCTTGTTGAAATGTGATTTCTGAACTGGTTTATATTGCTTTGCGCAGAATCATTTCGAATTTTCATTTCAATAAAACTGATCGACTCCTTACCGGACTAAAAATAGCCTTCATTAAAATATACTTTAATTGAATTTCTTGGGACGTGTTTATTTAATGTGTTATTCCAAATACGTAAAACTTCTCGGGGGATAGTTCTACCCATGTGTATCTAAACGACTATTATTGTTCTTCAACTCTTGGGAATAAAAAAAATTGGTTCCTCACACAATGTGATCGGATCAGATTTTCATTTTATTTTATTTCCAAAAGTTGTAGAACAAAAGTTTTTCAATTCCATGGGTGGAACTACCACCCGATAGGTTTTGCGTATTTAGAATTAGATGTTGTATATGGTAATAGTTTCAATGTTTTTAATTTGAACTTATGTGTGTTTATAGTCATCGATGCGGCCTTACTCGATAGCGGGAGCGTCACAGCTACGTATCTCAAGGCCTTCCTCCGTACCCTACAAAGCTACATCAGGTACGATATCAACAAAAAAAAACCGGCCAAGTGCGTGTCGGACTCGCGTCCTAAGGGTTCCGTACCTATCTACCATATGATATACTAAAAGCTTTGCTCTTTGATTTTAAAAACTCCGCGACCATCCAACTTGACCCCTCTTTTATAGAAAAGTTCCGGACTCGCGCCCTAAGGGTTCCGTACCTATCTACCATATCATATACTAAAAGCTTTTGCTCTTTGATTTTAAAAACTCCGCGACCATCCAACTTGACCCCTCTTTTATAGAAAAGTTCTTGAAACGGGAGCTCACCTTAATTGGTTACTATTAGTTGTGAGTAAAATTGAAATATTTAATTATTTAAGACTTTTCCCTTTATTTGTACTGTGAGACCTAGCTTCTTGCCAAATTTCATAATTTTAGGTCAACGGGAAGTACCCTGTAGGTTTTGCTTTTTTGCATAAATGTATGGAAATGAGGACATAAAAAGCCATATCTTTTGATTGCGTCGTTGTAAAAAATTGTAATTTTCAGATCTTGTGTGGTTTATGGACCTTAATATTCGTTGTCAATTTCAACCTGATACCTCTTCTCATTCGTGAGAAAAGGGGCCTTGACAGACAGACGGACAACAAAGTGATCTTATACGAGTAAGGGTTCCGTTTTTTTATTTTGAAGTACGGAACCCAAAAAATACAGAAATCGTCCGATTTCCGCAGAAATGCCTTTTTTTTGTAAAGACTGTTTTCAACCTAATATTGTTGTCATTTTCTTTGTCATTAAAAAATAAAAGTGACAGCACTTCATAAATCTACACTAATATTATAAAGAGGAAAGATTTGATTGTTTATTTGCATTGAATAGACTCCGAAACTACTGGACCGAAGTAGACCGGATTAGAATCCTACATTAACCCTGATAAACATATGCTATATAATATTTGCAAAAAGTTAGGAATCCGTATGAAAACTTATCCCAAGGTGTGAAAAATTAAGCCGTTATAGTCTGACCGAAACCGCTGTACCGCTGTGTAGGTAGTGGTGGGGAGGTGGGGAAGTGGAAAGGAAAGAGCAAGAACTAGTTGCAGCCGAGAGCGGGGACGCGCGAGGCCCCCCGCGCCCCGTCTCGCCGTGACCTTACCTATACAGCGGTACAGCGGCTGCGGACTATATAGTCCCGGCTACTATCGATGGTTGTTGTCGGATGACGGATGTAGTGGGCCTACGGTGGCTCTGCTACTGACATCAGAGTGTGCGAGATTTGTCATTGACCATGCAACCCGCACGATATGATGAACATATGTTTGTTTCAGTCCCGCCGCCCCAAGAGTCGCGGCCGTCGACTGGTATGTCCGCCCTCCCGCGCCCCTCACGACTTCCCGCTCCTAGGAGAACGTTACGGTAATATTGTATACCTGGTTTTTGTCTACATACATACAAGGTGTAAGGGACGGTGTACCGAAAACTGAAAGGGCGTGCTTAGTCAACGAAACTGAACAACTTTCCAAAGAAACATATATTGGGAAATGAAAAAAAAATTGACCTCTCCATACAAACTCTTCGACCAGAGAGGGCAATTTGTATGGAGAGGTCAAATTTTTTTTTCATTTCCCAACATATGTTTCTTTGGGAAAGTTGTTCAGTTTCGTTGACTAAGCACGCCCTTTCAGTTTTCGGTACACCGTCCCTTACACCCCTTATATCCTCTGTGTGGGCCGGCAAAGAATAGTACCAACCCACCTCTATCCGTGGGTGTCGTAAAAGGCGACTAAGGGCTTATGAACCGGAGGATGGGCAGCAGCATATTTCTGTGTATTGTTCCATCTTACATACTGCGGTCGCCAGCCGCAACGCTTACAAGCGAGGTAACTATGGTAAATTCCCTTCAAGTACCACGCGCTTTTGTTGGAGTTCTGGAGGGCTCCTGTCCTGCAGTGGGCGTTTCATGGGATGTTATGATATACAATGTATGAAATCCGGTACACGTATGTTTTCTAGGTAAAATTTGAACTACCGTGTCCAATGTCAATCTAAGAAAATATCATCTACAATAAGCTATCCTTTTACTGACTTAACTAGACATACATACATACATAACATCACGCCTCTTTCCCGTCGGGGTAGGCAGAGACCACAGTCCTCCACCTGCTACGATCTTGACATACTTCCCTTGCTTCCTGTACTTTCATCAATCCTTTCATACATGCTCGTCGGTTTAGGGTACTTTTAACCTGGCCTTTATCCAGAACGTCCTGAATTTTATCCTGGTACGTTCGCCTAGGCCTCCCCCTTCCAACGTTTCCATTCACTCTCGCCTGGTAAATCTCTTTCGTCAATTTTCGTTCATTCATCCTCTCTACATGACCAAACCATCTCAGCATCCCTTTCTCGATTTTGGTCACTACGTCTTCTTTTACGCCACACCGTTCTCTTATCACACTATTTCTAATCCTGTCACTGAATTTAACACCAATCATACTCCTTGGCGCTCTCATTTCCACTGCATTATTTCTACTTTCATGCTTCTTCTGCCATACCCAGCTTCAGTGTTGGTACCAAAACACCCCTATGAACAGCCAAACGAGCCTTGTAAGACACCTTCTGACTCCTCATAAAGGCGTGCAGGGCACCATTCACCATGTTTCCAGCATTCACTATTCTTTCAATATCACTTTCACACTTTCCATCTCTCGTAAACTTCGAACCCAGATACACAAACTCCTTCACTTGTTCGACTTGTTCACCGCCTATTAATATAGTACACTCTGTCATACATTCTTCTCTTTCAAGTACCAATATTTTCGTCTTGCTTACTTTTACTTCCATTCCTTTCCTGTCCAAAGCCACATTCATCATTGTTACCATCTTCTGCAACTCGTCAGCAGATGACGCAAGTACAACTTGGTCATCAGCGTAGAGAAGACATTTGATGAGTAACTCATTCATTCTCAGTCCACACTTACTCTCTTTCAGATCAATCAGACAATTATCCATGAACAGGTTAAACAGCTAAGGTGACGCTACACATCCCTGCCTAACACCTTTTTCGATGCTAAACCATTCAGTGTGCGCCCCGTTTATTCTGACACAAGCACTGGAATCCTCATAGAGAGATTTCAGTGATTGAATCATATGACCGTTTACCCCATACATAGACAATGCTGACCACAATTCATTCCTCACCACTCGGTCAAGGCCTTTTCCAAATCCACGAACGCGCAGTAGACTTTTTGGTTTTTAGACAAAAACTTTTCAGCTATGCGCCGCAAGGAAAAGACCTGATCGGTACATCCCATACCCTTTCTAAATCCCGCTTGTACATCCCATATTTTTTCGTCAGTATCTTTCATCACTCTTTCAATAAAAACCTTTGCATACAGTTTGCCGACGACACTAAGAAGGCTTATCCCGCGGTAATTTTTGCAGTCCTGTTGTGACCCTTTTCCCTTGTACAGCGGCACAGTCACAGCCGTGCACCAGTCACCTGGTACTTGGCCGTTCGTCCAACACAGGTTGAAAAGGCGGTACAACTGACTAGCCACAATGCCTCGCCCAGCCTTCAACATCTCGACCGACACTATCATACCCAGCTGCTTTACCTGATTTCATACTATACATTTCTTTCATAATGTCATCCATACTTATCTCACTTACATAATTATCATCTTTATTCTCATCTTCATTCTCATTCATTTCCACAGAAGACCTCGGTAGGCTGGCCTCTGCTTTTTCTCTTTCAAAATATTCCTTCCACCTCCTCAGCACACAGTTTTCATATACAGTTATTGAGAATATAATATTATACAGGGTGTTAATTTAATTGCGTGCCATAGCTTAAGGGGTGTTTCAGTAACGATAAAGGAACACAATTTTTTTTTGATAGATTTAGATTTATTTATTTCACTCTATCAATTTCATGATTACATTAATTATTACATTAAAATATAATATGTCAGAGGATAGGCTGATCGTCAGTAGGATAAATGTCAAACTTGTATACAAAGTAAATGTCAAACTTAAAATTATAATAATACAATGTCAAAATTATAAAAACGATAAATAAATTTACAATGTCAAAATTCAATAAAACTTTGCTACATAATGTAGTCAGATCAATTTTACAGCATTAAGTTTATTTCAAGAATAAAATTATTTATCCAATAAAAGATTCTTCAATTGGCTGGCTGGAAGTCGCTCGTAATAACTCGGACCAATCACAAGCGGGTTTTTTGTGGCAAGTTCGGTCCGGCGCGGAACACTTGCGATCCTGCCCACGTTTCTCAACGACAGCCCTCCGCACGTACGACGTCCAAAGTTTGCAATATTCCGACGCACATATGATATAACCTCGAACAGATACAGACTGGTCATTGTCATTACACCGAGCTTCGCGAACATAGACCTACAAGTCCTCCGGGGCTTTAAACCGGCTACGATCCGGATATGATTGATTTAAATGATAAAAAAAAATAAGCAGGATTTTTTTATATTTTATTTGTGTTCCTTCATCGTTAATGAAACAACCCCTAAACTATGGCACGCAATTAAATTAACACCCTGTATTTAACCTATTTCAGACCCCCGTCAGTATACTCCGTAGCGCCGGCAGCCGAAGCGGATCACTACTGACAGTTATTCTGCTGCGCCAAATGGGGCGGGACCCTGTGACCAAACTAAACACACTAACCGACTAAATCTAGTGTAACCACTCGACTAAACGACTGAACGAAACACGGTGTCTTTGTTATTTTGTCGTATTTTATTTTTTTGATTGGAAATATGATTGTTTTTGAAATTGTTACAGACAAATGTTTGCTAACTTATCAGTTCTATATTTTTGATTTTGAAAGTAAATGTTAATAATACAGTAGAATTTCGGTAAAATTTAGGTATTTTTGATGACCGATCTTCTGTTATTTTATTTGTCTGAAAAAATTCAAGAGTGGAAAAATACATTTATGGCCCGAAGCCATACGGAAGTACCCATACATCTGAACAACTTAAAAATACATTTTTATGTCGATTCAGACAATGAGAGGATTACGTCACTTTTCTCTAAATTCAACAAAATTATCATTCCATATAAACATTAGTTCAGTTTTGTGGGTATTTCTTTATGTCTATGGCTAACAACTTTGTAGTTCCACTCAAGTGTAAGATGATCGACCTTTTTTTTGCATATCGGCGAACGTAGTATATTTTTTATATCTGAGATTGTTATGTGATAAGTACGATAGCTATTTTAAATATTGATAATGCTGATTCGAAAAGATGTTCCTAGAATATGGACTACTGTTCTGTGTGGCTCGAAGGTACAGATAAACCAGCTTAATAAGTAACAACGATGTATAGAGTGGCTAGGATATGTTGGCAAGTGGATAAAATCGGTACCAACGCCGCAGCACTGGGAATTCGACACTACGAGCAAAATACTGCGTAAATTTTCATTACTTTTGCTCCTGAAGCCCAGTGATTCTACTTATAAAACCAAGCAATCTACCCTAAAAAAAAATTTTTGTGTAGATTTTTTTCTTCGAAATTGTTGTTGCTTCGGGAGCAAAACCAAAGAAAGCAACAGCAGGCTGTCACTCTTTTTTGCCAGTAGATTATTGTTGCTCTATGCCTGAGTATATGGCGTTTTTACTATCCACCTCATTTAGCCCATTAGCGCCTTCTGTACCCGTCTGTATACAGATGATGGAGGCAAAATTTATAGAGTACTTTGATAACTTGTTCACGAATTATCAATTCTGTATGCATGGTGTCGATTCTAGCAGACACGAACTAAACTAAATTTGACAGATCTGATAGTATTGCTGTCTTTATTACCCCCTTTATTTATTTTGACATTTTATATTTGATATTACCTTATAAATAATATTTCATTCATTCTTTTTTTTTTATTGCATACCAACTTGTTGGTGCACCACGCTTGTACTTTTTTTTTCACTTTAACAGCTGTAACAAACCGTGTTTGCGTGCAAATAAATATATTTCATTTCATTTCCCTATAGGCTTGAAAAAAGACAACAAAACTTTCAGTCCTCTCAAATTTAGTTTAGTTTTGTGTCTGCTAGATTTAACACCTACGTTTATTTAATTATGTCATCATTGATCAATAACATCCGAAAAATCGGTCTTTTTAGGGTTCCGATACCAAAATGGTAAAAAAAAGGAACCCTTATGGTGCCGCTCTGTCTGTCTGTCTGTCTGTCTGTCCGTCTGTCTGTCACACCTCTATATCTCAGCAACCACTTATGCTATCAACCTGAAATTTGGAATAGTTTTAGAATATAGTTGCCCAACTTAATTGCACAAGAAAAAATTTTGAAAAAAGTATGATTATTAATATAAAGGGGGCCAAAATAGGGGGGGCCAAATTTCAAATTGTCGCTACTAGGTCGAGTGGGGTATCATATGAAAGGGCTTTACTTGTACATTTTAAAATATATTTTTGTATTTTTTTAAATTTCTTAGTTTTAAAGTTATGATGAAAAATGTCAAGAAAAATACCATTCCCCCCCCCTTATCTCCGAAGTTTGAGTAAGGAAAAATCTGAATTAATTACAGTTGACAGAAGTTTATATAAACTTTACAGCAAAAATAAAACGATCTTTCTAAGTTGCACAGTTTTTCAGAAATCTGCAAAAAACCTTTACAAACAAATTTAGTTTTGCGGTCCTGAAAATGGACTTTATTGCTTCCAAAAATACTATAGGTATATCGGAACCTTCGGCGCGCGAGTCCGACTCGCACTTGACCGGTTTTTTTTATCTAAGGCGTTAAAGTGTTAAGCGCGAGATGGAGTTATGACACTCTTTTTGGGTGTTATATTTTAAATCTAAATGCAAAGTAACAAGGCATGTATTTCGTTGCAGCTCAAAATATTGTCGAAGTGACTTATTGAGCTGGTCAAGCTTAAATGGCTTGTATGACTTGTGTCTATAAAGAAACGATTTTTAAATGGCGGCTACTCCAGTGAAAATAAAGAGGCAGATTTCAATCATACAAAGAATGTGTGAAAATTGCAAATTAACGCTGTTTCGAAATGGTTTCTTTATTGGCGCAAGTCATGATCAGAAATCGTTTTACTGTAGACAATAATCGGAGAGACTTTTTTAAATTCAAATAAACGCCAATTTTGTAGTATTTATATAGTTTTTGCGGTTATGACATTGTACTTGAGGAATTGAATTACATTTGAGGTTTTTTTTTTTTCATTTTGACATAGAAAAATTTTCATGTAAAATTTTTCCTAATGTCCTTAATTTGAGGTCAGAAATTCGCTTTTCATTTGTTGAAAAGTCTTCCAATTTCATACCTCCGTGTTTTGTGGACTATGCTCTCTCTCTTTCGCACGATGAAGCTCAAAATTTTTAAGAAGTCTACTTTAATCATGATTTGGTACAAAGACATACAAATTTAGATAAATTATTCCTATATTTACAAATTTAGTGTATAGTACCAAGGTGTAAGAGACAGTTTGGCAAAAAGTGAAAGTACTCTATCAAGTTACAAAACTGAATAACTTTCCTCTTGAAACATATCACTGGAAATAAGAGAAAAATACGTCTCTTCATGCTGTATCATAAATTTTGTAGAGACCGATTTTTGGAAGTGTGTTTTGTGATGTATTTCTTGGACAGTTTTGTAAACTGATCTTAGCCCTTTCAGGCTTTGCTTACCTGTCCCTTATAATATCGAGCTTTTTCAGAAAAAACAGCATTACTGCTGGTTAAGGCTTTTAAGACGTTCTTCTTTCAAAGGACAATTTCGCCTATAACTTAGTCAATGGATAAGGTATTAAAATGGCGGCGATCCTATTTACCCCTTACTCACTCAATACCTGGGGTTAAAAGACCTTTCCAGAAAACTGAGACTGTTTTCGATCGATAAAATCGAATTCGATGTATGTTCCTTGGGTAATGTTGTGATTCAATTATCATCGTGAGGGTTGCAATGTCGATGACCGACCTCAAAAATCTTGGCGTCAAAGTTGATGAGCCACCAAATGGCCTCTGCGATGGCTCACTAACGACTACATCCGTAGATAGTAGTCCGGACCAACGGCTTAACGTGCCTTCTGAAGTAAGGAATCATCTACTAACTTTTCGGACAATCAAGTGCTTCATCCTACAATGTCCTAACCAAACTGGAAGGTGGAGATTCAATGATCGCGGACCCATATTGCGAGTGCGGTCATTATCCACAGAGCATCTTATGTCCTGCCCCCGCGTGCCCTGACCAACACCTGCAACGTGGGATGAACTAATGCAAGCTACTCAAAACGTTGTGCTGATCTCGATAAGAAGACAAAAAGAAAAGTTGTTTAGTTTCATGGTCTGAATCTACAGTTTCAGTTTTACACCCTGTATAGACGAAAGTATCATATGAGAGAGAGGGAGGTGAGTATGATTGTCGCAAATTGGCCCTTCCTTTAATGTTATGCGATGTTCTTTCTGAAAAAGTTTGATACAAAGAAATACTTCCGCGTTAGTAATTTATTTCAGATTAAGACGTTTTTTGCATTTGATTTAGAGATTGTAATCGTTTTAGGGACATGTAATTTAATTGTATTTTTGCTTTAGATGTAAAATTTACTATAATTAATAAAATTATGCTCTTATTACTAACTTTGTAAAATAAAACGAATTTTAAGGTATACGCACAGAACACAATAACACGATTTTGTAAAAAAGAAAACAATTTTTCAAACAAAATTATTGTTGTAATCGATTTTTGTATTTATGTATGATAATCGCCTTTTAGTCTGCGATTTATGCACAAAACTTTGTTTTTTATCTATACATTTAATACCTGAATACTGCTTTGTTGTAGAGTATATATTTATATAAACACTAAACATATCGATTTAGCTAGTTTCAAATTTTTTTCGCTTTTAAAATTCATCGATTATTTCCGGCCAAATTACAGTATTTTAATATGTTTATAAATTCACGTAAGTACGTATATTTTAGCAATAAATTATTAACATGAGCACTTATATGTACACACATGTAATTTGTCAATAGGTGGGCATTTATTGTAATATCGATAAGATAGGGTGGCGTATTTTTCAAATATCACTAATTTAGCGAGTCCTTTGCGACGAAGTATTGTTTTGCTAACAAAAAAAGGTAGAGTGAATCTGCCTATAAAACCACAAGTTTTCACAAAGCGAAAAAATAAACTTTCCATAGTCCCATAACTTGTCATGGAAGTCAAATTTATTATTCGACATTTGTACCAACCAAACATTACATACATACATAACATCACGCCTATTTCCCGTCAGGGTAGGCAGAGACCCACAGTCTTCCACCTGCTACATTGGTCTTGGAGAAGTTTGTTCATTTTGATGGTCAGAATTATTTTAAAATCAGGGTGTGTGATGGATGGCTGATTCGCACTCCGCATTCATTGTAAAAAAAATAATAATGAATGAAGATTATCAAATGAAACTAGGTCCAGTCTAGGCAGTGACTTCTTTTTTATCTATTTTCATCTCTTCCTGCTAAAATATCTTGTCTTTCCATTTTCGATTATTATTTTTTTGTCCACCACCTTATCGTGTCGACTGTACATTATTGTGTGCTATTGAATGTACCTAGTCTACAAATATATGACTTTTGTACAGTGCCTAGTTATGTAAAAATTTGCTGCTTTATCGTCAAAGTAATGTTGTATGGCTTAACGCCATGCCAAATGGAGGGATGTGAACAGACTATGCATATTGCATTTCAGGTGACCACACATTCAAAGTATGTGATTATAATAATCTATAGGTACAAAAAAGTTTTTAAATTGTTGTAAGCACCTTCCGTTTTGCAGGGAACTAACATTAATTTTATTATTAGTGTTGTATACGGGGTGTAGAAAAAGTACCATGATCCTTCCAAGGGGTGGTTCGACAATTCGACATCACTAGTAGATAGTATAAAAAATATTTAAAAAAAATACTTTTTCCTAAAAAGTTGTTTTAGCTGAAGAAGAAGTGAAGCACGTGGAGGGTTCAATGACCTCTGTGATCAGCTGGTCACTAGCAAGTATCTTCATTTCAATAAATTACTGTAATGTAATTCGAAGGAAAATCTAATTTCATGATCACCCAAAATAAAAAAAATTAAGTACTTACATTTTTATATTTTTTTTACAATCTATTAGTGATGTAGAATCACCCCTTAGAATGATTATCGTTCCATTTTTACAGCCTGTAGATAATTATGGTCACTGAGTGTGAGGATCTACAAGGTATAAAAGAACAGGTATATCAACCCTGAATGATGTGATTCTGCCCATGAAACTGAACAACTTTCCCTAAGGAACATAGGTCGAAATACGAAAAAAAATATTTTGACTCATAGAAACTGAATCAGCTGATAGAGCATGTATGGGAGGTCAAACAATTTTTTTCGTATTTCGACCTATGTTCCTTAGAGCAAGTTGTTCAGTTTCATATTATACGTCCTTCAGAGTTGATATACTCTTTCTGTTACATCTCATGGACGAATACCTGAAATGCTTAAGCTATTTTGATGCCGAATGTAAAAGTTCTTCTTCCCGCTAGTGATGTGTCATCGTCGTACTTACGTGCTTCAGAGCGGTTCGTTACAAGACGTGCCTTATTTACCTAGACTAAGGAATTTTGTTTTCATTTTATAGTAAAAATATGTATTTATAAATTCTGCAGTTTTATTTCCATCAAGATTAGATAGTCCCATATGCCTATGCTCCATTTTGGTGCGTAATGGGATTTGAATATTATATTTTTAGTCTCGATACGTCCCACTTCGTTTTTTGTAATGTTTTATGAGTGAAGTAATGTTAACAACAAAAGTATTTTCAAAATACTTGTCAAGTTCTTAATATTTGCAAGATGGCAAAACACATAATATACAAATATTTTGACTTGGATACGTATAGGCTTTCGTTTGGGTGAGGGGCGGAGAGTGAGGGGAGGGCGGGTGAGTGGACGTAGTGGGTGAGAGCTTCACGTGCTCTTGATTGTACAGTAAAGAGCACATCAAGCTTGACACATTGGACTTTGTACCGTTCTTATTTAAATAGACGTACGGGCCAGATTCGCGCTGCGAGTGTCAAGCTTGACTTGTCGTTGACTGTACCTACCTACACAGACGTATCCACTTCCGTAACATACGTCCGTATCAAGGATACATCTGAATTTCTACTTATCATCTTACTAAAGGTCTATCTGATCTGATTGTCGACTGGTGATCACTCTACCTCAGTATGTTTCAATTTAACATTAACTAAAAATAAAGAACTTTAGTTATAGCTTATCGGCTTTTCAGAATAGTTTATAAATTGGAATACAGGGTAATCAATTAGTCAACAATATACAATACAGTTTCTTATATGGTTACGATATCAATATCACTCAATATATTAATTCAAAATATTATGAGATTAATAATTAGTTCAGAATAATATGAAAGATTTGTTCCCGAATGTTGGGTACCAGTGAGATGACTGCAGACGGAAGAATGAAACCCTAGACATCGCAGTACCTACGCACCATTCTGGTGCGAAATGTGATGGGAAGGAAAGAGCAAGAACTAGTTGCCGCCGTGAGCGAAGACGAGCGATGGCCCCCCGTCTCGTCGCTCACATACCTAAGGCGCGGTACAGCGGTTGCGGTCAGACTATAGTCATCATAAGTCGACTCAGATATAACTTGTATGATAGGAGCTATTACAATTTATTCTGTGCTTTGTAATCTTGCAAACATCAAGAACAAAAAATACTTTGGAAGGAAACACTTTTCTTTATAACATAAGATACGCACGGCAGCAAGCAAGTGGAAACAAAACCACTACGAGCTGAACCAGCACTACGTTACAAACGCCCGAAACCAGAGACCGCTCAAGGTCAAAGTATTTCTAACTCATAAAACGTTATTAAAACGAGGTAGGACGTATCGGGAATAAAATCCCGTTACGTCCCGAAATGGTGCGTAGCATATGGGACGTATCGGGATTCACTCACACGAAAACTGGCGCACATCGAAAACTCGACCAAAGTGGGCCAAAACTAGGTATTCAAATTAATAGCCATAATCTACTTTTTAGTCGTCAAATGTCTTCCGACATGGCTAAGACTATTAGCCACGGTTTGAAGTGTTTTTCAAGGCATGGAAAACTCCGTTAATGGAATACCTTTTTAACGTTTGCATTTCCTTAATCGATTTTTCTGAAATGAAGTCTTTTTAGGGTTCCGTACCTCAAAAGGAAAAAAACGGAACCCTTATAGGATCACTTTGTTTGCTATCCGTCTGTCTGTCTGTCAAGACCCCTTTTCTCGCGAACAGGTAAATGTATCAAGTTAAAAATAATATTCAATATTTAGATCCATATGCTACCAGTGTCTTGCAGCATTGTATGTAATTGATTTTCCATGAAAGTAAATACATTAAGGTAAAATTATGTTAGTCTTTTTCTAAATAACATCCTCCTAAATGCATCTAGATAAGTCTAGGAAATATTCAGCACAACTTCTAATAGACGATTGACAGATAATCTAGAATACGTCTTAAAGATGTTTAGAGGATAATCTACTAACATCTATAAGATATATGGTAGATAATCTAGAAGTTATCTTAAATACATTAGTAACAGACATCTAGAAGACATATCTAGTAGATAAATAAATAAAAATCTTT
Organism: Athrips mouffetella; assembly: GCA_947532105.1. Lineage (NCBI taxonomy): Eukaryota > Metazoa > Arthropoda > Insecta > Lepidoptera > Gelechiidae > Athrips > Athrips mouffetella. The sequence goes on along the minus strand of OX383968.1, from coordinate 20,514,225 downwards.
ATTTAGATGCCTAGTAAATGTGCTTTGCTTTTCTTTTTTCTTGACAAGCCCTTTGGTGTGGTTGGTAGTGAGCCTGCCTTTCACGCTGTGGGCCGCGGGTTCGATCCACGCCCAGGGCAAACATTTGTGTGATGAACACAAGTGTTTGATCTGTGTCTGTGTGTTATTTATCTATTTATGTAGGTATGTATATCAGTTTCTGATACCCATAGTACAGGCTTTGCCTAGTTTGGGATCAGAAGACCTTGTGTGAAATGTCCCCGAAAATAAAAACCTTTAGAAGATGTTTTGGAGTCGGACATAAAGTCATCTCTTAAATATCTTCCACACGATTTGTAAATATCATCAGATATCTCCTAGATATCCGTTTGAATATTAAGAGATATTTATAAGATATTCTGTGGACATTGTGTGCTATGTGGTGGTATTGACCCTTGAAACTTTGAAAATTCCAAGCTTCTAGAACACAATCAAAAGATACGCCCATTTATTTCTCGTTAAAACCTGCAGGGTACTTCCCCTTAAGGTGATCTGTGACGGCCAGCTAAGACCCGAACGCAACTAGATGGAGCCACTGCTGCAAATATAAGGTTTTATTTTTTTAATGCAATAAGTACCAACTATATATGTGCAAAAAGTTGATACGCGTAAATTTCATCGTGCAACTTCAACGCCTAACAACAATTTCTATAAGAAAAATATCTCCATATGTCCACTAAAGTCAATTACTCTCGTCAGTCCGTGTTTACATGAGTACGATCACTCACACATGCACACAAAGCCCAACCGTACAGTTTTGACCGCACGCCCACAATCGTAATATTGAACCAAAAATTGCTAAAACAAATAGTACTTTCAGTACATTAACTGTATTTTTGTATTAATGAGCGAAAAATTTTACTAAAAATAGCAGTATTCGTTCGTTTTTCAACATAATTTTATGTCGCGCGTAAGAATGCAAGTCATTTGAATTTTTGTATGGAAAACGGATCACCTTAACCAAAAATAATGAAATTTGGCAAGAAGCTAGGTCTCATAGCACAATACTTCTATGGTATTCTGTTGCACAAACAAAGGAAAAAGTCTAAAATCACTAAATATTGGAATTTATCACTCAGCTTTGTGTTTGAATTTAGCAAATAACTGTAGCACCACAACGCTACCCTTCACTAGATGGCGCCACTTAGTGTCTTAAACGCGCTATCGAATTCTTAGAGCTTGTTCACAAGAAGACGAATCGTGTTTTTTTACGAATCTTTTTTTTACGATTCGTTATCTTTTTTGACGGGAGCAATACTTTTTAAATACCCGTGTTCACACGCATCACGAATCGTGGAAAATGACAAATACGTCAGAAAACACATAAAACATAACATAACATGTTTTATGTGTTTTCTGATGTATTTGTCATTTGTATTGTCTTTTAATGCCAAAGAACACATGAAAATCTCGATTCCGTATGCAATGTGAAGTAATAAGTAATGTGAACGTTCATCCCTGTGATCCCGTGTGAATGAGCCCTTAAGCTGTTGTTAGTATGAATGGTATGAATAGGCCAAGGAGACGCTCTCCTTTATAAATCTGTGGAATAGGCCTATTATTTAAGGGCTCCCACCCACGACCGTATTTTTGTCGGCCGATTTCTTGTAAAATAATATCAACACACGATGGTGATGATTTTATTTTTTGTTATTAAGATAAGATCCCAAGAACATATTTTTAATAAGTCTCGGTATTAGTTACTAACCAGCGAACAAAAGCAATATCGATGATTTGATGTTTTGTTAGTAATGATGGTATTCGTGTATGTAGTAAGAAATGTGAATGTAAGCAAGCAGTGAACTATGCCACTTACGCTTACCAAATTTTTTTTTTAGAGTGGCCATTTGCTAGATTTGATAGTCTACTTTTTGGTATATCACCCGCCCGGTGAAGCTGTGACAGCTACTAAAGCTAAACGTCAAGGTCATCTTAAAAAAATAAACAACGATTACTTCTCTCACAAGTAATCATGAGTAAGGTGAGCTCCCGTTTTAAGTAGGTACATTCATATAAAAGAGAGGTCAAGCTAAAGTGGGCACAGAGTTTTTAAAATTAATGGGCACAAGCTTGAATAATGCAATATGGTGGATGGTGACGGAACCCTTAGAGCGCGAGGCCGACTCGCACTTGGTCTGTTTTTTTAACTTTCCTCTGCCGCCTTTACAACTTTTTGCTGTAGACGTGCCTGTTACTAAAATGGACTTCATTGCCGGCCTTGATATTATATTGATTAAAAAATCTTAACGAAATTGATAAGATGGTAAATCATTTACTAACACATAAAGGGCTTAAGGACGGTGTACCGAAATGTGAAAGGGCGTGCCCAGTCAACGAAACTGAACAACTTTCCCAAAGAAACATTTTTGGGACATAATAAAAATAATTTTGACCTCTTCATACAAATTACTATGATCGAACAGTTTTTATGGAGAGGCCAACATTTTTTTTTTTTTTTCGGAAAGTCATTTTGAACCCTTGTCTCGTTTTACCAAAGAGCTTTTACGGAACCAACGGAACCCTGAAAATTCCAGAACGTGAAATACCACAGAATAAAGAAAAATTTGATGGGTGAGGTCCGGTTTACGCTGTAAAATATTGAACTAGACTGTACTTGCAATAATAAGTATGTTTTTAGCTTACACTCGCATTGATAAAAAAATATCAACAGTTCAATAAATTATAATATATGTTGTAAGGTTTTGAAATTGCAATATAAATTAGTATATTGACAATTCTATAATTTTTACGTTCCGTACGTGAAGTAGAACGTCTACGACGCTAGCGCCAACTGTCACTTTTTGTGTGTGTGAGTGAAACGAAATCGCACGGTACGTGAGTGTGCGTCACGTCGCGAGCTCTCCATAATTTTTGCTTTATACGTTTTTATTTTTATAAATAACTCAATAACACCAAGTGATTACAAATGTAGTAACCTCAAGTGATAAGAATTGTGATATAACAACGCGATGTCCCTCAAAGAACTCTGTGTATCCTTCTACAGTGCGATCCCGTGTAATAACTCTTCACTTCAGTTGTTTGTCAATGACGTCTGCGTTTAGCGCAGTAAAAAAGTAGAATTTTAGTTATTTGTGACAAGCAGTGCAAACAGAAATAATAGAAATTGTGTTCATTGATGAGTGTTTGTAAAATGGATGAGTGTTTTCTCCACTGGGACCTTCTTTCACCAACAGGAGCAGTACAAGGAGTCTCATGAAGAAGGGGTTAGTTTCACTGTTTATGTTTACTTTATCTACCTGAAAATTTGTGGCAATCTGCTCTGATATCATGGCTATCGAAATCTAATTACGTTGATTGCGAAACTTGGCCTATCTACGTGTGATTATAGGTTATAAGTTTCGTTAGGGATTGTTTGTTGTTTCACTCTGCCAAATGGCGTAGTAGCAGCTTTTGAGAACAGTTTATACAATTAACTATCATATTTAACATAATATAGGATATTATTGTACTTGGTTGTGGTATTTTTCTTTTGTTACTTTCTCTCGCCCGTGGAGTGAAGGGAGTGAAGGAGACAGGTGTAGGGACGTGCGGAAAGTGCGAGCGAGATAGCGCGCTACGAGGCGAGTTCCGCGGCAGTTAAGGTGTCCACACATGACTACTTGACTTCATTACCGTACTTTTCTATTGAGCAGTAATAATACCCACAAGTAATGAATGATCCTAGAAAACAGATGTTTCTTTATCAAACATCATAACTCATTGATTTTGTTACACAATACTCAAATGTGGCAGTCATTAGAAATTCTATTATGCAGATGACCTAGCTTTGAATCCTTTTTAAATTGCTAATGTATTTTGATTGGACAGTAACCAAAAAAATACATGAGTACATGAATAGTAGGTAATCCAATATAGTTTTATAAGGACAAGATTTGATAATATATCCTTTATTTACCCAAAACTTGTCAACATTTTCTATGTCCTTGTATAGATAAGTGCTTAATTAATGCACTCTGTGAATCTAAAGAAAGATATGTCTACTACATATCTAAATACTGACCTTGGCCTTATCAAATTAATCTGCTTGCTAATTATTAAATTTTTAAAGGTGCTTTGGCATTTGTGCAAAAAAATTGTGTGGAGAATAACCTACCCACCCCTCTGCTAAGCAAGCTATTGAAATTACCATCACGCAAGACATGCCATCTTAGTTCTCAGGTAGAGCAATGCATGTTTCCAGTCTTATTAGTCCTAACCTACTTGATTACCAAAATATAACATGGTCTGGTAATATTTTGTGTTTCAAATAGGTTGATCTCATATCAAATAAAAAGATGAGATTTTTTTTTTGCTTTTTTTGTTATTTTTACAGCAAAAGGTAGCTGTTAATATGTTAAAGTGTGTTACGAATAAGGCAATAGGAGATCCATTAATTAATTTATTAATTGCAATACATGTTAATTAGCATATGTCTTAGAATTATTAACAGGTCAATACATGCACTGCAACCCGTTAGGGTATAGACCAATACATAAATAAAAGCCGGTCAAGTGCGAGTCGGACTCGCGCTCCGAGGTTTCCGATATACCTATATTATTTTTGGATGCAATAAAGTCAATTTGTAGGACCGCAAAACTAAATTTGTTTGTAAAGGTTTTTTGCAGATTACTAAAAAAACTGCAACTTAGAAAGATCGTTTTATTTTTGCTGTAATATTTACGTAAGCTTCTATCAACTGTAATGAATTCAGATTTTTCCCTTCACAAACTTCGGAGATAAGGGGGAGCGAATGGTATTTTTTTGTCATTTTTCACCATAACTTAAAAACTAAGAGTCGTAAAAGAATAAAAAAATATATTTTAGAATGTACAAGTAAAGCCCTTTCATATGATACCCCACTCAACCTAGTAACGACAATTTGAAATTTAGCCCTCCCTATTTGGGCCCCCTTTACATTAATAATCATATATTTTTTAAATTATTTCGTGTGCAATTTAGTTCTTTGGGCAACCATATTCTAAAACTATTCCAAATTTCAAGTCGATAGCTTGAGTGGTTGCTGAGATATACAAGTGTGACAGACAGACAGACAAAGTCGCAGCATAAGGGTTCCTTTTTTTTACCATTTTGGTTTCGGAACCCTAAAAATTATAACATGATGGGACTAAAATGTTTCCAAATTCAATAATAAATAGAATATTAATAACAATACAAAATTTTTACTCAATTTTTAGATTTTATGATGTAATTAAATTATTTGACTGTTTGAATTCTATAGGTACTTAATTATTATTTTTGTTTGTATTATATTAAAAAATATTTAACATTATATTGACCTGTTTAACATTTTTATTATTAATTAATTAACCTATTTAACATTACATTCACCTAAACTAGATACTATTATTTGCCATTAAGTGGCCCATCTCCCTTATTGCTCACATGTGACACAAAAAAATTTTTAGATTTACCTCTAAATTGGCAATCACATTGCAGGAATCATATCTCAAGAATCACTGTTTAAATATTCCAATCAAAGTGTATGCTTTACCTAGTTTCCATATTGACACAAAGCTTGTAGGTCAAATCACCACAATAACCACTAACTCTTATCATTATTTCTTCTTCACACCAACTTTTCAATTAAAAATGGCTATTATAACCTACTCGATAAGGCATAGTATTATATACAATGTGTATGCACAGTTTTGTAATGCAATGAGGTCATGATATCCATTGATTGTATGAATGGTAATTTAAGTATAAAATGCTTTCAACTTGTTTAAATTTTTCTTTATAGGATTTTCTACCAGGTTCTTAAGGTGGTCAGAGATGCTGCCATTTTAAGAAATAAAGGACATTGCCAATCTTTGTATGGGTGTTGGACCAAGTGCTGCACAGAATGAACACATTTTAAATTATACTCCTTAGTTCAGCTATAAAATATTAGTCTGCAAACTATTCAATAAAATCATTATCCACCACTTTAGTAACTTGTACTAGAATAATTGTATAGTAAATACTTTTCATATTGTATAACTGTTCTACATTTGGATTCTCTAGGATCAATGCAAGGAACACGCTGGAGGTAGTTTTTTTGTGGGCATCATTATTTTCAAATTCTATTCCATCACATCATAGGTTAGCTTATCAGCTTTGTTTTGGGTAACTGCCAAAAATAGCCATTTTCAGCAACAATACCCAGGTTTGCAACCACCTAAAGCAAATATAAAATATAAAAAAAATACAAGGGTAGAAATTAATTTAATGAAGTAGACATGAATATTCAGTATACCTATCAAATAGCCCATGTATTCCCACTGCTGTGCCTCGTCTTTGTGCTACTCACTCTGGTTTCTATTTCTTCTTTAGTAAAGGGAAAAGAGGGAGGCTTTTTGCCCAGCAGTGGAACACCAGCTGTATTTATGATAGGATCACTCTGGCACAGATTACATAATAGTAAACTAACGTTTACAGATCCGACACTCTGAGGCGGGGTGCCGACAAATTTCAACCTTACGGTCTAAGCATAAAGTCGATACTTGCAGTGCACCGCTTAGGACACGTTTTTGAATCGCGGATGATCATGGACAGGTGGGCTAAGGCGATGATTTTGTCACTTTATGAGATACTGTAATATTGTTCAATCAAAAATGCAAATACTTACTTACCTATTTTGCCGCCATAAGCTTAAGATGACATAAAGAAAAGTAAAATCGACTGCCTCACCCAGTCGACTTCCAGCGCCGCGTTGCATACCTAGAGCGCGGAGTGTCGCAGGCCTGACTCTGGTTTAGTCCTATACAGCTTTCAACCAAAACTTTTTTATGATTGGGACAACATAATCTGATCATATGTGGTTGTCTCACTTGATATGGTTGTATGTAATATAGGCAGTACTTAAATGAGATCTGATTATGCTAGATTGGTTAGACTGATATGGGAAAGGGCAAATTGACTTTTCAATTACATTGCATCATTTTACCCAGCCATTATTGGTCTGAGAAAAATTGCCCATTGCTTAATGTTCTGTTTTGTAAGTAAACACCGCAATATCTATACAATGTTTGTGTGTTGATTGCTTTCTAAAAAGTAACAACAGAAGTTGCTGGAATGAAAACTTGATAGGTATTATTTTACAACATCATGCTTCTTTCCTGTCAGGGTAGGTATAGACCACAGTATATTATTATTATCTTTATTTTACATACATACATAACATCACGCCTCTTTCCCGTCGGGGTAGGCAGAGACCACAGTCCTCCACCTGCTACGATCTTGACATACTTCCCTTGCTTCCTGTACTTTCATCAATCCTTTCATACATGCTCGTTCATGTTCATGGAAAAAATAAAATTCATGGAAAAAATAAAATTCCTATCACTTAGACCTTTAAAGCCAGACAATAGATTTTAATTTAGTTTTTCATTCCCATTTAGAGTCAAGAAAGTTTTCTTATTTAAAGCAGTATGTAACCTAAAAGTTACAAAACAAACAAATCAAATGAACTAAACTGTTTTGTTGAAGTAATTCCAACTTATAATAACTAACTATAATTAGGTCCACATCCAATGCTTGAATCATTTGAAACTAAAATAAATATTTTTTGAAAAATATAATAATTTATATAAGAAAAACAATTTACAAAATATAATAAAAAAAGAGAAATATTATACACATCAAAATTTATGATTGTGCATCAAAATTACTAACTGTGCATCAAAAATAATTAGATATTATGCATCAAAAAGTTTTAGGTTAGGTTAGGTTGCCTGGCTACCACAACGCACGAGCCGAGCGGGCGAAGCGAGCGTGCCGCAGCAGCGGCCGGCGAGTGCCAGAAAGAAATTAGTGGCTAAGAAAGTTTTATTTAGTTGCACATTGTTTGTGGCTGAGTTATTAATTTAGAATGCCATAATGCTATTAAAAAGAAGTGTTTTATTAACACCCTAAAAAAAACAACACAAAATGGAAATTTCCTGAGAATATTCAAAGTACAAGTCATCAATTGAGGATAAAAGTATATAAATAAATTATGAAACACAGGTAAATTACATGCATATGAGTAAAACAAGTCCTCATAAGGAAGTCTGCAGCCCTTAACATAGTTTGAAAGGCCATGCAGATCACTTGCGCCCAAAATGTCAGTGGCTTTCCACAATCAAATTGTTTTGTTTATGATAGAATAAATGATGTCTATACAGGGTGTAACAAAAAGGGTATACCAACCAAACTAAAGTTATTCAGTATGAGCACAGAATATATAATAGTAAACAAGTTTAGTATGAGCAGAATCACATCCTTCAGGGTTGATTTATACCTTTTTTGTTACACCTTGTATGTATATACATACATAACATCACGCCTATTTCCCGTCGGGGTAGGCAGAGACCACAGTCCTCCACCTGCTACGATCTTGACATACTTCCCTTGCTTCCTGTACTTTCATCAATCCTTTCATACATGCTCGTCGGTTTAGGGTACATTTAACCCGGCCTTTATTCAGAACGTCCTGAATTTGGTCCTGGTACGTTCGCCTAGGCCTTCCCCTTCCAACGTTTCCATTCACTCTCGCCTGGTAGATCTCTTTCGTCAATCTTCGTTCATTCATCCTCTCTACATGACCAAACATGACCGTGGTAGTTCGTGTTCGTGTATCCTTGTATATGCATGTTAAAAATTTATCTGTAGTCACAAGTTAATAAGGATAATATTTTCATGTTGCATTTTTAAAGCATTTGATAACAGTTTGGCGATGGCTTAAAATGATTATAATAATTAAATTGAGCTTGTTACGTCGTCATCTCTGTCTAAGGGCTAGATTGAGGTATTGACCTTTTTGAGCCAATTTAATTTTCTGTTTTCCTATCTGAAATCTATTCAACAGCTTATCAATTCTTCCGAATCATACTATGTTAGTCTGGATAGTGTAATAAAATAAATTAAATTTATTATTTATATCTTTTTAAGATTCACAGTCCCATATAAATAAAGTCACAATGAAATACTATAAAAATACAATATTAAATAAAATCTCAATTAAATTTTAACATAATAAAAAATTAGTATAGTAGTACATATTTCTAATCTAGATTAACATTGTAAGTGCATTGAGTATGACCTCTTGTTAAAATCTTTTCACGGACAAAAGATACATAATAGTCTCTGAGGGCATTACAAGTTATCCTATGTCATCGTGTACTAGAAATTTACAACTTTTTAGCGAGAGTAGTGGCCTAGTAGTAGGATAACTTGCAGTGCCCTCAGAGTCAATAAGTACTTGATAATATAAAATAATTGGATATTGTATAATATGCCCTACAAATTGTAAAAAAAGCCTTGAAACATATCACTTATTATTCTTTTATAACTAGTAGTGTAGTAGTGCTAGTAGTGTAGTACTTTTTAACCGACTTCATCTATTAACATAGGTTGCTTTATTTAATTAACATTATGTTTTATATGCAGGAGGTAAAGTCTTTCAACTGTGCCAGGTGGTGATCCATCAGACAGTCTGATTAATAATAAATATAAAAATCTGATAGAACAAGAGCTGACTACATAAACCTTAGGTACATCATTGAGTACCACACACAAAGGGACCCAATTCTGCTAGTGTAGATTAGTATTAATAGGCTTCTTAATTGTACATGCATATTAGAGCAATTCCTGGGACGTTTTTTAATGCATAAATAATTATGTAATAAAGTAGGTACTAATATGGCAAGGTACATAAATTATCAGAGATAATATTCTACTGGCAAACATCAACCCATAACCTAAACTTTTGGTAAAATGGTCTGAAAATAGGCAATGTGCTTTTGCTGTTTTATTATATAGCAATGGTTAGGAGGGTCACTTAATAACATATCTTCGATACTTACTCAAAATAAGTTAGTCTATGCAACGAAGCGGATCGTTGTATGAAGACCCCCGCATTAAATCCTCAGTTGATGAAACTTTGCTGGGGTATTGCACTACATGAGACAACCCTTTCCCAACCCAAAAACGGTACTTTTAATTTTTCCATACAAAAAATGATGAAAGAATTTTTTTGGATATTTTGAATTTACATTTAATTCATGATTCTTTATCATCCTGTCAAATAAAATCTGCCTGAGAAATTAATGTTGGGGTCAACTGCTTCGTTGCCTACACTAAGTCCCGTTCTTCTTGAGTGTGGATCCTGTTGACACAAAACAAGAAAAAAATATTTTAATAATATGATACATATATATGAGCTGCTCTTGACCTCGAAGAAGCTCGACGACAGAGATAAGGTCTAAGATTGACCAAGCTTACCCAGTAGAAGCCTATTCACTCGCGTCTTGAATAGATTAGAGTAAAATAAATAAATTATTCTTATAAAAATGTAATGCTGTAAAGTTTTCTTTGAATAACTTAAATAAAATACTAATAACTAGAGAACACAGTCGCAGGCAAGAAATATAGCCTTTGCCCAGCAGAAGTCATAATGTGAAGACAGAGTTTGTTTATCAAGAAAACCTTCAATTCAAGATATCACGTGGCAGTTTTGTTGAAGTCGTTGATAATTGTGTTTACATAATAAACTCGTGTGTTTTTACACTTGACTTTTACATGTGGAACTGTTCAAATAATATTTGCACTTCTCGTTTTACTAGTTGATTGCCGATTATGTTAAATGTATTGAGTGGCAGAAAGTTAACTGGCCAGCCTGCTTAACTTTCTTTTACCTTTGTGGCTCGTGGTATATCGTGTTTTAAGTATAGTACGCTCCCTCTTCTTGCCGTGGGTGCCGTAATAGGCTACTAAAGGACGGTGAGCAGGATGATGGACAGCAGCGTACTTCTGCGTATCGTACCACACCATTTGCAGACACCAACCATTACGTTCCAGCTCTGCCAGCCGCAACGCTATAAACCGCCCTATCCCATTTCAGCGTAAAAGCTAAATTTTCTCTAGTTTTCAAAAGCAATACGCTTTTGTAAGTTACGACAACAAATTGAACCGATGTGCGCAAACGCGTATAAAGTGTACCGTTATGTGCGATTTTACGATTGGTCGAATCAACACTTCGTCGATTCCTTTGATCCTTTAATGGCCGAGTGTAGTTTAGCAACACCGTTCAAAGTAATGGGTCATTGGTTAGCTCCAGAAATGTTTAAAACACCATTTGAAAATGGTTTTTCTTGATTTTCTGCCTTCTTATTTTGTGAGTTGTAAATTTAACGGTAATGATTTGAGCGCTTTGAAACATCTTTTATTATGTGCACGGCTAAAGACTGGAATTTTCTGCCTGCGTATGTGTTCCCGAGTTCATATAATCCGAATCTATTCAAGTCGGGAGTGAATCGGCTTCTTTTGGGCAAGCTCGTCCCATCGTTGACCTCATCTCTGTCCTTAAGACTAGATCGAGGTCTAGAGTAAGTCCAACAATAAAAAAAAACCGGCCAAGTGCGAGTCGGACTCGCGCCCTAAGGGTTCCGTACCTATCTACCATATGATATACTAAAAGCTTTTGCTCTTTGATTTTAAAAATTCCGTGACCATCCAACTTGACCCCTCTTTTATAGAAAAGTGCTTGAAACGGGAGCTCACCTTAATTGGTTACTATTAGTTGTGAGAAAAATTGTAATATTTAATGATTTTAGACTTTTCCCTTTATTTGTACAGTGATACCTAGCTTCTTGCCAAATTTCATAATTTTAGGTCAACGGGAAGTACCCTGTAGGTTTTGCTTATATGCATAAATGTATGGAGATGAGGACATAAAAAGCCATATCTTTTGATTGCGTCGTTGTAAAAAATTGAAATTTTCGATCTTGTGTGGTTCATGGACTTTTATATTCGTTATCAATTTCAACCTCATACCTCTTCTCGTTCGTGAGAAAAAGGGTCTTGACAGACAGACAGACAGACGGACAACAAAGTGATCCTATACGGGTTCCGTTTTTTTATTTTGAGGTACGGAACCCTAAAAAGGCTTCAGTGTAGAGGTTAATGAATAGGGATGTTGGAAGAAAACGGACTAGAAGGATGTTTTTTTATGTTACAAGTGGGAAAACGAGCAGGTGGGCCACCACCGCCTAAACCCCCACTCCCATATCAAGCATAGTTGCAATATTTGATATTGATAAGACAGCAAAACGCGTTGCCCATCCTGAGAACTAAAACAAGATACTCTTGTGCCGGTAAATTTACTTGATCCCTTACCCTTCGAACCGAAACACAGCAGTGGAAATGCTGCTGCTTTTCGGCAGAAATAGGCAAGGGGTATGGTATTTCCCCAGACAGTCTTTGCACAAAAGTCCTACCACCTTAAAAATATAGGTCAAAACAAGACTATTATAAGATGCATGCATGAAAGAAGTAATGAGTGAATGAAGCGAAAAAGATTGTGAGGATCTTAGCAAGTGGAAGAATGTGATCGTCTACCCCCCCGGGAAACAGGCGTGATTGTATGTATGTGTGGCAAAAGCCCGATCAGTGGTAAATTCTAGGAGTTAGCGGTAAATCTTAAAATAAGACCTTACTCAACATAACCAATGTAAGAATTTACCACAGTGCGAGCTTTTACAGTAACGTTTATATGTAAGGCTGTCTGACGACGGACCTAGCTAGTAGGCCAGGCGCCAGGGCCTTTGGTATGTCAGCACTTAAATTATCCATTACTATCTAAGATTCAATTCTATTTTTGAAACTTAATAAATAAAATCATCATCATCATAGTTTCCCATAAAACGTCTACTACAGGACTAGCTCACTCCAAAATTACAGCTTTTACTGTAACAATGTGGAGGGGAAGTACCATAGTCACTACGCTCGTTAGCGTTGCGGCTTGCACCATGGACCACGGTTGTTGGTGACCGCAGTATGTAAGATGTTACCATACACCGAAGGACTGCTGCTCATCCTCCAGTTTATAATCCCTTAATCACTTTTTACGACACCCACAGGTAGAGATGGGTTGGTACTATTCTTTGCTGGCACCAAACGGGCAAACAAATTAGTAGTTTAAGATACAAGTTCCTTAACTAGGGTTATTACAAACGAGTTGACGTTTTGTAAGCCCGAGACGAAGTCGAGGGTTTACCATCGGCACGAGTTTGTCATAACCCTTACGGACGTGTATCTTACGACGTTTTTCAATACATTTGTGAGAAAACAGGTATAAGTAATAGTCTTGGTAAAGGAACCAACCACTGCCAATTTATGTTCTCCTGGTACTCTCCATTTTATTTTAAATATAGGTAGGCAGTCGTCACCCAAGTAAAAAGTCACCACTGTAGTATTTTTACAAAATAATTTTATGATCAGAGTGTAAAAACTCTGTGGTAGAATACTTTTTTAACTTACGAGCAATGTTTACGTCCTTAAAAGTACGTTTTTTGAGCAAATGTATTGAAAAAAATATTGCAGTTCAGTTAATATCAATACTGTTGACTCCACTGACATTTGAAATTGGAAAAAATAAGTTGTATTAGATAATTGGTGATAATGTCTACATTCTCCTGCCACCGGGCTAAGATGCGCACCGCTATATGGACGCGAGAGGACATAACATACTTGTCAAACTAGAAACAACTTTACTATGATCCTTTTTTTTACGTTAGTTCCATCGCTTACCAACACATTCCGTAGCTATGTCAAAAGCAATCGGCTAAAGCTGTCAGAAAAAACAAATTGGTAAACATTGTTATTATTTCCGTCAAATATACTTACTTTGGTTTTAGTGCCATGGCTGCAAAATAGATTGATAAGCTTTGAAATAAACGAAAAAAAATGGATCATACGCAGTTTCTTTATATCTCTTTGCGCGTGTCCACCTTAGAATTCGAGTCTACGACTTACAAATCAACCCAAACCAGGTGGCTCACAGCAACAAAAGCGCACAACAAGTAGTTCTTTGAAGTCCTTGATTGGTAAAATCAAATCAAGTAGTTTAAGAGTAGTGGCGTTGTAAATCCGTTGTTAACTACTCGTGGCTTACGGCTGAACCATGAATCTTAGTGCTAATGGGTTATTACAGTTAACTGCTTAGTTAATCGTGAGCAAGTTACGTATATTGCTTGCTTTTGCAATGTTTTGGCATTATGCTTAAACTATGTCGGTTCGAAACTCTTTGTGATTGAAAAGTGAGTTGATATGTATATGATAAAATAATACGCATAATAATGACATTATATATTCTTTATTGCACAATTCACAAATAGAAATTTACATATAACAGGTCATTTACAAGGGCGGGCTTATCTCTACAAGAGATTTCTTCCAGATTACCCATGGAAGTTAAAGAGAGCGTTCATAAGCGGGACACCAAAAGTATGCAGTGAGACTCATCACATGCTTCGAACAAAAATTTTTTTTTACTGTAAAATGGCGTGTATTTTCCTGAATGGCGTCGACTCCTCGAAGCCTTGAGAACTAGTATCCCAAATTTCAGCTCTGCCTGTAATTCCCTGTATGACTAAACATATTTTGTCGATTTACTTTAATAGATACATATATATACAAATAAACCCTGAAAGGTGTGAATCCGCACATAAAATTGAACAACTTTTCCCAAGGAAAATTTTTAGAAACACGTAAAAGAATCTGCTTTCTAATTCCCATAGAAACTACACCTACTGATATATTTGTATGCGGTCAAAAGATTTTTCTTATCTCTAGCTATATTTCTCAGAAACAGTTGTTCAGTTTCATGGGCAGATTTACATATCAGGGTTATCAATTATTTAATATTTATTCTTTACAATTTATTATACCTTTATTATGCTACACTATGAATTCACGGTCACTAACAACGCTTTGTAAAAGGAGGATAACTCTCAAATTTAACATTCACATTTAAATCGTTTCTCCATTTTCTTTAAAAAAATACAAGGAGTAAGAAAGTTATTAAACAACCATGCTACAGTTCGCCAGTGGTCCAAAGTTGAAAAGTTAATATAATAGACAAAAGGGAAATCAGAGCGGAGAGTTGCGTAACGCACCGGTACGGTAGCAGACCACCCAGCCCCCGGCGGGTCGTTCCTAGATGCTCCTAGTTAAGTCAACAAATAAAGTTTTTTTTCCTAAAAAGCGGATTGAGCTTTATAGGGTTGCTAAAATTAAGGTTCGCTCTTCGTCTGATTTTTTTTTGTTACTAGGTAGCAGACTCCGTAAAATCCATTATTTGTGATTATGCGTGTAAACAGAAATAATGTAAAAATCCGATAAGTGTTTCATGGTTTAGACAATAAGTGGCCAAATCTACTAATACTGTGCATGTTTTTATTTGTAAACATCATCAGAGTGCGCAGGCATCAAGCCACGAATTATTCACACAAAGGTTTGTTTTTATTATCCTGGTATCGGGCTCAGCTTCTTAATTAAACATCGTTTCTTCTGTCGTTGAGACATCGCAGAGTAAAAAATATGGCGCGTTGGTTATTTTAATATTGACTGTAATGCTCCGGTATTATCGTATAATGTTAATTAATGAACGCCTATGTTTATATTCGTAACAGTGCAATTTATTTATTATGATACCTATGCATGTACGAAATTAACCTAACGTGATTGTCTTCTTCTTCCTCGTTTCGTCACGGCTGCCACCCACTTAGGTAGGTATAAGTAAAACTTTTAAATGTGAATAACGTTTCCAAATGGTATTTTCATACAGCTTTAAACATAACAAGTGACAGAAATTGTTGCCATATAATGAAAAATGTAGTACGCATGCGCCTATTATTTTTCGGCTTGGATACCTGTGATTGAACCTACCTACAAAACTGTACATACTAATAACGCGACGACTTACCTAATCGTTGTGAATTTGGTAACAACCCGTTTCTTCTAGCGCTGGGCGGTGTTTGTTTTGTTAACTAGCTATATTAAAAGGTCCCTCCCATAAACTCCCATTCCCTCTTCTCGCCTTACGAATATGAACATCTATCAGCTTTGAACTTTTTCAACTGCTAGTTTAAATTAAACAGCCTTTACTTAAACGAGATTATTGAATTTTTGTTAATTGATTTGTATTTATACTTCTGGGTGTTCTTTGAGTTTTTAATGTAAACCTAGCTTTCGATTGTAGCTTACGATTATCTATAGATATAATCCAAGGTACTTCCTATTATAAAATATGCTAAAGCGACTTTATGTGTCTGTCTAGTTTTTGCGGTTGAACCGTGAATCGATACTAATATATATTTTGGTTTGAAAATTGATTGTTCGACTGACACGTTGGCGTGGTTGGTAGTGAGCCTGTTTTCTATGCCCTAGGTCGCGGGTTCGATTCCCGCCTAGGACAAACATTTGTGTCATGAATACGACTCTTTGTTCTGTGTCTGGGTGTTATTTATCTATGTATGTATATCAGTCTCTGGTACCCATAGTACAGGCTATACCCACCTTGGGATCAGATGACTTGTTTGAATTGACCCACAATATATAAACAAAATATATTGTACCACGGAACAGGACATTATTATTATTATTACTAGACTATGTAGTGTCATTCGTTTCTGTCTTGAGCTATATTGGGCAACTTTTTTATGATTTCACGCGGTCGAAGTCGCTGGAATCTGCTTGTATAACATACAACCAAGTTATCTTTCGGGTTAAAAGATATTTTGGCGAGCCTAGTTTATTTTTTTTATATCACGAGTCTCACAATTGATATAAAAGTAGATAGGACACCTAATGGTGAGTGGTCGCCACCAGTTTGTTGCATATTTTTGCAGCACAAGACAACAAAGCGCGTTGCCTACCCTGAGTTCTACGATGGAATGTCTCAAGCGCTGGTAATTTTACCGGCTCCGTTAGTCTTCGGACCGAAACACAGCAATACAAGCACTAGTGCTTTACGACAGAAATATGATGGGTGGCACTTCTCCAGACGGACTTTGCACAAAAACCTACCACGTTCAGTTTAGCGATTTCGTGTTTTAGAAAGCTTGTAACAAAAATAAAACTATCGAACAATTTTTCTAAGCTTAAAGTAGCAGAATATATTTTCTTTTTACTTGTGTTCATTTCATGCTAGTAAAATCTAAGCTCATTAAGTTACGGAACTGTTAATGTACTTCTCATTGATGTTGCCATTTTTCTTATCAATGGTAAACGTTTGAATTTACGTTTTAAGGAAACATTAGAAGTCGTAAAATATGCCATAGTAATGGCTGTATCGCGTCATGTATACATAAACAGTATACAGTATACACATTTAGACGTCAAATACCCGACTTGACGTCGTTCGGAAATTGCGCAAAAAATAATTCAAGTCGTGATTGTAGTATAAAAGAATAGGTATGCAAATTAACTTGAGAACGATTAGTGAGATAAATGCAGAGTGAGAATGAATGCGATTTTTGGTATTGCTATACGTTTGTGTTACATATTATTATATTCTTTATTCTTACATAATAAAGAATACGTTCTGAATAAAGGCCAGGTTAAAAGTACCCTAAACCGACGAGCATGTATGAAAGGATTGATGAAAGTACAGGAAGCAAGGGAAGTATGTCAAGATCGTAGCAGATGGAGAACTGTGGTCTCTGCCTACCCCGACGGGAACAAGGCGTGATGTTATGTATGTATGTACTTACATATAAGTTATATAATATTCTTTTTGTCGTTCTTTATTATTGCATATATTTAAATTGAAAGTTTGTGAAGGGCAGGGAGGCCTTTACCCTGCAGAAGTGGGAAAGAATAGAAGGAATAGGCTTATATATTGAGTATATTGTCCCTACAACCGCGGTCCATGGTGCCAGCCGTAACGCTAACAAGCGAGGTGACTATGGTACTTCCCCTCCACATTTTTTCCAGCAAAAGCTAGAATTCTGGAGGGAGCTCCCTGTCCTGTAGTGGACGTTTCATGGGATGTTATGATGATGATGATTGAGTCCTGGAGGAAGCTCTCTGTCCTGCAGTGAACGTTTCATGGGATGTTATGGCTTCATATGCTATCTAATTTTATAGTGCGGCCGATTAGCTGTTTCACGTAGACACGCCTTATAATTTCACCAATTTTTTTTCTAGTACTAGTTAGGTACATAGCTCTCAATTTTTGATAGGAGCCAATTCTTGAATTTTTTGAAAATTTCCATAGAAAATTCAAGAATTGGCTCCTATCAAAAATTAAAAGCTATGTAAAAATTTAAAACTAGAGGGTTGGCCTGGATAATTATCGTGATAATTATCTTGATAATTATCGTTGATAATTATCATGATAATTACGTGTTGATAATTATCGTTGATAATACGAGTAACTGTTATTGTACAAAACAAAACGAAATAATATATATGTGTATCCAAACGCATGTTTTTTCGTCACAATATCAAGCGTGTATCCAAACGAACGCCAAATGTCATTCATCTACAGGGGAATTCCCCTCACTGTTATTTGTTTTCGGGAACTGTAGTTTGTGCGCTGCGAAATTAAATAAAGAAAAACATTATGCCTAGAAAACTTAATCCAATATGGTCAAAGGTTGACTGCATTAAAACTAAAAATAGTGGTTTATGGGCTAGATGCAAGAAATGTAAAAAAGAAATGCAGGGAAGCTTGCGATAAATGAAAATATATACGTAATTTGATTTGATAGTTAGATAATTATCAGATACTTATCGGATAATTATCAGAGAAAATAATTATCTTGATAATAGCCAACCCTGCCTAACTAGCACCTGGAAAAAATTTGGTGCAATTTGGTGAATTTGGCAAATTAAGACGTTAAGCGACTGGACTATTAGTAGTAAATTTTAAACGTTAGCCTCACTGTAACTATACTAGCCTATTCCGTCCCAATGCGGGGGGAAGGCCTCCCTTCCCTTGAACCACTCCTCCCCTCCAGTAACTATTCATTAATTTTGCGCTGTTAGCTTTCTTCGATAAGCTAACAGCGCAAAAAAATCGGCAAAAAAATATTTTCACCTCCAAAGCTCGGAAACATTTGTTTTGTCGGTTAAATTCTGCGGCCAAAAGCGATTTTTGGCCCCTAGCGGGCAAAAGGTTTTTCTGCGGCCAAAAGCGATTTTTGGCCGCTAGCGGGCAAAAGGTTTTTGAAATTCGAACGTGATGCAGTATGGCAGACCTCCACGCTGCGGTACTGGCTGCTTCCTCGCTTTAGGGCCAACGCAAGCTGAGGTGCAGGCCGCAGGACGCAGGCCGCAGGCCGCAGGACGCAGGCCGCAGGCCGCAGATTTTGCAGGCCGCAGACGTAGGTGACCAACGCAAGCTGGGACGCAGTTACTAAACACATGCGGGCACAGAATACTATTACACACCTAAGGAAGGAAGAATGACAACTTATAGTGAAAAAAATTAGACTTTTTTTTAATATAATAGAAAGAAGGTTTGAATTCTCCCTTCTCATAAACTGTAATGCTATCTTGTACTGTATCTAATATCTACATAGGGAGTTTAAAAATAGCTGTAAAATCTATATTAGGAGGCTAAATGCAACAACTTTTTAGGGTTCCGTAGTTAACAAGGAACCCTTATAGTTTCGTCATATCCGTCTGCCTTTCTGTCCGTCTGTCTGTCTGTCCGCGGCTTAGCCCAGAGACCCTTAGTACTAGAAAGTTAAAATTTAGTGTAGATATGTATTTCATCCACGCCGAGAAAGATGTCAAATAAAAAATTTTAAAAAATAAATTTTGGGAACCTCCCATAAAAGTAAAGTGGAAGTGATTTTTTTTTCTTGTTAACCCCATTGTGTGGGATATCGTTGGTTAGGTCTTTTAAAAATAATGTACAGTCAAGAGCAGGTCAAGCTTTTCATTCGCAGCGCGACTTTAGCTCCTACAGCTAATTTAATTGTGAATTTTTTAAGCTGTCATCAGAAATGTAGATCTCATCGAGACCTATCATTTGTCTCAGCACACGAATAGTCTAGGATCAGTAGTTTTCGAGTTATAGCGATTTTTAGTTTGACAGCTGTCATCCGACATGTAGATCTCATCGAGACTTATCATTTGTCTCAGCACACGAATAGTCTAGGGTCTGTAGTTTTCGAGTTATAGCGATTTTTAGTTTGACAGCTGTCATCGAAATGTAGATCTCATCGATACCTATCATTTGTCTCAGCACACGAATAGTCTAGGGTCTGTAGTTTTCGAGTTATAGCGATTTTTAGTTTGACAGCTGTCATCTGAAATGTAGATCTCATCGATATCCATCATTTGTCTCAGCACACGAATAGTCTAGGGTCAGTAGTTTTCGAGTTATAGCGAATTTTAGTTTGACAGCTGTCATCCGAAATGTAGATCTCGATGAGATCTATTATTTTTCCCAGCACAAGAGTAGTCTAGGGTCAGTAGTTTTCGAGTTATAGTGATTATAAATTTGACAGCTGTCAACCAAAATGAAGATCGCGACGAGATCTATCATTAACAAAAAAAATAGAAAGATTTTTGCCATAGACAAAAGGTGGACCACGGGCGATAGTTTTGAATTAGTTTTATTTCAAAAGTGATCAGGTGTTCCACGGGAGAAAAAAATCTTCCGTGGTACACCCAGGTGAACCACGCGGGGTACCACGGGCAATGCCTGCGCTAAAGTACTAACCCATCGCTACCGGTGTCGTAAGAGATGATTATGGAATTATGAACAGGAGGATAGGCAGCAGCGTCCTTTTGTGTATCATACCACCTTACTTTCTGCGGTCACCAGCAATCGCGGTCCTTGGTGCTAGCCGCAACACTAACAAGCGTGGTGACAATAGTACTTCTGATCAACATTTGAGCAGTTAACCACAGATGTATTAAAAAAGCATGCAAAATTTATTTTATCTGTGGCATTACTTTTTGTTGTTTCTAGTTGCAAGAGTCTGAATTTACACGCAATAGTGTGTTATTTATTCTGTGGCACGCAGAAACAATTGCCGGCAGAAACAAGGCGCAGACATGTGTCTGCGTACACATGTCTGCATCCCAGCTTGCGCTGCTCTATGAAGGTTCATACATTACAAAAAACTGCTCTGCTCTGCTCTGCCCTGCCCTGCGCCATCTGCGTGGCAATATACGATGAGGGCGCTAGTGTGCGCAGAGTGCAGTCTTAAGTCAAAATTAGACTTTGTGGCGAGGACCAAAGTAAAAAATATCGTTTCATGATATACTTAGGAAGATAATAATATGACGATAATTTTTTATATGACTTAAAAAAGAAATATGTTTGTGTATAGATATAGCGGAGTTTTTAATACGTGTTTCGTTTCGTATCGCGTGATTATATTTTATGACCAAAATTATAAAAGCGGTCGGGGAAATAGGACCTTCGGGATGGGATGGGTCCAGCAAAATGTATTGTTAAAATCAAAGAGATTTGAACCTCGCTACGCTCGGTCATAGAGGGATCCGAAAAGTGTCGGCTATAGCTTGACTTTTTACTCATGTTAAGAGTCATATTAGAAAAAAAGAGATAAACATGTTTATGATTATCTACTTTCAAACGTCGCTGTAACGCTTTTTGACCAGCTAGAGATGTGCAGGCACTCGATATGACGAGTGCGATAATGTGGTATTTCGACTTTTTTAAAACGATAGTATTAACATTCACACATTAAATATTGACGAGGCTTTGAGCAGATGTTAGACGCTCATGATGAATTCAAAATATTGTGGCTTTTAAAAAAATCGTCTTGAATTCGAATGTTTTGTATGCTATTTACAATAATGATCTTTGAAGAGAAATCAAATGAATAGAACCAACATTTGTCGTTGCACTTATGTTTATAAAAGCGCACCCCGAACAATTCATACATCAAGCGCGAAACCACAAATCGTCAGAATTTGAAAATGACAGAGACTTACGCACGTCCACGCAGTACAACTAGACTCGATAAAGAACCCGGCAATCGCGCGGGCGCGGGTCGCGTATGGTAAAGGAGTCTATTCCAATGGGTGCGTAGTGTCTTTTTCGTATTTCTGTATTTATAGCTAATATTATAAAAAAAAGGAATTCATCAGAAATGAATTAAGCTGCTTTATTTATTCTCTCATTTAATTCAAATGAAGAGTAAATGAATAAAATTACAGAACGTTACGAAGTATATTTAAAAAGTGAATCTACTAATAAAGTTACCTACTACCTAAAATAAAATTACAGAACGTTACGAAGTATATTTAAAAAGTTATGAATCTACTTATAAAGTTACCTACTACCTAAAATAAAATTACAGAACGTTACGAAGTATATTTAAAAAGTTATGAATCTACTAATAAAGTTACCTACTACCTAATAATAACTCTTATTTTCGTCACCATTTTCACTCAAGTCTCTCTGCAAGTGTTGTTTATTTAGTAGTTTTATTGCCTAGTTGCAATGCCGCTGCTATACAGTTCTACTTTATCTTTAAAACTTGAAGGGACCTGAAAATAAATAAATATTGACTACCGATGATATGGTACAGTCAAGAGTACGTCAAGCTTGACACATTGGACGGTGCACCGATCTTATTTTAATTGCTGTAGAAGTTAAAATCACGCTTGTAACACTCACGAGTTGTTAAGTGATAAAATAGCCCACAACAGATTAGCATGGTGTCAGGGCATGAAGACCCTATGTACCTATTAGTGATGCCAATCATTACTCCGAGTAAGATGTTTTTAAAATATACATTTTTGAACACCCTGTATTATACAAGTTTTGTCATTCGTTTAGTTGACACAGAAGTAGAAATTATGTCTTTTAAATCAATTAATTTAATAATAATAAAATCACACATTTCCTGAAATTTGCAAAGGTCAATACTTTTTTCACGGAGACCGATTTTTTGGTGCCATAGAAAAGACGACGAAGACGTTAGTGATGATTAGGTCTATTATTTGACATAGGTTTCACTTATGTACAATATTTTTCAAATTTTTTGGCTAGAGGTCTAGGGAAGAGTCGCATTGTCTTTGGTGATAATGTTTATTATTACATATATTTTACTAACAAATAGCAATATATTGATGAATTAGACAACACAACGGAACCCTAAATCTACCAAGTCCAACACGCACTTGGCCAGTTATATTACTCGGTAGATTAACATGTAGCGATATAACCATTTACAGAGACCTTACTAGAATTATGAAGTGAGCATCTGATTTAATTCGATAACTTTTTAGACATTATCGATAACCACTATTTACATCTCTAATGGTGGATACTCAAAATCATTCGCGTTATGTAGATATTCTTGAATTTTTCTTGTAATTTGCAGTATATTTCTTTGTGGAAGGTTTTTTTAAATTGATTTACCTAATCTTTAATATAATTTGTTGTCACTTTAATGAGTATTACACATTTTTTTGCAAAAATAAGCTTTTAAATATTACTTACAAGTGAAAGCATAAGAATTCTTCGATGTCCTGTTTCCTAGAAGAATGAGATCCGCATGCCGGTACGATTTATGTATTGTTCAGCATTTAGGCTTTTGTGTACAACACTTATTTGATTAGATATAAGTATTTTAATAACAGTAAAATTATAAAAACTACAGAGCCGGTTCACTCACGACAACATCAAAACAAATAGTTTCATAGACGACTGAAAGTAAAGACAACGTCATACTAGTTGTCAAGAGAACAATCAGATAACTTTTTAAATTAGCAGAAGTGTAAAAAGAACCAAAACAAACCTGGATCCAACTTGACGTTTCAAAAGTGCAACACTTGACAAGCCTTCAAATCCCTCTATGACCGAGCGTAGCGAGGTTCAAATCTCTTTGGTTAAAATATGCGAGCGTGCTAAATTTAGACACGCAACGTCTGCTTGTGTTGTGCGAGTCCTGATCTGATTTCTTATTATTAGGCTTAGCGTATATTGCCACGCAGATGGCGCAGGGCAGGGCAGAGCAGAGCAGAGCAGTTTTTTGTAATGTATGAACCTTCATAGAGCAGCGCAAGCTGGGATGCAGACATGTGTACGCAGACACATGTCTGCGCCTTGTTTCTGCCGGCAATTGTTTCTGCGTGCCACAGAATAAATAGCACACTATTTCGTGTGAAAGCAGACTCTCGCAACTAGAAACAACAAAAAGTTATGCCACAGATAAAATAAATTTGTGGTTAATTGCTCAAATGTGGATAAGAAGTACCATCGTCACCACGCTTGTTAGCGTTGCGGCTAGCACCAAGGACCGCGATTGCTGGTGATCGCAGAAAGTAAGGTGGTATGATACAAAAAAGGACACTGCTGCCTATCCTCCGGTTCATAATTCCATAATCGTCTCTTACGACACCGGTAGCGATGGGTTAGTACTTTAGCGCAGGCTTTGCCCGTGGTACACCCGCGTGGTTCACCTGGGAGTACCATGGAAGATTTTTTTCTCCCGTGGAACACCTGATCACTTTTGAAATAAAACTAATTTAAAACTATCGCCCGTGGTGCACCTATTG
The DNA here is from genome assembly GCA_947532105.1 of Athrips mouffetella. Classification (NCBI taxonomy): domain Eukaryota; kingdom Metazoa; phylum Arthropoda; class Insecta; order Lepidoptera; family Gelechiidae; genus Athrips; species Athrips mouffetella. Next base: position 20,489,868 of record OX383968.1, on the reverse strand, counting down.
TCTATGGCTAAAATCTTTCTATTTTTTTTTTGTATTGATAGATCCCGTCGCGATCTTCATTTTGGTTGACAGCTGTCAAATTTATAATCACTATAACTCGAAAGCTACTGACCCTAGACTACTATTGTGCTGGGAAAAATAATAGGTCTCGATGAGATCTACATTTTGGATGACAGCTGTCAAACTAAAAATCGCTATAACTCGAAAACTACTGACCCTAGACTATTCGTATGCTGAGACAAATGATAGGTCTCGATGAGATCTACATTTTGGATGACAGCTGTCAAACTAAAAATCGCTATAGCTCGAAAACTACAGACCCTAGACTATTCGTGTGCTGAGAGAAATGATAGGTCTCGATGAGATCTACATTTCGGATGACAGCTGTAAAACTAAAAATTTCTATAACTCGAAAACTACTGACCCTAAACTATTCGTGTGCTGAGACAAATGATAGGTCTCGATGAGATCTACATTTCGGATGACAGCTTAAACAATTGACAATTAAATTAGCTGTAGGAGCTAAAGTCGCGCTGCGAATGAAAAGCTTGACCTGCTCTTGACTGTACATTATTTTTAAAAGACCTACCCAACGATATCCCACACGTTGGAAAAAAGAATCACTCCCACTTTACTTGTATGGGAGGTACTTACCCTAAAAAAAATATTTTTAAAGTTTTATTTGACTACTTTCTCGGCGTGGATGAAATACATATCTACACTAAATTTTTACTTTCTAGTAGTAATGGTCTCTGGGCTAAGCCGCGGACAGACAGGCAGACGGACATGACGAAACTATAAGGGTTCCTTGTTAGCTACGGAACCCTAAAAAGTTGTTGCATTTAGCCTCCTAAATAAGCCTTTAATAGGTTTTACAGCTATTTTTTAAATCCCTATGTAGATATTAGATACAGTACAAGATATCATTACAGTTTATGAGAAGGGAGAATTCAAACTTTCTTTCTATTATATAAAAAAAAAAGTCAAATTTTTTTCACAATAAGTTGTCATTCTTCCTTCCGTAGGTGTGTAATAGTATTCTGTGCCCGCATGTGTTTAGTATCTGCGTCCCAGCTTGCGTTGGTCACCTACGTCTGCGGCCTGCAAAATCTGCGGCCTGCGTCCTGCGGCCTGAGTCCTGCGGCCTGCCCCTCAGCTTGCGTTGGCCCTTAGTGAGGTGAAAAATTTTGTGTTTCGCTCGGCAGCAAAGTTATTTTGCGTTTCGTGCCTTGAAACCTTCGCTACGCTCAGGATTCTTCTTTTGAACCACTCTCTTCGCTCATGGTTCAATTCTAGAATCCTTCGCTTGCTCAGGTTTAAATACAAGGCACTCACGCCAAATAACGCTTTTGCTGCCTTGCATAACAAATAACTATTATTTACATATGTGACAAAATTTTACTTTTTTATAACCAAAGGTTTTTAACTAGCTTGATTATCATATTTTTAAAGTGTATTTTGAAAGGCAACTCAAAATCGTGCTTCGTTTTCCTAACGATATACAGTCATTCAATAAGGTTGAACCGAACAATACGGCTAGCGGGGTTGGATGGAAGCCTTTTTGTTTTTCGTCAGACAGACGACCGACCTTCGGTGCCTGTCCTACGCAGGTCGACGGCCTTTTAATTCGTTAGTTCCAAGTGGATGCCTTTACGGTGTGACAACTTAATAATTGACGGTCGAATTTAAACGATAATCGCACAGTAAAGTTGTTTTATTCGTACAGATTGTAAAAAAAAAAACAAATGACTGTTGTAAGATTTGACTCCTTGAGGTCAAGAACACGCAGATTTAAAAATGTCATTTATATTATCAACTTAAGTACTTTAACTAACTAGTTGCAGAAAGCACCTTTAGCTTCTTTAAATCTTGGACAAAACAGTGTCAATGATATATTTACAGGGGCTTTAACTTTGAAGACGGTTTCTGGCTGTAAGTCAATCATATCCAATGGCGTTTCTTCTTCTCTGGTAGTTAACATTTAACTCGATGTAAGAGAAGCAGATGCAGTTATTCCAGTCCTCTCTGAAATCTTCGAGTAGTACACACGACCGCTCGTCTGTGGAAACACTTTGAACTTGAGCTGGCCTCTGATTTCGGGCGTTTTTAGCGTAGCACGGGTTCAGCTTATACTGGTTTTGTTTCTACGTTGTTGCTACCGTGCGTATGTTCCTCCACGAAAGTGGAGTTCTTGATTAAAAAGTTATCGTGTAAGGCCCAGTAGGTACATGTGGTTATCAATACGTATCGCGATATAGAAGGATGCAACTATAGGAAAGCAAGAAAGAGTCATTTAGCTTTTTCTTTCTTAAACTGTATCCTTCTATATCGCAATACGTATTGATATTGTACAGTCAACGTTTACACTCGCAGTGTGACTCTACCCCATACGTCTACTCAAATAAGAACGGTACAAAGTCTAATTTTGATGTGCTCTTGGCTGTAAACCCCATTTAGGACAACCCAAAAGTATCTTGAATTGCTATCGCGTCACTTTGTTGTGTTGGCATAATTGTCTGCAAAAGTGCAAACTTAATACGAATCAAAAGGTTTATGTTTAAGTAGCAAGTGAGATCTCTATCTACCCAGTAAGTATAGAACCATTACGTGCGTGCCAATTTGGATTCACGGAGCGTGGGAAAGTAGACGATAAAGACGATACTGAACTGACCACTTATTACCAGGTGGCTCTCTGTTGTTTGTTCAATATTTTTTTTACAGACAATATAAACCTTTAAGAAAAACTAACTAATTTGTAACCGTCTGTCTACAACTGTGGAAGATATACAGGGTTATATTTTAGCCACAAATTTTTTTTTTCGATATGTTACTGTGTAACATAACATTTACAACTTTTCCAAAGAACGATGAGTCGAAAAATGAGAAAAAAAATTCGATGTCCCATACAAAACCCTCTTAAGACATCGGTGCTAGTGTGCCCAAGGATTGTATAGAAGAGACAAAAAATTTATTAGCTTTTTGCCCAAAGTTTCTTAGAAAAAGTTGTTCAGTTTGATGGGCAGAGTAACATACAAATTTTTTTGTAGTGTTAGAAAGTAACCCTGTATTTGGATTTTGAATCAGAATTTAAAATAGCAGTACCTGCTTTAGAGCGATTTGTCCCTTAGATATTTTTTTTGTGTGTGGTTTAGCCGGTGTGTATAATGATGTTTTTTCGCGATGATGTTTTTTGCGCTCGTGGTTCTTTCTATGCGATAAAATTAAGAAACATTTGGTAGTACCTATAGTCAGAAATTGGATGGGTGACCTCTATGGCATTGTACCGTGGTATGGCAATAATGGCACCTTTAAGGCGATTATAGCCCTCAAATTGCAAAAATGAGCTAACTTTGAAGGCAAACTTCTCCCAAACGGATGGTCCAATCGTTACAAAATAATATACATGAGTTAATCAACATGATGAACAATAATTTTTAAGTAGATTATTTTATTATAACTGTTAGTTTTGCCAGAAAAAAATCTTCTCTCTCCTCTTATTTTACGCAAAAAATATCCTATTGCTTCAAAGACTCCTAAACGTCTAAAACGATTTTGATGCTTCTTCCACCCAAAAATTCTAAATTTTACGGTTTCTAAAATTTAAGTAAAAACTTTTTAAAAATAGTTAATAATGTGGTATAAAATCAATAAAAACCCCTTTTTTTATGGGTGAGAGTCTCGACGTTGGTCGTAACAGCCACGTTGAAGAGCACTCTTATATGAACGCTATTGACGTGTCAATAAAGACGATATTAGCATTGACGATCGCGTAGCTTCTAATTTGAGGGCTCTAATCACCTTAATGGGAACTTTGTTACTTTACTAGATAACAGAATAGTTTCGCCACGTCAGAGGTCCCTGGCAGTCTTAAAACTGTAAGTTGGCAGTCACTCCCAGTACCTCGAAAAATCCCCTAGACTAGGAAGCCGCCACCTCTGTAAAACGCAATAAGGCAAAGACCAGAACCAAATGTTAATGTAACGCTCGAAAACTGTAACAAACAACGTTAACCCTATGACTGCATAAGAATGCTTAAGTAACACAGTCAATATAAGTTGGGAGTGTTCTCGAGAAGTAAAATAATTGCAATAAACGCGAACATAGCGGAAGATAGGACGGGCAAGTCGTTGGCACCGCGCCACGACAACTCTGTTAATGTCTAAATCGTTTAACTATGTCTTGGGGAATCCTCCGCAATGCAATCCCGGCTGCCTGAGGGTACCCTATTTTTTTATTGGAGCACTGTTCACTGACAACATTAAAATCATTTCCTCGACAGCTCTGCTATCTACTACCAGGTTATTACTTGGGGTTTCTTCTGCGAACCCGGATGCCTGAGGATACCCTACTTTTTATTTAAATTAAAACCAAAATCTTCCACAAATTTTCGTCTGTCGATGACGCTATTATGTAAAGTTATTTCTATGGGTTTTTGAAGCCTGGCTGCCTGAGAGTAGGTACAGTCAAGAGCACATCAAACTTGACACATTGGGCTTTGTACCGTTCTTATTTCAAAAGACGTACGAGCTAGAGTCGCACTGCAAGTGTCAAGCTTGACTTGTCGTTGACTGTATCCTATTTTTATGAGTACACTTTTGGTCGTTGTGTTACACTATAATGTGTTAGATGACGCAGTTAAATTATAATAAAGACAAGGAAAGTAGACTCGCTCTATTAGCATTGTATTCTGCATGTTATGACATTAAATACGTATATTGTAAGTAAAGATTCTACATTGAACAGCAGTTTCTATGGGAGATCAAAACTTGATTTTCGTATCTCGACCTAATGTTCCTTGGGGAAAGTTGTTCAGTATCATGAGTACATTCTCATACCTTTTTCTATCAAGAACTGATTAAAAGTTACCCTATATAATCTGCATCTGGAACACCTCTGCAAACCCGGCTGCCTGAGCGTACCTTTTACTTTTTATTTACGTCAGAACTAATACATCTTCTTTCTTCTTCTATCTTCTTCTGATGATAAAACACACTACACTTCAAATGGTATAGAGCAAATGTGTTTTAAATAATACTACTACTAATAATAATGCTATGTTTTATGGTATTATAGTTGAACAAGCGGATTCGACAAAACGAGTTATCGACAAACATTGTTTGTCGGTAGGTAAGAAACCCCTCTCGGATGTCTGCAGCGCGATTTGCATTGCATTGGGATGTTTGTGTAGCGATTATCCCGATTCCCGGTTGATCCTATGTTGGGTTCAGATCTGTTCTACCTAAAGACTTGTCGCACCGGTAAATCATAGGCTAAAGCCACGATCACACCTAGCTGAATTCAATGACTAATTCGGCATACATTGCTCGTTGAAGTAAGGATATTGCAATTAATATAACCAAGCCTACCAGCATTGTATGCCGAATTAGTCTTTGAATTCAGCTAGGTGTGATCGTGGCTTTATAGAGGCCGGTAGACTGCAGAATTTTTGATCAGTTAATATTAAGTCGGGCTCTTAATCAGTCAGTGTGGTTGCACATAATATTATAGGTGTGGGCAAACTACTTGAACAATGACCTTGGCTGCGCAGAGTCGATTTTACATACAAATTGACGAGAGCAAAGCTTCCCCCACCACGCGGTTATTGTTCAAGTTGTTTGCCCCACAGTATACAAAGGTTTGAAATCAACCAAGTTTAAGGTCGGCAAACATTACGGCCAATAAAAAAGTTAAATGGGCTACACGATTTCCTCCATAGTCCTTCGGATCACGAAAGTTAAGCAACAACTGTTTTGAACTGGAACTGAATGGACTGTTGGTGGTTTGATAGAACGTTTCCGTGCTTCGGAAGGCACGTCAAACCATAAATCCCGAATAAAACGATGGTTAAACCATATCCGAAGACATTTGGCCGCCACATCTAACAGCTTGAAAAATTGACTTGATAAGGGGGGAATGGTTTCTTTTTTGACATTTTTCATCATAACTTGAAAACTAAAAGTCGCAAAAAAATACAAAAATATGTTTTAGAATGTACAAGTAAAGTCCTTTCAAATTGTTGTTACTAGGTCGAGTGGGGGCTCGACCTAGTAACAACAATTTGAAATTTTGCCCCCCCTATTTGGACCCCCTTTACATTAATAATCATAATCTTTTTAAATTCTTTCAAATGCAATTAAGTTGGGCAACCATGTTCTAAAACTATTCCAAATTTCAAGTCGATAGCACGAGTGATTGCTGAGACGGTCGGACGGTCAGACAAAGTCGCACGTAAGGGTTCCTTTTTTACCATTTTGGTATCGGAACCCTAAAAAGAAACGACAAGAAAAGCCACGCGCTCTTTTAGTATGTACTTTTGACTGTACGGTCAATCACACGACAATGTAAACATTTGCAACTCTTTTACCACGCTATAAAGTCCAAAGTGTTTCCACTGACATGCTGTTGGGTGTACGTATACAATATTAGTTTGTTAAGGGAGCAAAGTAACTGGACCTACACTTACTTACTTAACTATATTATTTATCAAAGGATAACAAACTGTAAAACTAATAATAGAAGGAAAGTGAACGTCGAGCCAGCTTATTAACCCTTTAGTATTAAAACGAACCCTCGGGGTTAAGACGGGCTTACAGGTTGGCAACACTCAATTCAAGAATAAAAATTAACGCAAGCCTTAAAGTTCGTTTTGTGAAGGATCCAATCAATATCGTATTTTATTTCAAAGAATTGGAAAAAAAGATCACGATAGGTATTGTAAGGTATTGTTTTTGGAAGGTATTGCAACCCTTAAGGTTGAGACTAAGCTGTAGAGTTGACAGAAGTTGGCAACACTCGTCATACTACCCATCAAAATAAAATTTAAAAGCCGTATTTTTTTTTAAGAAAATCGTGTGACAAAGAGTAAATTTATTTGTTGTAGTGGTTCGGTACTGATTAGTAGCGTATTTTTTGTACAGTAAAGGAAAAGTATTCAACGAAACCCCTGAGGTTGATAAGAACCGTAGGGTTGGCAGTGGGCTGGCAACATTCAGCATACCTCTTCAATCAATAGTTTAGCCGACAAAGTCGTACGATTTTGATGAAAACGCTAGCTAAAATAAGGTTTACTATCGAAGGTTCAGTCAGTATCATCTCCAAACTTCTGTTATCTAAGGAAATTATAGTTGTTTAGAGTTCTTACGTCTATTTTATAATTAGTTCAAGCTGTTCTAGGTTATCTTTAGATGACTGATTGCAGTCATGTAAACCGTGGTGATTGTCTATTATGACTATGTTATCTTAAGCCACGATCACACCTAGCTGAATTCAAAGACTAATTCGGCATACATTGCTGGGAGGCTTGGTTATGTTAATTGCAATATCCTAACTTCAACGAGCAATGTATGCCGAATTAGTCTTTGAATTCAGCTAGGTATGATCTTGGCCTTAGTAATTCTGAAACACTTGACAAGATGCAGCAGATTGTGAATCTGACCAAGAAACTGAACAACTTTTCCTAAGAAACATAGACTTAGTACACTCAACGACAGCTCAAGCTTGATACTCGCAGTGCGACTCTACCCCGTACGTCTATGGAATTAAGAACGGTACAAAGTTCAATGTGGCAGGCTTGATGTGCTCATGACTACACAAAATTCTGGAAAGCTTGAATTGTTTTTTCGTAGGTATTTCGACCTATCATCATCATCATCATCATATCAGCCGAAAGACGTCCACTGCTGGACATAGGCCTCCCCTAAAGAACTCCATGACGACCGGTCCTGCAAATACCTATGTTCCTTGGGAAAAGTTGTTCAGTTTCAATGGCAGATTCACATCCTTTAGCAGGGTTGTTGTACCCTATTCATAAGTATAAAGTAGTCAGATATACGATCTTTTCTATTCATTCTTTCAACGCTGAACCCTAAAATACTCCAAAATACCCGCGGCATCGAAATACAACCCACAATTATGAGGGCCGCAAATCGTCGTGGGCCCAATATTAATTCGTACTTTTAGCAACATATACATGACAAATGTTACCTTTAAACCAACCAGAAATTGGGCCTAATTTTAACCATTTAAACGTTTAATATTAACGTCGTATTGGAAAGGCTTTTATTCGCAGAATCGGGTTTGAGCTCAGTTTTATTATTCATTTCTGTGATTCTACATATAAAATAAAAATATACTGTAGAAGCGAGAACTGTGGTAAATTCTAACATTGATTTGGTTAGGTATGCTTTTTTTTATTAAAGATCTTTCTTTAAGATTTGATGAAAATCCAATGATTTTATTTTGTAACAATAACATTTTTACCCATTCAAAAGTATCCTATATCGACGAGCATGCATGAAAAGGTTGATGAGAGAAGAGGAAGCGAGAGAGGTGTATCAAGATCGTGGCAGGTGGAGGGCTCTAGTCTCTGCCTACCCCGATGGAAAGGAAGCGTGTAATGTATGCATATAGGTAAAAATGTGCCTAGAAAAGCTAGCATATCACGTCGATGTACCCTGCTACTATCATGGTATGGTAGCTAGGTCGTTCCAAGATTTTTCCATACCAGAGTAGAAGCTAACATTTGTATGATGAATTTGGATGTTTGTTCCAGAGTGTTGGAAGTTTATTTTGTCATGCATAATATGTGCCATGCATAGAACCTGTATACAAAATTTCAGATCTGTATCTATAGCGGTTACTGCTCGGCGTTGATGAATCAATCAGGCAGTCAGTCAGGACAAACTCTTTTATATATTTAGATAATATCTGTTGCTTAGTACCCACAATACAGCACATTATGTAGGATTAGCAAGGGTATTGATCGGCGTTTGAAATCGTTTTTAATCGGAGCTAAATTATATTTTTGCGCTTACAATTACAAATATACTCGTTGTTAACCAGTAAAATTGCACTATTATCTGTATTTGCGCAGGTGCAAACATGGTATCACTGGATCATTGTCACAGAGCGTTGTTTCGTTTTTCTCATACACTGTATTAATATTAAACTAAGTATTGTTTGACTCATACTATGTGGATAATATTATTTATTATATACTAGCTTGCTTGCGTAAGATTTTTCATATATTGTTTTATGTGGAAATAAGTATTCATTAAATAAACTATATGTAATGAATATAATTAAAATTACTTTTTTAAACTTAGAAAAATCAGATGGATAAAAATATTGAACAATTTTTTATATAAACTTTTTTGAGCTACTCTGAACCGGCTAAGAATCATCCCACCCCATCTTTTCCTGTAGGTATCGTAAAAGGCCACTTAGGGACTTTGAACCGGAGAATGCAGACCATTGTTTTTATCGTGTACTGCGGTCACTAACCACCGTGGTCCGTTGTGCCAGCCGCAAATAAAACCTTGATCAGGATATTTTGATATGTCTTAATGACGTCCGTAAAAATACATCCCATCACAAAGGAAGTGGCTCCATAGGAAAAAGAAGAAGCAACCATAAAAAACCACTCGCTATTTTAAATCTTTTTGGCTGCAACGCAAACAGTCGTGGTGACCAAGGTACATTCCCCTCCTAAATATACGAAGATTGATGAAAAAGATCTATAAGGCGAGAGTGAATGGAAACATCGGAATGGGAAGGCCTCGGCGAACGTTCCATGACCAAATTCAGGATGTTCTAAATAAAGGCCAGGTTTAAAGTACCCTAATTCGACGAGCATATATGAAAGAGTTGATGAGAGTAGAGGAAGTGAGAGGGAAGTATGTCAAGATCGTAGTAGGACTGTGGTCTCTGCCTGCCTGCCCCGATGGGAAAGAGCCGTGATGTTATGTATGTATGTAAAATATTGTAAATATACCAAGCTCACTGTCCAGCATATAAATACGACTAAATAACTTAAAAAAGACTACCATACTTTCGTTTTTAGAAAATGGGATTTAGTGTATTATTATTTGTTTAAATTTTATTATAGACAAATGGTTAGAACTGTGTCATTACTAACTCCCTGTGGTTTTCATTAAAACGCGCTAGGTGGGAATCTGCTACAGAATTGTGCAATAACTTTCAATAAAACCAGTGTTTTGCGAGCACTAGTTTACGTTGTAACTTTTAACTTGTTTGTCAGCCATTTTAAACTTGGGACTAATTGAAAACTGAGTTAATTCGTTTATAGACTATAGTCCGACAGCTTTGTAATGGACCTTTCTTTCTTTATTGTCAATGGGCTCACTCTTGACCTCGATCTAGTCTTGAGGACAGAGATGAGGTCGACGATGGGCGAGCTTGCCCAGAAGAAGTCTATTTACTCTCGACTTGAATAGATTCGGGTTATACATACTTACCCAAATGCATCTCGGGAATAGAGACGCAGGCAGAGAATTCCACTCTTTGGCCGTGCGCATTATGAAAGATGTTTCAAAGCGCTTTGTGCGAATATGTATAATATCAACCAAGTGTGGGTGATATCCTGCGGTGCGTCTGGACCATAGGGATATGGTAAAATGGGGATGGTGGAATGAGCTTATGGAGCTCTTGAGCACACTCCGAAGTACAATCTGTAAAAGACCGACAGACATTTAACCTTTTTGAGAGGTGACCAGCTGACCACCCATCCGAGTTCTGACCACGACCAACGTTGCTTTATTTTTCTGTACCACTGGACCACGAGCGTTTCTACTCACATAATCATCATACTTATGAGTGCTGGGGCTGGCACATTGGACCGCGGTCCGACCGCGTAAAAAGACGCTGCTGCCAATCCTTCCATTTGTCGCCTTTTACGATACACAAGAAATGAGAAAATTATAACCAATAAGATCGATCGCAGCTCTAAACTAGGAAAATGGAGTAATCCGATTAGTTCGATTTTTTCCAGCTCATAGGCTAGCTACCCAGCACAGGCCTAGTGGAAAGGTACCCCTAGTCGGAACCACACGGACTTCTACTAACATACTTACTTCATCATAACATCCCATGGAACGGCCACTGCAGGACAGGGAGCTACTTCCAGAAATCCAGCTTTTGCTGGAACAATGTGTACCGTTGCGGCTGGCACCTTGGAACACGGTTGTTGGTGAGCGTTGTTTTTAAGATGGTTCGGTACACAGAAGGACGCTGCTACCCATCCTCCATTTCATATCCCCTCAGTCGCCTCTTAAGATACCCACGGGTAGGGATGGGCGCTTACTTATTATGTGAATATTACTTAAATTTTAACATTTGGCTTTGTTTAATATCCTGTGTTAAAGTTATATTTTCACTTTATTCGATTCTACGATAAAATTCAATATTGACCAACGCGTTGCGGAACAATAATGATTGAGTTCATGAATACAATTTGTCAATCAAATTGTAGGTAGTTGCTTTAATTCAAATAAAAGTTAGTCTTGAACTGTAAACAGTTTATCGTGTTGGCCTAGAATTCGGTCAACTGCAATAATAGTTAATAAAATGGAGTAAAATGTTAAATGTAAAGGAATTTCCTTTTTTTGTTATGTTTCTTGGCGAAAGTTGTTAAGTTTTATCGACTGATCTTACCCTTTCAGTATTTGCCAATCTGTCTCTTACACCCTGTAGATTTCCCTTACGGTATGACTTCGTTGAACTAAAGTAACGTAACGCTTAGCGATTGATGGCATTCGCCGAATAGAGACAGGTCGCAACTGTCGCAAGCCTTCAGATATTGTGTTCTTATTCTAAGTGTAAGTGCACAGTGAATGCGCGGTGACTAGAGCGCGACGAGGCTTAGCGTGCGGGTGGCAAAGTGATATGTGACCTGAGCGATAAGGCCGAACGTGTTTGTTCTTCCCGCCACCCGCGAATTAGATCGCTTGCTAAGCCACGACCACACCTTCCTTAATTAAGAAACTAATTCGGCATACATTGCTCGGTGAAGTAAGGACATTGGAATTCACAAAACCAAGTCTATCAGAAATGTATGCCGAATTAGTCTTTGAATTTATGAAGATGTGATTGCGCCTTTAACTAGGCCCGTAGTGCGGCCTTAAGGCCGGTATTTCACTGGGACACCATGGCAGCGCAACCAGTCGCCGCTACCAACAGACAATAACAAAGCTCTAGTTCTAGCTCTAGTAGAGTTACTCACCTGGTGTCCGTTTGGTTGCGCAACCAACCGTGGTGTCCTAGTGAAATATTGGCCTAACGCGCTCAGTCCAGTCGGGCTAGGTTCTCGCCTTGGTCACTACACTACACTATGGACGCTAAGGCACGTTTCATATGTTTCATACTTCAAGCCCGTCATCGCAACCGCGCTAGGCTTTGCTCTGTGGACGTACTCGTACACTAAGCCGGGTACCACAAGGCATTGGTCCGCTTTCCTCCAGATACGGCTATGTCTGTTTAGTGTCCTTTTACGACACTCTAACTTGTCCAAAAAACTTCATTATATCTCGTTTGTTCTAAAACTCCTAATCCCCTCGAAAGCAATACTTCTAACAGCAATATCAATAAATAAATAGCTACATCACAATATATCCAGGTGCAATTGAACATCTTCCCCTTGTGCCACCCCGAACGGCGGGGTTACAATGCAATACACACCCTCGGCGTCCCTCACTCGTTACTTTACTGAAACATTCGGGACTCGCTGCGTAGTGATATTTCTCAACCTTTAGGGTTTATCTAACCCCTCAAAATCAAACTACGCGCTATTAGTAAATCTTTATTTTTGTATTTCGATGTATGTGTTAAGAAATGTTGTTCATTTCCATGGGCAGATCCACATCCTTCAGGGTTGTTAATTTGTTATGTAGGTACCTTTCCTGTTATGTAACATCGACTCATCACGTCTTACCTACCGTCAGCTGATTAAAGAAAGCCCAAAAGGATGCTTATATTTTTGACTTGCTGTACATAAATATGTTTGTCCGATCCCATTTCGTCGTAATTTCTAAACGACTATACCGATTTTGATAAATTATTTTCTAATGGATCGAGATAGACTCGCCTCCCCCAGTTTGAGAATCGATGTCCTGTAATAAGCACTATACGTAGCTATCTCTCAAGATGTTTGCATAAAGATGGGGTGGATCGTGTTTACTTTAAATTTAACTTGATGGAGTTATTGAGGTGGAATACAGAACAGTAATTCGTTTATCTAAGGATATACAATGATGTATAAACATTAAACGAGTGCTTAACCTATCACGATGCAGTTGTTTATTTAAGACATCCTGACAAAGAAATGCACTTGTAGTTTCTGTTTTATTAATAGTTCTTCGATTCTTTGAAAATTTTCGATTTCATATAAATCTTTACGATTGACAAAACGTTATTTAGGAGTTTACCTTAATAAACAATGAACTTTTTGTATCTCAAAAGTTCTAGGAGCTTTCTTCTTATTTACTATCTTCTAAGTTAGTTGTCTTGTAGGCATAGGCATCTATAGGCAAGTGGCTAATTTCACTAACCGTGTTGTCAGAGTTTCAAGTCGCCAAATGGCCTCTGACGTGGAATTAACAATCACTTTCTAGTAGCGCTTAATGGATATTGCTCGTGTGGTGCCGGCATAGAATAGTACCAACCCGGGTGATGTAAGAGGCGACTAAGGGATTATAAACCGAAGGATGGGCAGCAGGTTTCGGCTTTCCGTGTATCGTACCATCTTACAAATTGCGCTCACCAACAACAGCGGTCGCCAGCCGCAACGCTTACAAGCGTGGTGACTATGGTAAATCCCCTCCTAAGTACCACGCGTTTTTGCTAGAGTTCTGGAGGGAGCTCCCTGTCCTGTAGTGGACGTTTCATGGGATGATATGATAATCTAGTAGCGGAGACATGGAAACGCTAAGCGGTCACCCATCTAGGTTCTCTGACCACGGCCATCGTTACTTAACTTTCGAGGACGAGAAGAAATTTGACCACTATCTTCCTTAAAACTATCGATATACCTTAAGATACATGTATCTATCTATACCTCAAACTCTACATACCTGCCTATTTGTTTTCCTAGTACCGAAATAGCTGTGCTATTTTCCCTCGTGCACTGTAGACTCTATTTATATCTCTTTATGGACTGTTATTTAGAGCTATTTCTGGAAGATTGGTTTCTTGTTGATGCTTTAGTGTTCTCTTGGATTTAGAGGCCTGTGTTATATCACAGGTACCGGTCTATAGTTTTCTTAGACGTTTTTAGTGTTAAACATCCAGAGCTTGTCTTTGTTTTTTCAATGTTTTTAAGCCTGAGAAGTAACTGCAGTGTCCCACTGTTGTGCATAGGCCTCCTTTCTACTATTTAAATCATCATCTATATATATAAAAGAAGAAGGTGACTGACTGACTGACTGACTGACATATCAACGCACAGCCCAAACCACTGGGTCTAGAGATTCCAAATTTGGCATGTAGGTTCCTTATGAGGCCTAGGGGTGCACTAAGAAAGGGTTTTACAAAATTCCACCCCTAAGGGGGTAAAATAGGGGATGAAAGTTTGTATGAAAGTCCGTCAGTTTTGAAGTTAGGATCTTCAAAATTTGTATTTAGGCTGACGACTAAAAATTAATAATCACGTGTCTCGGGGTTTTTGAAAATTCGACACCCTTAAGGGTGAAAAGGGGGATTAAGTTGAAAATTCTTTACTCTTAAAGTAAAATCCACATAATTTATTATTTAGGCATTAATGATGTAATTCTATGCAACGTTCATCACTGTTTTCGAAATTCCACCCCAAATTCAACCCCTAAAAAAGGGAAATGGGATGAAAAAGTCTAAAAACCAATATGGGTATCGTTTGTATGGTTTATCAGGTCACTGATAACGAAAACTACAACAATTTTGAAATCAAACGTGGTGGACGTGAAATACCATCATCCCCCTGGGGATGGAGTTGGGGTGCGATAGGTTTGAAATGTCTAAAAATCAATATGGGTGTCGTTTGTATAGTTTATCGGGTCGCTGATTACGAAAACTACAACAATTTTGAAATCCAACGTGGTGGACGTGAAATACCATCATCCCCCTGGGGATGGAGTTGGGGTGCGATAGGTTTGAAATGTCTAAAAATCAATATGGGTGTCGTTTGTATGGTTTATCGGGTCGCTGATTACGAAAACTACAACAATTTTGAAATCCAACGTGGTGGACGTGAAATACCATCATCCCCCTGGGGATGGAGTTGGGGTGCGATAGGTGTGAAATGTCTAAAAATCAATATGGGTGTCGTTTGTATGGTTTATCGGGTCGCTGATTACGAAAGCTACAACTACTTTGAAATCCAACGAAGTGGACGTGAAATACCATCATCCCCTGGGGATGGGGTTGGGGTGCGATAGGTTTGAAATGTCTAAAAATAAATATGGGTGTCGTTTCTATGTTAGGGATAGCGGTTAAATTAACGTTAGGGGTAGGGATAGGGGCAGGGATAGGTAGAGGTAGAGAGGTAGAGAGGTAGTGATGTAGAGAGGTAGAGAGGTAGAGAGGTAGAGAGGCAGAGAGGTAGAGAGGTAGAGAGGTAGAGAGGTAGAGAGGTAGAGAGGTAGAGAGGTAGAGAGGTAGAGATGTAGAGAGGTAGAGACGTAGAGAGGTAGAGAGGTCGAGAGGAAGAGAGGTAGAGAGGTAGAGGGGTACAGGTAGAGGTAGAGGGAGAGGGAGAAGGAGGGGAAGGGGGAGAGAGAGGGAGTGAGGGAGGGGGAGAGGGTGATGAAAAGGGAGAGGGAGGAGGGGGAGGGGGAGAGACAGGGGGAGGGGGAGGGGGAGAGACAGAGGGAGGGGGTGAGGAAGGGGGGAGAGGGAGAGAGAGGGAGAGGGTTTTAGTTTTTTTCAATTACTTCTGCGAATTGGCTCTGTTTTGAAATATTACATAAAGGTGTCTCTCATCTCTCTCTTTACATTTGTTAGGATACTGCTGCTAAGTTCCTCTGTTCTGAGTAATTTATGAGTAACGTCTGTATATTATATAAAATTCAGCTGGATCTTGAATTATACTCATTGATTTGCGCAGGGTTAGTCCTGTTTTTCCTTAGTTTAAAATTACCCCGAAATGACGGGAAAATATCTCATTGCTTCGGAAAACCGGTAACAACATAAATACGAAATCCACGCGAGCGAAGCCGCGGGCAACAGCTAGTATATATATATATAAACAGACCTCATTAAATTTTCCTCTGCACAAAAGCTCGTGACACAATTAAGTCGGTTGTCGACCTTATATTGTAACTCTCAAATTTTGGAACGTCTGTTTTATTGGTTGCGTGATACCAGTGTTAGACCTAGTAGTCAAGGAGTTTTGGCTGTTCTGTGCGTTGATAGTCAGTTATAATAAACACTGTAGTGATAACTAGTATAGTTAAATAACTCCTCATATTATAATGTTTCACGCTCTCTTGTGTGTCTTTCTTTATGTCTATCATTTGATCATTTTGATTTTCCTCGTCATCGATAAAGGATAAGGTTAATTAATAAAAAAAACTTAAGAGAGCACAACAAGACAAATTGCTATTTATTATTTCTAAAGGTACAATGCATACCTACCGACTTTTTTATTACGCATGTCTTATCTATGAGGCAGGGGTGCCGTGACGAAGCCACCCCATTTTCTTTCACCTCAGATTGAAAAGATGACTTAGTGTGTATAGTTAATCCACAACGAGCGCCAACTTAGAAATTGCTTTTAATAGTTAAAATCAGTATAGTATACGTACAGTAAAACACCTATAAATACCTACTAACTTGGTAATATGAAATTAACAGCTTATCGTAAAAAGTGTTTTATAATGACCCCTTAGGTTATTTCTTTGATAGCGCAGAGTTTAAATTCTTATGTAAACATTATACAACCAAGTACGAACCTTGTTGGTAAACAGAATATTGAAATCTCTTATTTTTTTTACCTTGACGATAAGGACATACATAACATCACGCCTCTTTCCTTCGGGAGGGTAGGCAGAGATGAAAAGCTTGATCTTTTATTTATAAGTTCAGGTCTAGATTCGTTGTCTTTTTCAACTGATATTTTAAGTTTAGTAATCTTATTGATAAAAAAATAATAATATATAATTTGTGTAATGGAAAGTTCTTTGTGTTCTCAAATAACTGTGTATATAGTGGAAACCTTCTCTTATATTATACGAATCCGTGGGAAAAACTGTGGTAAACAAACAGCGCATTTTGTTTGTTTACATTAGAAGATTCTTGAAGTAAAGGTCTGAGTTCATGTTTCAAGCGGCGGTTTGTTTCAGACGAGGGTAAGGGTGACCCGAATTACCCTTATACATTATTACCGAACGGTCTCGGCTTACTTGGTTAATGACTCGTAGTTTGGTACTCGATATGTGATCTGATGGTGTGACGTGGAAGACTTTTGATTTGACTGTAGAAATTTTGCCCAGATTTACTCTAGCATAGATTAAAGATACTAACTTAACACCTTAGAATGACTACTATTAGACAAAACCTTTTCGAGAGTAGCAAGCTTTTGCTACGAAAAAAAAATAGCTTTTTTGGACCGACAGACTTGCTCGATGGGACAGCGTCACACAGAGGCGGTAGCGGAAGCGTTCCGGGGCCGGTATTTTTTGTAAAGTATGAGTTCTTACGCACCCTGTCACATTGAAAAGCGGTCGCGGCACGGTATTTTGTTCCCGCCAAACCGCCCCGGACCGCTTTCGCAATCATACCGCCTCTGTCACATGAGCTTAAGAGTGGTTTTCCACCAGTGCTGTGCGGTGCGAGGGAGCTAAGCTATGAGCTATTCCAACCAATAGGATTGCACCAGCTAGTCAAATGCGCTGTCCCATCGAGCAATCTTATTGGTATGAATTTTCCAGCTCACAGCTTAGATGCCTCACAAAGCTTTAGTGGAAAACCACCCTAAGAGGCGGCTGCGGCGGTGGTGTTGGTATGGCTAAATAACTCCGATGCTGACGGTTACTTTCTGCGCATGCGGGTGACACACCGGGGGGAAGAGATTAAATATTAGATTAGATTTTAATTTAAAAGTGTATTTTAAAATTTCTTATCACAAATATTAATGCACATTCCTGTGCCCGCTTTAATGACACTCTTCCACACCTAATAGGTTGGCTGGAAGAGATCTCTTAAAGAGATAAGCTCGCCTTTGTAAACAATTTTCATTTAAAAAACTGTATGTTATTTGTGTGCAATAAAGAATATATATAATAAGAGATGAAAGATTAGTACGCCTGCACCGTGTTATATTTTTTGAGTTCTGCGCATCAACGGACAGGATTGGAGTTACGGGCTGCAAATTATACCGGTTTTGGCCATAAAAGTAAATAGGTATTGTAGTTAACGTTACTGCTAGTCATCTGGTTTAGGTACCCTTATTCGAATCACATCGAATTTTGCTTACATATTCACTAAAATGTATGTACGTAAGACGTACACCGTGCCTTTTTCCCGTAGATAGAGACCATATTATTCTACGATATTGACCTACTTCCCGCGTTTCTTCTACTCTCATCAACTAGGGTTGATATAGGGATGAATAATAGAGTTCTTTCTTTATCCTCATAAAGAAACAACTCTAACTAAGAAAGAACTGTATTATTCAGATTAAGGCCGCCACGTTCTTATCAGTTACCTTCAAGCTAATGCATTAGATAAATTAGATTATAACTAACTAATCGTTTCAATCCTAACCTACACCAACAAATTTTAAAATAATCGCAAAAACAGATCTCTTTTCATACGATTTAGACAAGGACTATGCAAAGTAACAAGGTACTTAACGCTATGAGTTTTCCAACAGACTCTTTGTCTAGAATTGAAATTCATATTTCAGCGGACTAGCCATTCTTTGTGAATATTCGTTGTAGGAATTTTACAAAATTTAAATGGAAGAAATGGTGCTGACCAAAAGAGAATTTCTTTGTTCCAAGGTTCTTAGCTAGTTCTTTCTTTCCGATCACGAAAACCCTAAAACCCTAAAAATTATTAAAAACCGGCCAAGTGCGAGTCGGACTCGCGCACTGAGGGTTCCGTACCACCACATAAACATAATTGTAGTTGAAATTTCAGTAAGTTAATGTGCTAGATTTTTTGAGTCCGACACGCGCTTGACCAAATTTTATTATTTGTTGTTATTTTATAGCCTATGCCCTATAAACATACCAATTTTCAAGTTTGTAAGTGTTCCCGTTTTTAAATAGAACTAAAACAAAAATCGCCTCAGCAACCATCCAACTTGACCCCTCTCTTATATGAATGTTCTTGAAACGGGAGCTCACCACAATTGGTTACCATTAGTTGTGAGAAAAAATGTAATATTTAATGATTTCAGACTTTTCCCATTATTTGTACTGTGAGACCTAGCTTCTTGCCGAATTTCATAATTTTTGGTCAACGGGAAGTACCCTGTAGGTTTTTCATTTTTGAATA
Organism: Athrips mouffetella; assembly: GCA_947532105.1. Classification (NCBI taxonomy): domain Eukaryota; kingdom Metazoa; phylum Arthropoda; class Insecta; order Lepidoptera; family Gelechiidae; genus Athrips; species Athrips mouffetella. The sequence continues at coordinate 20,470,599 of OX383968.1, read as the reverse complement.
AATGTATGGAGATGAAGACATAAAATGCCATATCTTTTGATTGCGTTGTTGTAAAAAATTGAAATTTTTAGATCTTGTGTGGTTCATGGATCCTAATATATGGTATTAATTTCAACCTGATACCTTTACCCGTTCGTGAGACAAAGGGTCTTGACAGACAGACAGACAGACAGACGGACAACAAAGTGATCCTATAAGGGTTCCGTTTTTTTCTTTTGAGGTACGGAACCCTAAAAACGGAACCCTTATAGGATCACTTTGTTGTCCGTGTGTCTGTCTGTCTGTCAAGACCCTTTTTCTCACGAACGAGAAGAGGAATCAGGTTGAAATTGATAACGAATATTAAGGTCCATAAACCACACAAGATCTGAAAATTTCAATTTTTTACAGCGACGCAATCAAAAGATGTCTTTTTATGTCCTCATCTCCATACATTTATGCAAAACAGCAAAACCTACAGGGTACTTCCCGTTGACCTAAAATTATGAAATTTGGCAAGAAGCTAGGTCTCACAGCACAAATAAAGGGAAAAGTCTAAAATCATTTAATATTTAAATTTTTCTCACAACTAATAGTAACCAATTAAGGTGAGCTCCCGTTTCAAGAACTTTTCTATAAAAGAGGTTCAACGAGAGATTTCAACTTGACCAAGTTGGATGGTCGCGGAGTTTTTAAATCAAAGAGTAAAAGCTTTTAGTAGATAGGTACGGAACCCTTAGGGCGCGAGTCCAACTCGCACTTGGCCGGTTTTTTTTGCTTCCCATAGACACTTGCGTGATTGTGCATTTTGTCTAGACAGTATAAAAAAATGTTTTATATTTGTTCTTTTGTGCTTTCTTAGCTAGGTTATCTTACATAGTTGTCATAGTTTTGAAGGCTGTACTGTATTGTAACCACGATTTGAGCGTTATTATAAAAACATTTGTCATTTTCACAAAAAGAAGGAGACAGTACAGTGACGTATTTTTGACGTTAACTTTGACGTCATCATTGAATCATTTTCTTTGCGGTAGAGTCTACCGTAGTACAGGACTGTTTGATCTAGGTCATACTCGTCCAACGTAGTGTGTTTTCTTTTTGTTTTGCGCCTTTGCCGCTTATACATCCGCGTGTATCTTCGTTCTGAGTGAAAGTAAATTCTTTAGTAACGGAATCATATGCTCGTTGTGTTGATTATCATATGATTGTGACCTGTGGACCTCAATAACATTTCCAATTGGCAGAATTTAAATACATAACATGACGCCTCTTTCCCGCCGGGGTAGGCAGAGACCACGGCCCTCCACCTGCTACGATCTTGACATACTTCCCTCGCGTTCTCTACTTTCATCAACCCTTTCATACACGCTCGTCGATTTAGGGTAAACACTTGTAACCTGGCCTTTATTTAGAAGAATTAAAAATAATTTTAATTGTTTTTTCCCTAACTGCCTCTGCCCCATATCACGCTTTAGCCTTGGTTCTCTGTTAGTAGGATTTGTACAGCAGTGACAATATATCCAGGCATTTAGTCTCAAAGTAGAAAAATACTGGAAAATATATCCAAACATGTTATAAATTAAAAACATTAAGCCACAAGATTAAATGTCAAAGTTAAACTTAATAGCAAAAATAAATGTATTAATTTTATTTATTTCCATGTTTTTAGGGTTCCGTACCTCAAAAGAAAAAAACGGAACCCTTATAGGATCACTTTGTTGTCCGTCTGCCTGTCTGTCTGTCTGTCAAGACCCTTTATCTCACGAACGGGTAAAAGTATCAGGTTGAAATTAATACCATATATTAGGATCTATGAACCACACAAGATCTGAAAATTTCTATTTTTTAGAACGACGCAATCAAAAGATATGGCATTTTACCTCATCTCCATACTTTTCTCACAACTAATGGTAACCAATTGTGGTGAGCTCCCGTTTCAAGAACATTCATATAAGAGAGGGGTCAAGTTGGATGGTCGCTGAGGCGATTTTTGTTTTAGTTCTATCTAAAAACGGGAACACTTACAAACATGAAAATTGGTATGTTTATAGTGCATAAGCTATAAAATAACAACAAATTATAAAATTTGGTCAAGCGCGTGTCGGACTCAAAAAATCTAGCACATTAACTTACTGAAATTTCAACTAATACAATTATGTTTATGTGGTGGTACGGAACCCTCAGTGCGCGAGTCCGACTCGCACTTGGCCGGTTTTTTTTTGTCGAAATCTGGACAAATTGGAAGTTCGGACGAAAGGCTGAAAAACCGAATGTGTCCGGACAAATATGAGCGGATGGAGCTTAGATAGCTAGCTGTTACTAACCTTCTCAACTTGTTCGCGTTTTGTGTCGCTTTCCCTGCCCTGTAATTACGGTTTCTTTCTTGCAGTACCTTTGTCTTCTTTTTCTAATACTTAGTACGTTTATAAAACACCTTCATAATTATTTACCGTATTTTCAAATCGATACAAAAGCCATTAAAAACGATTACTTTCTAGTCTCGAAGGTATCTTGAGTCAAGTAACGTTGCCGAGTATTGCCATCCCGTACGCGAACGAGTAATTAGAAAGAGAAGGTCATGTTATTGTTGTTACATACGTTAGCATACCAGACGTGGGAATATGGCCGGCGGCAATGTCGTTCGTTCGCTACGATCGCCGATAGAAATGTGCTAATTAACTCGGGCACATGATTTCTTATTGAGTAGGTCTTTTATAGAAGGTTTTACGAAGACACTTGAATATTTTTCTAGGGATATTATCTACATTTAAATTTATGTTATCAAAAAAGACTGATTTTAATGTTCTTTTATTCAAAAAAAATCAAACCAATAGTGGTTGGTGGTGGTGGTATATACGTGGGACACTCAGAAATATTTGCGACACTAAAAAAAATTGTTCTACAGGTACATATATTTTTATTAAATCTTTTCAAAGTACTCTCCACCAGCCTCTATACAAAGATTCATGCGTCTGAACCAGTTTTCAAAACACTTTTTCCAGTCCGCCGTAGACACCTCGTTTACAGCCTGCTCGAACGCAGCCAGCGCATCTTCCGGCGACGAAAATTGTATCCCCTTGAGCTGATTTTTTATTTTTGGAAATAAAAAGAAGTCACACGGTGCTAGATCAGGGCTGTAAGGAGGGTGACCCAGGAGTTTGACTGGTGTGCTGTCCAGGAAGTCCCTCGTTTTGAGCGCGGTGTGTGCAGGCGCATTGTCGTGGTGGAGCAGTAGTCCGCGGAGCCCTGTGTTTGGTCGCTTGTTGCTCACAACAGAAAAAACTTCTGGTAAACATTTGGTAGTATACCATTCGGCGTTGATGCTTCTTTGATCTCGTAAGGGAATTGAGGCCAAGTGGCCAGTCAAATTAAAAAAGCTGGCGATCAAAATCTTCCCCCCGCTTCGAGATCGCTTCACTTTGGTAGGCGTTGGTTCATTTTGAAACACCCAAACTGTCGACTGGCGCTTGGTTTCTGGATTGTATTGATAAATCCAGGACTCATCACCTGTTACGATGTCGTAAACACGCCGAGACGAGCCTGCTTCACATTTGTTCAGCATATCACGGCACCATTCCACCCGGGCCTGCTTCTGAGCGTCGGTGAGGTAGTGCGGCACCCAGCGCGATACTATCCTCCTCACGCGAAGATGCCCGTGTAGAATCTCGTGAACGCTTCCCGATCCAATCTTTAATATGTGCTGAATCTCCTGATATGTAATTCGCCTATTATCTTGGATTAAATTTTTCACTGCTAGCACGTTTTCTTCCGTAATAGCCGTCAAAGGGCGACCGCTTCTTTCTTCATCCCCCAAGGTTGGTCGACCGCGCCTAAATTCGTTATACCAACGATACACGGTTGCCTTGGAGGGGCCTTCATCCATAAATGCCATTTGAAGTCTATCGAACGATTCATCCGGTTTCAGGCGACACTTGAAATCGTAAAAAATCATAGCTCTAAAATGTTCCCGGCGCAGATCCATTTTTCAGTAAGACACGATACTTTGAATTGGCTCGCAAAAAATGTGGAGGGAAATTTTGAAAATGGAACACACATATGTTTACTTACAAGTAATCATATTTTCGAAAAAGATTCTGACCGGCCAGTCTCCCATATATAAAAACTATTTTTCGCAATACTTTCTGAGTGGCCTGGTAGATTATTATTATTATTATGTTGTTTATCATTCCTGAATCTCGGGCAATTAAGTCCCGGACCTTTGGAAGGCGTGCGTGGGGCCGAAGCCAACACGTAGAGGCCCGTTAAACAGTTTAATTTACAAAAGTGATGTGACACCAACCGGCGATTATCCCTGTCTACATTAATACTAATCATCCAAGGACAATCCCCGGTAAGTGTAGGACTATTGCAAGAATTGGACGAAAATGAAATTGGGTTATTTGGTTGAGGGGCTCGTGGATTGGGTAACTGGGACTGTGGAAGGTACTATGGCGCCTGCCCGACCAATGTTAATAACACGGGAAAATGGGCAGACGGTGACTAGCCAACTCGAATCAATGGGCCCCCGAAAACGGCTGCACGCACGATGCTGCAAGGGGGCAACATTTGCTGAGCGGCTGAAGGGTGGAGAGATGCCCCTGGACTTTAAACGACGATCACGCGCTCCCTGAGGGTCCAGCATCACGTGCCCACTCGCCACTTACGCAGGCACGTCCACCCTTCGAGCATAAAGCTCTTGCGACTCCACTCTGGCCGGCCAACCAAGGCAAGCCAAAGGTGGGGGATCTGTTACTCGTCAGTGTTCACTCCAGCCGGCCGGTGAAGGCAAGCCGGAGATGAGGAACAGGACCTTCCCCCGGGAGCACTCGGGTCCGTGGGGTCGCTACTCCCCAACAGCTCGCCACAAGCTGCCCTGCGGGCTATTATTATTATTATGTAGCCTCTAATGTGTCCCACTGCTGGGCAAAGGCCTCCCCTTTCTTTCGCCAGTTATCGCGGTCTTGAGTCTCTGTTCTCCAGTCTGATAAAAAAGCATCCAAGTCGTCGCGCCATCTTCTTCTAGGACGACCTTGGCGACGCCGCCCGTCTTCTGGGATCCAGTCCGTAGCTAACTTAGCCCACCTATCTGGATGCATGCGTGAGACATGTCCTGCCCAACTCCACTTCAGAATAGCTGTCTTTTTTCCAACGTCTTCGATGCCGGTTTTGGAACGCAGGGTGGTGTTCCGGATGTGATCTATCCTTTTTACACCTAAAATGCTACGCTCCATTGCACGTTGGCAAACCTTGAGTTTGGACTTTTGAGCTTCCGTCAATGACCATGTTTGCGCACCGTAGGTTAAGATGGGCAGGATACACATGTCGACTAGTTTTCGCTTTAGTGTCATAGGAAGGTTGCCCTTCATAAGCTCCTTCATAGACCAGTAGCTCTTCCAGGCATTTTGGATTCGTCTGTCGACCTCTTTGTCCTGCCTGTTTTCGAAGCTTGCTATCTGGCCTAAGTAAGTATATTCGTCGACATAGTGTATAACCTGCCCATCGACTTCGACTCTACGTTTCGTGCTATTGCACATGAGTTGGGTCTTCGACATGTTCATTTTAAGTCCAACCTCAAGGCTTGCCGTGCTCAGCTCCTGTAGCATGGTTTCAAGCTCTTTGGCTGAAGTGGCGAACAAGACGATGTCCTCTGCGAATCGGAGGTTGGTAAGATTTTTTGTACCTATTTGAATCCTTTAGACGACCAGGAAGCAGATAGTGTCCTGAATATTTCTTCTAAAACGGCCGTGAAAAGTTTTGGCGACAGCGGGTCGCCCTGTTTTACACCACGATCAATTTTAAACGATGGACCATTATTTTGTAATTTTATGCACGCGGTACTATTTTCATAAATTGATTTTAGAATATTTATATATGTAGGATTTATATTTTGTACTTCAAGAGCCTGAAATATTGATGAATGATGGACGCTGTCGAATGCCTTCGAATAATCCACGAAAGCTAAGTAGAGGGATTTGTTGTCTTCAGTATATTTTTCTATGATTTGATTCAGTGTGTGGAGATGGTCTGTAGTACTGAAACTTGGGCGGAATCCAGCTTGCTCGGAAGGTTGTTGAGAGTCTAGTTTTGCAGCAATACGTGTCTCTATTATTTTAATAAAAACTTTGTATAAGTGGGATATTAAGCTAATAGGCCGGTAGTTGCCGATTTGGGTCTTATCGCCTTTCTTATATAGAAGTATGATATTAGAGTGACACATACTTTTGGGCACACTACCGGTAGTTAAAATACTATTGTATAAATTCGTTAAATATGGTATTAAAACGGGTTTTCCTATTTTTAGAATTTCCGACGTGACTCCATCTTCGCCAGGGCTTTTGTTATATTTCATGCATTTAATGGCAGCATAAACCTCATGGTCGGTGACGGGCTGTACTTTGTCTAAAACTGTAGATTCTAAAAGATTGTCTGGGGGTATAGTTATGCCAGATTGATTTGAATAAAGATTTGTATAAAACGTTGTACATACTTCAAGAACTTTATCTCTATTACTTTGGAGTACGTTGTTTTCATCTTTCATGCTAGTTATCCATCGTTTACCTCTGGAGATACCTTGTTTGGCTATTCTCAAAGACGTTTGTGTTTGGAGAGCTACTTTAACCAGTCTCGTATTATGATCACGCACATCTTTTCGAATAGTTCGTTTAACTAGTTTGTCGATTTTTTTATATTCAGGCAAGTTGTTTTTCAGTTGTTCCCTCTCATCTATTAATCTTATGGTTTTTTCTTTAAGTTTTTTATTATTTTGTTTGGGTGTTTTTATTTTCTTGCTAGCTGTTCTAATATTGGTTACAATGGTATTGTATTGAGTTTCTATATTTGATTCTACATCTATATCAAGGTTACTAAAAGCATTTTTGAGCTCAAGGCTAAATTGATCTGTGTTGCTAATCAAAGTCTCTTTATTGATGTTTTTTATTTTATTGCGGAAAAGTTTTTTACGAAATAATTTCATATCAAAACGTACTTTGGCTCGCAGAGGTCTATGATCTGAACTGAATTTAATTATGTTTATTATTCCGACGTCTTTGATTATATCTGTATTAGGAGACAAAATGTAATCGATTTCGTTTTTTGTACGACTGTCAGCAGAAATCCAGGTCCAGCGACGTTGTTCTTTTTTATAGAAAAATGTATTAAAGATTTTTAACTTCTGGCCGAATGCAAACTGTAATAATCTATCCCCGCGTTGGTTACGTGTTCCGGAGCCAAAACAACCTAGAACTTCTTTGCTGTCCAGATCTTGTCTGATGCCGATCTTGGCATTGAAATCACCGAGAATGATGTTCCAAGTCCCTCGATGCTCTTCGTAGGCCTTGTTGAGGAGATCGTAAAAGTCTTCAATGTCATTGTCACTGTATGAAGAGGTGGGCGCGTAAGTTTGGATTACGGTAAGAGTCTTCTTTTCACTTATTTTAAATTTTAATATTGCAATGCGCTCCGAATATCCTACAAATTGCAAAATATTATTTTCCATTTTTTTGCTACTAAAAATCCTACTCCGTGTAAGCCGTTTGTTTCACCGATATAATAAAAAATATTGTCATCTCTTTCTATAGTTTGCTCGCCTTTTCTTCTTACTTCTGCTAAACCAACAATATCCCAATTTATTTCCTTCAATGCATTTTCCAATTCGATTAAACGTTCATCCTTCATTAACGTACGTACATTATAAGTCAGAATATTAAGAAGATCGAAGTCCTTTTTTCTTTTTGCTGAGGTCGTCGTGCGGTTAGTGGATCCCACCCGGAGATTCTTTGCACCCCTGGCCCCAGCACTGGGCCGACCACCGCCGAGGCCGTCCCAGTTACTGGAACCGCCGGGCACTTGGGGCCGTTTCGTCGTATCGTTTTTCATGTTGAGAAAAGGGGGTTTGGATCTTTTGGTACCCGTCATACTGATCCAATGAGTGGTGAAGAGTGGCCAGAGCCTCGTTCGTTTTTCAGCAGGGCGTACCGCGAGCAGGTGAGGTTGGCTTATAGATAGAAATATAGATAGAAATAAAAAATACAGATTCTAGACCAAAACCTGAAGCTACATGCCAAGTTTTAGGCTACCATTTAGGACTATAAAATTTCCGAAAAAAGATTGTCTAAAGTCGTCAAATTTATAAAATGCATCTGTCACTTTCAATCTCTTTCTAACTAGTATTTTTGTTATCTTTTCTTTTAACAAAGTGACTACCCACTCATTTCCATTTAATACTGTGAACTGTTTATAAAGCGGGTGTAAAAGAAACGAGACTGAACAACTTTCCCACATGTATGGCCAAAGTTGGTTACCAAACTGTCGTTCTTAATACGCGTAGATGTGTTTCTAATAAATAACAGTACCTGGGTGACCGAGCTTCGCTCTATAATAGCCGCCTCAACGTAAAAATATCATCGGGTGAGCAAGTTATGCTACCCGCCAACAGATGGCGCTGTAGGTTTTTGTCTAAAACGCAAATGCTTAAAAACACGGGAAAAACGAATTTTCCCAGACATGAGACCTATCTAGATCGATTTTTCGTCCCCAAAAACCCCCGTATGGTAAATTTCATCAAAATCGTTAGAGCCGTTTTTGAGCAAACAAATATATATATATTTATATATATACAAATATTGCTCGTTTAATAGTATAGGATATACTTCTTACACTGTATTTTAAGCAAAAAGGTCTGTAGGTAAACAAATTATGCCGGAGTAACAATAAGTTTGCTTGACTTTTCCTTCCCCCCTCACTCCTCTACCATCTTTTTGACTTCGCTTACTTTTACTTTCCTATACAATTAGATTTGTATAAAAATTCGCTAAAAGAAGTTGCCCTTTGGCCTCTTTTAACCGGAAGTTGTACGCAACACTGCCCTATTGTTCGAGTCGGTTAAAATCCCACTCCGATTTGACGCAACAATAATTGTTAATTGTAAATAGAAATATCTACTGATAACGAATCTTGATTATGGTATGGATCTAGGCGACGCTACGGTGAGGTAAGAGCTTTCACCGGGAGTGACATAGTTAGGAGCAAAAGAATCACGAACTAAGCATGTTGACAAAGTGCGAAGTTTTATAACAAACTAAATATATCAAATGCAATTCATTTAGTCTTTTTTTATTTTATTTTTGCAATAAGCAGTGTACATAAATATTTATACAATTTCTTACGATTAAAAGAAAAACCTTGAGTGCCCAAAGTGCCAAAGTTCATTCAATATTTAGGGACGAGCCAAGCTCTTGTGGGTATAGCTGTCTTCACCTGATTTTGACATCTATCAGGTTCCTCAGCTCACCGTATGTCGCTCCCGTTTTTTTATTAACCTGTTGACGGTTCTGTACTCTTTTCAAGGTCACCCGCATGCTACATAAAAGGAAGGCCAAAGAGTGGAATTCTCTAGTTCATATCATCATCATCATATCAGCCGAATGACGTCCACTGCTGGACATAGGCCTCCCCTAAAGAACTCCATGAAGACCGGTCCTACGCTGCTCGCATCCAGAGGCTTCCCGCGACCTTGACCAGGTCGTCGGTCCACCTTGTGGGGGGCCTGCCAACGCTTCGTCTTCCGGTACGTGGTCGCCACTCTAGAACCCTTACGCCCCATCGGCCATCGGTTCTTCTTGCGATGTGCCCTGCCCACTGCCACTTTAGTTTAGCGATTCTCAGGGCTATGTCAGTTACTTTAGTTCTTCTGCGGATCTCCTCATTTCTGATTCGATCGCGCAGAGAGACTCCGAGCATAGCCCTTTCCATAGCCCTTTGGGTGACTTTGAGCTTCCTGATAAGGCCCATCGTGAGCGGTTACGTCTCGGTGCCATATGTCATCACTGGCAACACACACTGGTCAAAGACTTTCGTCTTGAGACACTGCGGTATTTTGGACGTGAAGATGTTGCGGAGCTTCCCGAACGCTGCCCATCCGAGTCGGATTCGACGATTCTAGTTCATATAACCCGAATCTATTCAAGTCGCGAGTGAATAGGCTTCTTCTGCTCAAGCTCGTTCCATCGTCGACCTCATCCCTGTCTTCAAGACTAAATCGAGGTCAAGAGTAAGCCCATTTTCAATAAAAAAAACATAAAAAAAACATTTTTTAAGCTGGGAACACAGCTCTAATCACTAGCAATATCGTCACGGTGCGTAAAATTACAAAGATAATCCAAACGAAGGCGCATATATTACAGCATACTTCAAAAATGTTCGTAGTTCAAACTATTACATAAGTATTGCTTGTCGTAAATACTTTAGTTATCCTTATCTTATCTTTTTAGCTTTACATAATAAATATTGTTGGTACTGTAGAGTTTGTTATGATCGTGAAACTCAAATGAAAAATATTTCTTTTTTCTGCCTTTCCATAATCAAACTTAATATGAAGTACCTGGACGACCGAGCTTCCCTCTATAATAGCCGCCTCAAAATTAAAATATCATCGGGTGATACCCGCCAACAGATGGCGCTGTGGGTTTAGGTTAAAGCTGTAGGTTAAATAATGTTTAAAAATACGGGGTAAACGAATTTTCCCAGACATGAGACTTAGCTAGATCTATTTTTCGCCCCCGATAACCCCCGTATGCTGAATTTCATAGAAATCGTTAGAGCCGTTTTCGAGAAACCGATTACAAATATATAAAGGTACAAATATTGCTCGTTTAATAGTACAGTACCTGGGCGACCGTGCTTCGCTCTATAATTTATTTATTTATATTTATTTAGTTATTCGCCTAAAAATTTAAATATCATTGGATGAGCAAGCTATGCTACCCGCCAACAGATGGCGCTGTATGTTTCTGTCTAAAACGCAGAATTTTAAAAAAATACTTAAAAACACATAGAAAACGAATTTTTCCAAACATGATACGTAGTAGCTAGATCGATTGTTCGCCTCCAAAAATCCCCGTATAGTAAATTTCATCGAAATCGTTAGAGCTATTTTCGAAAAACTGATTACAAATATTGCTCGTTGATTAGTATAGGATTTAATAGTATTGGACATAGGATATTTATGTAGTTGGTGTTTGATCTCAAATTCACCTCACAAACTATCGCAACTGTTATGTCGTTATCTGATGCCTCACATAGATTCTCGCTAGTACAGGTGGAGGGGCACAGTGGAAATGCCCCATGCTTTGAGTCGGAGCTCCACAATCAGTGCTTAGCAACTGGGCTATGAAACCTAGGGTGCCAGCTTTATATTTTTTCAGAATAAGCTTTGAATAAAAAATATACTACACACACCCCAATAAAATATAGTGCTTTTAGAAGAAAAATTAAAAGCCCAAATATGGCTAGGACATTTTTCTTTTATTAGTTCATAGTTGTTGTTGACCCGTTTATTGTCATGGTTTTACTTTGTGTGTAATAAATAAAGTGTTTTTCATTAATTAAATAGTTAGACCCATAAAATAAATTATGGCAATAGAACTTCTAAAGGCAAAAAATGCAGAATCAAAGCTAAAATAAGTTGTTCCATCAGGGAGTTCCTCTTGATCTCATGACTAGAACTTGGAATTTTGGTAATAGGTACATTAATTTTCAGAGAGAGGCCATTATTAAAATGATGTATAGTACAGTCAACGACAGGTCAAGCTTGACACTCGAAGTGCAACTCTAGCCCTTACGTCTGTTGAAATAATGTCGGCACAAAGTCCAATGTGTCAAGCTTGATGTGCTCTTGACTGTACTATGTGCGGTCGAAACGTATGGCGCACTCCTAACCTTACATGTACTGTACGTACTTATATGACACAAGTATCGAGCCTTTGTCTTAGCAGCAAATATTATAAGGGTAAACATTGTTAAGTTTATTAACTGTATCTTTTTTTTGTGGCAACTGAAGAGTTTATATATGTATAGGGTAAGTACCTATATTTTTCGTTCGCGATAAACCATCTCTTATAAGGGTCTTCATTATAAATAATAATCCAAAAATACACCTAGTAGTAAGCGATAAAATTGAATAAAAGCAAAAGTATTTCCATCATCAAACTTCCATATTGTCACGTGTGAAAGTACTAAAATTTAACACCCTATAAATCGCGGAGAATGAATTATTTTGAGCTCGTCACAGCTGATTTATTGCTGGAGGACGTAATTAATAGAGTCAGGAAGTCGACAGTTTGTGGGGACTGAAGAAATGTTTGACAGAGAGTTCTTAAAATAGGCTGTTCTAGGAATTTATGCTGTTAGTATCCGACTGACTTGATGACAGCAGTTTTGTCAGGATTTTAAGGGTTCATGCGGTCGTGACATTATCCTTCTTACTACAAAAAAGTTAGACATCTGTTGAACACTTGATTAAAAAAATCGTATCAAATAACTCTGTCTATTTCATCTGTGTTTAATTCTTGATTAAAGCCGCAATCACACCTTACTAAATTTAAAGCCTAATTCAAAGGATAAAGAGTGGAATTCTCTGCCTGTGTCTGTGTTCCCGAGTTCATATACTTAACCCGAATCTATTCAAGTCGCGAGTGAATAGGCTTCTTGTGGGCAAGGTCGTTCCATCGTCGACCTCATCTCTGTCTTCAAGACTAGATCGAGGTCAAAAGTAAGCCCATTTAAAATAAATAAAAATAAAAAAAGCGGCATACATTGCTGATAGACTTGGTTGTGTTAATTCCAATATTCTTACTTTAACGAGCAATGTATGCCGAATTAGTTTCTGAATTAAGGAAGGTGTGATAGCGGTTTTACGTCGTTCTTTGTAGAAGACACATGAAGTTTTCGTAGATGTACACCGACGCGTTGGATGAACCAAATTACTTGTGACCTAAATATGTCCTTTCAGGATACCATCAGACTGGCGCTAGACTGAAGTACGTGGCGCACTACTATTTTGGCCTAGAAAACATCTATTGTTTTTTTTATGGGCTAACTTACCTCGATCTAGCCCTAAGGGCAGCGATGAGATCGACGATGGAACGAACTTGCGCAGAAAAAGCCTATTCACTCGCGACTTGAATAGATACCGGTTATACGAAATCGGGAACACAGACTCAGGCAGATAATTCCACTCCTTAGCTGGGTGCATTATAAAAGATGTTTCAAAGCGCTTAGTGCGAATATGGGGAATATAAACTAAGTGTAGGTGATATCCTGCGGTGCGTCTGGACTTCCGATGATAAAAGGGGGATGGCGGTATAATCTCTTGGAGCTTCTGGACACATTCTCCGAAGCCTGTAAAAGACCGACAGATATATACAACTTTACGACAGTGGGCCAAACTAGGTCCACGATCCTCAGAATTGAGGAAGCGACTAAGACGAAGACGTCATTCTTGATGTATTTATAAAATAACATTGTGCTGCTACTACCTGTTCCCAGTCCCCGTGGTGCTTGTAGTTAAAACGTTTAGCTTTCAACAAAAATGTCGGTGGGTACACTGTCAAACAAACACCACTTGGTGAGTCCTTTCTTAGTTTGGTTAGGAATAGAATGAATTCAATCATAAATTTGTTCGAAAACATGATTCCATGTTTTGGAAAAGCTCGTGAATTAGTTGATCCCGGCTGCCAGATATCTACGTAACTGGTCATGTTAAGGCTGGTTTTCCACCAGTGCTGTGCGAGGGAGCTAACCTATGAGCTGGAAAAATTCTAACCAATAGGGTTGCTCCATTTTTCCTAGCTTATCAAATGCGCTGTGAAATGGAGCAATCTTATTGGTTTGAATTTTCCAGCTAACGGCTTAGCTACCTCACACAGCACTGGTGGTAAACCACTCTAAAGGCCTTCGGCCGGCGGCGTCTCAATGACTTCCAGGGTTTGTGAGGTCTGTAATCGACCTAGCCATCCACAGGATATAATGTTTATGATGACCTCTGTAATAAAAAAAATTTGCTAACAATTTATCTTATACTATTAAACGAGCAATATTTGTATATATATATACTAGGTCTCGTGTCTGGGAAAATTAGTTTTTCACGTGTTTTGAGCATTATGTAAATTCCGCGGTTTTGACAAAAACTTACAGCGCCTTTGTATAGTTTTTAGGTTATACTCGTATCTGTATTTATATGTATCAATAAATAAATAAATAATCTGCTGGCGAGTAGCATAGCTTGCTCACCCGATGACATTTTCAGGTTGAGGCGGCTATTATAGAGCGAAGCTCGGTCGCCCAGGTACTATATATTTGAAATGTGCTCATTAAGCCCTACACGGTATCATTAAAAATATATATTTTTTCGTTCATGATTTGATCACCTCTAGAGGGCGGCACATTAAATTAATCGTAACTTCTTGTATCCACCAGCGGATGAACAAGACGCTTTTAACGATACCTCATTTGTCAAATTACGATAAATACTTTAAAAGTTATGGGGGAACAGATGAACATGCATATATAGGTACATACCGGTCATAATCATAACCCTCCTTTTTGCCGTAGTCGGGTAATAAGGAAAATTTGGTACAAAATACCTCAATAAATATTATAATCGCAAACATAATAAAAGCAATCGGCTATCTTAATTTACAGCCATTTCTTTTAATGTCAGTTGACAAGAGCATAGGCAGAAAACTTCAATTATTTATACAGGGTGTTAATTTGATTGCGTGCCATAGCTTAAGGGGTGGTTCAGTAACGATAAAGAAACTCAAAAAAATTACATAAAAAAATCCTACTCCAAAAAAATTTAAACTCCATTGAAACTAAACTAAGGCGGAGGGCAATCACCGCGCGAAAGAGTTTTAGTTATGTAGTCGTCATGGAGATCTTTAGGGGAGGCCTATGTCCAGCAGTGGACGTCTTTCGGTTGATATGATGATGATGTGCCTACCTTATTCACTGATACTCGCGCGCTAGCGACGGTGCTCCGCGTGAGTTAAGTTTTAATGCAGTTTTAGTTTTTTTATGTAGGATTTTTTTAAATATTTTTTTTGTGTTCCTTTATCGTAACTGAAACACCCCTTAAGCTATGGCACGCAATTAAATTAACACCCTGTATACTGCAGACACTTACTTTCTTATTCTTAAATCGTCAAAGAACAGCAAGACATTTAAATTAACATTTATGTGCCTTTCAGCAACTGACTGTATAACTAACAGACGGAATAATGAAGATTAAACAATGATGTTCGTGCATCAAAACGTCTATTATCTTACTTCATCAAAATAAGTCTTTATTCACATCACGAGATTGATATAATTGATATAATCATTGGGCAATTAAGACTCAATACGTGCTTAGAACTATATTACTATTTATTTCCAAGCGCAGACGCATAGCTGCAACATAGAGAAAGTGAAAGGTCGCGCTCCCGCGTCCGTGAACGTTACACGACCATTTTGCGTATCCCATTTCTTTTAAAGTCACTCTTATGAAGTAAAGCTGTTTAATTTATCCGTATTAATGTATACGACTATTTGAAGTATTGTATATTTTCTTGAAAACCTCTCATGTAAAGTGTAGCTACTCAATTTATACGGATTAATATTCGCGTGTCACTCGTATTGCGATCGGTATGGCTGGAATGTCGTAACGTTTCTTATCTGTGGTTAATTAATGAAATGTGTCTGGCTGCGGCCATGCAAATTACGAATCGTGGTTATATGATGAGAATGACTTTAGTAGGTCACATTCCATCTGGTAAACACCTTTTAGTCTTGTTTTTATTACTAAGATTCTATTTTAGTAAATATCATAGACTTCTTGAAATACCAGTCACTTTTTTTAACTATGCAGCGCGTAACAAGACTAGTATAACAACCAACCCATAAGTATGTGAATCGGCCCATACAATTGAAGAACCTTTCATAATTATGGAACATAATAGGTCGAAATAAAAACAAAGAACTTACCTTAGAAATCGCATCAGCAATAGCGCATTTTGTAAAATATATATTCTTTATTTTCGACCTATGTTTTAAAAGTTGTTCAGTTTCATGGGCAGTTTCACATCCTTCAGGCTTGGTGTACCCTTTCTGTTACACCCTGTTGGAATCGTGGACTGATTGATCGTTCCGTGGGTCAGAAGAAGTAAAACGTCGGAAAGCGGTCGAAATCTTAATACGAGTATGTTCGAGAATAAGCACAGAATACGATGTTGCTCGTGTTACAGTTACAATAGAAGAGAGCGGGGTTGCCCACACTCGATATAAAAGTTAAACTAATTTTATGTTGTTGCTAACACACACTTTAAAAGTCTAACATTGGATAACGATGATGACGACTGCAAAAGAACTAAAGTATCTGACATAGCCCTGAGAATCGCTAAACTAAAGTGGCAGTGGGCAGGGCACATCGCAAGAAGAACCGATGGCAGATGGGGCGTAAGGGTTCTAGAGTGGCGACCACGTACGGAAGACGATGCGTTGGCATGCCCTCTACAAGGTGGACCGACGATCTGCCGACTTAGCACGCTGCAGTTGTCAGTTTATCTAGGCCCATAGATTAAAGACTTTAAGCATGGTCATGTTTTGTTGACATCCGAGCAGTGCGACACATTTTGTTGGACAAGGACGGCTACATGTATTAGTGTATAAAGCTATCTCTGTCTAAAATATCAAAAATGTAATTTGTGGATTTGCTAAACATTTTCCTCCACTGACATTTCTTCGCGCTTGGAGGTTACAGATTAGATGACATAATTTCCCAATTAAACTGACATTTCTCCGAGATATATTTTCTCTCGAGGAGCGAGCTAAGCAGGCTGGTCAAGGTCGCGGGAAGCCGCTGGATGCGAGCATCGCAGGACCGGTCGTCATGGAGATCTTTAGGGGAGGCCTATATCCAGCCGTGGACGTCTTTCGGCTGATATGATGATGATGATGATGATGATGACGACTGACAGACAAGGACGTAGATCCTTAATCCGTTTTAAGGAACTGAGTTACTCACATGGTTTCTTTAGTAGCGTAATAGATTAGTTCTGAAAATCGCCACACTCAAGTGGCATTGGTCTGAGCACATCTATCGAAGAGCCGGTGGCCGATGGGGCTAAAAGGTTCTTAAGTGACGACCACAAACCGCTACGTCTTAGCGTAGGTAAACCCCCTTCAAAATGGTAACCATGGCAAGTTTAGAACTTTAGTTGTAGACTTTTTTCGGGTCTTGTTTTAATAATGATCCCTGAAGGGGTTACATAGGGGATAAAAGTTTGTAAAAATCGGGGCACACGGCTACACCACATTAAAGAATTCCGTAATAAAAACAAGATCTAGAACGGAAGTGGTCTTGTAGATAAAAATGTCAACTATCGTGACCTATTTTAAATAGGTCTATTAAGACGTGCATTCGTTTTATTAGTCTTGTGCGGTCTAGTTTTTATAACGTTGTTAGGAATTCAATATGATATTAAAATGTTCTAAGAATTCATAATTGGATCAATCAAGTTTTGAATAGGTGGGTGCGGTGTCGCTTTTTTTTTAAATTGTTTCATATTGTAGTTATTTAATTTAGCTGTCGCTATACAATTTTTTTTGGTTTGCCTATTCAATTTTATCGTCATCGGCTGTTATACACATAGAATGGAGAAATTGGCGAAAGCCAGGTGGTGACCTAGGTAATACAAAGGGAAAACCAGGCAGAGCCAATATTGGATTAGGCTTTTTTTAATCTAGAGGCCAACCTGGCTTTCCGAAGCATGTACATAACAATGTACATATGTCTCGTCGATGTAGGGTACTTTTACATACATACATAACATGACGCCTCTTTTTCGTCGGGTAGACAGAGACCACAGCCCTCCACCAGCTACGATCTTGACATACTTCCCTCGCTTCCTCTACTTTCATCAACTCTTTCAAAACTCTTGATTGGCAGATATCGTTTTACACAATGAAGACGTACTTAATAAATAAATATTTACTTATAAACATTGAGCATTGTTATGTACATACTCTTGGTTGGAAATTTATTGTTTTTCTTAATGGTATATGTTTTACGACGTTTTATTAGCGAGTTGACAAATGTCAGCCTTTCTTTAACGAGTGTCTGTTACATTGTGTAGAAATCCTCAGTTTTACTGCCAGTCTTTAAATGCTAGGTAAACAAAATTATTTATACCTACATGGCTTCTGATATGTATTTTAATGCATTTTGACTTAAGCTGTGTAGTTTAATAAAAATTCTCTACGCAATGTTTTATTATGATTTGTTTGAGAATAAACAGAATTCACTGCGAATTTTGAAGAAGCTTTTAATCGATATATAATTGGCTTCTTCTGGCCGAGCTCGTCCCATCGTCTACCTCATCTCTGTCCTCAAGACTAGATCGAGGTCAAGAGTAAGCCCGTTGACATAAAAAAATATGAGTAAAGCCCGCGTCACACAGAGGCGGTAGCGGAAGCGTTCCGGGGCCGGTATTTTATGTCCCTCAACACAGAATCCTCAGAGAAAAAAACTGCATAAAAACTTATTTTGACGATGCCAAAAAATAGTCATGAAATAGTCATAAATAGTCACCATAAGGAAAAAAATAGTCGCGTTACAATTCTAGAGTTATAGCTATGGTTTGCTGAGGATTATGGCCATAGGCTATATACAGAATCCTCAGTTCTGATGCAAGCAAACCGTGGGGACTATCGACTTGGTTTTTATTTTAAAAAATAGTCATGAAATAGTCGTCGTGACTTCCAAATTCTCAAAAATAGTCGTTCAAGGATTTCAGAGTTACAGGGGTAGCTTGCTGAGGATTCTGTGCATAGCATTTCACGAACGCAGATTCCAGCAGAACGTTTAGGTTTATCTGTTTGATACTGATGTCAAAAAATAGTCAACAAATAGTCGTCTCAAACCATAATCACTTTGGTCAGGTTTACCTTGTAGAAGTATGTTAAAAATGCATGTTAACTTCGCCATACATTTTTCAACTCAAGTACATTCGTGTTCAAAATGCATATCATCTTTGATGGTAACTATTTAGTTACTTTTTTTTATGTATTTGGAACCCAATATGATTAATTCTGTAATAAAAAGCAAAGTTTATTTGTTTTCATGTTAAATAATATAGCTTAATAAACTACAATAATTGGTTTTAAACTAAAATAATAAAAAAAACTTCTTTATGAATATATTCAGTAACTACAGATTATTTTTAAGTTAGTTTTTAGGGTTCCGTACCTCAAAAGAAAAAACGGAACCCTTATAGGATCACTTTGTTGTCCGTCTGTCTGTCTGTCTGTCTGTCAAGACCCTTTATCTCACGAACGGGTAAAGGTATCAGGTTGAAAGTAATACCACATATTAGGGTGACCCATGAACCACACAAGATCTAAAAATTTAAATTTTTTACAACGACGCAATCAAAAGATATGGCATTTTATGTCCTCATCTCCATACATTTATTCAAAAATGCAAAACCTACAGGGTACTTCCCGTTGACCTAAAATTATGAAATCTGGCAAGAAGCTAGGTCTCACAGTACAAATAATGGGAAAAGTCTGAAATCATTAAATATTACAACTTTTCTCACAACTAATGATAACCAGTTGTGGCGAGCTCCCGTTTCAAGAACATTCATATAAGAGAGGGGTCAAGTTGGATAGTCGCTGAGGCGATTTTTGTTTTAGTTCTATTTAAAAACGGGAAAACTTACAAACTTGAAAATTGGTATGTTTATAGTGCATAAGCTATAAAATAGCAACAAATAATAAAATTTGGCCAAGCGCGTGTCGGACTCAAAAAATCTAGCACATCAACTTACTGAAATTTCAACTAATACAATTATGTTTATGTGGTGGTACGGAACCCTCAGTGCGCGAGTCCGACTCGCACTTGGCCGGTTTTTTGTATAAATCACAGTCTTCGTACTTATGTCCGTTAAATGGTTAAATGAGTAATACAGGGTGATTATTTTATTGCGTGCCATAGCTTAGGGGGTGTTTCAGTAACGATTAAGGAACACAAAAAAAATCTACTTTTAAAAAATTCTGAAAATTTTAAAATTAGCCCTACGCAGTGGGCAATAACCCGCAGCGCAATGACCCAACTGAGGCTGCGCTTTTAAGACTGCACTCCGCGCACACTAGCGCCCTCATCAGAATTTAATTAATTTCTTTGAATTGGAGACCAAAATGAAAAATTTAAGAACGGCTAATTGTTCTTTGTCAGGATAGCGTTATTTTAAACAATTACAATAAGCTTTATGTAATCTTGTTTATTCAAAATCCTTTGAACGGAACGCGGTGGCCACCAATTACCGTTTTAAGGATTTTGAATAAACAAGATAACATAAAGCTAATTGTAATAGAAAATGATTTTATTTTAACACTTCCTGTGTTCGGATAAATCTACAAAGTAGAAAATCGCATAGAACGTTGGAATGCGTATAGAGGTCGCTAAATTTCACAACATCGGGCAGGACCACAGTAGCCTAGTTGGTAAAGCGTCTGCGGTACTTACGCAGAAGACGCTAATTGTAATAGTTTTAAATAACGCTATCCTGACAAAGAACAACTAGCCGTTCTTCAATTTTTCATTTTGGTCTCCAATCCAAAGAAATTAATTAAATTCTGATGAGGGCGCTAGTGTGCGCGGAGTGCAGTCTTAACGAGCTGTTGTTAGTTTTAGAATTTACATTCAATTTTTAAGTAGGATTATTGAAAAAATGGAAATCCTAATTTGGAATAACGCGTTGTGTATTTACTGCTTCCATAGGCTGTAGTGTAAGTTAACTACATTTCATATAATTACCGTAGAACACGGCAATTGTCGTTTTAATAGCAACACTGTAGGGCACTTCAATACGCGCCGGCGGTGGCGGCGGCGAGCGCTAGCTCGGTCACACAATTCGGTCGAGCCGAACGCCGCCATGCTATTGGTTAAACATATCTCGTCTCAGAATATTGGTGCTTTTTCTATTATACGACCCAAGTTAAACATTTCCAACTCTGTTACTATGCCATTAAGTCACTGATTTGTATTATTCTACTGATGTGCTATTGGGTAAAAGAAACACATATGCAGCGACATTTTAATTTTTAATGAATAGTTAAATGCGTAGGCAAACAACATTGATCAATCAAGAAATTAGTAAAGTTAGTATAGTTAATTTAGTAATATTTGCGAACCTACCAATTATTATTAAAGTATTTTTACTTACTGAATGCATCTGGGTTTAAGCCCGATATTCTAGTTTTACCTTTCCTTAAACGTGGAACCCACATTATAAGTTTTTAGACCAAAAGCACAGAATTAATAATAGTACTACATACAGAACGGAAGCTCTCCGCCTCCCACCAATCGGAGTACCTCAAGTGCGCGTGCATCACCCCGCGGGGCCCTGCGCGATATCTCGTCCCATTTCTCGTCCTGTTGCCACGCGATATGCAACGCTTGCAAAAGTTGAAAAAATGGTGCGTGGTTGTGCAGTGTGCGGTTGTCTTTCGACTCTCTAAGACAAAGTAAAATTTGGAATAAAGTTAAACAATAATAAGAAGCAATTATTATGGAATAAACACCATAAGGTAGACACAGATGTTTTCTTTCCTTTAAACATTTCTTTCATTGATAGATTTAATAGAGCATTTTTTGGGTTAAATGAAAAAAATAAAGCTTTGAATAGTATGTATTTATTTATTCCTTTCCACATTAAAGCAATAATATGACAGCATTTTTTTTCATTTTCTGGAATAAAGTTTGGCAGATTTTTTTGCAGTGATGATAAGAGCAGATTCGCCATTTTCGCGATAGTCACCCTGGTGCACCGGCGGGGCGGCGGCCAGCCAGCCGTCAAAGATGAAGTTTAGTGAAAAAAATGATTGTTTTTAGAGTTTGTGAGATTATTTCAACGTGTCTTTGTTTGTTTTAATTGAAATTGACGAGTGATAGTAAAGTTATAATTCGTTTGTGAATTGTGTAAGTCGCTTTATAGTCGAACGAAAAATGTGCAACAACTGTATAATGCTAATGTTCTGTTATCTACGTTTTCTAGGGTAGGTAACTGTTTTCTAGATACCACCAACCCTACACTCACACGTCTTTAACCCACCCACACATTTGCGCGTGTAAAAATGACAGCTGTCACTTTTGAGCCCGATTGTATGGAGCTTCCGAGGTGTGCCAAAAGGTTGGGTCTGTGCACTGATATATCAGTCGGTTTATCCTCTTATTTACCTAATAAAAATAGATTACACAAAACTTGAAACTTGAAATCAATATCAAATAATTTTGTGTACGCGACTGTACAAAGGAAAAATGTATGGCGAAGTTCACATGCATTTTTAACATACTTCTACTAGGTAAAACAGACCGAAGTTATTATGGTTTGAGACGACTATTTGTTGACTATTTTTTGACATCAGTATCAAATAGAAAAACCTAACCGTTCTGCAGGAAACTGCGTCCGTGAAATGCTATGCACAGAATCCTCAGCAAGCTACCCCTGTAACTCTGAAATCCTTGAACGACTATTATTGAGAATTTGGAAGTCAAGACGACTATTTCATGACTATTTTTTTAAATAAAAACCAAGTCGATAGTCCCCACGGTTTGCTTGCATCAGAACTGAGGATTCTGTATATAGCCTATGGCCATAATCCTCAGCAAACCATAGCTATAACTCTAGAATTGTAACGCGACTATTTTTTTCCTTATGGTGACTATTTATGACTATTTCATGACTATTTTTTGACATCGTCAAAATAAGTTTTTATGCAGTTTTTTTCTCTGAGGATTCTGTGTTGAGGGACATGGTATTTTTTGTAAAGTATGAGTTCTTAGTACCCTATCACATTGAAAAGCGGTCGCGACGCGGTATTTGGTTCCCGCCAAACCGCCCCGGACCGCTTTCGCAATCATACCGCCTCTGTCTGACTTGAGCTTAAATGTTTCATTAGACACATTCTTTGCTTTGGACTTGGACGGCACTCGGTTAGTATCTCTACACAAAAAAAATCGACTTTAATATTAAAAATGTGCACATCTCTTAGTGGTCGAACGAAACTTATTCCTGAAAACACACAAAATACCTAGGTAGTTAACCTACTTTTGTTCTTCTCTTGTTCCTAAATTCGTTGGACATATTTGTGCATGCTGTGCTCTCCTGTAAGTGATGAGGCACCTGTTCTTGTAAATTGTAAGCCACCTATGTAATCAATGTGCACTCGTTGTTTGAAAGCCTAATAAAGAATATAAAATAAATACCAAAACAGAAATGATGCACACCAACGGACATTTATTTAACATCAACCAATGAGCCGACGACCTTGCTTCACTCGTCTAGACCGAGCCTAACACCTACTACTTTGTACTTACGTAATCTGTTTAAATAAGGAATTAAATTACCGTTTCATTAATTTGCTGACTGACATAATTAATATCAAAATACTGCCTTACTTGGTGACATTTTGCAAAGATGTTCAAATAGATATGATTAGCATGAGCAATGAGCATATATTTATGATTACTATTATGCAGGGTCATTGGTATTATGTCTGTAAACCTTTCAGGAAATTGCTCTACCCGTGAAACAATAGTTAGTCCGCGTTAAGAATGCAGTAAGTCATTGATGCAAATGTAGGGTAAAGAAAGGTGTATTTACAATGGAGTTAAAATGCAAAAAAAAAATATCCTTTTTTTAATTTTTATAGTAGTTTTTATGTAACACACAAAGGAAACAACCGCTTCTTTCGAAGGTTTGCCTTCAGTTAGTCATTGTGCATTTATAGTTTTAAGCGACCTGATTGGTTACGGGGCTTGGCTATCAGCGGCGGAATGCGATGACTAACTGCATTCTTACGATGGACGAACTATAAGCAACTTTCCCTGAGGAACATAGGTCGAAATACGAAAAACAATTTTCAACGTCCCATAGAATCTGCTTTATCTGATGGCGGATTTTGTATAGGAGGTCAAGAACTTTTTGTTGTATTTCGACCTATATTCCATAGGGAAAGATGTTTAGTTCATGGGTAGAGCTACCACCACCTGAGAGGTTTGCAGACTTTTATCAAAGACTCTGTATATATTATCTAAGGAAGTATTCGTTATATGTTAGATGCAGGGAGCAAAGAAACGGTTATGATTAGGTGCCTTTGGCAGCTCAACAACTCTGACACCAGGGTTTGTGAGGTCGGTCATCAACCTCATAACCCACACGATATGATGATTATTATAATAAATGGTTTTCTAAAATTCCGACGGAAAAAACATCGCATGTGGACGTAACAGCCGCGCAGAAATCTAGTACAGCCTAGAGAACGTGAAGCTTGACAGAGTGTACTTTGCACTGTACTTATTTCTATTAGAAGCCTAAGTCACCTTACGAGTGTCATGTCAAGCTTGACCTGCTCTTGACTGTACAATAAATGAAATCAACTTCACTCTATTCCCACGCCTAGTAACGGGATTTCCCTGGTTATAAAGTGTACAGCAGGCAATGCTGGTGGCTAGCTTGGACAATGGCTGTCAATGCATCGACCACTACCGAGACCATGGCCGAGGCAGTCAGTCTCTGTTGGACCGTGCTGCGGGACACACGTCTAAATAAGATATAGTTATTAATCGTAGAAAGGATTTACACCAATATACGGTACTATCTGGAAGTTATTAAAATTGTGTCTTATTAAAGAAATATATCCCGAAGCACACGAAGCCCGACATACACTATAAGGCAGATCAAGTAATGGTTGATGGGTGACCGCTAATAATAAAACACCTGAACCGTTTTCAGGCGGTTTGCTTAAGCGTTTTCCTATGATAAAGTATAATGGTGAGGTACTTTTCCTAGATCAGATTTTTGTAACTGAATATTATTTATTTACTTGAATGTTGAAACCGTTGTTTTTTCTTTGAAATAAAATAAAACTATGAAAACAAGGTTGGTAAGGTTAGACACTGGCCCGTCAACAAACTAATTACTAAAACAACTTCGAAGTTAGAGAATAGGTAGTTATAACACAAGCACTGAGTCTGACCTATATTCGACTCTATAGCCGCTAACGTGAGAATCTGCCCACATAATATCTTCAATCCCGTCCCCAACTTTCTGAACGGAACGCCGGATGTCTTGTTAAACCATTTTCGCGTCTTTCTATTTTATTCGAAGCACTATTCTTTCAATCTGGTATAGATTTGTTCGTAACTTTCACATTAAACTAACTATTTTGACAAGCCCGTTGGTGGGGTTGGTAGTGAAGCCTGCCTTTCACGCCGTGGACCGCGGGTTCGATCCCCGCCCAGAGCAAACATTTGTGTGATGAACCAGGGATGGAATATTGTATAAAAATCTTCTCTTTCTTATCTTTTTCTGACCTAATCTTTTTTATTTAGTTCAATGTCAGTGGATGGCCAAAAAGGTTTTATTTCTAAGTCCGCGAAATGCAACTGGCCACTTGCACTTGTCCGAAATTAAAAAACAAATATCACTAAATAACTTTTTGACATTGGCTAAATCACAGAACAACGATAGGGCCACTTCGCCTGCGCGCGCACCCCCCCCCCCCATAGAAGCGAATATAGTAAAAAAATTTGGTTCCTTATTGAAAAGTTATACTATCCAATTTTTGTCGGCGCTTATTTTGAATGCACTACATAAACACATTCGTTGCCATAGAGACGCTGTCACTGGTTTTTTGCATCTTACTCTCTCGCAATAATAGTACTATGTTTATCGCACTCAAATGACGCTAGTAGTGTGGGTGCGGAAAACGTGTTAGTTTTAGTAAATGGTGACACTGATTTGTATTGAAAGACATAAAGAATTCGTCTCTAGATGTAGAGCAAGACGCATGCGCTTCAGAGCTCTGTGGGCTAAATACTTGTAAAGAGATGTGAACGCCACAAAAAATATTAAAAGAGAATGAAGTTCTGAATCTTCAATTTTGTGTCGTTTTTAGGGTTCCGATACCAAAATGGTAAAAAAAAGGAACCCTTATGGTGCCGCTCTGTCTGTCTGTCTGTCTGTCACACCTCTATATCTCAGCAACCACTTACGCTATCGAGCTGAAATTTGGAATAGTTTTAGAATATAGTTGCCCAACTTAATTGCACATGAAAATTTTTTGAAAAAAGTATGATTATTAATGTAAAGGGGGCCAAAATAGGGGGGGCCAAATTTCAAATTGTCGCTACTAGGTCGAGTGGGGTATCATATGAAAGGGCTTTACTTGTACATTTTAAAATATATTTTTGTATTTTTTTAAGTTTCTTAGTTTTCAAGTTATGATGAAAAATGTCAAAAAAAATACCATTCCCCCCCCCTTATCTCCGAAGTTTGAGTAAGGGAAAATCTGAATTAATTACAGTTGACAGAGGTTTATGTAAACTTTACAGCAAAAATAAAACGATCTTTCTAAGTTGCACAGTTTTTCAGAAATCTGCAAAAAACCTTTACAAACAAATTTAGTTTTGCGGTCCTGAAAATGGACTTTATTGCTTCCAAAAATACTATAGGTATATCGGAACCCTCGGCGCGCGAGTCCGACTCGCACTTGACCGGTTTTTTCCTTATAGGTGAAGTATTAGCAAGGACTATGCATCACTCGAAAGAAAGTACGATTCCCACCTCGGGTGTATTGAGGCGCTCGGCTGCGCCTCAGGCCTCAAACGACACCCTCGTGGAAATCGGTTCCTTTCTCCTCTCGATGAGCAATGTACTATTATATGTGCTGTTTTGCCGGATTTTCCAAGACATAATATATCACAAAAAAGTTAGCCACTAGAAACGCGCTTTTCGGCATTATTGTTTTAGCTCTGCGCTCCATCGTTTATAATATCGTGGTTATAGTGCATTACTTAAAGCAAAACAAAAAAAATTGGCCATTTTTGAGTCGAACTAAACGTTTGGCACAGTAGTTTACTGAAATTTCGTCTAAAACAAACACAGCGTGGTGCTATGGTTTGGAACCCTCCTCGCCGTGGGAGTCCGAGTCGTACTTGACTTGATTTAATAGCTGTAACATATCTACTGAATGAATTTTAAGTTTACATATTGATTTAAGTAGTTCAGAGTTTTAGGGCAGTTGTTATAAAGCAAATTCATTGACCTATTTAATTGCTGTATAATAATAAATCTTTCATTATATTTGCTATAACTAATACGGTTGTTTACATAAGAATGGTTTACGCATTATATCGGGCACTTGTGTTTAATAACATCGCGGTATTTTTTCTTTTTAAATCATTTTAATTTTACATGGTGTACAATCTTTAGGATTCCCTGCCCGAAGGGTGCCCACGGGACCCTTATTATTACTAAGCCTTCGATGTCTGTCTGTCCGTCCCATATTTAAAGGGTTCAAATCACAGAATATGTGTTATTATCTTGAGCTTCAGGATCCACATATGAATTGAAGTAAACATTTATAACAGTAAATGAAATCAATCATCGACTGTGTACACACGGCCGCAGGTATGTAGAAACACTTTTAGTCTCTGGTTTCGGTCGTTTGTAGCGTAGCGCTGGTTTAGCTTCTTTTGCTTGTTTCTCCGCGCTTGCTGCCAAGCGTACCTCCTTGGTTAGTTACTTATTTTGTCATGTTTGAAATGTAATAAATGGATAGGTACGGTCAACCGCACATCGTTAGAAACTTTTTCAACTCTATTACCACGCCATAAGGTCCAAAAGTGTTTCTACTGATGTGCGGTCGTGTGTACAATCAGTTGCACGTTGGTGATAAAAAATTTAACTTGAGCGGGTATTTGGCTTCCAGCTTTCGAAGCGTAGCGCTGCTATAGTCCTTATTACAGGGTGTAACAGAAAAGGTATAGTAAGCTTGAAGGGTGTGAATCTTCCCATGAAACTGAACAACTTACCCCAGGGGACATATAGGTATAATTTTTGACATCCCATAGAAACTTTATCAGCTAATAGCGCATTTTGTATAGGAGGTCAAAACTATTTTTAAGTATTTCGACCTCTGTTCCTTTGGAAAGGTTGTTCAGTTTTATGGTCAGGCTAGTTATACCGTTTCTCTAACACCTTGTATCGGTTTTACGAGATAAAATTATTTTGTAAGTTACTAAAACCGCCACTCATGTGGCAGACTGTACGGTAAACCGCACGTCAGTAGAAACTTTTTCAACTCTATTACCATGCCAAAAAGCCGAGCACTGTTTCTACTATGTGCTGTTGAGTGTACGATAGAAGTGTACTAGACAAACGACGTATATAAAGGTGTGTGTAGACGAGGGGTCACGTTTGCATTTCACATGCACAATACAACATGCGCCGCCGGCCGCCGCCGCCGGGCCGGTTTCCGTTTACCACCGTCCATGATAAACACGGGTTTAGAGCTGGGGCATTAAGTTTACAAGGTGTCAACGTAAGTACGGATATCCTTTTAAAAGGTGACTGCGAACATAACTGTACAGGATTTCCACCTAGAATAAATTATTTTCGTTTTTTCCAACGCTTACCAGACTACTTTGCAGCCATGATACGTTTAAGCCCGCGTCACACAGAGGCGGTAGCGGAAGCGTTCCGGGGCCGGTATTATTTGTAAAGTATGAGTTCATATGCACCCTGTCACATTGAAAAGCGGTGGCGGCGCGGTATTTTGTTCCCGCCAAACCGCCCCGGACCGCTTTCGCAATCATACCGCCTCTGTGTGACTTGAGCTTTAGAGTATACGAGTATTTGAAACTTGATTTTTTTTTCAGCTTTAGCCGATTGATGCAAAATGTGTTAATTGTCATTAGGCTTGCTCTTGACCTAAATCTAACCCTGAGGACAGTATGAGGTCGACGATGGAGCGAGCTTGCCCAGAAGAAGCCTATTCACTCCCAATTAACAAACTTGATGTGGTGCCGGCAAAGAATAGTCCCAAGTTCCATCCCATCTCTACCCGTGTGTGTCGTAAGAGGCGACTTATGAACCAGAGGATGGGCAGTAGCATCTTTCTGTGTATCGTATACCACCCTATATACTGCGGTCACTATCAACAGCGGTCGCCAGCCGCAACGCTTACAAGCGTGGTGACTTAGATCCGCTCCAAAGTACCACGCATTTTTGCTGGAGTTCTCGAGGGTGGTCCCTGGAGTGGACGTTTCTACTTTATGTTTCGTCTTTACTTTCGACTATACTCCTGTAGGGAAGTTCGCGAGACTTTTATTCAGGAATGTTTAATAAGTACTAGTTTAGTTGACTGACAGGAAATAGAGCTGGCTCTGTTTGGACCCTTCGGGTACGGAACCCTAGAATTCTAGAAATTTAAAGCCCGAGTCACGCTAAGGCGATAGCGGAAGCGTTACGGGGCGGTATTTTTTGTAACCTAAGAGTTCTTGTGCACCCAGTCACATTGAAAACCGGTCGCGGTGCGGTATTTTCTTCCCGCAGGCCCGCTCCGGACCGCTTTCGCAATCTTACCGCCTCTGTGTGACATGGGCTTAAACTCTTAATGCTTTATTTGGTATTGAACGAAAATGTTATATATATTTTTTTTTGTTACAGGTAAGATCATCGCTTTCGATCGATCACAGTTTCATCACTCTTTCTTTCCGATCACGAAAGTTAAGCAACGGCGGCCCTGGCCGTCAACTGGATGAGGAACAACTAGTGGTGTAACAATTAAAGCGTTTTACGTGCTATGGAAGGCACGTTAAGCACTTGGTTCCGGCATGGAAGAATAATAACAGTACTGACAATTCCCATAATAGGACAGACACTGGATGACTCTTTCAAATAATCTGGAAAGTATTTTGGTATACCGAGTATTATGCTTAAAATCATTTAAAATTTCAACATATTCTCGATATAATATGTAGAGAAAAGCGAACATTGATATTTGGTACGTTTTTCAACAGCGTCATCTAGTTTTATAATTTTTCGGGTTACGATTTCTTAAAGGGGATGGTCAGTCCATTTTATTATTCGTCCATGGTTCCGGCTACTATATTTTTTCGTTTATTCCAACGCTTCCCAACACATTTTGCAGCTATGTCTAGAACTAGAATAAGAGAGGATCATAATACACCGAAAAGCAATACTTTTTTATTACTCAAGATAACACAAACACCAGAATACTTACTATTATATAATTTGTGGTTGAAATGATGTTCTGTAAAGTTTCTAAGTGATCTATTTGTGCAGGGTGTAAACAGACACCTCCCGAACACTGAAACCTTAGATTCAGACCATGAAACTGAACAGCTTACTAACATAGGTCGAAATGCGTTTTTTATTTACTACTCATCGCCTGATACAGTTTCTGTGGGAAGTCAAATAGTTGATTACAAAAAAGGAAATTCGAGGGATTAAGTTGTGTATCTCGAGAGCAGCGAAGGATTCTGTAGTAGAATCCTGTGCAGAGCGAGGGATACAAGGACCGAGATGTTTTTTTTTTTCACGTGTTAAGTACTTTTCACCATTGACTGCGAGAAATTTGTACACATAAACTATTTGAACCAAAGTCAAAATGGCGGCAATATATTTTTTTCGTGTTTCGACGTATGTTTCTTCCGGAAAGATTTTCAGTTTTCTGGTCTGAACCTACGATTTTATTTTCGGGAGATCTCTTTTTAAACCCCGTATGAAAAATTCATTTAGAATATTTCAATAGTTTAATTTGGCTTATTTTATGTTGAATGAAAATAAGAAAACTGATAAAAGAACACTTTGTATGTTTATTCGATCGAAGCCGTGTGCAGGTATTAGTACTCATATGTAGTTCTATCGGTTTGTTCATGCGTGCTTCGTCTCGTGTGCACTCGCCCGCGACATCTGCTATCGACTGCAGCTTATCAATTTATCGGTGTACAGTCAAAAGCAGATCAAGCTTGACGCTCCCAGTGCGACTTTAGCTTTTACGACCATTGCATAAGAACGGTGTAAAATCCAATGTGTCAAGCTTGACTGTACTATTGCTGATATAGCCGCCTGACCAGGTAAGAATATATCATCCGAAACTTAAGGTGAGCGACACTCACAGCTCTTATATGGCATGCAATTGTTCTTATTTGCGAACTATACGTTTAAGGCGATATGTAAGTTTTTTTGGGTATTTTGAAGACAAATATCTTTTTATTTACTCAGTATCTTATGCCGTGGTTTTTACTAGTTATTTTCAAGGAGCTCTGTGGGGTTCAAGCAGTCGTGGCCGTATTGGTACACACAGCCACTCGTCTGATAGATTTTTATGTTAAATTACGTTTGGTCTGATTTAGGTCACCATTGTCATTATAATATCATCATAACATCCCATGAAACGTCCACTGCAAAACAAGGAGCTCCCTCCAGAGTTTTTGCTGGAACAATGTGGAGGGGGAATACCATAGCACGCTTGGTAGCGTTGCGGCTTGCACCATGGACCGCGGTTGTTGGTGACCGCAGTATGTAAGATGGTACTATACACAGAAGGACTTTGCTGCCCATCCTCTGGTTCATAATCCCTTAGTCGCCCCTTACAACACCCACGGGTAGAGATGGGTTGGTACTATTCTTTGTCGGCAACACCAGGGACACAATTGTAAATAATCGCAACTTGTTTAGCTTTAAGTTGGTATCTGTGAAGACGGCCGGACATGCTTTCTTATTAAGCCAGTATTACACATACAAGGCATACGTCGCTTGTGTATAATTTAACGCGTCGGTTTCATACATTTCAGGCCTTAAATGTACTTTATAATATTTTTTCATAGATTTCCTTTTATCAGTCACATCATTTTATACACAATTAATTAATTGACCTAGTTATATCTTGTTAAACGACTTGAACTAGTTATTACGTAATAATAAACCCATTATTATCCTTCCTAGTACAATTATTGCAGAGGAAAACCCGGATGAAACTAGTTTCCGCAGGAAAATGGCACCAGAAAAATAAAATCCAATTATTTTATCTCACTCTGTGTGAATGTAGCATCCTTGGGTGGAAATACCTTATTTTATTACTTAAACGGCACTATGTTTTGATAGGTTAGGGCGAAATGGTGCCTATGGGGTGTAAATATAAATAACTATAGTACTCGACAGCTCAGGAATGCGGTTGAAATGTATGATGCACCATACATTCCTGAGCTGTCGCGTACTATAGAATCTAGGCTCTAGATAACCAGGTACAGCCGTTGAAACACTTGTGATGAATGATTGTTTAGTAAACTTCATCATCATCATGACATCCCATGAAACGTCCACTACAGGACAGGGAATTCCCTTCAAAATTCCAGCTTTTGCTGAAACAATGTAGAGGGGAAGTATCATAGTCACCACGCTTGTTAGCGATACGGTTGGTACCGTGGACTGCGGTTGTTGGTGACCGCAGAATGTAAGATGGTAAATTACACAAAAGGGTGCTGCTCCCATCCTCTGGTTCATTAACCCTTGGTCGCCTCTTACGACACCTACGGGTAGAGATGGGTTGGTACTATTCTTTGCCACAATCCTGAGCTGTCGCGTACTCTAGAATCTAGGCTCTAGATAACCAAGTATAGCCGTTGAAACACGTGCCAAGGTTTAGTAAACTAAACAATCATTCATCATCATCATCATGATATCCCATGAAACGTCCACTACAGGACAGGGAACTCCCTTCAAAATTCCAGCTTTTGTTGAAACAATGTGAAGGGGAAGTACCATAGTCACCACGCTTGTTAGCGGTACGGTTGGCACCGTGGACTGCGGTTGTTGGTGACCGCAGAATGTAAGATGGTAAATTACACAAAAGGATTCTGCTGCCCATCCTCTGGTCATTAACCCTTAGTCGCCTCTGACGAGACCCACGGGTAGAGATGGGTTGGTACTATTCTTTGCCGGCACCACACTGGTTTAAACAATCATTAGGATGGCTGATTCTAGGATATTATGGTACTATGCACTGTATAATTTACTGTATACTTATACGCGCAGTATAAACTGAAATGATTCGTTGGTGCGTTTAGTACATGTAGCCGCCTAAAGGCTGTACCTACCAAACGCATGCAGGCAGACCAACTCAATCCCAGTGACATGACACATGTGATCTACACCGTGGATCTACACGCTATTAACACTAAATCAGCCGTCATAACGATAGTTTAGTCAATCCGTTGTCGCCTCTGAGAATATATATTTAGAGCTAGTTTTACTATTATTGTCTTCGCTGCGTTATTTTACTTGTCCGTACCATCTGAGCCTGTGTTTGGTCATTTTGTATTGTTCGAACCATTTTAGAAAAATCCATTCTGGCAGGTGATTACTGAGTACAAACAGACTGACTCGCAAAATTCGTTTGAAGTAGGTACAATATATTTCATCTACGACAATGACATCTGCGTGCGTGCAGACAACACAACATTAAATATATAAGGTGGAATCAAAGGTACGCGCACTAATGAAACCTGAGACTCCGCTGCTTATATGGAGTGCATTCACATATACACATTTTGGCATTTACGTTGTAAAAATAATAATAAAAAAACTTACTTTAAAAATTGGGTCGGTTGGGAATATACCGCCCCCACTTGTTTACATAATAAGTGGTCGCGTCACTTCGTGTTAAGACGGCCAAAAAGGTGAAGAAATTAATCATTTATTCATTAATTGCTGTTGCCTCTTCAAACTCAGGAAGAAATCTTGGCCTGCCGACTACCGATATTGTGTTCGAGTGGGTTGAACACGTTGAAAATACCATTTTCTCGGTCAGCATCCAAAATGGTTTTCCTGCTAGGCCGTTTTCCATAGCGTGCTTGATAATTGTCCTGGGCAATCTGTTTAACATTATATCACTGATTTGTTTACTGATTGACTAATTTAAGCAAATTTGAATCAATAAAAGTGTTAAGTTTTATTTTTATTTGTAGATAAAAACAATGACATAAATCAACTTATCATAGCAACCTAGCAACAGCTGCAGAGGCTGTATGGAGATTATATCCCTAAGAAGGTTATAATCTCATTAGGATTTTTGTAGCGGTTAGGCATTATTTTTTTCTATTATTTCATATTTCTTGAATCAGAATCGAAAATCAATAGTTTAGTTGTCATAAAAACGTTATTTATTTTTCTGTCTCTCTCATTCCTGTGCGTGGGTTTAAAAAATTATTGGTCTTTCTCAAAGATTTTGAAAACTACGCGTTTTATTTTAAGCGTTTTTCTTACGTCAATGGTCTTTCTTTACATTTTTATCAAAGTGAAGTCTCCTTCATTTGCGATTATCATAGATAAAAAAGTAAAAATTATGACATCTTCCTGAAAACTGAACCAAATAGTGCGAGAGCAGGCTCAAGAAATGCCTACCTCATAAAATACGCCAACATGCAATTTTTGTATTGTTAACCGAAATTTAAACACGTATTAAAAAACGTCTGCCAGCGCCGATCCTGCCGGATCATTGAAATAATAATTTTCGAAAAAATGTTGTAGCTGCCTCAACAAATACCCAAATGAAAGTACAGGTTAACTATTGTTTAATTAAGTAAAAAAATAGTCTGCCATTGCGCATCCTACCGAAATTACTCGGCAAACTCTAAAAACATGCTTTTACTACACCCCCAACCTACCTCATTGAATACCCGAATGAGACCTACGCCAAATAATAACTAAAATGCACCTGATAATGGATCAAAGGGGATTTTATACAATTTTTTATACGTATTTAAGTGTCGGTTATCGATCTAAATGTAGCCTGTCGGGGTATTTGATGAGGTAGGCATTTCTTGAGCTGGCTCTCCCACTAAAATCAGTACGAAGAGAATTTCCTGTACTACTTATAAATCTGTGAAAAAAATACCTCAACGATACACAAATCAGGAGTACCTGACAATGGTACTCATTTATCACGAGTGTAGGGAGGTTTTACAGCATGCCGAAGATGTGTACAAGTCACGCTATGGAAGACGGCCTAGAGGGCCAACAATTCTGGATGCGGAATAAAGCGAAGCATCAAAAGGGCGTTTAGAGTGATAAAGAGGGATCACGAGACTACGACGAGTTCGGAGGCATGTGCAGCGCTGCGCCTAAGCGTGCATCTAGCACGAAGGTGGTTTTTTACAGCAACTATTACATTAATTAGTGGTGTTGTGTTTTTTTTTCAAGTGTAAAGTGGCTGACCCATATGGCCAGTCAATTATGGTAGCAGCTGGTGGTGCACGTTTTATTTCAAGTGCTTGACCCTCACAAAGTTAGTTATCAATGTTATCATTTATAATGTAAGTGGTGTATTCCTATTCAACCCACTTTTGAGAATTGTTATTATACTGAAATATCTACGCGAATGCATTCCATATAAGCAGTGGAAATTGGGGTTTCATTAGTGTGCGTACCTTTAATTACACCCTATATATCGTTATACTTTATACAACTCGATCTTTAAACGCGATTCTTTATCAATGCTAACTTTTTTAGTTTTTTACTGAGACCATTAAACCAACCAATAACTGAGATATAT
Source organism: Athrips mouffetella (assembly GCA_947532105.1). Lineage (NCBI taxonomy): Eukaryota > Metazoa > Arthropoda > Insecta > Lepidoptera > Gelechiidae > Athrips > Athrips mouffetella. Next base: position 20,435,376 of record OX383968.1, on the reverse strand, counting down.
TCTCTTCTGAATCTGTCTGATCGACCAGAATTTTGAAAAGTTTGAATCGATTGATTTTTCAGTCTTAGCAAACTAAACAGCACCTTTACTTGTAACACAGAATGAATGAATGAATGAATAACACTTTATTGCACACTAATAAAGTAACATTTACAAATAACGAGAGAAAAGGTGGTCTTATACATAATTATGCAGTGTAGTGCACTCATATAAACTACAAAAAAAAGACTAAGCATTTACATAAAATACTCAAAATAAATATCAAATACATAAATTCATTACATAAATATACATACATATACATACATATATATTTTATATGTATATAATTACATAAAAATAGACTATATATACCAACCTACATAAATATAATTATATACCAATTATTATTATTGTTCGTACATAGTATATAGTATGTACATTATATGTAAATTTTGATCAACAACAACATAATTCACCCAACACATTTGTCAAATATATTTGCATTTTAATGTATAGTCTAGCGCCAAGTTTCGTGTAGTAATGCTATATTTTACTTGTCAACTCGTATCCTCGCGACAAATGCCGTAAGTGCAAAACTTTGCGGTTTACTGTATTTACCATACGGGGAACGCTGATAAACGGTGGCTTTCCTTCAGTTGCACAAACGCCTATTAATGTTAATATCACTTTCTATGGAGCATGATTGTTGTGGAATTGAGGGATTAGAAATAGTGTGATAAGAGAACGTTGTGGCGTAAAAGAAGATGTATAGTGACTAAAATTGAGAAAGAAATGCCGAAATGGTTTGGTCATGCATGAGGAGAGGGATGACTGAACGAAGAATGACGAAAGAGATCAGTTTGATACAAACTTTCACCTCCCTGGGGGATAAATTTCTATAAATTATTTCTTAGTGAATTGATTGAAACAAAAAAAATTAAGTTGATAAATCAGTCAGGACATGCTCTGTTATATATTTAAATTATACTCTTTTTTTTCTTGCTTGCGGTGATTTCCTAAAACCTTATGGCCATACCGACTTACCGACCATACCAAACTGCAAAGACTTGGCACAACGTGCACGATTTTTATATGTTTTGAATAATTCCTACTCAGCTAATAGCTATTTTCATTGTTTGTTTTAAATTTGTAAGTTGATTTTAAAGTTATCAGTCTACGCATTAGATATTGTTTTTATTTTCCGTTTGATATCAAAAATTATCGAACCTTTAGGTTCGATAATTTGTTCGTCTAAATGTCGTCCGTTTCTATTATTAGATTAAATAATTTGTTATATTTTTTACAGATGATATATTTTTTTAATTAAAGCTGCTTTAAACTTAGTTACTTTCCATCCATCCTTAAAATACAATTATAAAATTTGTAAGCGGCAAACATTTGTTCGTCAATTTTTTTTATAGATTTTTTTTTATATAACGTCTGTCAACTACGTTTTTTTAGTGTCGATCTGTTTTTAGACAACAAGAAAAAAAAAATGTAAAAAATGTTTTTACAAGAAAAAATGTAAGAGACATAACAGACAGAAGCAATAAATCTGACTTAATCATTTGCATTCTGATTATATTATGGTAGCACTATGATGGTTGTTCCTCTTGCTGATTTGCAGCGCAATACAGTGGACATTTCAAAAGACTGATGTAAACACCTAACCCTATTGATGCCAAAACATCATTTAACCACCAGATGTTTACTTACCTTCGTTACAATAAAAAGTTATATCATCTACATTACAACAATATTGTCACGTTTGTTTTCCTCCTTTGTGCTTTAATGCGGCTGTATTTTTCCTGTTGAAGTTCAATATTTTCCCGGTAAATTGTAGCCTATTCGACACATGAAGGAAAGCAACGTTTGATTAGTTATCAACTTCAAACGTGTACTGCGATTGGCATATCAAGTATGACGCTTTGGACTTTTATCCGATCACATTTTTGACGACTGCGTTGCAATGGTGTGGATGGTAGAGACCCTGCCTGCCAAACTGAATGGCCCGGGTTCATAACCTCATATAATACTTTGTACCTACTACCTCTTGATAAGTCATCATCATCAACCAACCTTATATAAACAAACTATACAGGCTGTTAATTTGATTGCGTGCCATAGTTCCGGGGCGGGATCAGTATCAGTAACTGAACAACTTTTCCCAAGGAACATTGGTCGAAATACGAAACAGAAACTGCATCAGCTGATAAGCGCATTTTGTGTGGGGTCAAATTTGGTTTTTGTATTTCAACCTATGTTCCTAGGGAAAAGTTGTTCTGTTACTGATCCCGCCCCTGAGCTATGGCACGCAATCAAATTAACACCCTGTATAATAAAAGACCTTACTGGATGGCTTAGATATAGATTTTACTAAACAATTTTATACAGGCACAATGCACATACGAACGTGATATTTTGAACAAAGAAAACACGAGGTTTCTAGAATTTAATAACGCTTAATGCAAAGTGTAACATACTCTTCTACAAGAGTTACTTGTTAATTGACGTGTAATGCGTGAACGGAGAGTGTGTACAATCAAGTACAATACGGTCAATACGCCTTCCGTTGTGTGTGGGTGGTCCTACTGTGTTCACTTCACGGCCGTGACTGTGAAACCACGCGTTGGGGCATCCTTTAATTAATCACGATGACTCGAAAATTTCACAATGAAATTCCAATTATTATTATTTAGAAGAAATTATTTAATGTGTCAAAAACACTTCTTACACGGAAAACAAGGGCAATTAATCCCCTTTAATGTTGTCAAAACATCGCTCGTACGATATTGGAAAAGCGTGAAACCAGGCGAGCTATTTACCGAGGGGCGAGCAATGAGAGAATTTCACGTCTTCGTGAAAATTAATGAGAAATGCCGCTTACGACGTTTGCAATCGCGCCTTAACAATACGACGATGGTGGCGCTGCGGCTACTAATGACTGTCGGAAACCGACAAAAACATATCTGTCCTCTTCGTTTGCCGTCCGATTCACCGGGTCGGCTTCTCCGTCACACCGACTCTGAACGGCAACGTAGCGTTTTAACCCGGATAAATTACATCCTATTAACTTCGTTCCGGTGCTCGATTTACGCTTTAATGTCTCTAAACGTAAGGATTAAAGTTGCGTAAGAGCGTTTATTTCACTGTAAATGTTTGTTTTGGTCATTACTGCTTACATTATAAAGTCTAGGTTGCATTGTTGGGAGGTGTGTGTTAAGGCGTTCCAGTCTCGTTTGTGATTATTAATTTGCTGTCAAATAAAGGGGCCGCTCACTTGGGCGTGCGTGTCGGCGCAAATTTCTGCCATACTTCGGAATCGGTGATTATTTTTTTGTTCCTGCGACTTTGGATTCGCAGACTGACAGACATTTTAGAACTCAATAATTTAGTCTTGATACCTTTGGAATGTCTGCCTGCAGTCTAATTAAGCGGTGCAGTGCAAACGAGTTTTGTTGAAAATTTGAAATTGTTGGATATTATACTACCTAGCTTCTCGCTCGGCAGTACTCGGCAAGACGAAGTTGAATCGTAAAAGAATTTTATGTTTCTGTCTTGATGACCCGCTGTTCCTCTCGACTTATCTTAGACTTAAAGCTACCCGTCGAGTTGCCTTAAACGTTTTGTATTTTATGTAAAACGATATCTTCATAGAGAAACGGCTAGCGTAATAAAAATGTTCATAGAATTTCTATGGGTATAGGAACCTTGGAAATGTAAACAAAACAAAGAGATTGCAGGTACTTACCTAGTAACAAACCACAGATTTTATCTCGCTGCGATCCAATTTGACCTAATTCTTATTCAAGTCACCGTCGGAAAGGATTCTGGTACAACATTTCGAATGCATTAGAAATTTTTACGAATCGAGCACTCGCGGTGGGTGTTACGAGTATTGAGAGAATTACATTTTAATAATTGCTCCATTTAGATATGAAAACAATAGTAGGTAATATAATAATGTGACATTATAGAGACCTCTTGAAATAGTAGACATAATTATTGTAGTAGGTTTATTATTCAGACCATGAAACTGAATATTTCTTTATGTGACAAAAATTAAACTTTCTATAGAAACAGCATCAGCTGATAGCGCTTGTATCTTAATTAATTTTGTTCATATTTGAAATGTATGTACATATTCCTCGAGAAAATTGTCCATATTTATGTTCCAAATAACATACTATATTTAAATTATGTGCATTTTTTTAGTAGGACCCTTTATTAAGTTCCTTTTTGTTGATAAGTCTTGCCTTATTTATTTATTTAACTTCACACACAAAGGTACAAATGCGGACTTAACGCCTAAAGGCATTATCTAATCTAACAGCACCGAGACAAGTTGGTAGGTGCATAAATAATTAAAAAAGAAATTTGTGTAAATACAGTATCCATGTTAGATTAAAAATATTTTAATAAATATATACGAAATACATGCAAATATAATAAAAATAATAAAATACATATACATAAATATGTTTCGTAAATACATGAAGAAGAAGATGGCTGGTGTCAGTGAGCAGTTTAGGGTAGTGGCAACGAAGTTTTAGTTTGAACGAGCTACAATACGACTTGGAGCTTTTCTTATTTCCTCAGGAAGCGCATTCCAGAGAAACACCGCTCAACAACCTGTCTTGATAAAAGACATGTGCTGAGTTTCTATAAGTTCTACATTAAATAATTCAAAACGGCTGTGTATTAAAGTGCCACCAAATTTGAGTAAATTTTTACCAAATAATATTCACCAAATTTTGTCTACCAAAATGGATGAATGTACACAAAATTTGCTTCTGGCACTTCGCCGGCCGCTGCCGCGGCACGCTCGCTCGGCTCGTGCGTTGTGGTCGCAAGATAACCTAACACAACCTATCCGAACCGGTTACCCAAATTTGGTGTACGTTCAGCCAATTTGTCTGAAGTGTATTGGGGTATAAAAAATTATTTTGGAAATCATTTAATTTGTTGCCATTCAAAACTAGAATATCGATTCATTACCTCAACATTACATACAAAGTTGAGATAAACATTGTTTTCTTATCGCTCTACATAAAGTGCCTACTTTACAGTATGCTACTTAGTGGTACACACGGCCACAGATAAGTGGCAACATAACAGAATATAAGCAGAACCAGTGCTACGCTACAAATACTATGAACTAGGGATCCGCTGAAGGTCCTACTGATGAGCGACTAACTGTACAACTTTAATTTTATTTTCTATTTACTGTGAACGAACACTTTACCAGTTATCTTAAGCTCGTTAAAGATTTATGTAAAAAATATTTCAATCACATCACATACGTATCAACTAAAGTTGGGCCAACGTAAGAAAACCGTTTTGACGTTTCCTTATCACCAACACACAGGTTTCATTTTTCATTGTAGGTTACAATTTTTTGTACGTTTGACATCAGTCAGAACGGACCTATTACGGTGGCCTTACTTTAGCAAAAACCATATAAAAGTTAGACACTACTTTAGAGCGTTTTTGTACTTCGGAAAGCATTTTAAATCGTTGGTCGATAGTACGAACAACAACGGTTGTATAGTAGTATCGACTCGATACTGTCGATCATGTTAGAGGCTAAAATTTAAAAGGCTATTCAGAGGCATGAAATGTTTGTCAATAAATTTGCCGGTAATATTAAACAATATGACAACACTTGTACAGTCAAGAGCACATCAAGCTTGACACATTGGACTTTGTACCGTTCTTATTTCAATAGACGTACGGGCGAGAGTTGCACTGCGAGTGTCAAGCTTGACCTGTCGTTGACTGTACACATGGTTATTTTTTTATACTAAGTGTCAATTGCACCATGTACTTAACTAAAACAATAACAAAATACGCTCGTCTCAAAAATAAAAATTCTAATCAAATCACCTTAACGTAACCGCGCCTTATTAGAGCCAGATTAAATACACACATTTTGTAGACGAGAAATTTGCCGCAACACAAGTAGTAGCAGTCAGAAGTGGTAGTAGTTTTTAATTCATCTTAAAGCCAAGTGCAAATTTAGTCCTCGTCTCATAGACCGCTTTTTAGGGTTCCTTAGTCAACAAGGAACCCTTATAGTTTCGTCATGTCCGTCTGTCTGTCTGTCCGCGGCTTAGTGCTGGGATTTGTAATTTAGTATTAATTATTTTTTGGTGTACCTCCCCTACAAGTAAAGTGGAAGGAAATTTTTTATTGTTGTCTACCACATCGTGTGGGGTAACATTAAATAGGTCTTTTAAAAATAATGTGAGTTGGCAAATATAATTTTTCGATTCAGGGATTGGAGTCGAGTGCCCAGCTCGTAAGAAGGCTTCACAGGCTAATGAGCTATAGTCGAAAAACTGGAAATATTAAAAATTCAGGCGCTAGCACCTTGTTGAGCATTTGTAGGAATACTTAATCAAAACCTGCTTTGCGATACAAAAAAAAGTCCTAAAAAAACTACAAAACCCTATATTGCGCGTGGCCCGACACGCATTTTGCCGGTTTTTTCTTCTAAGATAAAAAAAAATGTAATACACCAAATACTAGACTCATCCGATCGGCATCAGGAAAATTTTGACATATGAACCCTATGGTAATTTCCCATAGAGTTCCCGGAAAATTAAAATTAATGAAAAATGTATTCTAATTCATGCAAAATTATTATCTATCGCGTAAATAGCTATGTTTTCTTTTCGATTCCTGCGAATTTTGACATGGGGCTTATCTGTGACCAAATACAGAGTGGCCAATTAAGAGGTTGACATTTTCTTGCCTCTATTTTGTATGGGCAGCGCAATATTTTTTTGTTTTTTGATAACAATTATGTCGTGTAGAAGTGATTTTGCTTCTGCAACGTGTTTATTAATCTAATAATTACCAAATCATGCGATTATTAACGAAACGCTGGGAAAATTGAGTCAGATTTTCGATAAACACCACGTAACTTCGCGATAAAAAATTACACGCGTTTGGTGTAATTTAATGTTTTCTGCTTTTTTATTCACTAAACGTGTCATTTTTGTCACGAAGTTAATAGGTTTTTACCGAATTTTAGTCTCATTTTTCCCAGCGTTTTAGCGTAAGGCAAGAAAATGTTAACCTCTTAATTGGCCACCCTGTAGTTAGCAGGCTTGGTCCGATCAGTGAATTAGACTTACTCTTCATGCCGCTGAATAGCCTCTAACATCTAATCTTCTTTGTGTAAAGCAAACAACTCAATGTAGGTGATTCTAACCTCAAATATAGGGGGGATTGAACATAAACAGTTTGTTTTCAAGTGAGGCCGGAGTGCGACCACCCACAGTCTCCGCGCCCTTTAAAGGTGAACCCAACTAATTGAGATATGGCCATTATCTTGCTTAGCTGTAGCTTTACTTGTACGACATTGTACTTGTAGTAAACGAGATGTTTGCAAAGATTAGTTGTTAGTACAGCTGTAATTAAATTTATTGATGAAAAAACCGGTCAAGTGCGAGTCGGACTCACACAGCGAGGGTTCCGATAAAACTATAATATTAGAAATTTAGAACGCAATAAATTGTCACGGGTACATTGCAACGGGGATGAGAAATATTGAAAATGTTTATTTCGATTAACTATATTTAAGAGGAGTTGCTAAACTTTAATTTAAATATATTGGCAAGTTAAGACCTAACTTAAATATTACGTGGTAATCTCAAAACTGTGTCATCACTCATCAATATTGATTCGGGCTTCTGCTAGCTACATTATCAGATTATGCCTCCTGTCAATAATATATGCTATTAGTGCTGAACACTCAGCACGGGAGCGAAACGCTTAAATGCATACCAGTTGATATTATTTTTCGCAGTAGTTCAAAATTTTGTAGATAGTTTCGAATTTTAAAAAGACCGGGCCAAGTGCGAGTCGAACCTGCACACTGAGCGTTTCGTACCATCCTACATTACTAGATTTGACGATTTTTTTTTATGTCACCAGTGGGCAAACGAGCAGGTGGGCCACCTGGTAGTAGGTGGTCACCACCGCCCATGACACCCACTGCCTTATGAGTGAAATAATTTGACACTAATAAGACAGCAAAGCGCGTTATCCACCCTGAGAACTAAGATGGTATGTTTCATATGCCGGTAATTTTACTGGCTCCCTTACCCTGTAAACCAAAACACAGCAATGCGAACACTGCTGCTTTACGGCAGAAAAAGGCAAGGGGGTGGTACTTCCCCAGACGGACTTTGCACAAAAGTCCTACCACCATCAATAATTTCAGTGGTAACAACAACTACTGTGATAAATATTGTTGAATCTTACTCGCCAAAACCGACCAATTGGTTTAAACATCTTTTAACTTCTAAAGTTTTAGCATTATTCTACTATTCCAAGTATGACACTGAATCGTATAAGTTGATCAACTTTCGAAAAGTAATAAACTGTACCGAATTCGCTACTGGCATTCGCACTCTGGATTCGTGTTTGATCGAAAGAGAACGTTGCCTAACCGACCTATGGTATGGATCTACGAATCTCCTACGAGTTTTTTTTTTTTTCGAACGTTGATCAACTGACGAGGAAATTGATCAGCTTACGACTCTTATTATTTTCCGGTAATATACAATGGTAAAATTGATTTTAGGATAGAGCTGGAACAAATAAAGTTCAAAATCATAAGCGTTTCTTGTATGGTGACCTTACTTTTAAGATATCCACTATAGTAGAAAATTTTAATCGCCCAGCTAATAGAGTTCAAAATATATACATCTCTTTAAAGGCAGGACGGACAGACTGCTGATATCGTCGACTAACTATAAGTACAGTTTACTTCAAAAGAATGTGGACGCCTGCGAAACTGAATTTGGGTTCAATCATGTCACCCCTAACGAAATTATTAAAGCCTTTAAAAGTATTAAAATGAAAACTACTGAGGACCTATGGGGAATGTCAGTAAAAGTCTGTAGTGCGATCATTGATACTATATCTCCATATTTAGCTGTTATATTCAATGATTGTGTCGATCATGGTACATTTCCTGACTTAATGAAAAAAAGTAAAGTAGTTCCATTATTCAAAGCTGGTGACAAAAAGGATCCCAGTAATTTTAGACCAATATCAGTCTTACCTGTACTTAGTAAAATTTTTGAGAAGGTCATACTCAATCAAATGCTTTCACACTTCAATAGAAATAACTTACTACATGACCATCAATTTGGTTTCACGAAAGGGCGCAGTACAACGGATGCCGGGACTGCACTTTTAAAATACATCTTTTGCGCGTGGGAAAAATCTGAAGATGCTATTGGTATCTTCTGTGATCTATCCAAGGCATTTGATTGCGTAGATCATAGCACATTGTTGCTAAAACTTGAACATTACGGTGTTAAGAATAATTCACTTAAACTACTTAGGTCATATTTGGAAAACAGGATTCAAAAGGTACAAGTAAACAGGACGAAATCACTGGGATCTGTTGTCAAAATTGGCGTACCTCAAGGGTCCATATTAGGGCCATTTTTATTCCTTATTTATATTAATGACCTTCCTTCTGTGGTGAAGAATCTGTCAAAGATTGTGTTATTTGCTGATGATACTTCATTAATATTCAATGTAAGTAGGAAATCACAAAATTATAACGAAGTCAACGATGCACTTGGACAGATTCATGCATGGTTTACTGTAAACAATCTAGTCCTAAACGCCAAAAAAACTAAATGTATTAAATTTGCACTACCAAATGTAAGGTCTACTTCACATATCATAGTATTGAATAATGAGCCATTAGATTTTGTAAATAGTACAGTTTTCTTAGGGTTAACACTAGACTCTAAACTTCAATGGGGCCCTCATATAACGGCTCTTTCTGGTCGATTGAGCTCGGCTGCATATGCTGTCAGAAAAATCAGACAACTTACTGATGTAGCTACTGCAAGGCTGGTTTACTTTAGCTACTTCCATAGCATTATGTCTTATGGCATACTGCTTTGGGGCCGAGCAGCTGATATACATTCAATATTCGTTTTACAAAAGAGGGCTATAAGAGCAATTTATTGCCTGAAGACTCGTGATTCCCTGAGAGAACTGTTCAAGGAAATTAACATTATGACAGTGCCATGCCAGTATATCTATGAAAATATAATGTATGCTAGAAAGAACATTCATCAATTACCAAAAATTTGTGACAGGCATAATTTTAATACTAGAAATAAGCATAAAATTGATCAACCATATACTAGATTAACTAAAGTCAATACATCTTTCGTTGGTCTGTGTATACGATACTACAACAAAATACCTGACAATATAGTGCAATTACCTGAGAGAAAGTTTAAAGAATGTGTAAAGCAAACGTTATGTAAAAATGCTTACTATAGATTGGATGACTATATGAATGACAAAGAGGTATGGTGCTCTGATATTCCAGCGAAACACAAGAAACACATTGTAAAAAGCCGACTCTTAAAGTAGGCCGTGCTGCAGTGGTTTCTTGCCGTTTCTTTTACGCTGCCATAGCACGATCCGAAACGGCGTAGACTCGCTCTATTTGCATTGTATTCTGCATGACATTCAATAAGTATTCTGTAAAGAATCTACATTGAATAAAATTATCTGAATCTGAATCTGAATCTACAAGGAGCCCGTTGGCACCTTTTCAGAACAGAACAGTAAATATAAGAAAAAATAATTGACTTATACCTAAAATAATAGGTACGTTGCAGAAGGTTCACTTTAACTGAACGGTGCTAATAAGCTTCCTGAGTTTAATTGGCGCCGAGCCAAGTCCGATCGCGTCGGCTGTCAATGTAATGTGGAAATAATTGGAAAGAAGTAACAGAAAGTGCACGATCTTTATTTGTGTAAAGAAAATTAAAATCTATTTGATTACTTATTCTTTTGAGCCTGAAATGATGATGCTTATCGGCAGGAGGAGTCTCCCTTGAAGTTGGTGAACCTTGTGAGCAGCCTCCCCGTCTTTTGGTTGTTTCACTTTATGACAGCATTGAGTAATGACCATTTTCAATACTCTGGCGAAGTTATTGTGTCACTAAACTCATCCTCTACTTCTTTTCTGACGATGTTTGTCTAGAGGCCACAGTAAATCATTATCAGAAACAAGAAGAGACCAGAGTCGAAGTTGACCAACGTGAAACAAGAAGAAGAGACCAGAAGTTGACCAACGTCATCTTAATAGATTTTTTAAATGTTAAAAGTGATCATCTGATGGCCATGGTAAGTGGTCACCACCGCCCTTGTCCTTATCACTGGCAAAATTTGACATTGATAAGACAGCAAAGCGCCTTGCTCACTGAGAACTAAGATGGTATGTCTCTTGTGCCAGGGTGGTACCCTACAAAATGATTCGATATTTAAACTCTGAAGCTTTGGCAAAACTGATCAGTATTGTCAAATTTGCCTTTTGATCCCTATAGCAGTCTTCCATAATTACAGGAAAATTTAAAATTTATGAAAAATGTGTTGAAGTTTATGCGAAATTTTGCCATATTGCGTAAATAATTACATTTTTGATTCCTTCAAGTTTTACATTGTGCTTCAGAGGTTAAAATCACAATTCTTACATTTCACACGTCGTCTGTGTCAGACAGCCAAGTCTCCGGAGACTCACCACACCAACTCACCATAGGTCTCCGTAAGATAGTGGAGATTGTCACATAACATATATTTATATCGTCACATACATACATACACACACACGCACACACACACACACACGCACACACACTAAAATTTGTATATAATAAGTAATAAGTGGCGTCGGTTCTGGTAGGCGCGGGCTGAAGCTGATTTGGGTTCGGCGGCTCTGGACCTGTTACTGTCTTTTTCTTTGACAAGGACAGCGACAGATCTGGACCTGTCGGGTTTGGTTTAGTGTTGGCCTGTGTCTGCCAGAATCGACTCCAGTAGCAGACTTAAGCTAGCTGTAAATCTTGTGTTATGTAACTTGGAGGAGCGAGGCATCCCCACTACAAGTATCTCTGATTACTTACAGGGAAGCCCCGGTATATGTATGTTTTCAGATTTACCTAAATAAAAATATTTTAATTTTATTTTTTTTAATTTTGTCAATTGACAGTCTCTATACAATAGTCGCATGATCAAACTGCGATCGATTGTTTATCGTTCAATACTTGATTCGTAGACGCGAGCTGCAAGTTTTATTACGAATATGTTGTATCAAAACCAAGTCTTTCGGTTTTGGGACGGAAATTATCTAAGTTGGGCCTCTGCCAGTACAGCGACGACTCTTACTACGAAGCAACCTTAGATAATGATGTGTATTGATAATAAGTTGAACTCAGTTCGTGGAAATATTCATAATTTTCAACGAATTTCTAATCTGACTCTTTTTTTCTCCTTATTCTATTGACGAAGTTATTAAAAACCTTTATCAAAGAATTTGTCACTATAAGAAATGATGTATGTATTTCGCAATGTCATACTCCGATATACCTTAGTAATCAATAAAATAGCGGCGCAGATGATTTATAACTACTATTTTCAACATGTCGACTTGTACAAACAGCACAGGTGTAAACACTAAAGGTACTAATTAAGAAACCTCTTCAACAAAACATGTCTTCAACATAATATTTACAATATTGTAATGATTCAAGCCACTTGTCATTTTTTATCCGGTAGCCAACTAGCGACTATAAGTCGATAAACAACTCTATTGCTTGTCGTTTTAAAAAATATCCGGACAAGTGAGAGTCGGACTCCCGCACCAAGGGAAGGGTTCTGTACCACTGAGGTGAAAATACCGTCTTAGTCAGAGACGCGTAGTCGCGTAAAAGTGTATTTAATGTGTGCGAGTCAATTCGCACTTGACAAGTTTTTATTATTTGTTGATATTCTTTTTTATTCTTCACCTCATGCACTAAACATGCCAATTTTCACGCTTGCAAGTGTTCCCGTTTTTACGAATTCTACGATACAGCTAAAACAAAAAATCGAGCAAAAATCGCCTAAAAACACGTTTGAGTAAGGAAACCGTCCTTATTTTTTGTTAAACTTGTGAAAATTTGCTGTGAAAATTTTAACTGTCTACCTATGACGTTCATGAGATACAGACCGCTGACAGACAAAGAGACGAATGGACATCGGTATATTAAGAAGGTCGCCCGTTTTTTCACCCTTTGGGTACGGAACCCTAAAAAGAAAAAAATACATTTCACTAACTGCTTGTCCCGGTTTCGCACGGGTTGCAAAAAAGATCTTCTTTTTACGACTTAATTACAACACGTGAAACTCAACTAGCCTTTATAATGTATCTTACAAACCTGTAAGTATGTGTCATAGTAGGGCACTATGACACCGCTTCGGTCTTCAATTGGTCTTAGCTAAGCAGCCAAGAAAAGAAAACATAATTAAATAAAAAACTTAATAAAAAAATAATAAAAATAAATCATAGAAACAATAATATGTTAATCCATAATAATAAACACATTATGTCTGCTATGTTTGTGTGTGTGTGACAATAATAATTTATTCTTCCATGTTATGAGAGAAAGATGAAAATGTACCTACAATTTATTAGACGATTATAAAATTAAATCAGTATAGGCTGCCAATCGTGCAATTAACCTTTACTTCAATTGATAAGTGATAACAATACCACTACGCTAGTTTTATACGTAAACGCTTCTGACAATTTTTTTTTGTCTGTGTATGATGCTCAAAACTTAAAGGTCAAACGATCAAGGCTGTTGGGAAGGTGCTTAGCCCCGGTTGGTACGAGCCGCTGAAATCGCGATCAAGCGTCAGTTCTACGGTCTACCCTCAAATTATAACTCCTAAATTGGAAATTGCTCGATTTTGGCGTCGATAAGCTCTCCGCCGTATTTTCTGAACGAAATTTAATTTAATTTGTTTTTGTTACAGGTAAGTTCTTCGCTTTCAAGAAGGTGGTCTATTGGCGTCGTTGATTGCTCTTTCTTTTCGATCACGAAAGTAGAGCTACGTCTGTTCAGACCGGAAAACTGATGGGTGATCGTTAGTGGATGACAACTAGAGCATTTTCGAGCTTCGGAAGGTACGTTTATAATCCCGGCTTCGTCAAGCCGTGTTAGAGGCCATAAGGTAGCTTAAGCTTACGTCGACTTCATGATAAAATGATAGCTAACTATAGCGGAGTTCACGAAATAGTCAGGTGTTTTGTAAACAAAATGTGTTAAGAATTTAGATATGTTTGACTATGTAAAACGATAGATTATAGTATAAAGTATTGTGGTTACAAACGTGCACCTTGGGTAATTGAAGATAAATCTTTTCTTAATTAAAAAATGTTTGTTTACAAAACACCTGACTCTTTCGTGAACTCCATTATGCTCCATGTCAGTTTTGAAATTCTCATTTAATAACATTACTCATGTAAAAACTTTAGCAATAACTATTCTGGATAGATCCAATGCACCTAATGAGAAATATTTTTCTTTTCGAATTACTTACTCTATTAATCATGAACCAGTAATCATGGACATGGACAGCATTGTCGGTGATGTAAAAGTAAAACCGTCTTCTCGTTTGACCATTTGTGACTTGAAAAATAATATAGTTAAAAAAAAAACAATTTTTTTCAACCCGGGTGTAAAGAAACTTTATTATAATGAAAGGCATATCAACTCTTACATGAAAAGACCTGATATATCCATACGAAATTACTGCTTTCTAGTAGTACTAAGGGTGACTGAGCTAAGCCGCGGAAAGACAGACAGACGGACATGACGAAACTATAAGAGTTCCTTGTTGACTACGGAACCTTAATGAAAAAGCTCATATGAAACTTGCAGCCAGTATCACGAGTATTCCACCTCTTTAACATCTCTACCTAATTAATACTAAAACTTCTAACATTGCCCTAACTTATCCCGCTATTAGTGGCTATTACCAATGGTTTTTCGGAGTCAGCTACCTAACCTAGAGGATTTGACGAAGGCACTGGTTTTTACACAGAGCGACTGCCATCTGACCTTCGCAACCCAGAGCGCAAACCTGACCCTATCCTAGATTAGGGTAAAGCGTGGCTAAACTAGCTGACAGAGTTTTCAAGCCGCCAAAGGATCTCTGACTTGGCTTAACGACTACTATCATGGACAGTACCCGGGACCAACGTGCCTTCCGAAGCACGGAAACACTCTTGTTGTTGTGCCACTAGCGGCTTTTTTTAAAATTTCCTTTACCACAGGGCGAAGTCATTGGCATCAGTAGGTACTTATAAACTTTTTTTTTGTTTTCTTTTGCTGTTTACGAGGTGCTTTGCTGCTGGGGGTAGAGGGCTCCGGGATTTATCGGGAGTCCTTAATGCCACTAGCGGTTATCCATCCGGGTTCTGACCACGGCTAACGTTGCTTAACTTTCGTGATCGGAAGGAAAGAGCTACTACCACTTGGCCACGAGCGCTTCTATACAAAATTTCTAACGTCTAATTTAAACTAACGCGACGTCTTGAAAACCCGAGCTTATAATCACATTATCGGCTTATACAAACAAGAGCTTAACTGAGTGTGCGTTAAAAATATTCCTCGAATCAATGTTATGCGTAATGGGGTCATCGCTCTGTAGCCTATAAGTACAAGGTAAACAGTAATAGCGATACAAATAGCTATGGGGACGAAACGTATTCACTATAGGCAAAGAATCGTTAAGTGATACTGACCTGTAGCTGCAATTCTGTACAGCTTGTTTGGAAGGCTTGCAAAGACTTTCTTCTTCTTTAACTTAAGAGCTAGGCTCTTGTTGGCGCAGCAAAGACTTAAGGATGTTAAAATGATATATGACGATTTTCTCATGACGACTTCCAATAAACAATTTTGAATCCCTTGGCTTGGGTGTGTGTCAGTTGTCATTTGTTTGTGTGTGTGTGTTGTGTGCATGATTGTGCGCGTCTACCCTTCATGGCGGTGCTAGGTTTGTATGGAACGGCCAAACATTTTCACATTTTTCTAAAGGAATATTTTTCAGTTTATGGTTTCATATGATCTGAGGAAAATTCAAGAAATTTTGCATGATGAAAAAAATAACCCTGTTGACTATTTTCGAAACATCATACTCTTAATTTTTCTCTCTCACCGGCTCAGGAACCAAAAGAAAGTCTTGGCCTACAATAGCTAAATCCGCCGATTATGCACCTTGTCACGCCGCCATTCACGATATTTGTATGGCGTTCAATAAGTAGTAAGAATTTACATGAATGAATCTGAATCAGCCCGTAGTGGCCCGTACCCACCGATACAAGCTTACCTGATCAATATTTAGTTTAGCGGTCTAACTTATCCGGTTGCAGACAAACCATGAAACACTTCCGCATTCACAGCAGCGGTGGCGGTGCATGCATGCTACCCCCCCGTCCGAGAGATATTAAAGTGCCGGGGGTTGGGGGGCGAACACCCCCAGTCCTTCGCAACCTCCCTGTTCGCACCGACTGACTAATTTCCGACAGAAGTCTCCATCGCCGGCTTCAGTCTTTATTGCGTTTAAAAAAGAAGTTCAATTTAAAGGGATTGATAGTTATTGGATAAAGTTAGTTACTAGAATAGGTTCATCATCACATCCCATAAAAACATCCAGAGTATAAAAAGGAGGGGAAGTTCCATAGTTACCATGCTTGTTAGCATTGCGGCTGGCGCCATGGACCGCGGTTGTTGGTGACCACAGTATGTTAGATGGTACGATACACCGAGGAATACGGCTGCCCATCCTCCGGTTTACTAACCCTTAGTCGCCTCTTACGTTACGACACTCACGGGTAGAGATGGGTTGGTACTATACTTTGCTGGCACCACCCCGCCTCCTACCCGCCTAGGTTAGGTTATTATAAAATAATATGATGCTATAGTCCAGGGAAATTATTATTTGACCTAGAAGTAATTAAGTATGGCTGTTTTTTCTCGGATTCTTGTTAAACAACTAATCTCTCCTATTAATGTATAATTATTAAAATCGTATGACCCCGGGAACATATATTTTTATTTATACTAAAATATTAATGCAATCAATCGATAAGCATTGTTAATAGAACTATAATCATAGGTAGTTTACCTAAAAATTAAAATGTTTTCCCATTGGAATTGCTGAAATTCGGAGTTGCAGTAAGGTAATAAGTTAACTCGAAATTGCACTTAAAGGATAATATGTAATGGAAGTAAGTTTAATGTTTTACTTCTTAAATACAAAATTAAAATGTCAACTGTAATGATAAACTTTATTTTTAAATTTTTCGGTTTAAAATGTATTTTTCGTCATCTTCCCTATATTTTTTTTCTTTAATACTATTTTACATATATGTATTTAAGCTTAATTTTGTCAATAATAATAAAAAAGACATCTATATTTACTTCAAACCCACTCATATAAAAGTTTCTAAATACCCTGGCCTACTAGTTGTAGAGGGTAAACAAATCATGAAATTGAACTTCTTTCAACAAGTCGAATTACGAAAGTAATAAATACTGTCCCCGTAGTGGATATTGTATGGGATGTATTTTCTTGAGGTTTTTTGCGTTGATCTTTTTCAAATAATTCCCGTGTTTAATTGATCTACTTCCAATCTCTGATAGGCGAACATAGAACATATCTTTTAGTGGAGATGTTATATTTTCTCGTAGTTCCCGTTGTCCTTTATTTTCTCGTTACGTACCCACTATGATGGTATAAAAATACCGTTTATTATAAATGTTTTCAGATGGACTTAAAAGCAATACCTATAAATCCTCATCGTCTTGAAATAAGTTCTGTACCCTATTTGTCATCTGATTTGGCAGTTAGGAAGATTTTTGGAGGGAAACTTGGAGTCGAAGGTCACTGGCTGAATTACCAACTTATAAATAGGATCTCGAAAAGGAAGAAAGGAAATTAAGTAAAAGCGAAACTTCGTGAGCTTGATAAAATGATTCCAGATTATCGGGGACTGCGAAAATTCCTAGAAGAGTAAAAATAAATAATTCCTTCTAAGGTTATAGGACAAGACACTTCTTTTTTTCGTCGTATAATATTGTTGGATAACTGAAACAAATCATGTACATGTTATGTTGTTTAAATTTATACGAGTACAATACAATCGTAATAGTATTGTAATATTTTTATGAGTAAAATATTAAATATTTGAGTAAAATGTTAAATATTGTAAAAAAAACCTTTTTAGTCATTCCAAATGACTTCAAGTAAGGTAGATGAAGTTTGCTGAACTTTTATGTTATATCAGGCTTAACGTTTTTATCGCCGTTTTTAGCGGAGGGAAAGTAAACTACTACATGTAGCAAATTTTACTCATAAAAACATTCCTTTATTTTTAAAAAGAAAAATAACTGTACTCAAAGATTTAAGAAATTACACTTGCCACACCCAGGAATCGAATCGATAGTAACGAAAAACAAATTACATCCTGTACTTTTACAGTAGCAATCGATAGGGCCTAGCATCAAAAGAATCAATTCTATTAAATGTGGTATCTTAAATTGAAGGAAGGTTATCATCTGCCTCCATCATCGTCATATCATTATGTCATATCATTATCAGCCCATATGGCTGATAATTCTTATGACTTTATAGCTTTGTCTTGTCCCACATTCTTCTTCTTCAAATTTAAGAGCAGGGCTCTTGTCTGTGGAGTAATCGTCACTTTGTGCGGTTTTGTGTCAGGTCCTTGACTTCCTGGTACGACACGACCTCAGCTTTTTCCTTGACTTGGTCAATGTACGCTCGTCTTGCTCGTCCTCTCTTGCCCTCTATCTTCCCCTCCAAGATGGTTTTAAAGAAGTTGTCATGTCGCACCAGGTGTCCAATCATCTTTCCTCTTCGGTTGGTGATAGTTCCCAATAAGGTTCGCTTCTCTCCAACCATACTCAGCACTTCATCGTTGGTATTCTTTTCGGTCCAGCTTATTTTCATCATTCTCCTCCAGCACCACATTTCAAATGCTTCAAGTTTCTGTCTTTCTTTCTTAGTAAGAGTCCATGTTTCACTACCGTAGAGAGCAATGCTCCAGATGTATGTTTTTATAAGTCGTTTTCGATTCTTGCATAAATTGTCCCACATAAATTTAAGTTATTGTTTGATTGCGTTGGCTTCCTTAAATTTATACGTATACATAATATCACGCCTCTTTCTTTTAATTTATATGATACCACGAAATACTAATAATTGATGTAGAGATACTTACATTTATCAACAAATGAATAAAAATAAAGCAACCTCTCATCTACTACTTTTGAAATAATTAACTCCCTATCATATCAACAATATAACTGTCTTATAAATTAACTTTCTGTGCACACCAAAACGCGTAATCTAAAAGCTCAAATTATTAGTAAAGCACCTCTGCCGTGAAATTTGGTCCACCTTACCGAGAAACGTATAACAAACGTTTTCGGCGATTAATAATACGAAAGCCGCAAGTTCTCCGAAAGGCTTACGTTAGTTGAGCCCAGAGATATATCGCGGGTTGAGGTATGCCGTCGGATTTAGGGTTACTGTATCAAAATTTAAAAATATTTCTAAAATCCCCGACAATTTATAAGAAACAGCTTCTTTGCTAGTAAAAGTAGCTAAAAGGCTGTTACGTAAAATTCCAGTCCATCTGTTTTCTTTTATTCTTCTTATTTGTAAAATATTTTCCTATGTTATCAAAATACAGATAATTGACAAGTTTCTAATTGGTAAATTCTAAAATGTCGATAATCTATCAAAACTTACTGCTGCCGTGTAGCCCATGTTTCAAGTGGTACAAATAGATGATCCAACTTCTGGAAGACGTACACTGCGGTACAAGTATTTCTCTGTGTTTACTTTTTTTTCTGCTGCCGAAATTCGGCAAGAAGAAAAATTCCAATAAAATCCGGACGGAACCCTCAAAAATGTGTGATGAATGTGATAAATCCAGATTCCAGATGTATGATAACCCTAGTCGCTTTGTCGTATCCACCGCTCTTACAAATAAACCAGTTTCTAAGTAAACAAATTAAGTACCACTTACATGATGCTATCGCTGTGTGAACTTGTCGTTTCGTTTATTATACTAATTGTCAAGGAATGAGGGACAGTTTTCCGAAAATAACTTTTAGGTAATGAAAACAAATCTGCATACAAAATCACAAACTTGATTGGACAGATTGTATGAAGATGCCAATTTTTTTTGTTAGTTTCATTCAATGAAAGTTGGTAAATTTCCCTTAAAGCTTAGAAAGCTGTCCCTTACACTTTGTGTCTATGATGTGAGAGAGAGGGTACATCAAAAATCAAAATAATTACATGTAAATGAAGTAAAATTTTTCTGTGTCATTTTATCTTCTGTAATTTTTTTTCTGATTATTTTACACCATCAACGTAATGTCCTATAGTTTGAGAAATGAGGGAAATTGGATGGAAAGTTCTAAAGCAGAAAGTTTGACTTCGGAGCTCTGAGTTAGGAGGTAAACATGCTAAAAGTCCTGGACCATCTTGGAAGCGCGTTTTAAATGGGGGGGCACAAAAAAGGTCCTGTTTTTTAGCTTTTCGGTCTAGCACTAAATTAATCTGCATAAAATTCTCTAAAAAAAAACTTACAAATTTTCACTGAAACCAATAGGTACTTTAAAAGATCTTGACAGGGGAAAATGGGCCAGTATAAAAATCTTAATGTATGGGAATTTAAACAAAAATGATCCCTTATTTCACCCTCTTGGAAGATGTGATTGGGAAAATCCTTTCTTAGTGGGTGGTTTCTAATTACAAGAAACCTTGGTACAAAATTTCACATAGCTATAGCGGTTACGGCTCAGCGTTGTTGTTGATTGCTGAATCAGTTAGGGCATGTTCTTAGATTTTTCATATTTGCCCATTTTCACCTCTCAAGATCTTTTAAATTAATAATTGTTATAAAAAAAAAAAATTTTGCAACATCTTTTTTGCAGAGAATGTTTACCTCCTGACTACTCCAAATAAAGTTCTGAAGTAAAATTTTCTGCTTTCAAATTCAAGTCAAATTTTCTGCGTGTAACGAAAAGTTGTGATAATACTGAAGGATGTGAATCTGCCAATGTGACTGAACAACTTTTCCCGAACCTTTGACCTCCCATACAAAATTCGCTATCAGCTTATGCAATTTCTATGGAAAAATTGGGAAAGTTGTTCAGTTTCATAAGCAAATTCACACCCTTTAGTATTATCACACCTTTCCGTAACACGCTGTATAATTATCTCCCATCAGAATTGCACAGCAAAAACACCACGAGTCACCACGGCTATTAGAGTTGCGGCTGGTGCAATTGACCGCGGAGGTTGCAGTATGAAGGTGCGATACGCAGAAGGACAATGAAACCCATCCTTCGGTTCAAGACTGCATACAAATTTTATTCTTAGCCACCACCACACGGAATATTCATACAATACTTAATAACTATTCATTAAAGTTTAAGCCATGACGCTTATAACAAATTTGAGTGTTTTATTGTATGACTGTATGGGTGATACATTTTATCGAATAAATCAGCGTATAGAAAGGACTAGTTTCAAAAGGAATTTGAAAGCTCGCTTAGAATTCAGTTTGTAGAGTTTAAGTGAAAAGTTCGACTGAGTATTTGAGACGTGGCTTAAAGTTTTTACCTAGTAAGCTTGTTAGGATGTGTATGTTGACGACATTTTGATAGAAGCTCACTTAGATAACATTTTTAAGAAGCGATTATTGCATTTGTAGACCTTTGGCTTAATTTTAATATGCTAATAGGAACGTAAAACTGAACAACAGTCCCTATGAAATATAGGTCGAAAAATAAGATACTCGTATTTTGTGGCTTTCTCTTAATCGTGCTAAAAGTGGAATTTCTATGGAACAACATTAATTTTTCCTCGTTTTTCGATATGGTTCTATGGAAAAGTTGTTCAAATTTATGTTCTATACTAAAATTTGGTCAGAGGACTCAGAGGTCCGAAAAATAATTGTAAAGTAACACTTGAACTATGTCATCATAACATCCCATGAAACGTCGACTGCCAGTCAGGTAGCTTCCTCCTAAATTCCAGCAAATACAGTTTGTAGTTTTGTAGGGGTAGTAACGTAGTCACTACGCTTGTAAGCGTTGCGGCTGGCACCGTGGACCGCGATTGTTGGTGACCGCAGTATATGTATGGTGGTACGGTACACAGAAGGACGCTGCTGCTCATCTAATTTATAATCCCCTAGTCGCCTCTTACGACACCCACGGGTAGAGATGGGTTGGTACTGTCATACTGTGCTTAGCCGGCACCACACGTAACGCTTGAACTAATCTTATGTAAATTAACGATCAGTCAAGTTTCCGAACAATTTCACGGTTAAAATCAGTAGCTTAGGCATACAAGGTTTTATGTTTCATTCCAGTTCTATGTAACGTAGCACCTTGTTATTCATACATAGACTTAGAAATTGTTGAAGATATAGAGCACATATAGAGCAAATCCAGCCATGGCCACAGCCTGATCAGAGGCAGACAAATGCTTGGCCATTACTCTTCGAGTTTGGAAATATTGCTCTTCACGTTCTAGTAAGCAAGCTCTGGCTCTGTAGTTACAGCAGGATTGGGTAGATGGCGATAAGAGTCGCGTAGAATCTGATGGAAATTGTATGTCGTAATATTATTATTATAGAAGTAGGTAACTGTGCCCAGGACTTCGTTCGCGTGTTATTTGGAAACAGTGTACACAAATAACTGGACTGATTCAAACAGGTTTTTAAATTTTTAATATGGCTTACTTTCGTGCAACATACTTCATTGCAATCGGTTTAAATATTGATTTACTTGAATTGTCAAAGAAATATTCAGGAATACCTTTTTTGTGTGTAAAAACTGACTAAAAATTACGACAGACTGGTTTTGCTGGGGATTTTTTTCTCATAATAATATGCGGTTAGTAATGATACAATTCTATTAAATTCAAAATCCTTTATTTTATCTTTACGGTCTTGATTGACATTTATTTATTTCTAAAGAGTATTTCACCATTTCACCCCTTATAGCACCACAACATTCATCAGGTGGCCCGTTTGCTTACTAATTAATGAAGAAAAAGAAGACTCTTTATGAATATTGGTTATTAATTTAGGTACTTAACGTTTGTTAAATGTGTTTTGTTTATTAACACATCTTTGAGCATCGCTAACCTTCTAATTGAGCTAATCAAACGTTAATTTGGCGAACCGAGGCCCATCTGTTCTGTAGGTTCATATTTTTTTACATTGACCTACAGAGTGTACTTGTAGTACACCCAACAGCACTCCAATAGAAACACTTTCGACTTTATGACATGGTAATAGAGTTTCAAATGTTTCCACCGACAGTAGGCCTCACGTCAGTGGTAATACTTTGACTTTGAGCGGGTCTGGTTTCTTTTATTACCGCTTAGCTGCTGTGCCTCGTTCAACTCAGCTGAAGTTGTAAGTGGCCCGTCCACATAATCGAAAGGAGAGATCTTTCCCCAGCAGTGGGGTAAAATAGGATAACTGAGAAAAAATTGAGCTATACAAAGTTAGGCAACCTTGACATGCCCTTTAAAGTCCAATTATGTTTTTCTAATGATGATTACTCGGCCACAAGTTATCACTCCTCGTGCCAAGGAAGCTATTAAAACCATATGTTATATAAGTTTTTATTTACAACTTTTTTCTCGCTGAGATCGGCAACGGCAATCACCGTGATTGATTGATGGAGTGTTTGTTCGTTTGTCCTCACTGCACCGGCCGACGATCGAATATCCGGTCTGCTGCAACGGCAGACGTCATCATAGTACGTGTATAGGTAAATAGCACAATATTGTGCTCCATGGTAAATACGATGCTTGATAAGATGGCCTACTTTTTTTTTCTGGAGTCGCCGCTGCTATTTGTTTTAACGATTATGTAGGATGTATAGTAGTACCGCCTAAATGAGTCCTCGCCCGCGGGGTACAAGGGCAGGTGCGGGGGGCGGATGCACGTAGAGAATGAGAATGCCCCGCCGCCCGCCGCCGCCCGCACCTCTTTCGTTCCCCCTTTGTCGTCTTACCCCCGCGCCCCTGTACCCCGCGGGCGAGGACTCATTTAGGCGGTTTATTTATAGATTCATTATCAGCTCAGCGAAAAGGCATGCCTAAGGATCTCCACAACGTACGCACAGCAGCAAGCACGTAGAAGCAAAACCAGTATAAGCTGAACCAGCGCTACGCTACAAATGACCGAAACCAGAGACCCGCTCAAGGTCATTTTGAGCGGCCGTGACCCGTGTGTACCCCTAAGCTAATTTTTGCTTGCACTCGAAAATATAAAAGCACTCTTTAGCCCCTTCCTGGTGACCTTAAATGAATAAATAAAATTTGTTTGCAAACATTCGAAGGGGAAGGCTTGGGCGAACATTTTAGGACCAAATTAGTGAAAAGGCTTCTTCTGGGCAAGCTCGTTCCATCATCGACATCATCTCTGCCCTCAGGGTTAGATGGAAATCAAGAGTAAACCCATCGACTATAAAAAAAGAATAAAGTCCAGGCCAAATATAGGCCAGGTTAAAAGTACCCCAAATAGACGAGCACGTATGAAAGGGTTGATGAAAGTGGAGGAGCGAGGGAAGTATGTCAAGATCGTAGCAGGTGGAGGGGCTGTGGTCTCTGCTTACCCTGACGAGAAAGAGGCAAAATCAAATCCAAATGTTCTTTATTCATTACAGGATATTACTAATCTCTTAATGACGTCAGTCACATTCACGTCGCTTCACTAACAAAGTATAGCGCCAGGCGTAAACAATTGAAATAAAAGACAATAACAATTCATTTACTTCGGATGGTTTTCATAGATTTGTTATCAAGTTGGCTGGTACTCGTAAAACATGTAGAGATTAAGGCTGCTTTTCCACCAGTGCTGTTGGAGGGAGCTAAGTTGTGAGCTGAGGGAGCTAAGCTGTGAGCTAGTAAAATTCTAACCAATAGGAATGCGCTATTTTCCTAGCTTGCCAACTGCGCTGTCTAGGTTCGTTAGTATTATAATAATCTAAGATTTTAAAGCTTGAAAACTTTGACAACTAATAGGTTGTCGCATTGACCTGGCTGGAATGAATCTTGCTGGTTTGCCCTTCGTGTTGCAGAGGTCAGATTCAGATAATTTTATTCAATATAGATTCTTTACAGAATACTTATTGAATGTCATGCAGAATAGAATGCAAATAGGGCAAGTCTACGCCGTTGCGGATCGGTCAGATGGCATGAGTTGCTCTGTGTAAAAACCAGTGCTTTTGCTCTCGAGGCCCAGTGATTCTACTCATGAAATAAAGCAACTTTCCCGAAGAAAAAATATTTTGCTCGATAATTTTTTTTTGCTCTCCCATACAAAATAATTCGATTACGTGACCACTTTCCTAATAAAGTAATAAATTTTTTAGGAGTAATTTTTTTTTTCTACGTGAAAGTTGCTTGTTATCATGAGTAGAATAACAAATTCACAATCAGCTTTGGGAGCAAAACCAATGAAATTTTAGAAAATGATGAGAGGGAGTTGAATTGACAGGGATGCTGCACCGACAAGAGCTAGCTCTTAAATCAAAGAAGATAATGCTAGTGCAGCGATTGATGAATGATGCTTGCTTGTATAACAAATTATGAAGATGTATGAATGTTTGTAAGCACGCGCGGCGCGGTGTAAGAGGAACGCGCACGCGCATCCTGTGCGCACCGTTATGTGATCGCGTGGACGTGCGCGCTTGTTATCCGCGCAGGAGTGTATACTTATTATTACTTATAAAAAATATTCGGTCCTAACTAAATCCTCGTAGTGCACATATCTTACTATTTTAAAGAGTTGTTTGGAAAAGTTTTTCAGTGTCATGGTCTAGACACTGAACAACTTTTCCCAAGGAACATTGGTCGAAACATGAAAAAAAATCTACTTCTGAAAGAAACTGCATCAGTATCTTGTTCCGTTTTATGGTCTAAGTAATATTAACTCAAACTCAAAATATTTTATTCATTGTTGGATATTAAAATCTCTTAATGACGTCAGAAAAACTACATCTATTCTAAAATTATCTGCACTGTTATATTAGGACCCTATAATATGTGAATGTATATCATCTATACGAAAATCACATCATTTTCAAGTCCCCCCGTACTATACCTATGTATGTATGTATTTCCGCGTCTATCGATTTAAAAAAATATGTTATTATTGGTAGACATTTTACAGAAGGTCATCATATTCCAAACTAGGCAAAGCCAAAGACAGATATACATACATAAATAGATAAATAACATCCAGTCAGACCAATGCTCCAAACACATTGAGACAAGGATCTTTTGGCATATGGATGACAGTGACAGGAGGGCGCTCCTGTCATATATTTTGGACGAAAAGCGTCATATTCTCTAAGCAGCGGCGTTAGATCCAATTTTAGGGATCCCGCACACGACCGAGAATCGGTGACCGATTTTTTGTCGGCATCCCGCTCTGACGTGTTATCACCTGAATCTTCCGTCCTTGTCCTGGCCGATAATCGCCCACCGATTCTCGGTTGTGTGCGGGAGCCCTTAGGCGTAAGCCAATAGAGCCATGCCACTTTTCATTCGATTTGTCAAAATAAGTTATATGCCGTTGGTGACGAAAGCACGTGGATACTCGTATAACAAATCTAGATCGTGCTGAAAAGTCCTCCTGCATCGTTACGCCTAAATAAAAACAAACTCACACATACTCATCATCTTTATATTATCGCATGGGTTGTAAGATCGCTGGCCGACCTTACTATCCCTAGTATCAGATTTGTTGAGCCGCCACAGGACTCTTAAATGGCTCATAAACGACTATACTTTCGTAGAAAGTAACTGGGACCAACGCCTTAACGTGCCTTCCAAAGCACGAAATCATCTTACTATTCGGATGCTGCAATGTCCTAACCGAACTTAGGAATCTGAGCGATTTTTGTTTGAATGTGTCCTCACCGGGAATCGTACCCAGAGCCTTTGGATCGAGAGCCAAAGCCCTAACCAAACTTGGGAATCTGAGCGATTTTTGTTTGACAGTATCCTCACCGGGAATCGTACCCAGAGCCTTTGGATCGAGAGCCAATGCCCGAACCAAACTTGGGAATCTGAACGATTTTTGTTTGACAGTGTCCTCACCGGGAATCGAACCCAGAGCCTTTGGATTGAGAGCCAATGCCCTAACCAAACTTGGGAATCGGAGCGATTTTTGTTTGACAGTGTCCTCACCGGGAATCGTACCCAGAGCCTTTGGATCGAGAGCCAATGCCCTAACCAAACTTGGGAATCTGAACGATTTTTATTTGACAGTGTCCTCACCGGGAATCGTACCCAGAGCCTTTGGATCGAGAGCCAATGCCCTAACCAAACTTGGGAATCTGAGCGATTTTTGTTTGACAGTGTCCTCACCGGGAATCGAACCCAGAGTCTTCGGATCGAGAGCCAAAGGCTGTAACAACTAGACCACAGAGGCTGATACACTCAAAACTCACTTTCACGTTATAATGTTTGAGAAGTATTGAGGATGTTGATCTTTAGATTTCCTACCGTAACTTCCTTCCATTTGTAACAAAATCTTAAGGATAGTTAGACGAAAATTATTGTATCTAATTCGGTACGTTCTAATAAATTCAGAGATCTCTGTTTTCCTTGAATGTCTATTTTGGCATCTTTCATAATTATATTTCAATATAAATCAAAAATAGCTCCATCGTAAATCGTTACCTGTTCGATTTATCATGAATGAGCAAATATACCGAAAATTGATGCTATCAACTTGATTTCCGGTCAACGATTCGAAAGATTCATTTATTTTCATCTATAGAGTTCCACCCACACACAATTAACAAGAAGAATATGAGAACTGATTATTAAAAAAAATTATTTCGGTCATTATGGCTGCTTTTCCACCATTGCTGTGCGAGGGAGCTAAACTATGATCTGTGAAAATTTTGACCAATAAGTTTGTGCCATTTTTTAGCTTAAACCATGCTACGGAAGGCACGTTAAGCCGTAGTTCCTGACTATATCGTAGGTAGTGGTTGTCAAGCTATGTTAAAGTCTGTTAGGCGGCTTGAAACATCTGACAACAGGATTGGTAAAGCTAACCATTGGAATGATGACGCCCATACGATAACTAATTAGCTACTGATGAGCCAACGTCTCATAACGTCTGTAAATCGTATTAAAATATATCAAATCAAATGCCATATTATGCAATTGTCACATCTGTATTGATATGGTGTTTAAATCTTGTTGGTAAGTGGTGAATTCCGTCGTATACTGTCCTGCGATGCATGTCAATGATCTCTTGGACGGTCGTTAACCCACTGCACATTAAACACAGCTTTTGTTCACTTTTTACACAAATTACACACTGATACAATCAACGATTATAATGACTTTGTTTGCTTACCCTTCCGTACCACACTTTACTCCTTTTAGCACCTATAAAACAGCCATTTTCGAGTCCATTTGAAGCTCTTTTTTTGTCTATGCGCATCGGAATAAAACTGAATCTATGTTCGTTTCATTGAGTTCTGTCACCCGTCGGCGTTGTGAATCCACAATACGTTTCGACATTCTGTTTATCATTCGAATGGAGCCAATGCCGACCAAAGCGGCAGTAGGTACAAGTATTGTTTCACAAACTACGTCCGTGCCCAATCGTGTATCAAGTACTTTGCTAGTGATCAGTCAGCTCATTTAATTTAGTACACGTTTGTTACACGAACCGTGAAACCAACTAAATGTAGCGCTTGGGAATATGAGACGGCTACGTCCACAAAACGTTATCGATGATGTAGGTATAGTAAGTATAATATTCAGGTAAAATTACGTTATGCAAATCAAAACCCGACCAGTATACATTGGGTTTTTGATGTCGCATGTGTTAATTTAAAAAACTATGTATACGAGTAGAGTGAAGAATAAAAGAGTGGTGCGTTCGAGTTCTGTGCGATATCGGGAGCGCTCTGTTGTCAGTACCAGGGTACCAGCAACGCATAGGCGATCGGCAGAAGTTCGCAGGTCAAGGCGGTTCGCACCGCCAACGCCGCGAGGGTCGAGGACCGCACAGCGCCACCCGTCGCGCTTGAGGTAGGTCCCGTTACTCCTCCCGGCCCATATACTCCTGGTACTAGCCACAGCTTTTTGTTACAAAAACGCTTTCTGCGGTAAACTGTTCAAAAGTTGAATAACCCGATCGATATGCACGTTTTAATAAAAGGTGATGTTACGCTTCAAAACGGTCGGCTGTAATTGGAAATGAAGAGGTTCATTACAGCAAATGGGTCCGGTAACCGTGTGTGGTTGTTTGTTGCGTGGTGGCGTGGGAAAGGCGAGCAGAGCGCTCGAGGTAGCTTATCTTGAAATATCGCCGCTGACAACACGAATCGCGACCGAATCGCCGCCGCCGTGGAAAATAAAGGCTCACGGCCATTAATTTCATTTAATCGGCATTTGCGGTTTCGACGAAGAAACGTTTATAGACGAATAAATATCTACAATAAGTTATGATAGAGTTTCATTAGCTCATTTTATCGATTTTGATTTAATTTCGTTTAAACACGCCGAACTTACAGCGTACTATTGATTGATATCTATTTTTATAGTTTGAATCCCCGCCATCTTGCAAATTGTTTAACGAAACCCTGAAGTAAATTTGGTACACCACATCTATCTACCTGCTATGTCTTGACATACTTCCCTTCTTCTACATCAACCCTTATATACA
Organism: Athrips mouffetella; assembly: GCA_947532105.1. Taxonomy (NCBI): domain Eukaryota; kingdom Metazoa; phylum Arthropoda; class Insecta; order Lepidoptera; family Gelechiidae; genus Athrips; species Athrips mouffetella. Next base: position 20,405,741 of record OX383968.1, on the reverse strand, counting down.
CACTCGTCGGTTTATGGTACTTTTTACCAGTATATGTATGTTTTTACGACTTAAAGAATCTGCTGATGAATTTTAATACCTCAGATACTCGATTTAGATTAGTTTACAAGTTTTAACAATCCACATTCGATTCGCCTATCAACGATGACATCAGTCAACACTAATAAAAATGCATCGGTACGGGAAATCTGATACAACACACGATTCAGAATTGATTTATTGCACGATTTTGATTTGCAGTTAAACGCCACATTGAACTTGGATATTTCAAGAATGTTGTTGTTTATGCATGCAGTGGTTATTTTTGTTCGATTATTTTGTACGTTCAGTATTTATTTATAGTTTTATACTGAAACTTTAATATACAAGTAATACTATTTTCATGTTGTGTTAGAAAAAGAGTTGCGGCACGCCACGTGGTGCACCGCATGGCGTCGGTTTCTCTGCTCTTCTTAAAAATGTATGAAGAGCAGAGAAATAAAAAGACGTTGCACCGAACGACGCGCCATACGGTGCACCACGCGGCGTGTCGCACGTCTTCTGTCTGGCCTTCGCCTTAGAGCTTTGTTTGTTTGCACAAAGTAAAATAAAATATTGAAAAACCACGAAAGAAATGATGTTTAGTAAACAAACAACCTTAAGTTTAAAAATGTGGATATGTCTATTAGTCGTGTGTGACGAGTTCAAAGTTTGTACAGTCAAGAGCACATCAAACTTGACACATTGGACTTTGTACCGTTCTTATTTTAATGGACGTACGGGCTAGAATCGCACTGCGAGTGTCAAGCTTGACCCGTCGTTGACTGTAGCTTTAAAATTATGTCCATTATTTAACGAGTTATAAAAAAAAGAATCTAGCTATGTGAATCAGGAAGCACTAAACATGGCTGTTTACTGCCGTCTAATAAAATAGAGTAATGTCTATTAAAGATTCAAGAAATTGACTGGCGAGCTTCCAAAAGCTACTCTTAGTATTGCAAGTCTCATGGAGTTTTTCGTATTCATTCATAGCTCTTGCTATAAATTTGTGTAAAAGTTGCTACATTTACAAGCCCAAGCAAGATCAGAGAGTAGATAATTTAGGCGGTGTTGATCTGATTTGATCACTTACTTCAGGAGGCCCATCTGCTAGCAAAATTATCGAATGCATTGCTCGCTGAATGATTAACATCAAAAGGCAATGACAAGGTTTTAGACACTAGTTCCATGACTAAATTCAGGATGTTCTAAATGAAGGCCAGTTTAAAAATACCCTAAACCGACGAGCGTGTCTGAAAGGGTTGATGAATGTAGAGAAAGCGAGGGAAGTATGTCAAGATCGTAACAGGTGGAGGGCTGTGGCCTCTGCCTACCCGAACGAGAAAGAGGCGTGATATTATGTGTATCTTCTGTAACACCATTTTTAGCCTTTACATGAAACATCCAACTACCTCATGTGTATGACATCATCATAGGTGCAGATAGTTAGATATCTTTGTTACGCCTCATCACGCACGAAATATCAGGAGATATTTGGTTGTCCAATTTGTGGAACCAAATAAAATGAGTGATCACACCTATCTAAATTCAAAGACTAATTCGGTATATATTGCTCGTCGAAGTAAGGATATTGCAATTAACATAACCAAGCCTCCCAGCAATGTATGCCGAATTAGTCTTTGAATTCAGCTAGGTGTGATCGCTCCTAAACATCCATCATAGATTTCGGACCTCCTTATTTCGCTCGGAAATGAAATCGTGCTAATTTATTTTTAGAGAAATCTCTCTACGCCGGTGTCTATCGGTCGCACAGCAGTGACGAGGAGACATCCAGGCTCTTTGAACAGCTAATGGAGAAGGCGGATTGTGCCCAACAACGGTACCCAACAGCGCAGCTTCATTTTCTGGGGGACTTTAATGCCCACCACAGCGAGTGGTTGTTCCCATACCAGAAAACTGACCATGCTGGGAGAGAGGCGCGCAAACTAGCACTGTCGCTAGATCTCACCCAGCTGGTGAATGTTGCTACACGGGTGCCAGACGTTGACGGACACACGCCCAATTGCTTGGACTTGCTGCTGACCACAGATCCGGACAGGCACTCCGTGTCGGTATCAGCCCCGCTGGGAACATCCGACCACTGTCTGGTGAAGTCCGTGTCGATTATCTCTCCTCCGGATGATAGCCCAAGAGGCACGAGGCGAGTTTGGCGATACGAGTCAGCAGACTGGGATGAGATGCGGCACTTCTTTGCGTCCTACCCATGGCAGCCAGTGTGTTTTTCTTCGGGCGACCCCACCTGTTCAGCTGAAGCGGCTGCAGATGTGATACGGCAGGGAATGGAATACTACATTCCATTCTCCGATATACCGCTCGGTCACAAAGCCCGACCTTGGTTCAATGCAGACTGCGCTCGCGCTGAGGCTCGAATGCAGTCTGCATACCAAGCCTGGGTTCAAGCCCGTGACCGCAAAGTTCGAGCTCGGCGGGTTCGCGCGAAGAAAAGAGCACTTATTGCTGCTGCAAAGTCCTGCAAGCGGGTGATCCGGAAGGCCCGTTACGACCACGTCAGTCGCATAGGGACCAAACTTGCATCCTACCCCTCTGGTAGTAAACAATTTTGGTCCCTTTCCAAGTCAGTCGATAACAACTTCTGCCGTCCTACATTACCTCCCCTGCTGAAACCAGACGGGTCACTAGCCCACTCCGCAACAGAGAAAGCAAATTTATTTGTATCTCTATTTGCGAGCAATTCTTGCCTAGATGCAGACTCTAATCAGCCACCGACGATTCCTCGCTGTGATTCTTCGATGTCGGAGATCACAATACACTCAAAAGAGGTTCGTAGAGTACTTCGAAGTCTAGACGTGAACAAAGCTAGCGGTCCTGATGGAATACCAGCAAGAGTCTTGAGGAACTGTGCGCCTGAGTTGTCTCCTGTGCTGACGCGTTTGTACCGCCTCTCTCTTAAAACAAGAACGGTGCCTAAACCTTGGAAGGTTGCCAATGTACAGCCGGTACCCAAGAAGGGTAGTCGTGCCGACCCCACCAACTATCGTCCGATCGCCATCACCTCCATACTCTGCAAAGTTATGGAAAGGGTACTAAATGGAAAATTGCTGACTTACCTAGAAACTAACGACCTACTCAGTGATCGTCAGTATGGCTTCCGCCGGGGACGATCAACTGGGGATCTTCTAGTGTATGTTACGCATTTCTGGGGCGAGGCCATCGAGAAACACGGCGAAGCCCTAGCCGTATCACTGGACATCTCGAAGGCCTTTGATAGGGTATGGCACGCAAGTCTGCTGAGCAAACTTCCTGCATACGGCATTCCCGCTGACTTTTGCTCTTGGGTTTCTGACTTCCTGAGATGGCTGCTCCTCTGACCTCGTGGCTATTGACGCCGGGGTTCCTCAGGGGTCTGTTCTCTCTGCGACTCTTTTCCTGCTGCACATCAACGACCTACTTGGTCCTAATATTGTTGGGTACGCAGATGACAGTACTGTCGTCGAGAGATATATGTCAAGCGCAAAAGCCAGCAGTGAAGAAATACGTTCTTTGAGAGAGGCCACGGTAGAGCGTATAAACTCAACCTTAAGTCTTGTCTCCGACTGGGGTGACAAAAATCTGGTGAGTTTCAACGCCACCAAAACACAAGCGTGTCTATTCACTGCCAAAAGGAGTCCATTCAATCTGGCTCCTACTTTTCGAGGTACATCTGTAGCGGTCACCGACAGCCTCGAGCTTCTTGGCATGAAGCTGTGTGCAAACCTGAACTTCGGCGCCAACATTGAGTCAAAAGCTCAAACTGCGGCCAAAAAGTTGGGTATCCTCAATAAGGTTAAGCGGTATTTCTCTCCTGGACAGTTGCTAGTTTTATACAAAGCACAAGTCCGATCTTGCATGGAGAATTGCTGCCACCTTTGGGATGGCTCAGCCAAATACCAACTAGCCGCTCTAGACTTGATCGATCGCAGAGCCAAGAAGCTCGTTGGTGATGAGATGCTAGTGAAAACCAAGTTTCACAGCCTAGCCCACCGGCGCAAAATTGCATGTCTGTCGGTCTTTTACAGATTGTACTTCGGAGAGTGTGCCCAAGAGCTCCATGAGCTTATTCCGCCATCCCCCTTCTACCATCGGGAATCCAGACGCACCGCAGGATATCACCCATATCTGGTTGATATTCCACACATTCGCACAAAGCGCTTTGAAACATCCTTTATAATGCGCACAGCTAAGGAGTGGAATTCTCTGCCTGCGTCTGTGTTCCCGAGCTCTTATAACCCGAATCAATTTAAGTCGCGAGTGAATAGGCTTCTTCTGGGCAAGCTCGTTCCATCGTCGACCTCATCTCTGTCCTCAAGGCTAGATCGAGGTCAAGAGTAAGCCCATACATAATAAAAAAAATAAATAAAAAAACTATGGGATGACCAGCAATCAGCATGTTACATCATCGATGATTATGAAATATTTTAAATAACCCTACCAAATTAATAGAACGACGCCTTCATTGCATTTTTAAAGATAATAGGATTATATAATTTATGATGACTTTACATCACACGTCCCTAAATTGTGACGTTATTTCTTTAATCCAACTTTTAGAACCTTCATTAATCTGAGACATCCATGATTGGCGCTAAGGTAGTGTAGTATAAGTACGTGCTATATGTTTATAAAGTTGTGTTGTTTAATCATCAGCAAAACTTATCTGGCAGCCCTGGTCATAGGCGATACGAGATCTGAAAGCGTTGCTAATTCGTTAATAACCCTATCCATTGCCGTCCCATTAACTTCACTCAATAGAAATATCCCATTATATCCAAATAGCTTATTTTCATTTGTTACTAGTTATGTCGCAGGCAAGTTGTATAATTTGTTGCTTTACAAACAGAAGATAAATTGTATGACCGGCACATTGTAAAACAGCGTCCACAGGTTGTAAATGGGTTTAGATCACTGGTGGTGTATTTTTGGTTCGTTTGCCAAAACAGACTCAATATAACCGATCACAATTTTAGTTTGGTTATCGAAGACAAATCCAACCTAAGCGATACCATAATCCCATTCGGGATCGGTTAAATTGGGGTAGGTTATCAAAACGCACGAGCCGAGCAAGCGAAGCGAGCGTGCCGCAGCTAGCAGCGGACGTCGACTGCCAGGAACAAATTACGCACCGCGCCGTTTTGTAAAATACCTAGGCAGAATGTAAATTGTGAATTGGTGAATTTCAGCATCAGAGTTACTTGCCGCGATTTATACCTACATCGTGTAACTGAAAGGTGTGATAGTACTAAAGGGTGTGAATCTGCGCATGAAAGTTAACAACTTTTTCCATGGAACATAGGTCGATATACGAAAATCAATTTTTGATCTCCCATAGAAACTGCATGTATGGGAGGTCAAATTTGGTTTTTCGTATTTCCTTGGGAAAAGTGGTTCAGTTTCATCAGCAGATTCACACCCTTCAGTATTATCACACCTTTCCGTTACACGTTGTTTAAAATTCCATTACTAAACTTCAATTTCGTTTACTCTACATGGGATCCACTATTCTAGATATTTTCTATGTACGTATCTTGTAAATCGTTAAATATAGCGTCAAATAAAGACCTTCAAAGTACAAAATACTTTTTCTTTATCACTTATCATTATCGCGCTAAGAATATCTTGTCACTAATGTTAAGTAAAACGATGATAAAACCACTTCAAAAATTCACACGTTTTCAATATCTGTGATATTATATGCGTAAAACGCGTATTCCATATTTTGCATAATATGACTCGTTGAGCTAGATTTGCATTCATTCATTTAATCGAGACGGATCGAGATGTAATCCAACGTCACTTTCACTCTCGCGCTTTGTAAGCGAGACGGCAACATAGGATAGGATCCCGCTGTTTTGTTTGCTTTGCGAATTAATTTCCTCATTTGGCTTGTTTTGACAGCTGTTTAGTTTTAGCATAAGTTGCTTATATTGAAATTTTTTTTGTAATTCATGTTAAATGGGTAGGTATTTTAATCAACATCAACAAACTTTTTTTAACGATTCCAGGTAATTAGGGCGTAGGACTTTTAACTTTTTGCAAAGAATGTTTACTAATATTACGCTTTTGCCTAACTAAAGTTTTGTTCTGTTGCTTCGCCATCGCCATTTCCGCCTTGTCGCTGTCTAGTTTTTGCTATCAGCAAAGATTGTTGCAAAATATACTTTATGCGAATGGTACAAGGAAGGATATCAAAAACAAGTCGCTGCGACATAAACAAAAGTTTTATTTTAAGGTGACATAATTATTGTCGCTAACTACTAACTTTTTGACATCCTTGTCGCATTTACATTTTATAAGTTTGTTAACAAAACTACAGATGAAACAATAGTAAACTGACAAAACGGTAAAACCACGCTTGCATTTGATTGCGTTGATAAAATAGCATCGGACTGCTACACTAAACGACTTCTCGGCACTCGGCAGTCGGCATGGATAGTTATGGTAATGAAGGAAGCTGTAGTTAGCTACGTCTGCGCGCCTTCGTCTGCGCCGGCGACAAATAAATGACACCATCTAGACTCGAAGCTGCAGCATACGTAATCTGGGTGCATTCCGTGTGCATTGTAGGTGTAGTCTTTTGGATTTAGTTGTATAAAATTGTACGACATACACACAGCAGCAAGTAAGTGGAAACAAAACCAGTATAAGCTGAACCAGCGCTACGCTACAAACGCCCGAAACCAGAGACCCGCTCAAGGTCAAAGTGTTTCCACCGACGTGCGGTCGTGTGTACACGATGGTGTGCTCTGTTTTCTTTAATATTTGGCAACTAAATAATTTAGCAAGCTCTGTTGTCAAAATTTTTATCCCGTCGCCAACTATATTCCGAGAAGATCGTGCGCGTTTTTTTTTTGTGGGACGGACTACACGACAGACATGGGGAAAGGTGAGATGATGTATGGCGAGGTGAGGTCAGTAGCAACGAGATCCCTCAGCCCGCTACACTCCCCGCCCCCCATGACATCTGATTACCCCCCCACGAACGTATGTCACCCCTTATGTCAGGAGGGTCGCGCACAAACTTTATAGTGTTTAGCCGCTTATGTTGTCATATTCATGCTGGTACACTTAACATGGATTGATTTTTGTATTTCGTGTGAACATTTAACCATTTAGACGGATTTACGCTACGATATCCCATGATCCCATCTGTCACCTTCATAAAGAGTTTACACCTGAACGGCAAACTTTTTCGAACTTTATCGCAAATAACAATTCATGTGTAAAATAGCTTGGTATGAAATTGGGTATCATAAAAACCTCTTCATACAAATGGCAACAAACTCTGTTGTAATAAGCTTCTAGATTCATCGATATTTTTACACCACTTGCACCCGCCTGGATTTAGTTATTGGAATTGGATGGGTTTTCTAATTAGAATTTTATGATATAAATAAGATATTCTCACGGAAGTATGTATTCTTACTAGCCACTCCAATTACATCTTTTTCAGGGTTCCATAGGCACCTCAAGAGGAAAAGAAACGGAGCCTTTATAGGATAACTTTTTTGTCCGTCCGTCTGTCTGTCAAAACCCTTCGTCTCCCGATTTTTCTTCTTCTTTTCGTATCAATGGCAAATGATTTTATAGTAACTTAGCCCAAAAAGTGGCTACAGCAATAGCTCTTTGGTTGCCTTCAAAAAGGTCCTCCCTGGTGCAAGAAACTGAGGAGGTAGGGCACGAAAGCAAGTGTGTTATGGATTGCAAAATGCCGCATTCACACTCGTCATTATCAGAGAAGGCCCACCTCTTCTTCAGTTCCCCGCATCTGCCTGCGCCCGATCGCAGTCTATTAAGTGACTTCCATATGGGCCAGGGAAGATCATGTCCTGGTGGAAGATTTTCGGCAATGGGGATGTATGGGCTATCAGTCTCCCGATAGGGTTAAGGTATCAAGTTAAAATCAATATCAAAATATTGAGGTCCATGAACCCTTGAAGCTGTGAAAAATTCCAAGTTTCTACAAAATCACAATAAAAAAAATTTAACTCCATATATTATGAACCAAACCAAAACCTACAGATAGTGTATATATTCCCCTTGACCTAGAATAATGAAATTTGGCAAGAAGTCAGGTTTCATAGCACAACCGAAGGAAGAAGTCTAAAATTTAAAATATTACAAATTTTCACACAGCATTACATATAACACAACTGTGTCACCACAATACTACCCACCATTAGAAGGTGCCACTTTTTTCCGAAACGCGCTATCGACTTGTTACGCTGTTAGTATTCGAATGAATAGGCCTATTATTTAATGTTACAACTTGTCTCACAAGTGATCATGACTAATTAGGTGAGCTCCCGTTTTTAGTACATTCATACGAAAGAGAGTTCAGGTTTGAGCGGACGCGGAGTTTTTAAAATCAAATGTCAAAGGCAATAGCTTGAAGAATATGATATGGTGGATGGGTACTGAACCCTTACGGCGCGAGCGCACTTTGGCGGTTTTTTTTTGTTAGCCTCATCTGTCCCACTGCAGGGCAAAGGCCTTCTTTTTCTCTTTACAATCTATGAGAAGTTTATAAAAGCACTGAATGAAACTAAATATTTTTTAATTATTCAAGATTTACGTACAGTCAAAATGAAAAGTCAATATCAATGAATGAGTGAAAAAAGTTAATTACTTGCATTGATATTTACATTTTGATTGGAAACTCTCCGTGTCTATTTCTCGATTGTGTTCGTGTTGCAGGGAAAGTGCCGGCAAGTACAGGCAACGACAGGTCATGGTTATTACTCGCAGTGCGAATTTAGCCCGTACGTCTGTTGAAATAAGAACGGTACAAAGTCTAGTTTAATGTGCTGTTGACTGTTCAAGACTGGTCGGGTGTAAAACGTAGCTTCGTTTCTCTATTGCTCTACTCACTATGTAAAATAGTGCTGAGGATTATTTGTCTTGAGTCTAGACTATTGTGATATAAATGATGCTTAGCCGGTGCTTGCTTTAAGTTATTTAAACCACGGATACCTACTCATTTCCGTGATGCACCAAATGTGAATAAAAAAAAGTCTCCTGGGTGAAAAAAATCACAACCGAAAAAAACGTGATGAAGAATTAGTCGATGATGTGAGTTGAGTAGATACATCTATCTATACATTGTAGAAAATCTGCGTATTTAAGTCTGCGTAGGGTTGTATTTTTTTTTCATGGATTAATTCGACAAAAGAAAAAGTGAATTAACAAAGAACTGCAAAAATAAATAAAAAGTGCAAGCATTGTAAATGCGGTATTTATGAATTCAATATTAAAGTAAATAAATAAATAACGATGAGCTTACGGCTATTCCATTATGATTAATACTTTATCTCCAACTACGTGCTTCAAAAACATTTTCGGGTCAAGAACATAAAGAATTGTGTCACGTATTTCATTATTATTTTGCGCGTCGAAAGGCAAATTCCCTTTCCCTTCTAATTGGTATCTATATGTAGATGTTTTGTACCTGTATTTGTACGCAAATCTCGTACATTAGTAAACATTCCATTAGGATTTGAATTCGCCTAAACGTGTTATCAGTTTGAGTATACTAACGAACTGCTCATTTATTATAGAACTTGAGATGTCAAATGCTTGTTAATTATGAATGGGACATAAATTCTAGTAATAGCTACCACATCTACTATTTTACGTAACGATGTTTAAAAACTATCTTCACTTTACTTTTTATGTCTAATAAAATCCGTAGTTTATTGGTTTCTTTCTTATCTCTTTCTATAAAGTAGGCTGCTAAAAAACACAATAAAAAACTGGTCCAAATAATGTTCCTTGCGTAAATCTTAATGAAAACTATGCCAAGCGCTTGTAAATTGTTTGGGTCGTCATCATAGAACGATGATCTCATGATCCAATCGAGCGAGAAAGTTTCGAATTTGATATACAAGGCAAGTAAAAGTGGATTGGTAGCAAATGTATGCGTTGGAGGTGGTCAGGCGATGGTTTGCGGAATCGAAAGCTGCGTCAAGGTCGCCCGTGGCCGGTGCCCGGTGTCCGGACCAGTCAGGGCGGTCCCGCTACCAGTTTCAGCAATGGCCAACCGCACGTGTGTGCTTGCCGCATGCTTATTATCTAAACCACTATTGGTCAGGTTTGTTTTAATCGAAACGCTTGTGGTCGAGTGACGATTGCTTATCCTTTACACAAAATTTAACCAGCGTCTTTTTTCTGACATGGGTAGATCGCCATATGAGGTTTTACAGCTTCCCAAAAATCTATATTATGTTGTCTTTTATAAAATTTTGCTTTGTAGTGGCGCCCCAATTTTTTTTTCCAAGATATAGACTTGTTTCGAGGCTATCAGTTTACTTTGACTGCTACTTTGTAATTAAGTATTTGAGGTCATTCTGCGGCTTCAAAACTTGACATTGACACCTATAAGTTTTAGCACTTCAAAGTCGCCTGCTCTCAGGCCAGAGCAGGTCGCACGCAAGTCAGTACTATTTGGTTAGGGTAACCTATTTTGTTTCTCTATCAAATAATTGCTGATCGCCTCGATTCGCCAGAAAACACTAAAATACTATACCGGCAAAATATTGATCTTCGTCCTTCTAAAAACATGTTTCAAGTAAACAATCGAGTCGACACTCGATATTGTAAATTAAACAATCGTCTTCAAGGTCAAGTTGACTGACAACTCCGGGACACGATGAGATTCGACAAGTTCTTTGAAGTAATTTGTTAATTAACTACCTTCGGCTACATACTCAACTTCTACTATTATTTAATGAGCATATACGTGGTCTTGATAAAATGTCATCGATACTAGTACAAGTACAATATTTATTTTGGTTGCCTGTTGTTTCGCTTTCCTTTATATCAAAAAGAAACTTTTTATGTAATTTTTTTGTAATTTCATAGATGGAATAGGATAGTTGTTATACAAAGAATGATTATATCATAGAATCGCATGTATAGTATATTCTTTGGTTGCACTTAAGCCTCAGACAGCTAAGTTATACATTTATGAGAACAGGTATGACTACAATACAGAATAGTTAAACAAAGAACATCTTGAACTGACCACCAATTTCCCGGTTAGCGTGGGAGTCTCCGCTCCGCTGACTACGTTGTTACTTGTAACTTCAAAACTGCACCCAGCTCACGAATCCTCGAGAAATACGTCTCGTCTGGGTACCGTTTGTTTAGTCTACACTGTCAACTCTCTAATAAAGTTCGAACTTACAAAGGAACGCCGAGAATAGCTGATGATGGTATCACAGACACTTCCTAAGTCAAAAAAGTTAGTTTAAAAAAACGAATTGGTCAATTCGCTGATCGTAGTTGTTTTGAGAGATAATAATGAAGTGGTCGTGCGTTCATACATTGTATGTACTCGTAGTATTAGTAAATTGTAAACCAATTTACTTATTTATATTTTTATTTTCAGTGTTGCTTGCTATCAGTGTCTAGAATGGCAATAGAATTGTGCTTGGCTGATGCCAAGCAGCCTAAATTATACTATGTGTTGTGACGTATGCAATGAAACATACAAAAGTGGAAACTGGAGTGCATGCCTCTATGCGAGGTAAAATTTTAAAATACAGCTTATTACTCTAAGATTGAGACCTATCCGGTGCACTCAAGCCCCAACTAGGTAGCACGCTCGGCTCCCCGTTGTAATGAGCCCCCAGACATATTCTTTCTATTACCTTTCTCCACTATTTTCATTTTCCAACTTCAACGACTCGCTTTAAATACCTCATCTCAACTTTTGCACATGAAATAGAAAATTCTACCTGTCTTGTAAAGTTATTCAGAAAATCCTCAAACTCATGAAGGTGAAAAGGTTGGTAAAAGAACATTGAACCCTTCTTTCCGAAAATCTTATTATTTATCGAAAAACAAATCAAGACGCATCCGGTATAAATTTAAAAGTACAGAAAAACCAATGTTTCGACTCCGATCGATCTCCTTTGAGCTAATTCATCAAAACCAAATTATAGGCTTTTGTGCCGACTTGCGAAGTAAACTGCCATTATAGAATGGAGAACAGAAAGGTAAGTACAGATATTCCCATATGAGTCGCCCGTCCTTGGTTCTTAGTGCAATCTTCATGAAACTTGCAAGCTATAATTTTCATTGTTAGACGTCTAAGCTAGGGATTGGAACTAAGCTAGATTTCGCCTGACTGGTTTTGTAACGTTGAATAGGTATCGAACAAGCAAATACATGATTCATTGCCATTGTTCTCTACAGCTGTTGTTTAGTTTTCTGAAGGAATTCTTCAGACACTTGTTTCTTGCGCATGTTAATTTTGATTAAAGCAATTTTATTTACTAGAGATTTCTCGTCAAATTCTATATTTAGACGCTATCGTTCTGACGCTTCATTGCGGTTTCAATAGCTTATTTGCAATTCTAACACACTGTGAGTCACTTCAGATAAACTGTGTTTAAACATGCACCATTACTGCAGTGAAAAAATCCTTGCAATGAGGTCTAAAGTTCTCAATAAAACACGCTTTTTGATTACCAAATTTACAAAATTTGTTGACTGTTTTTTTAAACACTTAAATATAATCAGTGGCTCTGCTATTGTCAACCATTTCAAAATATTAATAGCTCATAACATAAATAGTCATAACGGTTCCATATTTAAGCCGTGGCGAGTGCACTTTTTCTGTTTTCCTAATTTTATAACCTTTTTTTAAAACCTTTGTGTATCTCCGACAGCTTCGTCTTTTACGAGTCTTTATTTAATTTTAATCTTTGCAGTGATGTAATAGAGTTCATATTTGTCTTATCTTGTAAATCGTTTTGCTTTCATTGAAAACTGGTCTTTATTGTAAGCGTTGTGGGATTCATTGAATATTTCATAGTCCCAAAAAAATTCTGGACCATTGCAATTCAAATCTACCTGCCTTCGGTATAGTTAAGTTAGTTGATCTTCGCTCGCTGTGTGTTCCAGTTCCATATTAAGTGATTTATTGTTTATTATATTCGCTATAATAAAATGAGTGTTCGTTTATCTTATCTTAGTGATGAAGTGACAGTGATAGTGGAAACATGACCTCGCTCGTGAATGATATCACTTTATTTTATTATGTTCTTGCGATTATGGTTATTGTTATGTAGAGAGTTGTTTTCTATTTCATTTCCTCTCGCAATATTATTCAAATCCAATTCTTCTTCAATATGTTATGTTTATGATATACAGTTATTTATGGCTGTTTTATCTTGTTTACTGTGTGTTTGTTCGTCTTTCATTTCGTAACTAAGCTACGGAAGGTTTTTGTTATTTCCTTATATTTGTCACCGGATAATAATAATCTTGTAGGAAATTCGTAGATCCATAGGTCCATTAGGTAAGGGATCCCGAATGGGATCGGTGAGGTAGTGTTAGGTTCTCTTTCGACCATACGCACGAGTGAAGCGATCGTGCAGCGTAGCAGCCGGCGAGTGCCAGAAACGAATTCGGTACGATTTATTAGTGTTCGAAAGTTGATCAACTTACTAGGAATTTGAGCAACTTACGATTCCTTATCATTTTCCGGTGACATATTCGTAACGCGTAATAGTAATATCAAACTGTCAAGGATGATTAGGTGCATTTCGAGACAGTTTTTTTAAAGGATAGAGTCGACCACAATCTGACGGGATGTGGTATTGGTCTAGCTATCCAACAAAATAATTGTAATGATACTTTATGTGGTTATGTTAAGACTTAGTTTCATCTGCTTTCATATTACTTTACCTAACAGTTTCTCGGGATGAAATTATCTATTGATCGTATCATTATCAGGAATAGAACCCCTTTTTCTTTTTGTGGTCGTTCTCGCGTAATTCCCATACTTCCTGACCGTCAGCCACGGGTCAATGAACCGCGGTTTGACGTCATCGCTTGACCTGAAGTTCGATAACTCACTACGTAGTAGTATACAAAGTCTTTGGTGGGAGAAGTATACGTAAATAATTTTTCTGTCCTCTAGTTGAGAATGTTAAAGGTTTTAGAAAACTAAGTAAAAAAACTGTATTCTTCACTCTTTTTACCTTGACGACTTATTCGTTGGATGGAAATAAGTACCTACTTGCATATCGTGAAGCAAAAACCCGTATTAAGGAGAATAGTGGGTGATTCCAACTGGATGAGTGAGTATGCTATGAGTGGTGGGCGGCAAACGGCAACCAATTACGTACCTTCCTATGTCTCTTTTTGCAGTGGCCCTACGAAGCACTTATATCTGGGAAATGAAGTCTATTGTTTGCTATGAATAATAAATAAATAAATAATAATGATTTTCAGTATAATACGCCACCAAAACACAGGCGTGTCTGTTCACCGCCAAAAGGAGTCCGTTCAATCTGGCTCCTACTTTTCGAGGTACGACTGTACCTAATACCGACAGTCTCGAGCTACTTGGCATGAAGTTGTGTGCAAACCTGAACTTCGGCACATTCGCACAAAGCGCTTTGAAACATCTTTCATAATGCGCACGGCTAAAGAGTAGAATTCTCTGCCTGCGTCTGTGTTCCCGAGTTCATATAACCCGAATCTAATCAAGTCGCGAGTGAATAGGCTTCTTCTGGGCAAGCTCTTTCCATCGTCGACCTCATCTCTGTCTTCAAGACTAGATCGAGGTCAAGAGTAAGCCCATTGACAATAAAAAAGAAAAAATGTTTGCTATGAACAATAATAATGATTTTCAGTATAATATTGTGTTCTTAATATAGATTTTTTTTCCAATCCTTAATATGATGCTATTACTTTTTGACTGGGCTGTTGGTGTGGTGAGTGGCGCGCCTGCCTTGAATGCCGCGGGCCGCAGGTCAATTCCCGCCCTTGTGTGATGAACACAAGTGTTGGTTCTGTGTCTGGCTGTTAAGTTAAGTTTAACTTTTGTACTTACGATGAGGTTAAAAGAATTTTGATAGCTGCTCCCTCAAAAAAGATTTTTTTATCTCTTGACCTCGATCTAGTTCTGAGGACAGAGATGAGGTCGATGATGGGCCGGGATGGGTTGTATTGTCTCTAAAAGTATTTGATTCCACCCTATTGTTGACTTAATAATTATTATTGCTCATAGAGCTGTCTACTTGCTTTGTTGCGCCGTGAACTAAGCATAAATAAACAAATCATATTTCACATTTACATCATTGTTGCGAGCGTTACATAATTCAATTATGCTAAAATTAAATAGATAACACTAATCATTATCGCGAATCACGTTTTAGGCCTGTGATAATGTGATAAGTAAATTGATAGTTAAGCTTAAGACACTGGTGTGATAATGTCTATACAATAGCGAACTTATGATAATGGGCTGGCGAAGTAAAAGGTGGAATCGTCAGTCTGATGATGCTGATGACCTGGATGACCTTGACAGACTTTTCGCCAAGCTCTGGTAAGTGAATACTCAGGATTCCGCTATAAATTGATAATTTTATTTCTTATCCTATCATATATTTTTCTATTTCACAATGATTTCTGTTTTTTTCTATAGAATAGAATAATTATTTATTGTCCACTGTGTCAAAAAGTTCTTAATTTACAATGATACAGATGCAACAGTGTGCCCATTTCGGACGTACAACATTCGAAAAATTGAATTGAAATAATATATGTTAATGGTTCTAATAATAAAAATGTCACATGCAAAATTAAATAAATAAATTCTTGAAAAACATAAACAGGAAATGACACTGTAACGCAAAAACTAAATACTTTCAGATAAGTATAGCAGTCAAAGATTCATAAATCAACTCATGTTTACAATATGTATATGTAAATACAAGCTGACAGTCACTGAATGAAAAAATGCTCTTCAAATATTGATGCTTGAAAAATTGGCAGAGGTCTCCAAGCGCCCACTTAAATGAACCGGCCAAGTGCGTGTCGGGCCACGCCACGCGCAATGTAGATCATAACTCTTTCTGTCCTATCGACTAGCGAAGCCCAGCGCCTGATTGCTATTTATATTACTATTATTTTCAGTTTTTCGAGTTTCTTTAGTTTGCTAAAACTATGTGACACTTTTCATTAGGACCCTATATAACGTCTGTGAAGCTGAAAGCAAAAGGCTAGTTCAAATATAGACAGCTGTTGAGGCTGTATATCCTAAGGGAGTGCAAATTAAACCCGTTAGTAGGCTAATTGGGAAATGTCAAATAATTTCTAGCTAAAGGCACTTCCACATTGAAGCTGTAAGTTTACTATAGTAAGGTTCGATTGTGTTCGATATAGGATTAGTTTAGGTAATTCTGCTAGTTTCAGTAGCTTACAGAAACATCACCCTGTTTTTTTTTGGAAAATTTGTTTTTGAAGATGGTAGTAAAAAATCACCTTAGTTGGTTTCTTGTTTACGCTTAATAAGTATTCTGTAAATGCTGAAAAAATAAATTTATTTGTAGGATCAGAAAAAAATACACAAGGTGAACAGAAAGGGAAGGGTGTGATTCTGTCCCATGAAATTGAACAACTTTCAGAAACACAAAAAAAAAACCTATACAAAATGCGCTATCAGCTATGTGAGGACAAAAAGATTTTTTCATATTTCGACCTATGTTCCTTAGGAAAAGTTATTCAGTTTCATGGGCAGATTCACATCCTTCGGGGTTGGTATTCCTTTTTTGTTACACCCTGTATACAGAATTACTTGTTCATAGTTACAGTGTGCACGCACCTTTAGTCTTTGTGCGCAGATATTTGAAAGCCTGTAACATTTCGAGTGCCTAATCCCTGGGTTTATAAAGCCGTTGATCGGTGTAATTGACATGTTATAATGCTGTTTACAAACCTAAACAGACACAGCCTTAAAGTAAACATGGATTAGTACAGATTTACCTACTTACTTGTTGCTTTACTGCCTTCGTAAGATAAAACATTTGAGAAAGGCGGTATTACTAATTGAAATTTATGGAAATTTGGTATTGACTTACTTATTTGATACGAGAAACGTGAATTGGTTGCACTTCTTTTCTACTACAATACAATATTCTTTATTGCACACGAAATTTAGTGAAAAATACACTACTAAATACTAACATACACTACTAATACACTATACAATATCCTATAAAATTTAAAATTGATTTTGTCTGTATATTGAAGGTATTTGTATGAAAATTATCACGTTATGCTATTTTGATCGCCCTGAATTCAAATTACAGATTTTTTTACTGAGTGTCTAACAATCTAACAACCGAGCATCACGCAAAAACTACCGAACCGATTTTTATGCAACTTTTTTGTTTGTTAGTTAATAGTCTGACTTAAACACTGATATGCTTTTTTATTTATGATGATGACATATTAATTCCAGCGTTTTTCGTGCCTAGTCTAGAAAACTCAAATAGCCGGAGTGGCCTGACACTAGCCTGGCAAAACCTACTCTAGAATTGGAATTTATTTGCACTCTAGGTTGCAGAGATCGACGAGCAGTTGGTCTGTGTAAAACCTAGTGCCCTCATAAAATTCTCAAGGTTGGCAAAACAGGTAGAGAAGAGATGCATGGAGAGCGATGGTTCTTAAAGTGAAGAAAAAGGTAGGCCGTTTTTGAAAAATAGGATTAGGTACAAAAATCTGAGCTATCCATTTAGGTACAGTCGAGAGCGCGTCAAGCTTGACACGTTCTGTAATACGTCCCCATTTCTAACGCTCTACGCGCTAGAGTCGCACTGCCGATGTCAAGCTTAACCTGCTCTTGACTGTACACAATTATCAAGAGTTTTTTTACTAGGTATAATTTAGTTAAATTGTAAATTTAACCTTCTAGGCATTCCGTGCTCCTCACTGGCCTTCACGAGCCTAATAGGATTTTGCGGTGAGCCTTATTTAGCCCTATTTTAGGGTAGCGACTAAGGTGGTTTATTATGATTATATGCGCCACTCTGACTCTCTGTTTGTTGTTTTTATTTTGTCTTTAACATTTATTTTGCATTTGGTAGAGTCTAGAAAATGTATTATGCCCATTATACCAGCACCTAGGCATACTTCTGTTGGGAAATGCACGTGCGTTTAGAATCAGCTTTTAAAGCACTTTCATTCGATATACTACACAATAGGTTTCAGAAAAAAACTTCCCATACAAAAACAATATGAATTCATAGCTGGAAAATGTACCAGGTGGCGGATATTCACCGAAGTTTTAAATAATTGCTAGGACGCCTACTAAACATTCCTGAAATAAAATTGTCTGTTCGTGCATTTCCATACAGAAGTATACCCAGGGACAGGACTATCTCCAATTGTTCCAAGACCTAAAACAGAACCTTCTGAATACCAGGCAAAAGTACCCGACGAGCGTGTATGAAAGGGTTGATGGGGGTAGAAGAAGGGTGGAACGTATGTCAAGATCGTAGCGCATGTGGAGGCGTGGTTTTTTGTTCCTGTATGATGCTATAAAATGTATTATTGTATAATTTGTTTTTATTTGTTTCAGGCCGCACAAAATGATGCTGGAGTCGAGCCGGTAAGTGATTGTATTTCTTTTATTATCAAAAGACCTACGTGATTGTTTGTGTGATGGCGAGTTGCTGATAAACTCTTTAGAACACGTTTTTCGCGCCCGATAGAGTGTTAGTCTAAACGGACCCATTATTAGGAAATATGCGTGTTCCCATTCCAAAGAGTGGAATTCTCGAATTCATGTAACACGAATATGTTCAAGTCGCGAGTGAATAGGCTTATTTTGGGTGAGCTCGATCCGTCATCGAACTCATCTCTGTCCCTAGTGCTAGATTGTGAAATAAAAAATAGATCTACTTGTGCTCTTCCTACAGATAAGGGCAAATTATCTACCAAAAACTTAGCCAAAGTTAGAATACATAGTTACGTTATAACAAACGAGTTAAACTTCAAGGCTACGCTTTCACTTAATCTAGCCTATAGCTGTTACTAGCAGTAATCTAGTTAAGTTTGTATGTAATCCTGGATATTAAATGTGCGACTCATCCGGCCTTCACCTTAAATACGGTATTACAGACCTTTACTCTATTATTATTACAATAAGAACTATTTGTTAAAACTAAGATCGGCGGTTTTGAGACGCGCCGAATATTAGACCTAGACACTAAGCGCGATGAACTGAAGGCCCGAGCAGCAGCAGCCATATCATACAATTATATAAACGGTGTTCTCACTTGCCTTCATTGTGGAAGAGAGTTCACTGCAAAGATAGGCTACATAAGCCATATGAGGGCACATCAGCGCCATAACCCTTTTTAAGGAGTCGACTGCAGTCGCCATGGCCGAAAACGGTCGGATGATGATGATATTTATATGGTACTGATCCTACCTCTTACCCTTCCACCTTCTAAATCGACTAGGGTATCTTAACCCTGAGGATGGGCAGCAGCCTCCTTCCATAGATAAAATAAAAGGTCCTTCTGAGTATACTGCGGTCTCCTATTACCGTGGTTGCCAGACGCAACACAATCAAGCGTGGTACATTCCATTACTACTACAAGCATACATTATAACACCTCTTTCCCGTCGGGGTCCGCAAAGACCACAACCCTCCCTCCAGCTGCGACGATCTAGACTAACTTCCCTCGCTTCTTCTACTTTCATCAACCCTTTCATACACGCTCGTCGGTTTAGGTTTTTTTTAACCTGGCCTTTATTTAGAACATCATGAATTTGGTCATGGAACTAAATAATGTCATACTTACCAATTTTTTTGCAGTCAAAGTAACGAGAGGGAACACTTTCTCCAGCTTTACTGACTGATAAGATTAGAAGACACTATTTTGCAATAAGAGCGTTACAGTTGATGTGCTGTTGACTATTTTGTTCTACCGTTACTAGCGGCACAGAATAAAGCAATAGTAATTTCATACAAAACGGACTCTCTCCGCCCCCTTGCAATCCACCCCGCATCCCCGCGCGCCCCCCGCCCGGTGCTCCTTCGGTAGAGTTATACTGAAATGCAGGCCTACGCGACCTTCAAATTTCAAATTCGCACTAGTTGCATGCAGTGTCCAGGGTGTGCTAGCGTATTAAGTGTCCAATACATTAAGAAACAGGTGGTTTTGTCCTTAGGAAATAATTAGTCTAAGTAAAAATGTTCCAGATCAAAATGTCATTTGCAGATATTTCCACAAATTTTGCCGTTGGAACATAGGGTCTTTAAAATAAAAATTTAAGCGGGGTCTGAGGATTAAATTTAAATTACTTTAAATTACTTTTTAATAAGATACAATAGTTCTTTTATAAGATACAAAAACTACTAGATAAAAAAAAAATATTTAGATTATAAAATGTTATTTTCTAATATTCTTTCTTAAATTTGAATAAGGTGCAATACAACTGCAACTTCGGTGTGTTATGTTATGAATTATATCAACTAACTGTGCCTTCGACTTCGTACGCACCCTAAAGTTTCTTCGTCTGACTATACTCAAAAATACTAAAAAAAGCATTATCATTATTTAATGAATTTTCTGGGCAACTTTCTATAATTTTTGTTAGCCTTAAGACGTTATTTTGACTTAAAAACATAAAAAAAAGAAATACTAAAGCCAAATCAGCTTAGCCGTTCTCAAGTGATATGTTTACCAGCGAACAAAATTAAATTTTTATTTATAAGATATTTATAATCTCATTTCCCAAAATAAAATCATCAAATATCTTGTTCAAGTACTATCATAAAAGTAATATAAACAAATTAGATACCTACATAATTGCTTTATAGGATCGTAATAATGATAAACGAACAAGAAATGAAGTAATGTACTCGAAGTAACTACACGTGTGTAAAGCTTCTTAACGATAAATCACAGGAACACAGGAAAGAAACAGGCAATAAGATCTTATCGTAAATATAAGGTAAGAGAGAGATAGATAGCGTTGGGAAAGTTACTGCTTACAGCGTAAACGTACTACGTAGAATATATTGGTGTAGGTTTCTTTTACGGTATTCTTTTTATCTCGCAGCTCTGTTATTATGATCATGATTATGAATTTGCAAGCATCCGTCCGTATGTAAATCGCTATACAAATTGAGGAAAATTGCGTCTCACACAAAAGTCGGAACCAACGTTAGTCCACTCAATCTACGAAAGTTTGTATGGAAATTATAGATTAAGTGCACTTTAGGGGATAATTTATTAAATAACCAGTAAAAACATTAAAAAATTTAAAAACTACAGTAATCCGGGTAATCCCCGACATAACATTGATATTCTTGAAACCAATTTAAGGTGAACTCAACCTGTATAATATTTACTATGTAGCACAAGTCAGCTTATACTGGTACTTTTACAAAAAAATGTATTTTTACAAAATTGCCGGATTTAATTATTTACAGCTTAAACTATGCTATATTACTATTTAAAATTCATTTCTCTAAATGTGAATTTAATGCAACCTCATATCGTAGATTGACTAGACTACGTTCCAACTGAAGCGCTCTAAAATATTGTTTATTCTGAACGCTAATAGATGGAGCCACCAGGCTAATTTTACTGTTCATTGTTTTTTTATATTTTTATATTTTGTTAGGGTTGTGTAACGGAAAGATGTGATATATTAAAGGGTGTGAGTCTGCTCATGATACTGAACAATTTTTCCCAAGGAACATAGGTCATAGACCAAAATAATTTTTGACGTCCTATAGAAACTGCATCAAGCGAATTTTGTTTGGGAGGTCAAATTTGGATTTTCTAATTTCGACCTATGTTCCTTGGGAAAAGTTGTTCAGTTTTATCACACCTTTCCGTTACACGCTGTAGAAACTAAGAAAATTAATGATCGAAAAACCTAAGTCTTCTTCGTTAGATGTTTTGTAGACCAATCAGGTATCGAATTTTGTATTGAAAGCCTGAATGGTCTCGCCGGATAAAGGTGGTTCGCAGACGATAAAAAATTTTGCAAGGTGCTAATATTGAAAGATTGACTGAGAAGGCGTGATGAAGTTAATCAATAACGCCTAACACTATAAAAATAATAGTTTTTTTTAATCACTTAATGACCGTGCCACCCAATAAAAGGTTTTTATCGCCTCGCGTTTATAACTTTTAAAACGAAGCTAAAAGGAATTCACTTTGTAGTTTATTAAGACATTGTTCGTTCCGAGTTTTATGGATACTTCGGTCCTGCTTATCACGGCTTATATTTTGGTTTTGTGACTATGTTTTATGTAATTTAATTAAGGGAGGCTTTTTACAGCGGTCGTGGCCGAACCGAATGTTAGTAGCTTTATCTTTCCGAACACGAAAATTAAGCAACGTTGGCCATGTTCACATCTTCAGTGGTCATCTGGGTTGCTAGGTTGATAACCGACCTCAAAAACCCTGGTGTCAGAGTTGTTGAGCCGTCAAAGGCCCATAAACGACTATATTCGTAGATAGCAGTTGGTACCAACGACTTAACGTGCCTTCCGAAGCACGGAATCATCTAACTTTTCGGACTATCAGGTGATTCATCCTGCAATGTCCTAACAACCAAACTGGGGAGGTCGCACTATGGGATTTTGGTTTGACAGTGTCCCCACCCGGTGTTGACACTGTCGAACCCAGAACCTCCGCATCGAGAGCCGAGCGCTCTAACCACTAGACCACAGAAGCTGTTTCACTATAGCGTGAAATATACATACATAAAATCATACTAAATCATATTTACTCCATCGACAATGAGCCAAGCTCTTAAATTGAAGAAGAAGAAAATCATACAATTAGTTGACTTCCTAATAACTTCATTCTATTATTTATCAAGTGGTCCCATAGTACTTACTTATACACTGAAGGTTTCGCGCTATCTTCAAAACCCTCACTAAGCTCCTCGCAACAACAATTTATGACTCGCAGTCTTTACGTTCCATCTATTTATTACTTTCCATTTTCCAACTAAAGGAGGCCCATTGTGATAAAGTAAGCCGTGTTCAAACGGACGAACAATGGGAAAGGCGCGCATACCCACCCGCTTCTTCGGAAAGGACCGTAAAGGCCGAACAAAAAAGGTGCATCTAATCTATCACTGCGACTCGCCACTGAGTTTTTTACAACAATTCATTTGCATATTTTCCTCTCCTTCTTTCTCATTCATTAAAGCATGTTTAGAAAGGGACAGCGATGTTGTCGCTGTGACCTTACATCGTGCTCGTGCGTCGATACCGTTGCGCCCGTGAGAAGGAATTTTTGTACGTTTCATTTCAATCGCTCAGCTGGCGGTATTTGTAATCTTATTACATTACTTTAAATGGTAGCGCTTGTGGCTGAGTGGTAGTTGCTCTTTCTTTTCAAAAGTTTGCAACGATGGGTGACCGCTAGTGGATACTTTTGGGCTACGGAAAGCATGCGCGATTAGGTTACTGATAGCTAGGCGTTAAATCAAGTCAGGCGCTATTGGCCTGAAAATTTACAATTAGGTTGGCCACTAACCTGGGAAACCCTAATCTAGGATTGGGTCTGGTTTGCCCTCCGGGTTGCGGGGGTCTGATGGCAGTTACATTATGTAAGGTAGAAAGAAACCAATACCCTCGTCAAATCCCATAGCTAAGTAGCCGACTGCCTGGAAACGAAGGTTAAAGCATGATGATGATTAGATTAGATTACTTCTGAGTAATTTTCCTGCAAGTATCGTCTTCTGTTACGTATATTATTCGATGAAATTTTTATTCGATCAACAATGTCAAATGTCAGCAAATATAATGATAACGTAACAGAAACGTGACCATTGAACATATTTCACAACATTTGTCATCGCACGATTAACCATTCAACTGTTATAATATAATGATCTATGGGAAGCAAATTTTGACAATTTTATTTGTATTATGTAGTAAAAGATAGCCAGATTTGCCTACAATGTTGTTAAATAATAGATTCGCATACATACTTAGTATTGAAAAGCTTGATAACTGTTTAAGTAAAGATTAGGGGATTTAAATTTTCAGGTAAGCAAAATTTCACAAGTACAGGTAGGATTCAAACTTGCGTCTTCTCCGTCAGTACAGGAGACGCTTTCACCAACCAGGATACACTTGGTCCAATTTGCCTGACGTTTTGAAATTATAACCGATAAGGTTGCGTTTCAGACTGCAACTTGCAGTAGTACTACCCCTTAGCAAGCTTTTGCTGTATGTCAACGATAGGTCAAGCTTGACACTCGAAGGGTGATTCTAGCCCGTACGTCTTTTGGAATAAGAATGGCTCAAAGCTTAATGTGTCAAGCTTGATGTGCTCTCGACTGGACGTACATACAACCCTGTATGTACTGCTGATATAATGATAGAGTACGTATCGTTCGTATGAGTATTTGAGCAATGTAAAACATATCTCAGGTAGATGGCACACTTTTATTCGCATATACCAGACAGAGGAGGCAATGTATCAGTTTGTTTATACTAATGTATAAACGGTCGAAACTAAGGTTACCAGACGTCTGGATTGTTGGACACTTGTCAGACTTCCGGTCCGACTTTGAAAACTCAAGCTGTTTTGAAACATTTTTGGAATAGTCACAGAAAGTCTCGTTAAAGTGTAATGAAATACAAGCCTTTTCCCGTGACTTCGTTCATGGACTGTACAGTGTACTTTTTGATAGTCCAAACACGAGAAATCATGTGAAGGACCAATCCCTACTGAGCCCACTATAGTCGAAGTCAGGCTTTTTAGGGTTCCGTAGTCAAAAAGGAACCCTTATAGTTTTTGTTTGGATTTTTTAACTTTACATCATGTGGTAACCCTCGCAACCGCATCGCAATTTGTAATACTAAATTAACATCAGCTCGTCAGGGTTACTCCAACTGCATATGACTTTATGGAACTGGATCAGTTAATTTACATTTACATTTTTATTTGTTTTTTATTTGGCTAGAGTTTTTAAGTGTTTTATTTTTCTTAAGTGTTATATTTCCTTCATTTCAAAATCCTATTATTCTATTACTTGCTCAATCAGCGAAGTTTGGTTGAAAATTTCAAAAATATCGTTCGTAAGAAAAAGCAACCCTTGTGCTTCAGAAATCCAATGAAGAAATGATAGCTAAAGAGTTAAAAGAACCTGATAACGTCCTACCCTATTCTTCTTTCCTATCAATTTCCTTAAGACTACCATTCGTCTTCGCCGTCCTCGACGTAACGTAATGATGATCCCCGAGTAGATCTTATACGAAGCTCATATTTTCCTTCTACTCCGAAAACATATCTCTTAGGGCGAGAATACACGGCACGACGCAACCAAAAGTAACCAAAGTGAATATCAGTTACACACACGATGTAGCTGCTTGCGTGAAATTGGTGATCTTAAGGAATAACCCCGATTAAATCTTATTTATATTTTCCTTACTTATATTTTCCTTGTACTCTGATACCTTATTTCTTCTCAGAACATACAACTCAAAACTTACAAAGGTCGAAGGTGGACATCAGTTTCTTTGGATATTGAATAAAAGCAATATTTATTTGTAATCGGTTTGTCAAAAACGGCTCTAACGATTTCGATATTTAGTATTTGAGGGTTTCGGGGGACGAAAAATCGATCTAGCCAGGTCTCATGTCTAGGAAAATTAGTTTTCTCCGCCTCTTTGACCATTTCTTCACAATAGCGTGTTTCGGAAGCCCTAGGCTTTGGTTAAGATTATATAGAGCAAAGCTCAGGTACTAACTCTTTATTGCACAAATGAAACCAGACACGACACATTTGGTGTAAAACGCATTTTAAACTTACTTAATTGACACAACTTCGGATAAAATTTATAAAACTAAATAAGACATCTCAAATACACCGGTTTTTGCCACACAGTTTGAATTATTCTCAGCTCTTACACTTCTAACCTAACCGATCAAATTAGTTGCGTCATATGGTTTTATTATTACTATAAGACATAGTTTTCTTATAATATCTTATTTGTGATATGGGCATGAAACCTAATAAAAACTGAAATATCAGTTTCGTTACTTTGGTGTCGGCCGTGTATTCTGAGCCTTAAGCTTTGTCCTCAATGAATTATGGTTTTTCCACCTCAATAAATTGAGCGATGCCTCCCATACGTCATATTAGATCAAAATGGGAGTATTAACATTCCTCCATAAAATTTGTTTCCATCTCTGTCTGTTCTATGTAATTAGAATAGTTAAGATGATTGCTTTTAGAAACATTAGTCATGGTCACAACGTTACTCTTGACAGTATTAGAAAATTACCTTATTACTATGATTGCGTGTGCGCTCAATTGTTTGTATGTTTTTTTATAAGAGATAAATGTGTTTACATTTTTTGAAGCGATCGTGGCTTAAGTGGTGCTCTTTCTTTCTGATCACGAAAGCTAAGCAACATCGGCCTCATTCAGAACTTGTATGGGTGACCGCTACTTGCATTAATGCGTTTTCCGTGCATCGGAAGGCACGTTAAAGTTTCGGTCCTGGCTATTGTTACAGATAGTAGTTTTGGCGGATTGAAGAGTAACAGCCAGGTTACTCAATAACCTAGCAAAGTCTAATCTAGAACTGGTCTGTTTTGCCTTTGAGTTATGTTGTTCAGAATATTGCATTCGCTCTGTGTAAAAACCAATGCCCTGTGTGTGTTAGATAGCCTACTATGTACACGGAATAAGGCTAAGACAATGATGTTACTTGTAGTGTGCGATCATTTTGTCTGTATGTTGGTTTTATAGGAAAGTTATAAATGTGTTTAGATTTTGTTGCGTTGTTGATGGGATTACGTAACTTTTGTATTAACTTGTAAATGCCGTAAAGATGCCTATAGATTCGCGTTCGCTACGTACTGCATGACAATAGATTGATACATAAGTATAATACAGGGTTTTAATATAACCTTTATTAACAAGCAAAACCTTTTAATGGATAAATATAACAACTTTTGTTTCCAACTTTTCGAAGTTACAAAATTATCAACTGACCGTTCCAATTAGTATGTTAAGTCAAAATATTTATTCCTCGTAAAATTAAAAAAGTTGTTGCATTTAAAGTCTAGAAATAGCACTTAAAAAGTTTGAAACGACTTTACTAAAACGCTGTGCACTGTAATGGCCGGTTTTATACAGTTGTTGTGTTACTGTGGACACCAGAGCAGAGGCCAAATTCAATCGTTATCAATTCTCTCCTTTTTAGGGTTCCGTACCTCAAAATAAAAAAACGGAACCCTTATAGGATCAGTTTGTTGTCCGTCTGTTTGTCTGTCTGTCTATCAAGACCCTTTTTCTCACGAACGGCTAGAGGTATCAAGTTGAAATTAAAAATGAATATTAAGGTCTATAAACCACATAAGATCTGTTTTTTTTTTACAACGACGCAATCAAAAGATATGGCTTTTAATGTCCTCATCTCCATACATCTATGCAAAATAGCAAAACCTACAGGGTACTTCCCCTTGACCTAAAATTATGAAATTTGGCAAGAAGCTAGGTTCACAGTACAAATAAAGGAAAAATCGCTAAATATTACAATTTTTCTCACAACTAATAGTAACCAATTAAGGTGAGTTCTCGTTTCAAGAACTTTTCTATAAAAGAGGGGTCAAGTTGGATGGTCGCGGAGTTTTTAAAGTCGGAGAGCAAACGCTTTTAGTATAATCATATGGTAGATAGGTACGGAACCCTTAGGGCGCGAGTCCGACTAGCACTTGGCCGGTTTTTAGGGTTCCGTACCTCAAAATAAAAAAACGGAACCCTTATAGGATCACTTTGTTGTCCGTCTGTCTGTCTGTCTGTCAAGACCCTTTTTCTCACGAACGAGAAGAGGTATCAGGTTGAAATTGATAACGATAATTAAGGTCCATAAACCACACAAGATCTGAAAATTTAAATTTTTTACAACGACGCAATCAAAAGATATGGCTTTTTATGTCCTCATCTCCATACATTTATGCAAAATAGCAAAACCTACAGGGTACTTCCCGTTGACCTAAAATTATGAAATTTGGCAAGAAGCTAGGTCTCACAGTACAAATAAAGGGAAAAGTCTAAAACCATTATTAATATTTAAATTTTTCTCACAACTAGTAATAACCAATTAAGGTGAGCTCCCGTTTAAAGAACTTTTCTATAAAAGAGGGGTCAAGTTGGATGGTCGCCGAGTTTTTAAAATCAAAGAGCAAAAGCTTTTAGTATATCAATGGTAGATAGGTACGGAACCCTTAGGGCGCGAGTCTGACTCGCACTTGGCCGGTTTTTTTTCTATACAAGAAGAAAAGAGAGATTCGATAACGATTGAGTTCGGCGGTAGCGCCTCAGGTTGTATTTTGTGTTATCGTGTATAGGTTTGGGGGTGTCATGTCGTGCAAAGTTGATATAGGCCCTCTTGCGGTAACAATTGGTACTACATCGAACTTTGGATGTATCAACGGGTGAGAGGAGAGGGGGTGAGTGGAGCTTGACGTGCTCTTGACTGTACCTACCTAAATACACGTATCCACGTTGGATGTGTTGATATACCTAAGTATGGATACCTACTCATGATTCTGCACATACAATCTCTTATTCTTGACATTTCTTCCTGGTTAGGAAAAAAATAGAGAAGTTATGATGATGACGTTGAACCGCCTGTAATATAAAGATTTTTCAGTAAGGACCCATAACTACCAGTAGCTATAAGGCGTGGGCGAGACATGGGCGGTTACAATGTAACAAATGCAAATTTCCATCGCCAACAGACGTAACCAACTGATATGGATATGGGAGAAGTTTGATTATTCGCAATAAAAACTGCACGTGGCTACAGTCAAGGTGAACTGGTTTAGTATTCAAGTGATAAAAGTTTTAGTTACAGTTTTTCATTTTTACTATTTACCTCAAGCTAGCCCTGAGAACAAAGGTGAAGTCAACTACAGCACGAGCTTACCTATTCATTCGCGACTGGTTATATGATCTTGCAAATTCGGGTTACAGATGCAGGCACGGAATTCCACTCATTCGCTGTGTGCAATTGTGCAAATGTGCATGCATTATAAAAGATGTTGCAAAATGCTTTGTGCTAATTTTTGGAATATAAAGCAGATACAGGTGCATCTGGACTTCCGATGAAAGAAGGGGCATGGTGGAATATGCTCATTGAGCTTTTCACCGAGACGTACAATCTGTAAAAGATCGATAGGCACGCAACAGAGTCGCGATGGGCCAGGCTGTAAAGCATGGTTCCCACTAGCTCCTCGCCACCAGCAAGCTTTTCTTTCAGCGATATATCCAGACTAGTCGTTACCCCTCAGCGAAGCAGCCAGTCCCGCCGAACGTGCCGATAACGAGCGATAAGGCGATAATAATTATTTGATTATCGCGGCGTCTAACGCAAATATTCTAATGTTCAACGTCCGGTCAATAAGTATACAATATCAACACCCATAGAGTATTTGACGTTTTAAATAGCTTATTTAACGGTTAAGTCACATCTTATCTCTTTCCCGAACAGCATCAACCTTCTGCTGCGAAATCATAGTACATTCAACAATAATCAGTTAAGTACTATTGTTTCATCTGTGCTGATAGTTAATCGCGGTCTTTAGCCATAAGCCGCAGCTCCTACATACGTGGTGACTATATGATTTATCAGCCCTCAAAATATACCACGCTTTTTGTAAATAATGTTTTGGGGAGGAACTTACCCAACAAGGTAAAAGGCATCCCACCAAAAACATAACTATTAAAAAGGGGGCTAAGTTCCTATCGGCTAATTGTTTGCCTAAAAAAGGGTTGAAATTCGGTCCAATGCCAAGTTTAGATGCACTGCCATACACCCAAATTAAAATATGTTATAGCTGTGAAAATACGCAGGTACGTTGAAAATAATATCTAAAATGAAATACTTCTAAATTTGCTAAAATTTACTTCTAAAGTGCCAAAATTAGCTATTTTCACGGGGTCATATTTCAGGATCTACTGTAGCTATATCTATGAAATTTGGCAAATTGCTTCAGTATTAGTATATGATTATGTAGGTACAGTTTTATCTCTGTACTTGCAATAGGCACTGAGCTACAGGGGGTTCAAAAGTGGGCCGAAACGGTTCGTGTAAATAGTGCACGGCATGCGCGTGGCCTGTTGCGGGAACTTGGCCTGCGCACTGCCCCGTGCGCTTAGATTTGCTCGAATGAGGATTTATTCAAGAATAGAAAATTTGAATTCAGATTACGTTTACCAGATGCTTTATGGAATGGAGTATAGGTTTGTAACCAAACCTAGGTGTAGAGTCTAGGTACACACATAAACAGACAAGCACCAAACAAAAGAGTCTGTTTGAAAACCCCCCATCAGTCGGAAAAATACGTCTCGATTGTCCTCTATTCGAAACGCGGATGCAAAGTATGAAATAATTATGGCGGAGAGAGCACAGCGGGGGAGGATGGGGAGGCAGGTCGGTTCCACTTGAGGGGGCAAGCCCCTTCAGTGTTGCCAGATTGCAAAACTAACCTTGTTTGAGGTCAATTTGAAATCCGTTTTATTTATTATACGTTACATAGGGTACTAGGTGGGTAACCCGTGCGCTAGAAGAATCCAATCCAATAGGATTGCTGCATTTTCCTAGCTTAAAGTTGCGCTCGAAAATGGGGTATTCCTATTGGTTGAAAATTTTCAAGCTCACCACACTACTCTACACACTATGAAACGGGCATACGCGTGCGACTTGTGCAAGAATTAAGTACATTTCCTTCCTGTGGGAATAAACTTAAGATATGGATGCGACTCGAAAGAATGCAAAGATTAAGCTGATATCCTGAACAAGACTGTGGTTGTACAGAATCAGTGAAATAAAAGTTGAGTTCATTGCAAAGATTTCGAGAGCGAATTTATTGACAATGCCTATTTAATATTTAAATGACAAAATACTCGTAAGTATGAAATCTGGTATGTATTGTTTGGCAACACTGCCTCCCTTGCCTTACGTGGTGCAGCGACGAACGCCGCGAAGTGGTGAAAAACAGACTTGTTGCTTTATCAGTGTCACTCAAGTCTCGCGGAATATATGACGAGCAGGATTTATAAACAGCTGCCACGTTGTATTAAATCTGTGCCAAATAATTAATTAACGTCGAGTACTTACATGTACCGACATAGCTCTGATGATTGTCAAACTTGAGTCACTCAAACCGACGGTCGATGGGGCGGACAGACGGTTTCTAGAGTGACGCCCATAGTATGGTCTGGAGGACGTAGCGAAGTCAGGACCCCACATAGCAAACCCACGATCCTGTGAATCCTTTAGGGTCGCGGGAAGCCGCTGGATGCGGGTAACGCTGGACCGGTCGTTGTGTTTAGACAGTCCTTTGTGCATTATTGAACGTCTTCCGGTCCGGCTGAGGTGATGATGACGACTTGTGTAAGTTCAGCGACAGCACAAGAGAGCAATAAAGTTCGCGAACAGCTTCTCTTAAATATGCATAGGTTTAATGCTAAGTCGCTCAAAGTGCCAGTAATCTGAAAATTCTTAGCAGTGCATTGCATATTTTTCTTAGGAACTGCTGTTGTTCTTATACAATTCATTACCAAAGTTATTATTATATACCTATGCATGAGCGTAATACATACGAGTATGCGTAATATAAAATGTGCGGCTACATTACTGTTGAGCAGTTGAGCTGACCACTTTCAAACATCTTATACCAAAGTCAACGCAGTTTCTCACATAATCTTTGAAAGTTATCTTCACCAGCACATCTAACTGATGAAGTAGACTTTTCCTTCTGGAATATGAATAAACGTTAAGGTTACAAATGGAGGACCGAATCTGTTTGGAGTATATACTGCGCGGAGTGTCGAGCCGGCAAGGAGGAGATTGCGGCGAATAAGCTAAAATACGGCGCGGCTGAACGATACGCCGCCGCCGGGTAGAGATGTGCCTACCTATTATAAGTTAGTACGTATATATGCAGTTTCCTATTATATATTATGTTTTTTTTTAAGTATTTGTTCAAGTCACATACATAGTATCGTATCTATGGCAATCGCATCCACTGAAACCTAGCAAGGTTTATGCGTGGTGCGCATATTATCGCTCGCATGCAGGCATATACATATATTTTTTTTACTATCTAGGTATTGCTCGGATCACAATTGAAAAAGCAGTTTTTTGCATTGTTTGGAATTACTGCCTGAAATGCGTTCTAGCAACTCTGTTGGAAGATCGTTTAGTATTTTGGGTAACATATATTCCCACGTCCGCGCGCCATATACGTTAACATGTTTAGGTAATACATATTGAGGTACATGCTCTAACTTTCTTAACTTTTCATTTCTAATTGTTAATATTAATTGACTTAATTTGTTGTGTTCATTAATTACAATTTGCATATTAGTTTTAGTGTTACTACTGTGTGATCGGCTGTTGCTACACCTTTCAGGAAGACCAGCGCTACAGCATCATGAAGTTTTGTGGCATAGGCTGAGTGGCTTCCTTAGTATGTTTTACTAAAATAATCTTTTTTTTTATTGCTCATAATTATTATAAAGTATGAAACCTTCATTGAAAGACAAGAGATGGACAGGAGCTGTAACGGACTGGTATCCTAGGGATGGGAAGAGGAAAGTGGGCAGACAAAGCAAACGATGGGAAGATGAAATAAAGGAAGTAGCATAGCAGGGCCATTGTGGCGGAGAGTTGCTAGGGACAGACAGGAGTGGCGGGCTCTGGAGGAGGCCTTCGTCAGAAGACGAACCAAGGAATAAAGATACATAAATATAGAACTATAGAAAATATGTAAATAAGTAAAGAAAAAGCTTGGAAAACAAGGCTGTAATAATAATAATGAAACCTTCATAAAAATGAAAGACTAATGGACTTTTGATACCAAAAGAGTGTCCACTGATTTAGCCTTAAAATGGTTGAAATATTTTTAGACTGATAGGACTGAATTTGTAGAGAAAAGTGCGGAGACTTTTTGCTTAGCCGTCAAGGACGACTTTTTATTCTTATCCCACCCTATAATGTGTTTTGTCGAATTATTTTTGGAATAAGATGGATTACTAAAGTAATAGTATGTAACCGTGTTTTTTAGAGTGGGTTTTGTATTTGCCTTATGTTCGGTGAAATGCCAACTGTCTTTCTCTTTTATATCCGTATCGAGAAAAGTCTTTGACACTCTTGAATTTATCAGCCACTAGAATTTAGCGAATACGTGAAGAAAGGGATAAAAAGTAAGCATAGAAAAAGAAAACAAAAAGCAGTTATTACTCGCAAAACCCCCCTCACTAGAGGCAACGGTAGTGCTCCGAGATGATATTTCATACGAGGCGTCCTTTTTGTTTCCCGCTATTCACTGCAGTACTGTTGACCGAACAACTCCGCTTTTATAAGCTCCGAGTTGGTTTGTATGCAAACACCACAATTATACCCTAAAGCAACGCGAGCTAGCCACGGTATTGTTTTATAAAGCTTTAATTTCTTAGAATCCCTTCGGTTAGGGTGGTTCCTTTCTAGATGGATATTATGGACTATCGATGGTTTTGTTCTGTGTTGTTATTCTTATGAGTTCTTTTTGTTCACCCCTATTAAGTAGGTACATTTCAAAATTTGTAATGCGAACCTAAAATGTTTTAATTTGTTTGAGTTTCTTTTGTTACATATCGATGATAGCGGACTTAATTTTACATGAAAAAAAAAAAAAAACACATGCTCGACATTTATTAAGTTAATTATTTAAAACCTGAGCATAAAATGACGGCGGTTGAATGGCGGTTTTTATCTAAAACCTAGGTTTTTGATAAAAAAAATCGATTTTAAATATTTATTTAGCAGCTATTAGTTAGCGTGGTTGTGCTAACAACCATCGATATCAGTCGATACATCGAAGAACGTACATGTGGTAACACCTCTAGATCCCTCCGGCTTAAACTTGTTTAATGAAAAGTAAGCAATGATTAAACACGAAACCGCTCGGTAACTCGATATAGTTGGCATTACAATGCAGTGCCAGAGTTTTTGTTTACGAAAGATATCGCATGAAACCGAGCATATTTCATTCTCGCTTAATTGGCCATAAAAGACAGGTGGTGTTGAAAACTGTTGGCGAAATTAATGAACGTTTTCGATTGAGTCGTTTATTTTGTTTGCAAAAATAGCGGCGACGTTTTTTGGTAGGAATAGACATATTGTTTGTAGAACACTTTTCGTGTAGTCGTTCGGTAAAAGCTGGCCTTTCAGACGGTGAAGAGTCGGCCATTAACGATTTTCGGGTAGTGTGTCTGTTGTAGGCCTTTGTGAAAGATACAGCTTACGTTTATTTTGGCTAGGTATTGTCATTGGAGTGTATTTCTTGACGTAGAACCGTGTTGTTTGAGAGTTTTTGGTTACGTTTCCCGTTAATTATAAATACTGTAAAGAGCTGTTACACAGAGAACTAGATACTGATTTTTTGTTATTGTTTACTTGCATAAAAACTGTGTTTTTAATGCCCAACTAAATTTTTCTTTTTTTATTTATCTATTTATTTATTAGGTTACCAACAAAGTATACATCATTACAATGCACAAGACAATTCACCATATTTTTTTTTTTGTTTGCAATAACTAGTTTACTCGTACTGTACTACCTATACTAATTCACAACCGAAACCTCTTATAAGATGATGTAAGTACGAGTACCTTCAGAGGCTTCTTGCTGGTAAGTATCTCAGCTTAGAAAATAATTACTTATCGTTGTTTTTTGCGAACGGTTCTAATATCTGTTAGCTTTGCTTTATGTTTAATGATTAAAATGTTATTTCTTTTATGAATGTTCGGTGTACTCTGTCATACAAAAGAAAAAAAAATCCTTTAAATATACTTTCATATTTTAGTTTACCTGGTTAATCTACTAAAATCTACTAACTAAATGGTAAAAAAAGTTCAAGGACTAAAACCCGACTACTGAAAAATCTAGAGCTCTAAACTAAAGAATATGAAACAAGGAAATATTGTCATGTGAAATTGTTATGTACAAACTATAATACTTAAGCAATATTCATAGTGAAGTTCAGATAATAACCGTGGTCATATTATTATGCCACTTTACCCTAAAGCTAATGATCGCTTTTTAGGGTTCCGATACCAAAATGGTAAAAAAAAGGAACCCTTATGGTGCGACTTCGTCTGTCTGTCTGTCTGTCACACTTGTATATCTCAGCAACCACTCATGCTATCGCCTTGAAATTTGAAATAGTTTTAAAATATGGTAGCCCAAATTAAAAGAATTAAAAAAAATTGTGATTATTAATGTAAAGGGGGCCCAAATAGGGGGGCAAAATTTCAAATTGTCGTTACTAGGTCGAATGGGGTATCATAATGAAAGGGCTTTACTTGTACATTCTAACTACATTATATTTTTGTATTTTTTTACAACTTAGTTTTAAATTTATGATGAAAAATGTCAAAAAAATACCATTCCTCCAAAGTTTGTGAAAGGAAAAATCTGAATTAATTACAGTCGATAGAAGTTTATGTAAATATTACAGCAAAAATAAAACGATCTTTCTAAGTTGCACAGTTTTTTAGAAATTTGAAACAAAACCTTTATTAAAGTTTTGCGGTGATAAAAATGGATATTGCTTCCAAAAATACTATAGGTATATCAAAACCCTCGGTGCGCGAGTCCAACTCGCACTTGACCAGTTTTTTTAGGGTTGGTACTACCTAAACATTATGATTATGAATATTTATTAAATACCATAGTTTGTACATAACAATTTCAGATGACAATATTGACTTGTTTCATACTTGTTGGAGTAAGATTTGACAGTAGTCGGGTTCTAGTATTTGAAATGGTTTTTGTATGATAGGGACTTCAAAGACTAATCTTTAACTGAAGTCTTAATTCTTTAGAAACAAGAGTTTCCTCCGAGGCGAGGCTAGTATTCTTGATGTGTAGAACCTTTGAGATAGTATTTTCATTTTATTTCCAAACATATTATATCGTAATATGCGTGATTATGAAGACTTGGCTGCTAAATTAAATCACATAATATTTAATAGTAAACAAGTTTGCTAAATGTACTAAGCTAGATCGTGTACAGAGGTCAAAAGATGTTTTTTTTACTGTGGGTGCAGACCAATGAAAATGATAATTTTTTCGGGACATGTGTCTAAACATCAAAAAAATGTTTAACACAAGTCAAAAAGAAATTCAAAATTTTGCGCGCAATAGAGAGATCACTGCCAGAATCTTGAAAAATGATAAGAGGAGTTAATGTAGCGATGCTACAGTAGGTAGCTAGTTTGGATAAAAGTACAGGTACGTAAATACATCGAAACGGATAAGCAACTATGTTTTATACTATTTAATGAGAGTTAAGTAACGACGAAAAATAATTACTTTGCGTTAATTAAACCGGTTGCCAAGCTGTTTTCTTGCCCTGCTAATTAATATGTCTATAAGATAAAATAAATTCTGCGGCGAAAACATTAATATAGCGGATAGTGACTACTTATCTAAGTTCTCGTGTGAAGGTACTATAGTTATCAGCTGCTAGACGCATCAACACATAATTTCTTACTTTCCCAAGCCTAGGGACTAGTGCTTGGCACATAAATCTATACAGTAACTTATAAAGGGTCTTTCATTGAAAAGAAAAGAAAAAATTGGGGGTGAAGGTGAAGTCATACTGCGAGCTGTAGAACCTGGTAGAGAATAGAGATAAATTAAGTGTGATCTACATAATCTTGAATCTTTTCAAGGCTTATAGTGTAGGCAACGAAGCAGTTGACCCCAACATAAATTTCTCAGGCAGATTTTATTTGACAGGATGATAAAGAATCATGAATTAAATGTAGATTCAAAATATCCAAATAAAATTTACAAAAAAAAATCATACGTTTTTTTAAATTTTTTATTAGTTAAATCTTTTTTTGTTAAAAGTACAGATTTTTTTTTGGATATTTTTATAGAAGGTTTGTCTCATGTAGTGTAATACCCCAGCAAAGTTTCATAGACTGAGGATTTAATGCGGGGGTCTTCATACAACGATCCGCTTCGTTGCCTAGACTAAGTGAACAAGCATTATCTAGGTGAGTATGCTACATCTTCGACCCCATCGTTGCTTATCACCAGGTGAGGCCGGGGTTGGGGAAATTTTCACCTACTTAAAAAAAAATCTCGTAGCGTAGGGTTAGGCAAAGACCGCATCGTTGCACCTGGTACGATCTTGACATATTTCCCTTTCTTCTTCTCTCGTCAACCCTTTCATACCCGCTCGTTAGCCTAGGGAACTTTTACCTGACTTTTATTTATATCGTACCTAATTTTGTCTTGGAAAATTATGAAATACTAAAAATTATTTTATAAAAAGGAAGGCTTCGCCCTGCATAGAGTTTTATCTTCTGGTTGTTGTACTTGTTGTACCATTAAGGGCTCTACTGCTGTAGTCTGTCCTTAACGTAAGAGCTTTTAAGGGCCTTACAGTAGTTTTTAATAAGCCTATGTCTAATTTCAGATGGAAAACTTTGTGACGCGAGGAGAAGTTAATTAAATTGCAGCTACGTTGTATTGATCAAAAATGAATGGAACTTTCTCGATAACTTACGAGTATGTGAAAATTTCGATACTTATCTAGATAGAGTTAACTGAAATTTCTTGTCACTATAACATTCCATAATACGTCCACTAAGGACAGGGAGCTCCCACCAGAATTCCAACTGTTGCTGGAACAATATGGAGGGGAAGTACCTTAGTCACCCCACGTCAGCGTTACGGCTCCATGGACCGCGGTTGTTGGTGACCGCAGTATATAAGATGGTACGATACACGGAAGGACGCCGCTGCGCATCCTCCGGTTTACAAACCCTTGACTATTCTTTGTACTATACTTTGCCGGCACCACACAGGACAAGTCTCGTATTACCTATAACCATATTTTTCAATAACTTTAATTTTGGCATTACTTTATTACATATAATTTAATATTATTTGTGGAAGGAAAGAAAGACGGCATTACGGACACTAATAATAAGTAACGTAATTTGAAACTGATAAAATCGTTGGAAGTTTGATGGTAACCGCATAACTTGAGAACGGCTAGACCGACTTGTCTATTTTTTTAAGTGTTCAAATGGAAATTAACCGGAAAATAGGATATTCCTAGGACTATAGAACCGGTTTCTGTTTATTTTCGTGCATACAGACAAATACAAGTATAATCCGTTTTTTTTTCGTTTATTCCAATG
This sequence comes from Athrips mouffetella, assembly GCA_947532105.1. Classification (NCBI taxonomy): domain Eukaryota; kingdom Metazoa; phylum Arthropoda; class Insecta; order Lepidoptera; family Gelechiidae; genus Athrips; species Athrips mouffetella. The sequence goes on along the minus strand of OX383968.1, from coordinate 20,367,692 downwards.
CTTACCAATACATTTTACACTTATCATCGTCATGTCGTGTGGGTCGCAAGGTCGATGACCGACCTCACTAACCCTGGTGTCAGAGTTGTTGAGCCGCCAAAGGCCTCTGACATGGCTCATTAACGACTAATCCGTAGATATTAGTTGGGACCAACGGCTTAACGTGCCTTCCGAAGCACGTAATCATTTAACTTTTCGGACAATCAGGTGATTCATCCTGCAATTTCACACAAATGGGTTCACGAATCTACATCACGTCTAGTCTGGCAATGCTAAATGCAGCTACGAACTGATTTGAAATATACTAAAGTTTGAATACGTATAAATAATTAATGAATGTGTATAAAATTGTACGCAGCGATGGTATTTAATTTCAGGTTCAATGCGTGTTATAACCGCTATCAATGGCAAATGTTTACAAAAACAAACAATTGGACACGTACAGGCGACCATTCTGTTGTTTGCGCATATTGGTATACCTTTATGTGCGTTGATTGTGGTTTTTACCAATTATTGGAATGAACAAAAATATATTTCAGTTTTACAACTTTACCTTTAAGGTTTGTAAAATATTGAATCCCTAAACTGTTTTATCTTTCGCGCAAGAACTTCCCAATTTGTATAAAAAGTGACTACTTAAGACTGCACTCTGCGCACACTAGCGCCCTCATCAGAATTTAATTAATTTCTTTGAATTGGAGACCAAAATTAAAAATTAAAGAACGGCTAAGTGTTCTTTGTCAGGCTAGCGTTATTTTAAATTATTACAATTAGCTTTATGATATCTTGTTTATTCAAAATCCTTAAAACGGAAATTGGTGGCCACCGCGTTCCGTTCAAAGGATTTTGAATAAACTAGATAACATAAAGCTTATTGTAATAGTTTAAAATAACGCTATCCTGACAAAGAACAATTAGCCGTTCTTCAATTTTTCATTTTGGTCTCCAATTCAAAGAAATTAATTAAATTCTGATGAGGGCGCTAGTGTGCGCGGAGTGCAGTCTTAAGGTAAATGTAAAGTTAATGTCATGAGTCATGACTGTAACTTTTTTTATTTGGATGAAAAAGCTACTTACTGGTAGGGATTTTGCAGTTATCAATACAATATTACATGGTGTATTTATTGAACAAAACCATAATGTAAATCATACTGAAAAAAAAAACATAATTTTTTTCCACGGTAAATAATTTCCAGGAAGGAATTTTTTCCATCAGGATTAACCAGAAGAGATTTTTTTTGACGAAATGCTATTTGACTTTTAGCCTTCTTGCATACGATGTAGCATTACATAACACTTACCGCTCTCGTGCATATTGTGAATTCACATTATAGTAACTTATAGCTATGACTAAAGTTATCAATATTTTATGAGCAATACCATTGATAATAAAGCGTATAATGCACGGCACATGTTAGGAAACGTCACTTCGGCCAGATGGCTAGCTACACTTCACCAGCTCATTGTAGGAAGGTTTTATTTTCCATTCAAGTTCAATATTAAATAGAATCTTGTAATAGTGAGCCGGGCACTCGCGATGCAATGTGAGGAAATTCTAGTTTTAAAACGCACTAAAAGGCAATTTTCCTATTGGTTTAAATTTACCAATCCTAAGATAAATGCTGAATTTAGACCTACACTAAGTAGTGAGTCTGAAGCGACGTTTCTTCTTGAATCCACTGTAGTTTTCCAGACTGCACTTAGGTATCGTGGTGCTTCTAAAATTTGCATTGCTAAGTAGCTACTTGAGTAGGTTTACTTAACTAAAGTAAATATAAGTTCGCCCAAACAAACAATGCAAAAAAACAACTGCTGTGTAGAATTATTTTTAAATCAATAGATGGTTTGCCCTCTGGGTTGAGGAGGTCAGATGACAGCCGCTCTGTGTGAAAACCAGTGCCTTCGTCAATTCTCCCAAGTCGGAATAAGGGTAGAGCAATGATGATGGGTCAGTTAAAAATAATGTGTGATTTGGTTTTAACTATTGTGTTTATTTTTAGAAGTAAGTCATAGGGGAAACCCTACAGGCAATATAAAAAATACTAAATTCAGAGATGCCATAGAAAAACCAGCCAAGCGCGTGTCGGGCTTCACACATTTAGGGCTCCGTTGGGTTGTCATAAAAATTTACGGAATTTCGAAGAAAAAACCTGATTTACATTAAACATTATCACCAAATTTCAAGTTCATAGGTCAATGAGATATCAAAAAACTCTTCGGAATAGGTACCTTGTAGTAATATAATAATATTAATAATTATCTCAGACCAAGCACCTCTCAGTGTAAAAAAACTAAGAAGCCAATCCTTTCCAATTAAAAAGTCAAAGAAATAAGGCTTAATGCTTTCAACTCCAGGATGTCCGAAGAGCATTGTGTGAAGAGATTAGAGGAAGTTTAGATTACTTCCTTTAGTCCTCGAAAATTGGGCGGGGTATACTGCTAAAGTTTTTAGAGGTATCTTATGTCGATGAATTAAGTCTTAATTTCGAATGAACATTGATAGCCGATGGTAATTTCCATTGAATAGGAAAACAACATAGAGAAATAAGAATATTTTTTGGTCGTCTCGTTGCACAATACTGTCTATTGGAAATTCAGAATGAAAATTTTATTGATATCTAACAGTTTTGGGATTTACAATCTTTTTTTTCCTGGTCTGAGCAACATATTTTTTTTTACTATCTGACTTACGTCCTTCTTTCAATCTATTACTAACATTTGTCAATTTGTGTTTGGACTGAATATTTAATGTGAAAATGGCTTTATTGGACCTATTTGCAAATAATATCTATCGGATTTAAAGTTCACATATACCTCTTATGTCAATGCATTAAGCCTTAGTTTTGAATGAACAATAACTTTTGATTTACGTGTATAAAGAGTTTATCGTGAGTAATCAATATGCCATATCAATTAGGAAAAACCATGGAATAAGGTAAACAAAACGCCTTTAAACATAACAAAGATATTTATTTCTTAATTACTGGAAAAACATTACTAAAGCTTGTTTATCTATCCTCATCACTGAAATCTATAGAATTCGTCCATCCTTTTATTTCACTACCGAAATCAGGCCATTTCATTAAAATTTCTCATTACTATGATGCGCTCTCTGAAGCTTAGTAGCCAACCAGAAATCGGTACAGTAAGAGCACGTCAAGCTTGACGCATTGTGAACTTTATACTGTTCTTATAAAGTCGCCCCACGAGTGTTAGGCTTTACCTGCTCTTGACTGTACCGGCTTTTAATCCGTCGTATTCATACTCGTCGGAGTGCGAGCAAACATTGCGTGTGCGTTCGAAGTAATTACATTAAAGGCCACTTCCATTGGCCCGTTCCTTAACACTGTCTGTGTTGCCAGGTGTCTTTGAATAAAATTTATTGACTTTTTAAAATTGTTAAAAAAAGACTACGAAAAAAAAGCTTTAAAATAATTACTATAAGATTCGATAACTACGAGTATAACCATATATGTATATTGTTTATTGTGCTCAATAAAACATAACTGAGTGTTAGAAGAGGTTCACAATAGCGAGCTGATCTCTATGAAAAGATATATTCCAGCCAACCAGAGTTTAGTTTGAAAAAGTATACAAGACAGGGACAAGAATAAGCACACGTGAAACAATAATAAAAAATAAGTATTAAATATAAGTAAATACATAGTAATGACCAAATACCAAATACCCAAATCAATACCTTAAAGGAAACATAAGTAAGAATAATCCTATACCAAAATAGTAAACCTAATTTGTAGTTTAAAAATAAAGATATATTAATACTTAAAAATCTACGCTAATGGTTTCACATGAGCACTTGAACACAAGACCGATTTTCTAAGCAGCTGTCTCCAGAGTTCAGATAGCTTTAATGATTGATATAAATATAAAATATGTTTAAACAATTATCAAATGCGCGAGACCTGATGTTTTAAAAGTGCCTGATGTATAGCATCTGTAAACTGTAAGTAGATAGCTTTTGAAAACATTTCCAAATTCCAGAGTAATTGGAACATCTAGCAACACTGGGCCAAGCCAATTCCCGTAGCGGTTGGTCGTTTGCGTGCATATTTAACCGGGTGCCCGGATTCCGTACTACCCGAATATTCTGGTTACCACCCCGAGATGAATCTCAGTATCTAACTATCCGGAACACAAATAATTATAAGCTTCACCTTAATCTGTAAACGGAGGAGGTTCTTAAGCGAGTAGATTATGAATATTTTGTAAGTATTTCTCTCGCTTGGATATTTTAAAGACTTGTCCTCTGTCCTAAGAACGACGCTGCAATTTTACGTTAGCTCTTTTGGTTTTGTAGTTTCTGAGCATTCTTGCTGTATGTTTTTAAAAAAAATATATTGGAATTTTGTCTAGGTACAAGAGGCACATTGCAAATTTTGTGTATTTGAAAGTTGAACAGGTGGTTCATTGTTGGGGTATGCAAAATTGTTTTATGTTTATTCAGATGCGATTCTGTTCGCAGTTTCACCTTTTTATTTCATGTCATCTTTGAGGTCAACCATAACAATTCTTTCGTCACCTCGTTTCCGATTCTCCTCATCCAAGATCTCAACCATAAAATTTTCCCGATCATCAAATCAACGTCGCCAATTAGAGTTTTATTTGTAACTCTGGCTTGTTATAAGAGCTGAATCGCGAGTGGAACCGACTCCCAGTGGGACCCTAAATTTCCCCGCGCGCCCCGGGATCATCCGCCTATTTCCGCCCCTTCTCCTCTAGCCCCGCTCGTCACGAGAAATTTGGGTCACAACGAATTACAACTACGTGCAATCCACATAATAAGACCCATACCTTTAAAGGAGGTTCGGTTCAGGCAAAATATTTATTAACACTTTCTCTTCAAACAAGAAATAGTGTTGTTTTCCATCGTTATGGTGCTGGTGTCGCCTGACTTTTCTTTTACCATAAACAGTTTCCTTCAACTGCACAAAGGTAAAATAGATCTCCTGTGTCCTAGAGATGTTGATGTTCTGTTTTAATATTCACTCGTGGGAACGCCTCCCACTCCCACATTAAAAACAAGCAACAACATAGATCTCTTCTTGAAAGTTTCCATGAACCAACCTGACCCATAATGGTCGTGGAATAATTCTCTAGCACTCCACACCGAACACACGCTAATTGATGTCAGAGTGTATTTTCGTACCGACCGCCGTGTTAACTAATAAACGTTACGTGGCAGCGATAGTGTTAATTGGAACCACTGACTGACGTATGCATCAGCGCGACGAGCATCATAGTACCATCAACTACGTGGGCAAGACCTCCAGACACAACCTCAATGTCAAACTGGCAAATCATTGCCTTATCTACAAATGCAAAGATGTACTCAAGGCTAATAAGCGGAAAAAAACACACTTTTCCGCTCTCCGTTTCACGGCTCTTTCTGGAAATCCACCGCAAAAACCTCAACCAACTGAAACATCCATCAAACGAAGCTTCTTAACACAACCAAAATATAAAGTAGACCCACACAACGTCTTGCTAAATGGAAATACATGGCCGCCATCGGGAACAAATCGCGGAATCCGACTTTATATCCGATACGATATGACCGCTTTTATAAAGGTTGTCGGACGCGAAGTATCCAGTGGCGGAACGTGTCATGGGTGTTAATCCGAACGTCGCGTTAACGACCTCAAACCATCGCCATAAGGCACACATTCGGCAGCTCGTCAAAACATCAACAATATTCCATTTGCTAAGAGTGTGCGTGTTTATCCGCGTATGCGAGCGATTTAATATCGTCCAGGCCACTTTTAAGAGTTATTATTGCTTGAAACATAGACCGGTGTGTGGGACAATAAAATTACGACCGGTGTTTTGCGGCGCGCTCACTTCGATGAGCGATAATACTAACTTCTTTGTTGTTATATTTTCAAATGTATGGAATTTACGTTGACAGGGTAATGGCTGAGGATTGGATATCAGTCCGACACTTCTTAATGGTTTAAATTGATTCATAAAAAGGACCGCTTTAATCGGGCTCAGATGGTATAGCAATTTCAATGTAAACCATTATTAAAATGACTTTCCGAACGATTCAGCTATTAAAAATTTAATATTATCATCTTAGCATAATAGACACGATAAGTTGGATCAATTACATAAACCAGCATTGATTGATGATGCAGTAGAAAAATAAGCTCCAACTAAATTGAAGGGAAATGATCTTAATTGAATTGATCGTTAACATAACAATGATGAGGATGATTAGACAGTTCTCAGCAGTGAAGTGACGATGCAAGAGCAAGTCTGGAGAGTTTACAACATAATAGAGAGCATTAGTCCGATCCACTTTTGACATCATTATCTGCGTAACCGACTGACGATAACCTGAGCGGCAGTCTCCCGCTTGCGGCGCCGCCTGGTGTTGCCACTTGCCAGTCTAATATTCCAAATTCATGTGAATTTGGTTTCAAGAAGAATGCCGAAATACCGATTGGCAGCTTTTTAATTATTAGTATATTAAGCTAAACCACTCATTGTTTCTATCCTTGGTCATAGTCCAAGGCCTTGCTGCAAAGCTTCATTCGTATTAAGTTGCGAATAGTTCAGTCCTCCGAGTTGTGTGAATTTTTTGAAGATGCTTCAGATCTTTGAGAATAACTTTCAGAGGAATATGATCCTGAATAAAACTAGAACGTACTATGGCTACAGCAGTCAACTGAAACTTGTATGTGCGCGCAAAGGAAGGGCTTTAAATCAGTTCGACTAGATTTACGCGTTAGTTAGTACCTACGTAGTGTGTAGAGTTGGCAACGCGGTGTGGCGGCTGGTGGCACTGGCAGGCAGTCGCGCGCGTCCTCGCACACCGGTCGGCCGCGTCCATACTCCGCGCATGCGCCCCTCCGCCCCCCTCAGGGCACGCGGGGAACTCGCTTTTGGCGGGTTCTCGCACGGACGTGATGCGCCTTGCATTCGCAATCGGAATGCGCGCGTGCTGTCAAAGCCCGCCGGTTCTATCTAGCGACGCAGTGAAATCTGTGGACACCCAGTGATCATTTGGATTGCAGTGTTGGAAGGATTCGAATTGTGTTCTGCGGCTTTTTGTAAGAACCGCCGACGGATGTAATGTCCATGATGTTGACTCATGCATGACGCACTTGATCGCTGGAATTGGGAATTGTTTATGACTTTTTCAGGTTAATGATTAGTTAAGTATTCATTGGTCCCACGACTGCCACTTAATTTAAATCCCAGTAATTTGATAAAGCTAGTAGAACAACAGAAAGGTAATGATAATGATAAAGAGCTAATCACAGCTGGTGATTATAAAAGCAATACCATCAATGCTGATAACCGAAATATACAATCAATCACGATTAACAAAGATTAATTGCGAAAATGTTGCTATCAATGTCTTGATAGTGAAATTTATCGAAGCTCAGTTGTTTAAACAAACAACGTAGGTATTAGATAATACTCAATCAGAACAAGATGGCAGAATACAAGAAGATGTAAACATTCGGAAATGTACAAAAGAAACAATGGTTTGCGGTTAGTTCCTTATGCGTTCACAAAGTGGTGCTGTGATCGCGATTGTTTTGACGATTAGGTACTGTAAGATGTCAAAAATAACCCGTTGATATAAAGCCTAATAATTTACGTACAGCTTTTATCAGTATCATGTATGATTATATTACGCACTTAGTGTCTATTGGCGAAAACAGCTTACGAATATCTTTGAGAATGTTTCCAATGCGCAAATATTTGCATATTTAGGTTAGAACAAAGATGGCGCTACAAAATCTATCGTATATGCACTATTTGCTTTTTTGGCGGATAAATTAGATAAAGTTTTCAGATAAAAATTTTCAATGAAGTGCGAATCTCGGTGATATTTACAACAATTTGTGTCACTGTTATCTGCCTCACGCACGAGGCGAGGTCGTAAATGATAAAACTCTGGCAAATTTTAACGCTTATTGTAAAACTATGCAATTATCGCCCCACGGACTGCCATTGTCACGTTGAAAATATTGTCCTTTGCTAATTAAAATATTCCCTTCGAATTCCAAAGTCAGTCTTATTGTGCGTATTCAAAATGCTTGTTTAAAATTCCGATGTTTTTAGGGATCGGTCACCGCATTATGATGTCAAGTACATATTCCCATGGAGGGTTAAACCCTTGAGTTCAAGGGTTATATCTAACGGACTTCCAAATGCCTTTTACGAATTGGGCGTAATCACATTATTATTCCTCAGATCTGTTGCTTTATTCCGTAGTTTTGGGAATCCTGAGAGGTTAACAGCCGACAAGCGGGTAAGCTTTTCGTGGAATCAATTTCGATGAGTTTGCAAGTAATTAGCGAGTTTAATCAACAAAACGGTCTTAAATCGGTATAGAATACCTAAATTTCAGTAATTTTAAAAACCTACGCTTCTTAGTGCCAAGGGATTTCTTGTTTCAAAAGGACCTATTTACATTTGTTGTTGGACCTATTTACATTTGTTGTTGTTGAAGTTGTTATTCATTTGCCCGTTGGCATTAGCTTCTCTTCTGTATTTAATTTTAAGCAAGGATATTGTTTGTACAATTCTTATGTTCAAAAAGTGGTACCTAGCAAGATTGAGGACAAAGGCAAGAGTTGGATCATTCCAAAATTTCAAAGAAGTGTGACTTTGAATTTCAATCTAACAGGACATGCTTAATAGTTTTATTTAATTGGGGAAAGCTAACTGATTTACAAATAAAACGGAATGATTAAACGTCCTTTATTTATTACTTAGGTAATGATTGTGTTGTAGGTATTAAAGTTTTAAGCGATCTGTCTGAATCGTCAGCACGGCCTTGGCTTTAAACTAGGTTAATGTATCTCAAATGTAGGGCACTCACTTCTGACACCGTAGAAAAAAATTGAAACACTAAGAACGTTGTTCTGACCTTGCAGTGTAATTTTAAGATTATTTAAATGGCAGTTTTCTGAATTCGTCACGTTTTTGAGTGGAACATCATTTGTGTAACGAAACGTCTGTTTAGAATACCTAATTTAATTATGTTCATTCTTTTGCTTGCCGTCATTAGTATTTCTATTTTTGTTCTCGATCCTGTAAGATATCTTTCAGTAGATTCTTTGGTGATTTCAATCGGTTGTGAGTTACGAATTATAGAATTAGAAAATTTTATTTGCAGAGATTCAAATAATCATATTAACTGGTCTGCGAAACAGACAATAGGCAAAAGTCTGCCCGTGTGGTGCTGGCAAAGAATAGTACCAACCCATCTTTAGTGTCATAAGAGGCGACTAAGTGCTTATGAACCGGGAATGGGCAGCAGCATCTTTCTGCGTACCATCTTACATACTGCGGTCACCAACAACAGCGGTTGCCAGCCGCAACGCATACAAGCGTGGTGACTATGGTAAACGCCCTCCGAAGTACCACTCGTTTTTGCTAGGATCCTGGAGGGAGCTCCCTGGCCTGCAGTGGACATTTTATGGCAAAAGTCATCATTGCCCTAGAAATCTTCCCTTTGTTTTTGCGGAGTTGCGTACCTAACCTAAGAGATTTGACGAGGACACTTGCTTTTACACAGAGCGACTGCCATCTGAACTCCATATCCCCGAGGGAAAACCAGACCTTATCCATTTGCCAGGTTAGTAGCCAACCTGGCTGTCAGAGTTGTCGAGCCGCCAAATGGCCTCTTGACTTGGCTTCAGTGACGTCATTTACTCGTATGACATTAGCCGTCACCGAAGCACGGAAACGGTCTTGTTGTTGTGCCATTAGCGGTCACCCATCCGGGTTTTGACCTCGGCCAATGTTGCTTGAAGGAAAAGCAATTGGTAGTACTCGTACTTGGTAGTCACTAATTATTTTTGGGTTTTTACGTTCCAGTAACCACTTTATCAACTGTGACTTAAATACGTTTCTCTAATTGTTTATTTCGTTTCGTATTGGAAACATTTTATATCTGTCATCACATCACTTTTTTTTCTTTCTATGCTTGTTAATGGGCGACTCACTTCTTTATCCCTTTAAAAACTGGGCGTTTGTTGTGACGTCAAGGAATAATGCGTTTCGGAAGAAGTAAAGAGATTGTATAATGGATCATGTTCGACAGTTGCCCGGGAACGCCGATCAATCACCCGGCAGCGCACCGGCCGGGTAAAGCGCGAAATACGCCGGTAATTGCCCCCCCGACGACCTTACTCTCATTTACTTTTGATAGCCTGCTTAGCTTCAAGAAACCGAAACATCATGGCAATGAACTTGTTTGAGTATTCAGTAGCTATAATTTAGTTGCATCAGAAAAACTTTTTGATAACATGGAACTAGTACGGTCAACCGCTTGTCGGTAGAAACTTTTTCAACTCTATTACCGCGCCATAAGGTCCAAAAGTGTTTCTACTGATGTGCGGTCGTGTGTACGCACGGCAGCAAGCACGTAGAAACAAAACCAGTGTAAACTGAACCAGCGCTACGCTTTAAACGCCCGAAACCAGAGACCGCTCAAGATCAAAGTGTTTCCACCGACACGTGCGGCCGTGTGAACTCTTGTTATGTCATATTATGTAGCGGGTATCTTTTCTTTTCCCATGGTTTTTTGTCAATTCAGAAGTTTAGTCTTAAAATCGTAACAAATTGGCAAATTTAATTTTGCATTCATATTTATTAAGTACTAGCTGTTACCCGCGACTTCGTCCGCGTAGATTTTATAAAAAAACAGAACTCGAACTTAATTGAAACATATTTTACGGAGCGCTTATCCTTCTTGATCCCTACGTAAAAGATGCATTTGTACTTATCCAAGTTGAATAAATGCATCTTACTACAAACTTAATTATCTTTTGATTTTATTTAACTGGTAGGTAGTGCGGAATTTTCATTGTCAACTGTTACAGGCGAACTTAAAAAAGAAGGCAATAAAGGGAGTGAAGTGAATGGGTAGCGAGGAGGTATTCATAAAAGTAAAAAAGGTCCCTATTCCTCCCTATCTATCCTTTTGTATCCCCCCCCCTACATTCCCACTCCCCCTCCCTCACCCTCTCCCACTCTCTCTTCCTCTCCCTCGCCCCTCCCTCTTCCCCCCCTCACCCTTCCTTCCCCCTCCATTTCCCCCCTTCCCCTCTCCCCATCACCCTCCCTTTCCCCCCTCGCCCTCCTCCCATTCCCCTCCCTTTCCCCCTTCCCCTCACTCATCCTCCCCTTCCCCCTCTCCCTCCCTCTACCCCCCCTCCCTCTACCCCCTCCCACGCCCTCTACCCCTCCCTCCCCCTTTCTCTCCCCTCATTTTCCCCTCCCTTACACTCTCTCCCTATCCCTCCCCCTCTCCCTCTCCCTATCCCTGACCCTACCCCTATCCCTGCTTCTACCCTATCAACTCTATCGCACCCCAACCTTATCCCCAGGGGATAATGGTAGTTTACGTCTACCACGTTGGATTTCAAAATTGTAGTAGTTTTCGTAATCAGCGATACTTAGTTGAATAAAAAAAGTCCCATCAAAATCGGTTAAGTAGTTTCGGTGTGCTGTAGCAGATACAACCCCGCTAGAGTATTATTGTATGTGTAGATTCCCACGGGAATGAGATATTTTCCCGGGGTAAAAAGTAGCCTATGTCCGTCTCCAAGTTACCATCTATCACCATACCAAATTTCATCAAAATCCGTTCAGCCGTTTAGGCGTGAAAGAGCAACAAACAAACAGACAGACAGACAGACAGAGTTACTTTCGCATTTATAATATTAGTATGGATTTCACAGGTCTAAAAGTGATGCTGTCTTTTTTCAGCCTATAGGCAGTAATTATAGCCTTAAATTTAGCGACCACGCTAGAATCGCCCCCACTGTTACATAAAATCTCGCTTTGGACAAATTATAAATTACTAGAAATGTCTTCGAAATTCACATGATAATGGAATAGGAATTTCGACAAGATAAGCGCGATATTTTCGCGTTAAGCCAACATTTATCCCCAAACGGCTTCGTCCAACCGCTGTCAAAAGTGTTCGCGGTGCTCGCAAGCCGTAATTAATCATTCGTATTCTCGCTAGCGGAAATTTCGCACGTAATCTAATACAAGGAGTGCTATTTTTGGAAATCGACCTCCATCCTCAAACTTGATTAAAAACATAAAACATAAAAAAATCATTTATTTGTTAAAAAATAATTGTTTTCAGAGTTTTTGCATCCTGGCCCTCAAATTAGGATTCCCTGTGCTATGGGAAGCCAGCTCTTTCATCTATTTATAAAAAAATTAAAGTATCAATAAAATAAACTAGCCAAATACTATAATCAAGCTTAAAGAGTTGCAAGTATTTGCAATTAGCTTGCAAGAGTTGCAAGTATTATTTGTAGTACTATTTCTACAAAAGATTTTTCCAATAACAGTTTACTTTTCAATCGACTTCAAAAAGAAGGATGTTCTCTTATTCGACTACCTATATGTTTTTTTTTTACTTGTTCGTTTAATCGCCATCATCCTCAGCACCAACCCTTATAATACGACAACTACAGTACTAGGATGTGGAGCAATGACAGCAATTTAAGTATACCTACGTGATAGGTTCAGCGTCATGTATCAAAAATACAAGTGATAGATTTAGTATATGTTTAAAAAAGGCCCAATTTCTTTCTGTAATCAGGAGAAATGCTGTAATATACCGTAGTAAGAACCGGTCACCTGTTAGAATAATATTGATAGGGACCTCAAAACTCGCAAACAATAATTGTGTATTTAAAATTTTAACACCAGTCAACGCATTTTAATGAAACCTAGCCGTTATCAAAGCTACAAATTCACTTGTTTTCCTCATGATACGAGTCAAAGTTCAAGAGCGTCGTGTAAATTATTCATTAATCGACTTACGGATAAGTCTTATTGTTTACTAGAACTACATTATGTTGCTGCGAGGCAACACTGAGAATGGCCAGGTCATATGGAAGCGTTTGTTTTCTGAGCTTCGAAAGACACTTTTTTAAAGTGCCAATGTGCATACCCTTGACCTCGACCTAGTCTTGAGGACAGAGATGAGGTCGACGATGGGACGAGCTCGCCCAGAAGAAGCCTATTCACTCGCGACTTGATTGATTCGGGTTATATGAACTCGGGAACACTTGCAATAAAGTTAGGCAATCCTATTCTTAAACTATTCCAAATTTCAAGTCGATACCATGATTGGTTGCCGAAATATACAAGTGTGACAGACAGAGAAAGTCGCACCATAAGGGTTCCGTTTTTACTATTTTGGTTCGGAACCCTAATAACTATAAAGGTGCGTTATCAGATGTCCTTAAGTTGTCGTGATGTCATACATTAGACCTTATTAAAATGATAGATATATGGTTTTCTTCTCTTAACCTCTTCTTCAGCATTTAAGTGAGTTTTTACTATTTTGAGACGGAAATTGGTTAACAATTACGAAGTTCTCGTCGTCGATTGAAGGGCGAATCTAATAAATAAATAAGTAATAAATCGAGGTTTACCCAATCATCGTGAGCTATAATATATTTTTTTATATTTTAACCTATTTTTTATAATTATTTTGAAAATGTACTTTATGTCCGCCATATTGTTTCCATCTTAAACTACAACTAACTGTCTACAACTACCTTACCGCCTTAACCATTCTAGTTAAATGGTCATAAACTTATATCAGTACGTCAAACGATAACTGTACTTTGTTAATGGCTGAAACAAGGTTCTTTTGGCCGTAAATTTTATTTCCCGAATCATAACAATTCTTATTAGTTACAGCGATCAAGTGAAAAATACATGACAAAATACTATTTGAACCTAAGATTAATATATTTTTCCTTACAGTATTTTTGACTTGAGTGAATGATCATGATCATATAATTCAACTTTAATAATGTTCGTTCGAGGTGTAGACTAAATTGTAGTAAAAATTACAAAGTGAAGTTTTACAGTAAACATAGTGGATATTACACTAAGCGGAGTGAATATTACAATTAGCACGGTGAATATTACGTTCCGTGAAGTGAATATTACGTAAAGTGGAGTAAATATTACGCTAAGTTGAGAATATTACGCTAAGTTGAGAATATTACGCTAAGTTGAGAATACTACGCTAAGTGAAGTGAATAGTACTACGCTAAGTGATAGATGGTACAGTGAGTGGTATAAAAAGTGGCAAACGTATTATTCTTGCGGCAGATTCTGCTGGCATGCATATGTGCTATGAGCGGCCTGGTCTAGTCAACGCCTTGAACGGCACAGGGTAAGATTTTATTTTCTTTTTCTTTAACATAACATTCTCCGTGGTCTAGTACTCTAGTGGTTAGAGTGTTCAGGTCCCCACAGAAGTTCGAATCCCACTTTCAAACAAAATCGCTTTGTGAATCACCTGTTTTTCCAAAAAGTTTGATGACTTCGTGTTTCAGAAGGCACGTAAAGCCGTTGGTCCTGTAGCGGCTAATAAGTAACTACTGAAGTACTGTTAATGAGCCCTGTCAGAGGCTTATAACACCAGAGTTAGTGATTTCCGTCATCGACCTTTCAACCCATAGGATACGATGGTAATAAATACGTATTCACGGAAGTAACTAAGTTATACTGAAATTTTAGTTGAAAAACAAGCAGTCGTGTCATATTTCCAAGTTGATTTTGTCTCTACATAGAAGATATTAATAAAAACATATCACATTAAGCTATTTGGATGAGTGCCCCTTAATCCAAATCACAGATTTTTGGACTTTTTGCCTGTTTGTTTGTTTATTTGTTCCAGCATCACACAAAAACTATTCAACCGTTGTAAATGAAACTCTTTTGTTTGATAGCTAATACTCGTAGTTTGAGTTAAACACTGGTATTTTCTTTTAGATGCGGTCGAAGGCGCAAGAAAAAGCTAGTATTTCATAAAGTTAATTGAAACTTTAAAATTGTAATATCGTAAATTAATAAAAAAAAATCCTGCATAGCTTGTCAATGATATCTCCCGAAATCTCATTCACAACGCGAAAATAACAATGCAAAAAAATACGTACGAGTATGTGATGTTTAACCTTACAAAATGGAAAAATAAACTATAGGTACAGTTCTTTCTCTTCAGTCTGGTGACTACTAATTAATTCACAGATAAGTTGTGAAGTCTGTGTACATGTTATACAGGGTGCTGACACAAAGAGAAGTGCACAATAATCCAATAAGCCAGTTGAAGTGGCACGAATTAACCTCCTTTCCTCCAAGACTGAACACTGTAATAAGACACCATTGTGTCTGTCATTTGAATTAGCGCCGAGAACAAGAAGCAGCCAAAATGGAAATATCTAGTCCGCTGTCTGCTCATTCGATGCGAAGTTTGTTTGTTCGGTTGGTTTGCTTTTTTACAGCGATGTTAGATATACAGGGCGAACTAAAGTGATTGTCTGCGATAGAGTAGCTTATACTGTGCCCTATCTCCTCTGACACCTCGTTTTATCACAATTATCCCTAATTATCACGTGTTCAAAACAATCTCGGCTCCCTGTACAAATTACTCAACCAAAATTAAAATTAAAATTGCACACATAGATCTCGAGGAGGCCGACCATGAGTTCGCCGTATTTGTAAAAAAATGCAATAGGAGGCCCAAAGTAGAGACTAGTGGACGGGATAGAAAGAGGCCTTTGCCTAACAGTAGGATATTTTATAATGAATAACGATGGCTACATTGTTACTTAAAGAGTCTAAAAGAGGATTCAATAAGAGAATCGTAACTTCAGTAAACAAACATTTTGACAGCTAAACGAGATTTCCCATCAATCCCACGAGGCAAACTTTCGTAACCACAATACACGCACAGAAAACCCTTTCGACTATCGTTCAACACAAAAAGTAGTCCTTTAAGCAGTGGCGTTAGTTCCACTTTGATCCACGGGCCAAAAGATTCTTGTCGGTCTATGCGTGAATTTTTATTGGTTTTGCTCGAAGCCCAGTGATTCTATTCACGAAAATAAGCAAGTTTCCGAAAGAAAAAAAAATTTAACTCGAAGAAAAAAATATTCTCCTTCCCATACAGAGTCGATCACGTGACTACTTTACTATGAAGAGACAAAAAAATTATTCGGGTAAAAAAAAAAATTCTTCGGGAAAGTTGCTCGCTATCAATCTGAATCTGTCAACCACCGATCATTAAATTGGAATATTCCGTCATGTATAACAAGCCTTTGGTTTTAACGGCTTGAAGAAAAGATCGCATGAGCTGCAACATTATCCTATTATGTTGTTGTTCAAAGTCAAATTACCGACAATAAGTGATTTGACTGTGTTCAACAGTATTGTTGGCTTTTAGGTTTAACTAAACGATTATATACATAAAGCAATTTGTTTTGTTCACATCTTGGATGAACATAGGTAAGCAGTTTCTTTTGCTTGTAAGATCTCCAGACTACGTTGTTCTCTAAACCATTCATGAATATTATGATCTTTCAAATTGATCATTTGTACAGAGTTTTACTAAATAAGTAAACGCTGTGTTCTACTTTTGAAATTCGAAGAGAACGTTCTTATTATTCAAGTATACGTCCTCACGGCTTCCGATTTTGTTATTATGTACTCATGTGGTACTTTGAGTCCTGGGGGTACATGTTTGTATTGAGAACAGACTTAAAAATTTTGTAGGTTTAATAAAGCGATAATGCATATTGACAAAAACTCCCTTTGAAGTGACTAAATAAGGATTATGCACTAAGTCTTTTGTCGCCCGTGTCCAATTGCCGCCATTTTCCTATGATTCACCAGTAAAGTTGACACGTTGTGTTTGCTTGCCTTTCCCAATTTCTAGGTTAGGGTTGCACCTG
Organism: Athrips mouffetella; assembly: GCA_947532105.1. NCBI lineage: Eukaryota > Metazoa > Arthropoda > Insecta > Lepidoptera > Gelechiidae > Athrips > Athrips mouffetella. The sequence goes on along the minus strand of OX383968.1, from coordinate 20,350,926 downwards.
TAAGCTCTAACAAAGTGACAAAGGTCTTTGTTGTCTGTTAGACTTGCGTTCTAGATATGTGGATTGTGGACGATTGGACATAGACTATAAAATTAACAAAGGCTGGGCTTTAATGTTCTATTGTCTGGTACTCTATCTTGCATCTGTTAAAGTTTTTATATATACATATCCCTTTGGTGTAATACAAGGCGACTTCTAAACCGGAGGATGGGCAGCATCCTTCTGCATAACGTATTCTCAAACCGCGGTCACCCAACAATCGTGCCAACCGCAGTGCTTATAAGCGAGGTGGCTATGGTAAATCTCCTCCAAAGTAACACGCGTTTTTGATGGAGTCCTGGCGGGAGCTCCGTGTCTTGCAGTAGACGTTTCATGTATCTACCATAATCGAAGGATTAATGTATTGTAAGGCAAAGCAGCCCTACAAGGGTCTAAAACACTACCGTGTCATGTAAAGTTTTAGCACCAGCAGTAGAGCAGTTATTGCGCCGTTTCCACCCGTTAATTATTGCACCACTTAACAGCTGTTGACAAATGCAACTACAAGTGCACATACTCGTTTTGGTGCGCAGTTAGTAATCTGCTAATTTTGTAGCCTGTGGCGCTAGTGGGTTGCGGAATGGGCAACAATAAATAGTAGAGAACGTAGATATTTTATATTTTAACCTCTTTGATTATGGCTCTACCTACTCATGAAAGTTAAAAACTTTTGTTCTTCAACTTTTCAAATCAACCAAAAATTCTATGGTTCTAGGATGAAATATGATAAAGCTGATGCAGTTTCTATGAGACGTTAAAATGTGTTATTTGTATTTCGACTGATGTTCCATAGGAAAAGTTGTTCAGTTTCATGTTGTTACACGCTTTCTGTAACACCTTGTATAAAAATTCCAGTTTTGTTGAAGGTCATTATTGCAATGACATAGACTTACTAACAAAAACTCATACAATGGTTAACCAACCATTTAAGGTCTTAAGGTCGAATATTGATTTATTAATACTTGGAAGGTTTGCTCATAACTTGTAAATTAGTACGAGATTAAATGGAATATATCTGTTTAATTTCAATATTTATTTAATTAAAATATTTTAAACTTGCGACACTGACTATACGAAACACTTATATTTTCAGAGGTAATTGGCTTTTGTTAAAAACTTTTGCAATAAAAAGCAATTATTTTTACAAAGTAGAAAATCGCAAAATTTCACAACCACAGGCAGGATTCGAACCTGCGTCTTCTGCGTCAGTACCGCAGACGCTTTACCAACTAGGCTACTGTGGTCCTGCCTGATGTGAAATCTGCGATCTCTATACGCATTCCAACGTTGCGTTAGTGCTGCCACCTAGTAAGCATTAGCTGTACTAATGTTGGTGATGCCACCAAGTAAGCATGAACTGTACTAGCCCAACTAGTCCATTATTGCAAATAGAATTCAAGTCGAAAATCGGTAACACTACTTATAATTGAACGGTACTGACGCAGAAGACGCAGGTTCGAATCCTGCCTGTGGTTGTGAAATTTTGCGATTTTCTACTTTGTAGATTTATCCGAACACTGGAAGTGTTAAAATAAAATCATTTTCAATTATTTTTCTTTGTGAAGCGATGTAGTTTAGCTGACGTCATTAAGAGATTTTAATATCCAACAATGAATAAACAATTTTGACTTTGATATGAACCCACTGGGTAAGCTCGTTCTATCGTTGACTTTGTCTCTGTTTTCACTCCCGCGTTTTCCGTTCTTCAGAAGGCACCTTAATTTTTTTTCGTTGGCCAAGTCAGAGCTATCCACTACCCTGGCAAGTTCTAAGTAGCATAGCATTAGGTCTGGTTTGCTTTTAAGATTTCGGAGGCCAAATGGCAGGCGCTCTGTGTACAAACCAGTACCCTCGTCAAATCCTTCGAAACGTAATAAGTCTAGAGTAATGTACAAAAGCAAAATATCGAATAGTTGGTACACCATTGCATTTTATTCACCACAAAAAATACTGAACAACGTTTTTCCCACGGTTTTATTCAACCCAAGTTTTTGGGTGCTTCTCAAATGAACCTTTAGCAGGTGCACTGTTCACTAGTTGTGGATTTAGATATGGCGGCAGTCAAGAAGAACCCATTTTTTTCTAGGTACTGGTACCTACCAAATTTTTTATGGGCAACGTTTTGTAAGTATTATTGACGTACGTACATGTGACCTTTTGTTGTCCTCCTTAGCAATTCGAGACGTCCATCTGTAGTTAATATTTATTGTTATAATAGCTTCGTTATTAAAATATTGGGGCTTTGTTGTTATCCAACAGATGGAATTTGGTCATACGCTTATAGAAAGCGTTTTCGATTATGAGATGACACGAGTTACCAAGACTAAAGACGTCACACATGTTTGAGATACTATAATGCATTATTCTAAAGATAAAATATCGCTCACCATAAACTTCGATTGAGCGTCACACACGGCTAAGATATGCTATTAGGTTATATTATGTCATCTTGAGATAGTCTACATATTTCTTCTTTTTCGATTTGTTTTTTCTTTTTCTTTGTTTTTTTTTTCAAAAATTTGAAAATCGTTAAATTCATAACGATGAAAAATGACAGTGGGTTAACATTACTCGATAAACTGACGACAGATGGATAAGAAAGTTACTAGATTGGCAACCTCGAACCGAAAAATGTTGGCTTCATGAAAACTTGTTTACTGTTATATATTCTGTGGTCATGGTGCGTCTGTGTTCCCGAGTTCATATATCTCGTACCTATTCGGAGTTAATAAGGATTTTTCTGGGCAAACTCGATCTTATCACCGTTGGTTCTTTGAGTAATGTGTCCTGCCCACTGCCACTTAAATCACTAAATAATAAGACGAAAAATTTAACCTTGAATAATATTTAATTTTTACGAACGTAAAACTAACAAGTTTATTTCGGCCTACGGCACCTTATCTATCACATAGTTGTCGTATGATATGGTTCTTATCACGAATTACAGAGATAAACACGCCCTCCAAAAGTGAAGCGAATGTCATTGACCTCGCAGCATGACGTCACTGTTCCTCCATCAGTGATGAAGTTGTATTTTATGTCATGTTCTTTACTTGAAAAAGTCTTGATTATCAAACTGCTAATTCCAAAAAGCGTCTTCAAAATTAAACCCTCTTGAACAGTTAACACGTATGTTTTATTGACAAAGTGTTAGCAATAGCTTTAAGGGAAGTTTCATTTTAAAGAAGCTTTCTGCATCAGACAGACTTGTTATTATTTTTAATGGTGTTATTTTTCTTTGCAGTGTGTATTAAATGTGATAATGGTAATGTGTGACGACCGAACTTGTTTGGTTGGTAGTGTCCCTACCAGTCAAACCGAAGGTACCGGGTTTGTGTCCTAGTACAGGGGCGAACATTTCCATTACGAATATAGATGTCTATACCTAAGCCATGACGTTGATGTATTTATTTATGTATTTATATTCCATTTCTTTGTACCCACCACGGCATAAGGCCCTCAGGGAATTAATATAATGAGTTGTGAAGTATCAGAGATTTTCCATGGCCTTCGATACAACTGCTATAAAACTGGACTAATATATTGTTATTATTTAACTGCCTAGCCTATGACTAAACCTTTGTTATGTTATGTAGTTTGGTCTCAAAGCACAAAAATAATACAAAATAAATTACAATGAAAACACAATAGTAGTTAATGTAACACTAAACAGTAACTGTAAATCATTCTATATCATCATCTTTTTAACGACATAAACAGGCAAACAATAGATAAGGTAAAGGTAATTCCCCACGTAGACTTGCAAGAAAACCTTAGGTAAAAATAATAAAACTTTAAATATATCTACTTAGAACCTAACCTACTTTAACTAAGAAATAACGTGCACTTAACTCGCACACATAACCTACACGATAATTTTTCTTATCTTATTTGTACTTAATTGTTTTTAAAAGAAGTAAACTTGCCTGTGGTTTATTTATATTTACTCGGGTAGAATAGATAAGTATTTTTTCTATATTACATTTCTTATCGTAACTTCTCATAAATATTCCAATGTTGAACATGTAGCTCCGCCAGAACAAAATATAATCATCCACCTCATCATCATCATCATAACATCCCATTACACGGCCACTTCAGGACTGGGAGCTCCCTTCAGAATTCCAGCTATAATCAACACGCTTGTCAGCGTTGCGGCTGGCACCATGGACCATGGTTGTTGGTGACCGCAGTATGTAAGATGGTACGATACACAGAAGGACGTTGCTGCCTATCCTCCAGTTCATAATCCCTTAGTCGCCCCTTACAACACCCACGAATAGAGATGGGTTCGTACTATTCTTTGCCGGCACCACACGAGCAAACTACCAAACCTTGCAGAATTGAAAAGGGCACTGGTTTTCATCAAGAAAAAATACCATTTTCACCTCCGCAACCCAGAGGGTAAACTAGTACGGTCAACCGCTTGTCGTTAGACACTTTTTCAACTCTATTACCACGCCATAAGGTCCAAAAGTGTTTCTACGGATGTGCGGCTGTGTGTACACTAGATTGGGCTTTGCCAGATTATTGGGCAAACTGGCTGTCAAAGATTCGAAAATGGCCTTTAAGGACCCTAAACCGACGAGCATGTATGAGAGGATTGTTGAAAGTAGAGGAAGCGAGGGAAGTATGTCAAGATCGTATAACAGGAGGAGGACTGTGGTCTCTGCCTACCCCGAAGGGAAACAGGCGTGATGTTATGTATGTAATTAAGTATGTAAATGCACCACATAATATGTAATGATACAAGCCTTGAGCTTAATGCAGGAATCACAGTTATATATTATTAGATTTTAATGGACCTTTTTAAAATAAACTATATTCTATTCTAAAAAAATGGTCTTTGAATAATTAGTCGCAGTCGCCGGCGCCACGCTTTGCATGCTTTCCGAAGCACGGTAAATACTCAAGTCTGAAACCACTAGTGGTCAACTGTTCTGGCTATTCAGCGGATGTCAGTTTAAACTTTAAAACATAGAGCAACGACAGTGAGCGCTTTAAGCGCTTCATTATATGTTGAACAAGTAATCATTGGAAAAAGGTTGTTTCATTATTACCAGTCGCGTTTTACTAAGATAAGGTAAACGGAGCAAGGGAAATAAAACTAGTACCTAACCTAGTTTTGAGAGTAGTATTGTACACTCAACAGCACGTCAGTAGAAACACTTTTGGACCTTATGGCGTGGTAATAGAGTTAAAAAACTTTATACCTACGTGCGGTTGACCGTACGCCAGAGTATATCGTAGTGTAGGTTCTATGGAATAAACAGAAAAACAAAAGTTTCGTTTAGAGTTTAACTATACTATTGACTAGCTGTGCTCACAACTTCCTTCGCTTGGAATTTGACGCACAATTGGACAGATTTAAACGGGGATTCTGATAATGTATTGAAGGCTCTTTGTGCTACATTATACAACCCTGTAACTCTACTAACGCAAAATCTCTTGGGTGGAAGTTCCGCTCAATGATCACAAAAACTTTTATTGTACAATGTGTTAAATTTAAAATAAAACGAATTTGATTCTACATACAACATTGAAATCTGATCCGGTCAATTTGTCAACAGTTTGTACGGTGAATCAATTAAAAAAATATATATTTACAAAAGCTTTTGTACAAAAGTTGTTCAGTTACATAAGTAGAACTTCCATTCAAGAGGTTGTACGTTAGTAGAGTTACGTAGCAAAGCGGCTCTCCGTAGCCCGCTTTTGCGAACCACACCGGCGCCGCCTTTTGAGTTTTTATGAAGAGTCAGAAGGTGTCTCACAAGGCAAGACTGGCTGTTCATGGAGGTGTTTTGATACTCACACTGATGTACGGCAGTGAAAGCTGGGTATGGCAGAAGAAGCATAAAAGTAGAATTAATGCAGTAAAAATGAGAGCGTTGAGGTGTATGATTGGTGTGAAACTGAGCATCAGGATTAGAAATAGTGTGATAAGAGATCGTTGTGGCGTAAATAAAGAAGTAGTGACTTAAATTGAGACAGGGATGCTGAGATGATTTGGTTATGTAAAGAAGATGAATGAACGAAGATTGAGGACCAAGATCTACCAGGAGTAAATGAATGGAAACGTTGGAAGGAGAAAGCCTCAAGAACATTGCAGGTCCAAATTAAGGACGTTCTAAATAAAGGCCAGGTTAAAAGTACCCTAAACCGGCGAGCGTTTATGAAACGATTGATGAAAGTACAGCAAGCGAGGGAAGTATGTCAAGATCGTAGCAGGTGGAGGACTGTGGTCTCTGCCTACCCCGACGGGAAAGAGGCGTAATGTCATGAATGTATGTAGAGTTACGTTAGTGGAGTGACATGTTGTATAAGCGTTGTTTCATGGAAATCGGTTCTCTCAAACAGATAACATATGCGAGTACAAAGTTCCCGTAGTCACAGATAAAATAATAGTAAACCCGTAGTTTCTCACAGATAAGAATGTCAAAGGTTTTATTCCCGTTTTTGTGTTTCTATATTTTAAATGTACCGATTCGCCGTTTTCGATTCATTATTCGTAATTACCGGGCATTATAATTTTTGAGATTTTGGTCCTATAGGTATGAAAAATCACCTAAATACTCAGTTCATTAGACAGACCTAGTATTATTTGAGCGAAGTGAGAAACCTAAAAGTTCATTGTGCAAAGCCAGTGCTGGGTAAAGTTGACTCTCCTAGTTACCCGGTCGGCGCCGTTGAAAGCTCAACCTGTATTTGTCCATCTTATCTTGTTAAAACGTTAGAACCTATTACGCCTTTGCCATATTAAAAAAATCCGAAGTGCTTATTTTTTATCTGTTCAAGATTTTTAGTATGTTACGCAGCAGTAGATCGAAAACCTAAAAAATTTTTTGGCTTCTATACAAACCTTCAGAACAGTAAAAATTTTTACACTTGGATTTTATTCGGAAAAGTTGTTCAGATTTCTTTTTCTTTAATTTAAGAGCTTGGCTCTCGTCGATGGAGTAACTTCCAGTACTCACGTTGTATCGCGAGCTGCTTTACCTCTTGAAACGACACGACATTGACCTTTTCTTTTATCTGGTCAAAGTAGCTTCGCCTAGGTCTTCCTCGTCCCCTCTTTCCTTCAATCTTTCCTTCCATTATGTTTTTCAGGAAATTGTCGTGCCGTATCAGGTGACCTATCATTTTCCCTCTTCGCTTATCTATTGTTTTTAGTAAACTTCTTTTCTCTTTGACTATTTCTAGCACCTCCTCGTTTCTTTTCCTTTCCGTCCAGCTAATTCTTTCCATTCTCCTCCAGCACCACATCTCAAATGCTTCTAGCCTTTCTCTATCTCTTTGTGTCAGTGTCCATGTCTTACTTCACTACACCTTGATTAAGCGTTTTTTTACCTTCTTAGATAATTTGGCCTTCAGGAGGTGTTTCTTGTTATTAAAGGCTTTTTTAGCCATAGCTATTCTTTGAACGATGTCTGGTGTACATCTGAAGTCACTGGTGATTAAGCTTCCTAGATATTTGAATTTATAAACCTGTTCTATTGTAACGTTATTCAGTTTGATTGGACAGTGATCTGGGGTATGTTTAGATGCTATAAGTGTTTTGGTCTTTCCAGTGTTTATTTTCAAACCAAATTGTATGAAGGTTTTATCCACTTTTGTAAGAAGATCTTGCAGGTCTTGACTGTTTTGAGCAACTGCTGCTATATCATCTGCAAACCTAATAAACTGAATTTTTTGCCCATTAATTTTAATTCCTCCGCTGTCTGAGTCTACTATTTCTTGCATGACCTGCTCTATAAACACATTAAATATTAACGGTGATAGTGGACACCCCTGTCTTACACCTTGTCTTATCTTTGCCTTTCCCTTTTCTTCTCCGATTTATGTTCCTAAAATAATGAAGTCAAAGCCAAAGTTTACTTATTAATATTAGGATTTTTTAATCATTTTACGACGTCAATTAAATTAAAGACTACGTCATGGCGTCACTTCAAAAAGTGGCGCCATGAGAAGAAAAAAAGAAGAGACATACTTGAATTTGGTCCGGGGATCAAAAATACTTTGTGAATTAAAATAAAAAACAATAAAACTGTTCCCTTTTGGGAACTAATCTAATAAATAGTATTTAGTAACACAAGGAAGTTTGACCAGCTGTAACCTTAATTCCTTTGTGCGGCCTTCCCAGTTTGGTTAGGACATGGGGCAGGATGAATCACCTGATTGTCCGAAAAGTTAGATGATTCCGTGCTTCGGAAGGCACGTGTTAAGCCGTTGATGAGCCATGTCAGAGGTCTTTTCGATATGATGATAATGAATTCTTTAATTCAAAATCCCGGTTCTTGTGGATAGAGTAACTTCCACTCATGTATTTATTTAACTAAGGAGCTTTTATTATTGACGGTTTGTAAAAACACCTTTTTGTATTCCGAGGCCCATTTAACCCTCTGTGTGCACTACGTTTAACGAGATAGAGCTGACCGAGTGGTCACTTGGTTACTGACCTCTACAGTAATGCAGTTGGGTGGTCTCTTAGATATTTCCATTGTTTTGAAATCTCAATTATGGGGGACTGTACTTAGGCTGAAGAATGTGTTCCGAGATTGAACCACTTAAAAGACAAAGAGTTAATTATTTTGTTTATTCTTCTCCAAATGTTTCTTGAATGTTTATACTGTTAGATTCATTCCCACAACCCACACACGACCTTTAAAGAAAAATATGACTAGGGTAACAGAAACGGTATACCAACCATGAAGGAGGTGATTCTGCCCATGAAACTGAACAACTTTCCCTCAGGAACATAATTTGAAATACGAAAAAGTTTTGACCTCTCATACAAAATACACTATCACCTGAATCAGTTTCTACGGGAGGTACAAAAATTTTTTTCGTTTTTCGACCTATGTTCCTTAGGGAAAGTTGTTCAGTGTCATGGGTAGATTCCCATCCTTCAGGGTTAGGATACCCTTTTTGTTAAACCATATAGAAGTTGCTAACATTGTCCAAAAACTGATATTGTCTTTCTTTAAAAAAATTTATTGTTTAATTTTTAGTTCAGTTGGCCCACCTGCTTGTTTGCTCACTTGAACATAAAAATAATATATATGGTATATAATTTATCATTATCACCTTTATCAAGAGTTAAATATGCAGGAAACCGTTTATTGATCTGTGGTCGCCGCACACAAACATAGTCTGTCTCATGCCGAATGTTATTAATTATCTTAATAAATATTTACTAGACGGTTCGACAGAGAAAGTGAACCGGATGGAATTGCCGTTTTACATTAGTCTTGCCGTGTGAAACAATAATCTGTTACATTGTTTCTGTTACAATATGTATATCACACACACCAATTCATTACATTTGATTTACAGACAGCTGTGCCCACGAGCCACGAACTCGTTTGCGTTAAGTTTTGGCTTTTACAGAAAACACTAACAAACAACTGGACCGATATGAGTAGAGTTCCAGTGCTTGAAAATTTGTTTTCACATATCTTTTAATGGAGTGAACCGATTTCGATAAAACAAAGTTTATATGTTGTATCCAAATAAGCCTCATACATATACGAAAACCTCATTTAAATCGGTCCAACAGTTTGTGAGTTATTGGCGCCTTTAAAAGCAGTAAAAAAATCTATAACACTTAGTTACGAGATATTTATTCAAATATTTTCAAAGTACTGATTTTCCAAGTACGATTTTATGATATGTATAGATTAATAACAATTTTATAGACAATCTGCTTCTCTTCTAGCTCATTATCTTTAAAATTTTCATAGAGATGGAATCCTGAATTATATCGACATAAGTTATTGTATCGATCTCTTTCTACCACGGTAAAAAATACAAATATGTACATAAAATACATCATCGTTTAAAAGCCGTAGTCGGATGAGTTGGTTGTATCCGCGAGTGTAGATAAATAACAGGTTATATATTATGGTATTGTCGTAGGAGTGTCGTATCATAATAAATCTACTAGAAACTAGTTTTGCAATACGCCCTTCAAGGACGCGTACAGTCTAGTACTCGTTAATAATAACACTAGTACCTTCAGTTAAAATTTTTATCGTAGGCAATAATGGCGATACAAGGGTTGAAGTAATATTCTTGTATGTTTTAAATGCTAACAATGCGCTTATCAAGGTTGTAAAGTTAAATACGGGGAAAATAACAAAATACCTACACGTTTTGAGACGGAGCAATTACAATATTCTAGTTGCAATTGTTAACTTCTAGGTCGAAGTATAGTTGCTTGTACTCATTACGTGAATCAAACTCGTTGCCGGCTAAAAAATATGCTAATATTGATGCCAGACGCTCTGTCAAGGTTACAACCAAATTCTATGTCATATTTTTCAAAGTAAGCTGTTTCTAACATTTTGGATGAGTTGAAAATAATCGGCTAATCAACTGCACTGCATTATTACTTATGATTATAATCTGTAGCTAACCCTAACACAGGCTTCGGTCTTTTTTGGGTGCTACTCGTACTGCATCACCCGATGTGATAAATCTTTTCTGAACGGTGGTGTATAAAATTGACAAATTTATATACTTTCGCTCAAATTAAATAAATACGATAATGTAGGAAATGTATACATAAATTGGAAAAAGTAGTTCGTAATCAAATAATGAGTCATTATAGCATCTGGTTTCGCAATTACCTGTCTACCTTTGATAAGATATGAATAGTTAAATCAAAGTACTTATTATTATCTACAAAATTCTCGTGAGCGAAAAAATAATATCGTTTTCAACCTTCTCAAACACATGGGAAATCCAATTCTACGGAAATTTCCATTTCAATCCCTCGAATTTTCCGAGAAAACGATTTCCAAAGCGTCGACCTTTCGTAAATTAAACAAAGTGTTTCGGTGTTCTGATAATTACTTGGCTTCTGACTAATTCGACCTTCACGTTTTCCCGAGAAGCTTTGCCAATATGGATAGGAATATTCGAAATATGGTGAGGCACACGTGATTTTGTTACTAATCAGTTATTGGTACGAAGCCCCTTGAAGTATGGAAATCGTGTTTGATGTTATGCTTACTGATAACAATTTCTCAGAAATATCGGTTTTCCACTAAACTAGTAAGTGACTAACTAGTTCTGCTTCGCTGCTCAATTCTCAGGATTCTAGTACTTGTTGTAGTTTTCGTCTTCACGTTTTCGGCCATTACCACACCCACGATAAACTCTAGAAGCGGATTGATATCGCTAACTACACTCGACTGAAAGCAAATATTATGTAGTAGATGTTTTTGTTGATCGAAGGCTGGTAACACTTGTGGTCTGACAGTTGAATATAGGCTTTGGTAAAACGATTTTGCGGTGGGAAAAGTTGTCGGCTTAGGTTTTATGTTGTAAAACTGTTCAAAAGTAATTAAATATGTTTCTGTGTTCTATTTTGGATTGTTAATTATGAGCCCCTAGCTACATTGTTCATCTACCAAGCTGGAGTAAGTTTTCAATCAGAAGTGGGATAGGAATCCACTCACTTACACAAGCGGATGATGATGATCCCGTTCCCGGACGAACAGCTTCGAGGTACCGTAGTGAATTTTGTACATTTCTTTTGATCGTGATACAGTGTAACGTGTTTTGTTTTTTATCGGAGAAATAACGCAAATAGTGATTTACCTGATTATTGTATGTTAATAGTGTCATTTCTGTAGTTAAAACTGAAACACATACCTACCTACCTACATAAGTTCAGACTGAAACTTTTATTACAAGTGTTTATGTGGGTATTGTGCAATGTAAATAAGTGGTATAGCAAAGTAACCCAAGTGGATTCATCGAAAATAGGTTATAAGTACCTAAATAAACTCTGTTATTTGCTTTATCGTAGTCAAAGTCACAAATTGTAATATTTTTGGTGTACATAGTGTAGACAACAAAAAAAAAACAAAACAAGAATTTTGTAAACGTTTTTTTTTGTATGAAAAAGATAAAACATTATGTAAATAGTTCATGTAACGCGTATGTATCTGTGTAATACGGTGTAAATATTTTCTTTGTTGTTGTGTGAATACTTTTGTCGAGTATCGCTCAGTATGGGGTCAAATAGGCGTTCTAGATCTCGTCAGCGGCGACATAATTCGGCCGAACGCACGAGATCTCGTAAACGGCACAATTCAAAATCTAATAGACGTACACGGTCACGTAAGCGTCATGATTCTAAGCGACGTCATCGTCATCGCGAACGTTATGCGAACTCTTCTGATAGACGTAAAAGATCCACGTCTTCATCAAGTTCGTCTAGTTATAAGCAAACGCCTCCCAAACGCACCAAAAATACAAAATCGCGAGAAAAAAGTAAACGCGATTTAAACAGGTCACAAACACAAACTCCGCCTATTCCATTTGATACTCAGAAGGTTGGCTCAAATAATACTATTTTAGGTACAGCTGCATGTTCTAGCGCGACGAATACGTTCCCAAACATTTCGAACCCCATTCCTGAGTTCGATCCAAGTGATGGGTCTCAAAGTATTGAACAATGGATTCACAAAGTCAACGAATGTGCACAAATATATGTGTGGCAGGAAACGCAAACTCGCCACTACGCCCTGAGTAAATTGACAGGTTTGGCAAAAAAATGGTATCAAGGGCTACCGTCACTGCTATACACCTGGGAACAGTGGACAGGAAAGTTAAAGGCTGCATTTCCTTCCAACGAGAACTATGGTGATCTATTGCAGCAAATGCTTCAGCTTCGTTGTAAAATTGGTCAGCCTCTAGACGTTTATTACTACGAAAAAATGATACTCATAAACAAATGTGAAATCACAGGTCGAAAAGCCGTTGGATGTCTTATACACGGAATAGACGATAAGTTTGTAAGAATGGGTGCTGATGCCAGTCGTTACGATGAGCCGGAACAGTTACTTTGCTATCTTAAAACATTGCCGCAAAGTGACAATCTTTTAATGAGTAGACGAAGACTAAATATTAATAATAAAGATCCTAAACAAAACCAATCAAACATTAACTCTTTAACCACCAAAGCGGAAGTAGTATGTTTTAATTGCGGCGAGCCTGGTCATATTAGGACAAAATGCACGAAACCTATGAAGCGCTGTAACAATTGTCACAGGGTAGGACATTTATCTAAAGATTGTCGCAGTGTGAGAACAGCAACAAATAAAAGTTTCACAGGAGAAAATAATTCGGTAGCTATACCAGCACCCCTAACTGAAAATTCCTCGAATGTGATGCGAATTCAAACACATAATACTGGCATACAATCTACTGAGGTTGATAGCAATAAATATTACAAGGACATAATAGTCGAGGGATCGAGTAGGCGAGCGTTTATTGATCTAGGAAGTAATTCTACATTGATTAAAGAAAGCGTTGCAAGAGACATTTTCACAGGGTTCGACACCGAAAAACCGCTGCCACACCTTAGGGGTTTTGGAAATTCCACTGTTGCACCTGTAGGTATAGTTAAGGGCACAATCCAGGTTGACGATGTTCAAGGTCATGTAGAGATAGTTGTGGTACCAGACTGTTATATGCCTTGCGACGTATTAATTGGACAAACTTTTACCGAATTACCTAATTTGGTCATGTATAAAACTTCGAAAGACTTAATATTTTACGAAGCCCCAAGCAATGCATGCGCTGAAGAAAATATAAGAATGAAACTTAGTACTAAAATAGAAGTGACAATTGACGCAAAAACTACCTCTCCGATTCAGGTACAAACGGTTGATAGGTTTAATGGATCGTTGTATGTTCCTGCAGGATGTTGTAATAAAAAAGAACAGAGTTATATGATTTTACCGGGGTTGTACAGTTTTGAAGATAGCAAAGGCTATGTTATGGTATCAAACATGTCCAACGTTGATTTAAATTTTAAAATCGGGCATACTGTGGCAAGGGGCACTACCTATAATGAGATTGTTGAACCTTGTGTCAACTTAATTGGCAGTGGAAAATTTGATCGGCGAGTACCTTTGCCAAAGGAGGAAATCAATGTTGGCGTGAATTTGTCTGATAAAGATTGTGAGGCATTACATGAACTTTTAGAAAAGTATCGTGATTGTTTCGCGTTAGATTTATCAGAGCTAGGAAAAACTGATTTGACAGAAATGACAATCACTCTAAAAGATGAGACACCAGTGGTGTATAACCCCTATCGTATGTCCTTGAAAGAAAAGGAACAACTCACAGCTATTATTGAGGATCTGCTCAAAAATGGTATCATTAGAGAAAGTTCTTCCTCCTATGCTAGCCCAGTGCTCTTAGTTAACAAGAAAAATGGACAAAAAAGGCTATGTATAGATTACCGTGCTTTAAACAGAAAAACTTTGAAAGATAAGTACCCTCTTCCTCGAATTGAGGATAAGCTGGATTGTCTTGGGGGAAACAGTTTCTTTTCTAGCCTGGATCTAGCCTCAGGCTATTACCAGATCCCTGTAGCTGAACAAAGTAAACATCTTACAGCGTTTATTACGCCGGACGGCCTCTACGAATATAATCGTATGCCGTTCGGGCTTGCGAATGTTCCAAGTGTTTTTCAACGGGCCGTTAATACAATGTTGAATGGTGCAAATCGGGGTCTGGTATTAGCTTATATGGATGATCTGTTGGTTCCCTCCAAGACAGTCCAGGAGGGACTTGAAAAATTGGAAAAAGTCTTTATAATGCTAAGGAATGCAAAGCTTACTCTCAATCATAAGAAGTGCTTCTTTTTCCAAGAACGTATAGAGTATTTAGGGTATGAAATCTCAAAAGATGGAATCAGACCTGGATCGCATAAAATTGATGCTGTCAAACATTTCCCGATGCCAAGAAACGTCCATGAAGTTCGGCAATTCGTAGGATTAGCGAGTTATTTTCGTAAATTTGTGTGCAATTTCTCAATAATAGCTAGACCACTTACAGCGTTAACAAAAAAGAATGAACAATGGCGATTTGGACCTGACCAGGTACAGGCCTTTAATCAGCTAAAAAATATTTTAGTTAGTAGACCGGTTCTTGCACTGTATAACCCACAGGGTCGCCTTGAGGTTCATACCGATGCGAGCAAATTAGGCATAGGTGCGATTCTCCTGCAAGATGATGGAAAGGGCCTCCAACCAATTTCTTATTATAGTCGTCAGACCTCTCCCGAGGAACAGAAATTTCATTCATACGAATTGGAGACCCTTGCTGTCATCACAGCCTTAAACAGATTTAGAGTATATCTTCTTGGCGTTCCTTTTATTCTTGTCACGGACTGCAATGCCATCCGCAGCACAGTGACTAAAAAGGATCTTATACCAAGAGTCGCAAGGTGGTGGATTGCTATGCAGGAATTTGACTTTTCTATAGAATATCGTGCTGGGACGAAAATGGCGCACGTTGACGCCCTCAGTAGGAATCCTATTGTAGGTCAGCAGCCGCCAGCTCGTGACGATGATATTTACATCTTTAAAATAGACACTCCATCTCAATGTGATGAAAAATGGTTACAGACAGTGCAACAGGCCGACAGTGAACTGCAAAGGATAGTAGATATATTAAAAGACCCTAATAGCAATAATGTGATAGAAATAAAAAATAACTTTGCATTAAAAAATGGAAAACTTTATAGAATTGTAAAGAAAGAAAACACTGTCAACCTGTTGTGGGTCGTACCGAAATCTGTGAGGTGGCAGATTTTGCGCAGTAACCACGATGATGTCGGTCACTTCAGTTATGACAAAACTTATGACAGAGTACGAAAAGTGTATTGGTTCAAGAACATGCGCAAATTTATTAAAAAGTATTGTCGATCGTGTTTACACTGTGCCCACAACAAAGTGCCCGGAGGCCCTAAAGAAGGCATGCTCCACCCAATCCCAAAATCGATTAAACCGTTTGAAACATTGCATGCTGATCACTGTGGCCCTTTTCCTATAAGCAAACGTCGTAACAGCTATATTTTGGCTATCATCGATTCTTTTACGAAGTTTATTTACATAAAACCTGTTAAAAACACAAAAACTAAAACAACCATATGCGTCTTCGAAGAGTACTTTTCCCTATTCGGTGTACCGCGTCGTTTAATTACGGACAGAGGTAGTAGTTTTACTAGTCATGATTTTGAGAGGTTCACGAAAGATAAAGGTATTACTCACGTTTTAAACGCAGTGGCTACTCCGCGAGCAAACGGTCAGATTGAGCGGTACAACCGCTCAATCGTTGACGCTTTAAATGCGTCAAATCATAATAATCAGGATAGTGAATGGGATTGAAAAATCCCTCAGATCCAATGGGGATTAAATAACACTGTGAATAAAACTACAGGCAAAACACCCTCAGAACTTTTGTTTGGAGTTGTACCTACTGGATCTTCAGACAGTGTTATGAATCCAATTGTATCTGAGGTACATGAGTTAGAGAATCGGGAAGATATAAGATCCGCAGCAAGTAAGAGAACTGTACAAGAGCAAGAAAAACAAAAGGCGCGTTTTGATAGTCATAGGAAAGAAGCACAAAAATACAAAGTAGGAGATTTAGTTCGTATAGAAAGGGAAGTTTGTAGTACCCCAGGTCAAAGTAAAAAATTACAACCTAAGTGTTACGGACCTTACAAAATTATAAATGTTTTGGGCAACGATAGGTACGAAATAGAGGACACACCGATAACTAAAAAGGCTGGAAAAGCACTTTACAGGGCCGTGTATTCCGTTGATAAAATTCACCCATGGCTTGTGTTTTCTAATGACCCTGTAGAGAGTGACTATAGTACTGACGAATGAGGCTCATAAAAGTATTCATACATGTTGCAGTATTGTGCACATAAAATATCTTGATTCTTGTCGTTTATTTTACTGTAAAGTAATAAAAATAAAAATAAATAAAATCTAATAGAAATTGATATTAAGTTGTGCTAAAAATATCTAATGTCATGTATGGGTCACAACAAAATATGAAAATGTATTTATATGGTTTCGTTATATTTTGTAACCTTAATATGTATATTTGTGTAAATTTTGTGTAATTATCGTTTCTAGCCATTATGGCGGTAACTAGCCCTTGTGGCGTTGATGATTAGCCCTTGTGGCGGTAACTAGCCCGATGTGGCGTTGATGATTAGCCCTTGTGGCGGTAGCTAGCCCGATGTGGCGTTGATGATTAGCCCTTGTGGCGGTAACTAGCCCGATGTGGCGTTGAAGATTAGCCCTTGTGGCGGTAACTAGCCCGATGTGGCGTTGATGATTAGCCCTTTTGGCGGTAACTAGCCCAGCATGACGGTGATGATAAGTCAGATGTGGCGTTGAAGATAAACTGGATGTACCGATCATGATAAGCTCGATGCAGCATTGATGATGAGCCTTTGTGTCGATCATGAACCTGACGTGGCGTTGCAGATTACCTTGTGTTGCGGTAACCATTCTGTGTGGTGGCAAATAACCCAATGTGGCAAAGTATCATCTAATCGGAGATCATTCGAGTTAGGTGGAGGCGAAAGAACGGAAGATATATTGAAGTCCTGCCACCAGCTTAACAAACAAGAAGTAAACACTAGGAAACAAGATTTGTCGATGAAAAAAAAAGTATCCACTTGAGATTTAAACTTGATTGATTGAGTGTCAAACTGCAATAATTTAAGTATAATTATGTAAGTTCAGCCTGTTAGTATAGAAAATATGAGTCTCATACTGATTACATACCTACATATATTTTTTTTATATTTAGCTAGATTTGACTTGTGTATAATGAAGTATTTGTAATGTGATTAGCATAATTAAGCTTACACTTGTCAGACCTCCAAAACATTAAGCTTTTGGTAAGTCACAAATCTCTTCACTCATGCGGGGACGCATGCTAAGTCAGAATTGGCCGAATGAAAGCAAATATTATGTAGTAGATGTTTTTGTTGATCGAAGGCTGGTAACACTTGTGGTCTGACAGTTGAATATAGGCTTTGGTAAAACGATTTTGCGGTGGGAAAAGTTGTCGGCTTAGGTTTTATGTTGTAAAACTGTTCAAAAGTAATTAAATATGTTTCTGTGTTCTATTTTGGATTGTTAATTATGAGCCCCTAGCTACATTGTTCATCTACCAAGCTGGAGTAAGTTTTCACGACCTAATAAGTCTTTCTTTTATTTATGATACAATTAGTGAGCAAACAAGCACATTGACCACCACCGGATGAAAGAGGTCACTACTGTCTGTGGCACCTGACCTTCTGTTATATTTGTGAGGTTTTGACACTACAGTCGAAATAACATAGCTTAATTAGAATAGAATTACAGCAGGAAAAACTATGCGTGAGAACAAGTAAGATCGATATGTGTCTTTGTCGCTCCAATGTGTAGCGCATCGCTCCGTCCTGCTCTTACACTTCTGTCGTTCTAATCAACGTACACACGGCCGCACATCAGTAGAAACACTGTTGAACCTTATGGCGTGGTAATAGAGTTGAAAAAGTTTCTACCAACAAGCGGTTGACCGTACATTATTTCGACTGTAGTATGACTGACTAGCAAGCAAAGCAGGGCATGTTGCTTGGCCTGAGAACTGAAAATGTCTTATGTGCTGGTAATTTCATTAGCCCTTTCTGACCGTGCCGTGTTGTTGGAAAAATGAAAATAAAATGTATGCGACTGGCATAAGCTAACGAAATGTTGTGAACAGCTAATGTCAATCTCATATAATTTCGTTCTATTCTACTAGCGTTTACGATTATAGAAAGCCTCTCAGGAATGTCAGAAGCTAAAATTGATTGTTTTTGTTGCAGGTACGACAAGTGGGAGCGTGCGGGCGGCGGCGGCGGCTCGGGCGGCGGGCCGGGCGGCTCGTGGGCCGGCCGCGACCGCGAGCGCGACCGGGAGCGCGAGCGGCAAGCGCGTGCGCACCAAATGTCTCACGCGCACGCCGCCGAGCCCGACGCCTCATCGCTCTTCCCGGCGCCTTTCCGGGTATGTACCATTATGATTACACATTGTACTATCCATCTATACAAACAAATCCCACATTTTAAAGTGAATTCCAGGAGACTACCAAACGTTTAGAAAATGACTTACTTTTTCTTCTTTTCGAGTCAATGGCAAAACTGACTATAAACGCTTAGCCCAAAAAGTAGCCACATCAATAGCCTTTTGGTTGCCTTCAAAAAGGTCCCTCCGAGTGCAGGAAACTGGAGAAGTAGGGCACGACAGCAAGTGTGTCATGGTTTGCAAAATACCGCATTCACACTTGTCGTTATCAGAGAAGCCCCACCTCTTCATGAGTTCCCCGCACCTGCCAACGCCCGACCGCAGTCTGTTTAGTGACTTCCATATGGACCAAGGAAGATCGTGACCTGGTGGCAGCTTTTCGGCAGTTGGGATATGAATGTTGTCAGGAGGGTACCTTTTTGACCACAGTTCTACCCTAGCCTTGGATGGATCTAAATCGAGCGGCATGGTGTCTTTGATAAAACTGTGACGGCTCTTAAGGCGTGAGGGTGGTGGGTTATGGCCGTAAAGTAGGTGTCTGCTGTCTAATTTCTGTTTTTGCTTCTCAATAGCACAGGCTACCCGACGCCTGACGTCCGGAGGAGCTATTCCAGCAAAGGAGTATAAGTGGCCCAGCGGTGTAGGCTTCAGGGTGCCCGTAACTATACGGCAGGTTTCGTTGAGAGCAGTGTCCACATCCCTCGAATGAGCCGATCGCCCCCACACGGCGCATGCGTGCTCACCTGCTGAGTAGCATAGCGCTAGGCTACTAGTACGGAGGACATGAGGCACTGCTCCCCAACGGGTGGTTGTAAGACGGCGGATGATATTATTTCGGGCGCTAACTTTGCTTTTCAAATTTTGACAGTTAGCTTTGAATGTTAAAGACCTGTCCAGAGTAACACCCAGGTATTTGGGATTGTGGTTATGGGCAATTTCCACCCCACGCCAAGTAATACACAGTTTTTAGGGTTCCGATACCAAAATGGTAAAAAAAAGGAACCCTTATGGTGCCGCTCTGTCTGTCTGTCTGTCTGTCTGTCCGTCTGTCTGTCACACCTCTATATCTCAGCAACCACTTATGCTATCAACCTGAAATTTGGAATAGTTTTAGAATATAGTTGCCCAACTTAATTGCACAAGAAAAAATTTTGAAAAAAGTATGATTATTAATATAAAGGGGGCCAAAATAGGGGGGGCCAAATTTCAAATTGTCGCTACTAGGTCGAGTGGGGTATCATATGAAAGGGCTTTACTTGTACATTTTAAAATATATTTTTGTATTTTTTTAAATTTCTTAGTTTTAAAGTTATGATGAAAAATGTCAAGAAAAATACCATTCCCCCCCCCTTATCTCCGAAGTTTGAGCAAGGAAAAATCTGAATTAATTACAGTTGACAGAAGTTTATATAAACTTTACAGCAAAAATAAAACGATCTTTCTAAGTTGCACAGTTTTTCAGAAATCTGCAAAAAACCTTTACAAACAAATTTAGTTTTGCGGTCCTGAAAATGGACTTTATTGCTTCCAAAAATACTATAGGTATATCGGAACCCTCGGCGCGCGAGTCCGACTCGCCCTTGACCGGTTTTTACCACTGTCTCGGTTAGAGACTTACTGGCAAGTCAACTGAGGGATCACAAATTGGAAGATGCTATATTATACAGCGTGAATTTGTATTGGTTTTGCTCCCGAAGCCCAGTGAAGACAAGCACCTTTACCGAAGAAAAAAATGTTTTACTCGAAAAATATTTTTCGCCTTTCCATACAAAATTACTAGATCACGTGACCACTTTACTATGGAGAGTATTGGAGAGGCGAAATCTTTTTTACGATGCTTGCAAAACCAATACAAATTCACGCTGTATTGTATAACTGCTGCAGTAAACTATCAACGCGCTTGTCAGCTGCAATGCAACTCTCATACATCTCCCATTAAAAATACCACACTTCTTTGATAAAGCTCCAATGGGTTTCAAAGAAGAAAAGAAGGTTAAAAATCGACGTCATTTATTGACCAAACGTTCGATCGTCGCCTGGAATTCAACTTAAAACATTTTACCTACTTGATGTTTTTATAACTCAAGGATGTATGTATGTATGCAAAATATTGCGAGAACGTTACGTTGGATAGATCTAGGTAAGGTAGTAAAAGTTGATAACTCTTGGAATGCTGTTTTTTGGAAATTAGCGGAGTTGAAGCATATCGGATACTTTCTGCCGTTCCAGATGAAATCGAACGTATTATCTTGCTTTAAACCGTCGATACAGCGACCCATAAGTACTAGAATTCAAAAACACAAAGAAAACAGGTCATATAAAACACTAAGCGCTACTCCTCATGAGTTCAGTTTTACCGATTACAAAGTACGTATTGCGGGAAAACCTTCCTTACATTAATATAACCCTTTCCTGCGGATCAGCACATATGCCTACTAAAAGGTTTCACGAGTCTCGGCAGGGCAAAAAAGCTTTCTATTCTAGCCTCTGTCACCTACATTTGGATGTGACATCTTGAAGGATGGGTGATGTTAACGTTCGGAGGAAACATCACATTTTAGGCAGTGTTCTCCGCCTCGTTTAGCCCTTCTCTCTGTTGAAAATGGATGTTTGGTTTGTACGTTAATAATTCATACGCTTATTATGTTGGGGTTTAACATTGAAGTTCAAGGTTGAGAATTGTAGTATGTGAATATTTTTACCCTTTTCGTTTTTGTAAATGCCAAGACGTTCTGTCTGTCCTTCGGTGTAACGAAGCAACAACACGGTATGACTTGCTTTTTGCAAAGCCAAAGACAGAGCAGCATTGCAATTGAAAAAGTTATTAAATTCAAATTGCAAAAAGTAGAGTAGAACTACTTATACGTTTTTATGATACTGTTGTTTCAGGAGTTGTCTACTACGTGTAACTCCAAATTCGCAAAACCTCTCATTCATTCTACCCATGTAACTGAACAACTTGGAAACTAAAATAAAAAATATTTAGCTCTCCATACAAATTGATCGAATCAGATTTTCATTTTTTATGAATATTAGATTTTTTTAAATTTTATTTTCCGAAAGTTGTAGAACAAAAGTTGTAGAACAAAAGTTGTTCAATTACATGGGTAGACCTACCCGCAGAGAGGTATTGCGTATTTAGAATTACACATTGTATACGGTAAAATACTCATTATTTGCAGATAATTTTACCTTTTACTATAATACTGGGGGAAAACGTTTAGTCTTATAAAAAAAAATTCCTTAGGTGTATAGACAGGGTATAACAACCCTAGGCCTTTCTAACAGTGCTGTGCGAGTTAGGCTGCGAGCTGAAAAATTCCAACCAATCGGATTGCTCCATTTTCCCAACTTGTCAAATGGAGCTATCCTATTGGTTGGAATTTTCCAGCTCACAGCTTATAGAAACAGGCACCCCAAAGGATGTGAATCTGCCCTTGAAACTGAAAGTTTTTTTGTCAGCTGATGCAGTTTCAATGCGATGTTAAAATTTTGTTATCGTATTTCGAACTTCAGTTTCATGACCATCAGTCCTTCAGGTTTGTAATACCCTTTTTGTAACACGTGGCATTAAAAGAGGTCATTTCAAGGACGTTTAATTTTAGATTTCTGTTTGAATAACAACATCGTGTAACTTTGTTGCTTGAAACACAAATATATAATATTCAACTATAATATTTCGTCGCCAAAGTTTTGTTGTTATGTTGAAATGGTTTAGCGCTGGGATTCTCTTGAGAAATGTGTTATAGTATAAACGTTTTGTTTCTTTTTGCAGGAGGTAAGCTGACACTTTATAGTATTTTATTTAATTAAAGGCTTGTGCTGACGTGGCCTTTTTAATAGTACACATATCTCATTCTATATTATACGTATGTGTCAATGGTAAATTGTTAGAACCGTTAAATTATAATTTAACCGGTAAATTGTAAACGGTAAATTATAAAGCAACCTAACCTAAACTAAAATATAACCTAACCGAACCAAATAGCCCGTGAAATTATTAAAATAGGTCCCGTGAAATTCTTATTTACATAGTTAAATTGTAAGAAATGGAGCTGAATCACAATTTAACTAGGAATATTATAATTTAACGGCTCTGACAATTTACGAGGTTTTTATGTTAAGAGGTGGTTCTGCCCATGAAACTGAACAACCTTTCCCAAGGAACATGGGTCAAAATGCGAAAAAATAAAAATTCGAGCTCCCATACGAGCTGATGCAGTTTGCATGGGAAATCGTTTTTTATTTTTTATTTCTACTTATACATATATTCTTTGGGAAAAATTATTCAGTTTCATGGGCGGAACCTCTTTAAATATCCATTTATTGTGTTATTCAAGCACTTTAAGCTCAAGTCACACAGACAGAGGCGGTATGATTGCGAAAGCGGTCCGGGGCGGTTTGGCGGGAACAAAATACCGCGCCGCGACCGCTTTTCAATGTGACAGGGTGCATATGAACTCATACTTTACAAAAAATACCGGCCCCGGAACGCTTCCGCTACCGCCTCTGTGTGACGCGGGCTTTATACTTTATGCACGTCTTTTCTTTCGTAGTAAGTAGCATTGCTCACTCTAGAATGCAGGTTTCTTTGCTGCACAATTCAACAATGTAGGTACATAAATCTAAAAACAATCTTTTAGATTTAGATGTATTTTTAGGGTTCCGTACCTCAAAAGATAAAAACGGAACCCTTATAGGATCACTTTGTTGTCCGTCTGTCTGTCTGTCTATCTGTCAAGACCCTTTATCTCACGAACGGGCAAAGGTATCAGGTTGAAATTAATACCACATATTAGGATCCATGAACCACACAAGATCTGAAAATTTGAATTTTTTACAATGACGCAATCAAAAGATATGGCATTTTATGTCCTCATCTCCATACATTTATTAAAAAATGCAAAACCTACAGGGTACTTCCCGTTGACCTAAAATTATGAAATTTGGCAAGAAGCTAGGTCTCACAGTACAAATAAAGGGAAAAATCTGAAATAATTTAATATTATTAGATTCAGATTCAGATAATTTTATTCAATGTAGATTCTTTACAGAATACTTATTGAATGTCATGCAGAATACAATGCAAATAGAGCGAGTCTACGCCGTTTCGGATCGTGCTATGGCAGCGTAAAAGAAACGGCAAGAAACCACTGCAGCACGGCCTACTTTAAGAGTCGGCTTTTTACAATGTGTTTCTTGTGTTTCGCTGGAATATCAGAGCACCATACCTCTTTGTCATTCATATAGTCATCCAATCTATAGTAAGCATTTTTACATAACGTTTGCTTTACACATTCTTTAAACTTTCTCTCAGGTAATTGCACTATATTGTCAGGTATTTTGTTGTAGTATCGTATACACAGACCAACGAAAGATGTATTGACTTTAGTTAATCTAGTATATGGTTGATCAATTTTATGCTTATTTCTAGTATTAAAATTATGCCTGTCACAAATTTTTGGTAATTGATGAATGTTCTTTCTAGCATACATTATATTTTCATAGATATACTGGCATGGCACTGTCATAATGTTAATTTCCTTGAACAGTTCTCTCAGGGAATCACGAGTCTTCAGGCAATAAATTGCTCTTATAGCCCTCTTTTGTAAAACGAATATTGAATGTATATCAGCTGCTCGGCCCCAAAGCAGTATGCCATAAGACATAATGCTATGGAAGTAGCTAAAGTAAACCAGCCTTGCAGTAGCTACATCAGTAAGTTGTCTGATTTTTCTGACAGCATATGCAGCCGAGCTCAATCGACCAGAAAAACTTACTTTTCTCACAACTAATGATAACCAATTGTGGTGAGCTCCCGTTTCAAGAACATTCATATAAGAGAGGGGTCATGTTGGATGGTCGCTGAGGCGATTTTTGTTTTAGTTCTATTTAAAAACGGAAACACTTACAAACTTGTAAATTGGTATGTTTATAGTGCATAGGCTATAAAATAACAAGAAATAATGAAATTTGGTCAAACGCGTGTCGGACTCAAAAATCTAGCACATTAACTTACTGAAATTTCAACTAATACAATTATGTTTATGTGGTGGTACGGAACCCTCAGTGCGCGATTCCGACTCGCACTTGGCCGGTTTTTTGGTTCGGAAGCACCTCTTTAGGGTCTCGTAATTACAGTTGTAAAATTACTGTACGAATTTGCAATAATACGCTACATGTGTCTAAGGTCCATTCCATGTCAATCAGGCAGGACGATTAGTAAACAAAATAACCTCAAATTACAACGTAAAACGTTTTAAAATGTAGATATTTCTGACTATAAGTAGTACCGCCTAAATGAGTCCTCGCCCGCGGGGTACAAGGGCAGGTGCGGGGGGTGTATGCGCGTAGAGAATGAGAATGCCCCACCGCCTCCGCCGCCCGCACCTCTTTCGTTTCCCCTTTGTCGTCGTACTCATTCGAGGAGAGGACTCATTTAGGCGGTTTATCTTATAGTTTCATTTTAAACGGTATTCGTAGGTTTCTTTACGTGTGTTGTGGTTACATACAAGTGTCTCTTCACTCTTGTAATTGATGAGAAATCTCTGCTGCAAATTGTTTGTTTACTAAACATCCTATTCTTTCGTTCAATGAAACATACCTGCTGTGTCTGACAGAAACCGTTCATGTGAGCGCGCCCTTATGTCAAAACATACAATACATTTCTAAACATTCCCATACAATTTATCTTTTACTTTCTGGTGCCCGCGACTTCGTCTGCGCAGGTTCATAAATTGTAGCCTATGTGTTATTCTGATGTATAAGCTATATTATTGTAAAGTTTCATTAAAATCCATTCAGTAGTTTTTACGTGAAAGAGTAACAAACATCCATCCATCCATCCTTCCATCCATACTTACAAACTTTCGCGTTTATAATATTAGTAGGATAGTAGGATATTAGTAGGATATCCAAATATCACGTGCATTTTATTTTGATGGCAATAACTACTGGTTTAGTCACGTGTTTCTACGGCTCTTGCTTGCTGCTGCTCTGCTGCCTCTGCTGGTAAAATAGAGGACTCGTTAAGGGGCTGATAAGAGCTAAATACGCTTCATTTGAGCAGGTTTTTAACAAAAAGTGATGAATATATGGCCGTGAAAAAAAAAAGTGATAAAAAGATGATCCAAGAATATGGCCGACTCAGAAACACGATTAAATAAATTTTGTACGCCATAAAAAAATCCAAAGTTACCTCTGCTTTTTGCTTTTAAACCGTTTTTCTTAAGTACCCATTAATCTGTGATGCCAAAACTTTTACACATTATTCAATACATTATGCATAATAATATTGCTATTTGATAATTAATATTATAGGTACAGATTTTGAGGAAAATGCAAAAATGAGCGAAAAACGTAAAATAGCGCGAATCCGCTCCGTTCTAGCACGCGCATTCTGCCTTTTGTTAGAAAGGGAGGTAATTCAGCTCTTATCAGCCCCTTAACACACACTAAAACAAAACTATTGAAAAAACGGCGGCTCGTCTGTGGAAACACTTTGACATTGAGCGGGTCTCTGGTTTCGGACGTTTTTAGCGTTCAACCGCTTGTCGGTAGAAACTTTTTCAACTCTATTACCACGCTATAAGGTCCAAAAGTGTTTCTACCGATGTGCGGCCGTGTGTACAGCTTATACTGGTTTTGTTTCTACGTGCTTGCTGCCGTGCGTACTACATCACCAGAGATCGGATATTCGGATAGATATTTTACTATCTTACCCGTTGATAGTGAAGTTCAGTGAACTGCGCTTTAGTACAATCCCGGGTTCCGGATCAACAAATTTCGTTTTCAAATTAAAAGTTGTAATTTTATACATTTTTGTAACTCTATTATCATGCCATAGAGTCCAAAGTGTTTTTACTGACGTGCTGTTGAGACAAAAAAATAATTTTAAAAAAACCGGTCAAGTGCGAGTCGGACTCGCGCGCCGAGGGTTCCGATATACCTATAGTATTTTTGGAAGCAATAAAGTCCATTTTCAGGACCGCAAAACTAAATTTGTTTGTAAAGGTTTTTTGCAGATTTCTGAAAAACTGTGCAACTTAGAAAGATCGTTTTATTTTTGCTGTAAAGTTTACATAAACCTCTGTCAACTGTAATTAATTCAGATTTTCCCTTACTCAAACTTCGGAGATAAGGGGGGGGGAATGGTATTTTTTTTGACATTTTTCATCATAACTTGAAAACTAAGAAACTTAAAAAAATACAAAAATATATTTTAAAATGTACAAGTAAAGCCCTTTCATATGATACCCCACTCGACCTAGTAGCGACAATTTGAAATTTGGCCCCCCCTATTTTGGCCCCCTTTACATTAATAATCATACTTTTTTCAAAAAATTTTCATGTGCAATTAAGTTGGGCAACTATATTCTAAAACTATTCCAAATTTCAGCTCGATAGCGTAAGTGGTTGCTGAGATATAGAGGTGTGACAGACAGACGGACAGACAGACAGAGCGGCACCATAAGGGTTCCTTTTTTTTACCATTTTGGTATCGGAACCCTAAAAATCGACGTATATTATTCGACCAAAAAATAAATAGTTAATTTCAGATTACATATTAATTATAGAGCGTGTAACTGAAAGGTGTGATAATACTACAGGGTGTGAATCTTCCCATGAAACTTTTCTGATACACTGAACAACTGATAGCGCATTTTGTATGGGAGGTCAAATTTGGTTTTTCTTATTTCGACCTAAATATAATAATTCATCTAAATAATTCATCTTAATAATGTCCCAATAGAGTCGGTGAAACAATTCAGATATTTAGGCAGTTTAATTACTAATGACTCCAGATGCACTCCTGAAGTTGTTTCTAGAATTGCAATGGCCAAAGCAGCTTTTAACAACAAAAAACACCTTTTAAAAGCTAAAATCTCTAGAAGTGTTCGGAAACGACTGATAAAAGTGTGCATCTGGAGCATTGTATTATATGGTTGTGAGACGTGGACTCTAACACAAAGAGATAGAGAGAGGTTAGAAGCGTTTGAGATGTGGTGTTGGAGGAGAATGGAAGGGATCAGTTGGACCGAGAAAAAGACAAACGAGGAACTTCTAGATTTTAGTTAAAGAGAAGAGAAATTTGCTGAGAACCATCGAAAATAGAAGAGGGACGATGGTCGGACACCTGATAAGACATGACACTTTCATAAAGAATATTATTGAAGGAAAAGTAGAGGGCAGAAGAGGAAGACCAAGACGCACTTATTTGACCAGATAAAAGAGAGGGTAAACGTCGAGTCTTATCAGGATGTCAAATCATTGGCAGAGGACAGAGAGAAATGGAGATTACTCCACCGACAATAGCGCGGCTCTTAAATATGAGAGAGAGTATTTCGACCTGTTCTTTGAGAAAAGTTGTTCACTTTCATGGGCAGATTCACACTCTTCAGTATTTTCACACCTTTCCGTTACACGTTGTATTTGCAAGTACAAAATTGTACACGCCCTTATACTATAATGTGATTATTTTGAAGTAACACTGATGTATGGCAGTGAAAGCTGGGTATGGCAGAAGAAGCATGAAAGTAGAATTAATGCAGTGGAAATGAGAGCGCTAAGGAGTATGATTGGTGTTAAATTGAGTGACAGGATTAGAAATAGTGTGATAAGAGAACGGTGTGGCGTAAAAGAAGACGTAGTGACCAAAATCGAGGAAGGGATGCTGAGATGGTTTGGTCATGTAGAGAGGATGAATGAACGAAGATTGACGAAAGAGATCTACCAGGCGAGAGTGAATGGAAACGTTAGAAGGGGAAGGCCTAGGCGAACGTACCAGTACCAAATTCAGGACGTTCTGAATAAAGGCCAGGTTAAAAGTACCCTAAACCGACGAGCATGTATGAAAGTATTGATGGAAAAGCTCACAGCTTATGTAAACAGGCACTCTACTCTAAAAGTACCCTAAACCGACGAGTACCCTAAACCGACGAGCATGTATGAAAGGATTGAGGAAGGTTCAGGAAGCAAGGGAAGTATGTCAAGATTGTAGCAGGTGAAGGACTGTGGTCTCTGCCTACCCCGACGGGAAAGAGGCATGATGTTATGTATGTATGTATGTATGTTTCCACCACCACACCATTTTGAAAAAGAACTTGGTTAAATTGTAACCGAATATCTGATTGGTGTAGATTACACAGTTGCTATTGTTCAAGATAATACGAACGCGCCTTTTCGGATTCTCTCACGGTTCAGAATGATTAGTTTATGAATTATTTCGTCGTCTCGGCTTTGTCACGGAAAATGTCTATGAAATTACTGTTATTGTCTTTTGAGGCCTGTTTTAATGTAAATTTACTTGGGTATACCCATCACTATAGTGATTATAAATTATTTAGTGTTATCAAATAAATTACTTCTTTATACAATGTGAGTTTTTGGTGGTTTGGCTCCCAAAGCCTGAAAATGAAAATTAAAATATCTTTATTTAGGAAACAAGAACATTTTTTACTCGCATAATCTTAAGTCTAACGTAAAAAAAAAATAAAGGTAGGTTATTCTGTTGACGTGTAAAGTGCCTGGTTCCCAAACTAGGATACCCTGTACTATAGGTAACCAGGTCTTCCTGTCCAGCACGTAACAAGCCTTATGAAAACAAGCCTCAACTTTCCCGAAGAATATACTTTTACTCGAAAGATTTTTTTGACGTCCAATGTGGTCATGTGAATGACATTTATAATTTTTCTTCGATCAAAAATCTTTTTCTTCAAAAAAGTTGTTTGTTTTCATTAGTGGAAGTGCTTCTTATAAGGGGTTGTTTACATATATTTTGTTTCAACTTTATTTATGCTATCCGATTGTACGTTGTTAAATAGAGGAACGAAGGTATTATTAACTATCTGGCAACATTCTGCTATAGTCTTTCCCGCCTTTGCAATATACTCCAGTAAAATTACGAGAGCATTGTATGGCGAAACGGAAATAATTGATAATAGCCGTGATTCTTTTTCAGATCGATAGATTATATTTCTGTGTAAAGCTTTTTAATGGAATCCACCTAAATTTACTTCATTTATTTATTTATTTTGCCGTCCAAACATTAAAAAAATATGGAATTTCGGAAAAAAATGTTAATAGATTATTTTTTAGGGTTCCGTACCTCAAAAGAAAAAAACGGAACCCTTATAGGATCACTTTGTTGTCCGTCTGTCTGTCTGTCTGTCTGTCTGTCTGTCTGTCTGTCAAGACCCTTTATCTCACGAACGGGTAAAGGTATCAGGTTGAAATTAATACCATATATTAGGATCCATGAACCACACAAGTTCTGAAAATTTCAATTTTTTACAACGACGCAATAAAAAGATATGGCATTTTATGTCCTCATCTCCATACATTTATTCAAAAATGCAAAACCTACAGGGTAGTTCCCGTTGACCTAAAATTATGAAATTTGGCAAGAAGCTAGGTCTTACAGTACAAATAATGGGAAAAGTCTGAAATCATTAAATATTACAACTTTTCTCACAACTAATGGTAACCAATTGTGGTGAGCTCCCGTTTCAAGAACATTCATATAAGAGAGGGGTCAAGTTGGATGGTCGCTGAGGCGATTTTTGTTTTAGTTCTATTTAAAAACGAGATCACTTACAAACTTGAAAATTGGTATGTTTACAGTGCATAAGCTATAAAATAACAACAAATAACAAAATTTGGTCAAGCGCGTGTCGGACTCAAAAATCTAGCTCATTAACTTACTGAAATTTCAACTAATACAATTATGTTTATGTGGTGGTACGGTGGTGTGGTGGAACCCATACATACCCGTGGGTGTCGTAAGAGGCGACTAAGGGTTAACTGGAGGATGGGCAGCAGCATCCTCTTTTGTATCTTACATCTTACTTACTGCGGGACTACGGTAGGTACTTCCCCTCCACATTTTTCCAGAAAAAGCTAGAATTCTGGAGGGAGCTCCCTGTCCTGTAGTGGACGTTTCAGGGGATGTTATGATGATGATGATGGTGGTACGGAACCCTCAGTGCGCGAGTCCGACTCGCACTTGGCCGGCTTTTTTATTTACGGCTTGCTATATATTCAGAATTTCATATTATACTTGAATCCACCTAAAAATATTAGCTTTTTTGTATTGTTTAACTTTTATAGCACGAAATTTAAATAAAGCTTATCTTCGCAACCAAAAATAGTAATAGATCCGTTTTGCTTTCTAATAATTTAAATAGTGCTATATAATCACATTTTGGCAAATCCAACATAAATGTTTACAAAATCATTGTAAACCAGCGATTACAAAAAACTTATTTTTATTTAGTATGGCATTTTTGTGAATATATATAAGAATCACTTACATTTAGAAAGATTGAGTTTAGCTCAGTTTACTTCTATTATTTTACCTCGACTTTATTGGCCCTTATATGTAAAAATAAGTGGAGATTTTATATTTTGAAATAAATTGATATTTTTAAATATATTTATGGTGGATTTTGATGCCAATATGTAAAGTATACGTTTATCTATGATATAAAGTATATAATTGTCTATTACTATTTTTGCCTTAGCTGTTATTCGAAAAAAATATTCCGCTTTAAATTTTAGGTGGATTCGTAAATATTGCGTCTTAACATCATATTTAAATACGATATACACAAAAAAGTAGCTATTAACATTTAATGTTTTGCAAAACCGTATTTTTACTGGAGTAATATAGGTACTTCGATTTTTATCATAATATTCTGATAAATAGAGTCCAATGGTTCACATAATTTTACCATGTTATTCTGACACTGAACTGAAACTGAACAACTCTTCAAGGATCATATTATAGGTTATAATACAAAAAATATAAATAATTTCATGAGGAAACTGCAATAAGCTGGTAGCGTATTTTGTATAAGAGGTAATTTACTTCTTCATAAATTGTTTTTATACCTTCGTACACTTAGAGGCCCATATATTTTTTATAAATATATCAATTAAATAGCAAAATTGGTAGTTACGAGAATCAAATAAATTCAAAATTGAACACCAACGTCTGTTTACATTCCTATCGCCGTAGCGAGCCAAGTTTAAAGCTTGCAATGCAGATTCAATTTTACCTTAAGCGTATGTCTGCAATATCAGTTGTGGCCAGAACTTGCTGGTTATTTGCTATTGTGGGTGATGAATGGATATCGCAAATAATCAGCTAGTTTTCGCTCTGCTTGTGGTTCAGATAATATCCACATAACATCCTTGAAACGTCCACTGCAGGACAGGGAGCTCCCTCCAGAACTCCAGCAATAACGTGTGATACTTAGGAGGGTATTAAGCATAGTTACCACACTACGCTTGTAAGCGTTGCGGCTGGCGACCGCTGCTGTTGATGGACGCAGTATGTGAGAAGGTACTATACAAAGAAAGATGTCGCCTTAGTTACCACACCCACGGGTAGAGGGTAGAGATGAGTCGATACACACGGCAGTAAGCACGTAGAAACAAAACCAGTATAAGCTGAACCAGCGCTACGATACAAACGCCCCAAACCTAAGATCCGCTCAAGGTCAAAGTGTTTCCACCGACGTGCGGCCGTGTGTACTATTCTTTGCCCGCACGACACGGACGGATTTCTATTAATTGGCTAATATTAATTTTTACTAGGTGGTAACATCAATGAAACTAATTTAAAATTGAACTACGTTCCTATACTCGTAGTGAGCCAAGTTTATAACTTGCAGTACAGATCGCAGTACAAGTTTCTTCTCTTTACCTCCACTGCACGTCTGCGACGTCAGTATTGTCAGTTGTGGGTGATATATGGATATCGCAAGTTAGCAGCACGCGAGCATCGTCGTCGGCGAAGTTTTCACTCTGTCTGCAGTTCACTTTACTGTCGTTTTGCAATCTATGTTCATATTATTGATAGTACAGCCAACCGCACATTGACATAGACATACAACCTGTTTCGAGTTGTTTATAGAAGATGTATCAGAAAGGAAACCCGAAGGATGTGAAACTGTTTACAAACTGAACAAGCTGATGCAGTTTCTACCGGAAGTAGATATTTTCGTATTTCAACCACTGTTCCATGGAAAAGTTCTTTAGTATCGTGGAAAAAAATAATGTAATAAGTAAAGCGAACGCCAACTGAATTAGTTAAAAGCCTTCAAAAATTTGCAAGTCTTTGTTATCTGTATTGCAAGTTATTATCATTGGCTAATAAGTCTTCTTCCGTTTATTTTGTGCTGCGTCATTATGCTTACAGTCAAGCGCACTTTAACTTGTATGTATTTAGCGACTCCATGAGAATTAGAATAGTGCATGTCTTTTACGAATGAATAGCTTGGCAGGTTTGTTTGATCTTCGGTTCACCGTTTGGTTTTTCCAAACATATTTTATATTATGTTATGTGTTTTTACTTTTATTCTGGTTTTAAAGTTCAAAAAGTACCAGGTTGCGTCCAGTTAACCTTTTTTTTCAACTCACATTTTTATTCTGCTTCAACCTCTAGATAGGTCGCTTTGGTAGAACATGAGGTTGGATTGACGACAGGGTCAGCTCTTCGCCTATAATATATGCACGCACACAGACGAAATAATGAAAATAATTAATGAAAAAGAAA
Source organism: Athrips mouffetella (assembly GCA_947532105.1). NCBI lineage: Eukaryota > Metazoa > Arthropoda > Insecta > Lepidoptera > Gelechiidae > Athrips > Athrips mouffetella. Next base: position 20,317,443 of record OX383968.1, on the reverse strand, counting down.
ATGTCGCTTTTTTTCATTACGATTTATATGTGTCGCTTTTTAATCAAAATCCGGATCTTGTAAAAAACCTGAGGTCTTTAAATCAAAAACCTGAAATTGTTTAGGTTATATTAGGTTCGGTTAAGTTAGGTTATGTTTGGTTAGATTTCCTTACGTTAGGTTATTTTAGGTTTAGTTAGGTTAAAGTGATAAAATATCGCTTGAGTGATTAATGACGCGTATGTATGTAAGAAACATTAGTTTACTATTATTTAATCTGTGACTGTACATAGAAATGGCAATTTTGTCTTCTTCCAGTTTTTGATCAAAAACATGATTTTATCAAAAGCCTGCGACATGTACAAAGAAACAAATATAGTGTTCAAATTAGTCTTTAGGGATTGTACAAATCATAATGATTGTAACAAGTACACCGCGCTTGCTATGCATTCTCCGCGGTGATTTCTTGTCGAAAGGACATTTGGTCCAGTAATATAAAATAATTTTTAAACGCCCTTCATCGAATATGCCAATAGAGATTCTCTTGGTGTCTTTGAATGTGATAACACGTGTTTTATATATGCGCATTTCAAGCGTTCTAGTTTTACTAAATGTGTTGCGAATTATAGGCTGATGTAGCCAGAAGTGTTTTAATTCTTTCAACAGTGTAATCAATGTTTACATCGTAATAAATGTGATATTCGTTTAAACTCGAAGCGTTGTTTAAATGTCGAGGATCTGCTGATAGGACTTACAGTTAGCAAATTCTATCTATGAGCCAACGCCCCCACGAACCACCCAGGTTCATTATTATATTTTGGTGAAATATCTCCATCATTATAGTACCTATATAATCTATAGTAGTCTAAAAGATTTTCTCAATTCTCGCGGTGTATTTGTCGGCATGCGTGATAAAAAGCTGTAAAATGAAGTATATAGTATGCGGTCTTATGGGCAACCGCATGGGGATTGTGGATTCCTCGCCGATTATAGCCATTATGGACAAACCGAACATGCTCTTGGTGTGCGATTGAATTCAATCTTAAATAATCGGCAATTTCACAACGTATACGAAAAGACGACGATATCGATGCTGTTTAAAAGTTCCGCAGGTGGAAGCAAAAAGCAGATCAGTGAGGCTAGTATTACTATTATTTTTTTCAATTATATCTAGTTTATTTTTTTAGGAAGGAATTAAGCTTGAGTAGTTTTTCTATTTGAAGAGTTGTTCAGTCCCAAAGTTTGGTTTAGTTTTGAAAGTTATTAAAAACGTAACTAGTGCAATTTCGTAAAATTTGAATTTTAGTCATCGAAAAACAAGTGATACGATGTTTTTTTTCAACTTTCGATAAAAAATTTGATACCGGTCACTTACATTACTTTATCATAAGAGTTTAACATATTTTCTCGCATTTCGAAATATGTTCTTGGGCCTACGGTTTAATTTCATAAGCATATTAATATCCTTTTCAATACATTTGCTCGAAAAACGTACTTACAAGGACGTAAACATTGCTCGTAAGTAGTTACTTACCGAACTAGTGCGGTAAGTAAAAAAACCGACCAAGTGCGAGTCGGACTCGCGCACTGAGGGTTCCGTACCACCACATAAACATAATTGTATTAGTTGAAATTTCAGTAAGTTAATGTGCTAGATTTTTTGATCCGACACGCGCTTGACCAAATTTTATTATTTGTTGTTATTTTATAGCCTATGCCCTATAAACATACCAATTTTCAAGTTTGTAAGTGTTCCCGTTTTTAAATAGAACTAAAAACAAAAATTGCTTCAGCAACCATCCAACTTGACCCCTCTCTTATATGAATGTTCTTGAAACGGGAGCTCACCAAAATTGGTTACCATTAGTTGTGAGAAAAGTTGTAATATTTAATGATTTCAGACTTTTCCCATTATTTGTACTGTGAGACCTAGCTTCTTGCCAAATTTCATAATTTTAGGTCAACGGGAAGTACCCTGTAGGTTTTTCATTTTTGAATAAATGTATGGAGATGAGGACATAAAATGCCATATCTTTTGATTGCGTCGTTGTAAAAAATTGAAATTTTCAGATCTTGTGTGGTTCATGGATCCTAATATATGGTATTAATTTCAACCTGATACCTTTACCTGCTCGTGAGATAAAGGGTCTTGACAGACAGACAGACAGACGGACAACAAAGTGATCCTATAAGGGTTTCGTTTTTTTCTTTTGAGGTATGGAACCCTAATAATACCAAGGAGTTTTTACACTCTAATCATAAAATTATTTTGTAAAAATACTACAGTGGTGACTTTTTACTTGGGTGACGACTGCCTACCTATATTTATAATAAAATGGAGACTACCAGGAGAACATAAATCGACAAGAGGCTGACAGTACCCATGGTTGGTTACTTTACCAAGTGTATTACTTATACCTGTTTTCTCACAAATGTATTGAAAAACGTCGTAAGATACACGTCCGTAAGGGTTATTACAAACTCGTGCCGATGGTAAACCCTCGACTTCGTCTCGGGCTTACAAAACGTGAACTCGTTTGTAATAACCCTACTTACGGAACTTGTATCTTAAACTACTATTACACCCCAAAGTAGGTACTTAGCCAAAACACCGTGTATGTATATGTCTAATATAATACAACTTTTCTTTATTTTCATTTTCATTTCCGCTTGACTTTTTGAGGAAGGAGGTGTTGTCCAATTTTTGCAAACAAGTGAGTAAGACAGAGTTCAAGTAAAACTACTCATTCAACTTCAATGTGAGTTGAGTTTGAGGCCAGATGTTGTTTACGCTGAATATAATTACGCCTATACATTATATGTACTCATAGCTTGTCGGATAGATGTGCTGTAGACGATGCCAAATGGACCAACTGCTTATCTAATGTTTACTTTGATGGCGGTGATAAAGAGACGCTTCGGACCGTTTGTTGGAGTGGTTGAATGTTTTGTTGTGTTTAAAGTTCTATTATGTTACTGTTCACCATTTAATAGCATTTTAATGTCATTATCATCATAATATCCCATTAAACGTCCAGGACACTGCTCCCTCCAGAATTCCAGCAAAAACGCGTGGCACAATGTATACGGGAAGTACGATAGTCACCACGCTTGCTAGCGTTGCAGCTGGCATCATGGACCGCAGTTGTTGGTGACCGCAGTAATTAAGATGGTACGACAAACAGGAGGACGCTGTTCCCTATCCTCCAGTCACTGCAGGTCACGGGAAATTACTGCCAGCTACGTCTTTCTAAACTATTAAAAATAAATGCATCTAGATCTAAAAAGATCTGAGTACTTACAATTATCTAACTTGATATAACATATCAATCAGTTTACAAAATGCTCATGCATGTTCCGCCAATAATCATTGATTCTTTCAAATAAACAGCCACCTATTGTATTGTCCTATAGACATTTATTAACCTATTTAAAACAATCCTATCATACCTGAAAGCGTAAACTAATTGGTTTTTGAAATGGATAGAGTAATAACGTTTTAAACCGGGCCGGCTTATCTTCGCCGAGCGAGTAGCGAGCAGCGACCCACTTTGGATGCAGTTACTACCAACTTTATACATGACTGCCGCATATGTACACCACATGTAGGAGTTGCCAACACTGCTGGCTTCACGTGCATCCTTGTGTAGCAACTCTGAGCCCTAATTTGGACCAGAAATTAGCTGTTTGTAATTAAGGCGTTAATTTCATGACTGGCTAAAACTAAACTGTAACTTACTTACTTACTTCGCTGGCTCAGCGACCCGAAGTGGATCTTGGCCTCCGACATTAAAGTACGCCATTCGTCTCTATTTTGTGCCAAATCTAAACTGTAACTTAAAAAAGCTAAATGTTGCTGAGGCTAAATTCTCTCCTCGCTTCAACCTTTCATACACGCGCGTTGGTTGTGGGTGTTTTACTTTTCCTTTATTAATAAAACTGCCAAACAGGCAACCCAATTCGAGATTACACAAAATCTGCTACTTTTCAAACTACTCGTACATAGGCTGCTATTTATGTATCCGGAGGCCACTTACATAAACATTTTATAAAAAGTAATAATTACATTTGAAAAAAGAATACTTTTTTTTTATATTGAAAATGGGCTTACTCTTGACCTCGATCTAGTCTTGAAGACAGAGATGAGGTCTACGATGGAGCGAGCTTGCCCAGAAGAAGCCTATTCACCCATTGGCTGTAGAATACAGTTTATTTCATAAATATTAATTGTCTTTTTAAATTTTGGCGCCATTTTTAAAGTTGCGTGTTGATCATGGATATAACTCGTGAAAATTTTCATGCGATGATTTATTACGATTTTCGGTGTAGGTTAACTCAAAAACAGTGAATCGATCAACTCATTTCGACTTTTGGGGATAGCACCATCGAAAACCACTGTGTATCAGTGGTTCAGCGAGTTTAATCGTGGGCGTCGTATGCTCATGGACGAATTTAAAGAACGTCGCCCTAAATCGGTTGTTGTACCACAATATCTCGTGCAATACATTTATATAAACCACCATACTCGTTACCACGATTTGAAAATACATAATTAACGACCTTCTTAATGCCATACAATCCATATATGCAGTAGAAATGCAGTAGTAGTAAAGAGAGCGCTGAGGAGTACCTATGATCGGTGTGAAACTGAGTGACAGCATTAGAAATAGTGTGATAAGAGAACGTTGTGGCGTAAAAGAAGACGTAGTGACTAAAATTGAGAAAGGGATGCTGAGATGGTTTGGTCATGTAGAGAGGATGAATGAACGAAGATTCACGAAAGAGATCTACAAGGCGAGAGTGAATGGGACGTTGGAAGGGGAAGGCCTCGGCGAACGTACCAGGATAAAATTCAGGACGTTCTGAATAAAGGCCTGCATGAAAAGCATGTATGAAAAGATTGATGAAAGTACGGGAAGCAAGGGAAGAATGTCAAGATCGTAGCAGGTGGAGAACTGTGGTTTCTGCCTACCCCGACGGGAACAAGGCGTGATATTATGTATGTACAATCCATTAGGTTAAGATTACGGTGGCGTTGTGATAATATAAACCAGCCAGGTTGCTCAGGCTTTAGCTCAGGTTTGCTATATATGACGCGAACTCGGGTTTGCTCATAACAAATTCATATACAAATACGTGGCAAACTTGAAAAGATGTCACTTATTACATGCCCCATACGGTGCCTAGCGTAAACTGAGCAGAATTCTGAGGAAAATCAGTAGAATTTTAGAGACTTATTCTTGTAACATCCCATGAAATGTCCATCGCTGGACAGGGGTCTCTCCCAGCAAAAAACGCGTGCTATTTAGGAGAGGATTTACCATAGTCACCACGCTTGTAAGCGTTGCGGCTGGCGACCGCTGTTGTTGGTGACCGCAGTATGTAAGATGGTACGATACACAGAAATATGCTGCTGCCCATCCTCCAGTTAAGCCCTCGGTCGCCTCTTACGACAGCCACGGGTAGAGATGGGGTGGTACTATTCTTTGCCGGCACCACACAGAGACTCATTTACGTTAAACATATTATAGTTTTGGATTCGGCGGGCCGCTGTAATTGTATAACATAATAATAGGTCTTTACCTATGAAATTGCCGTTTTGTATGGCGAATTTTAGGTAAACTCAATTTTCAGTACTAACATTTTTGCATTTTTCTTAGGAATTATAAATCCATTTTTTTTAAATTTTTTCAGCATTTTTGGGAAGACATTAAGCTAACAGAAGCTTAAATTTTATTTTCAAAAAATATTATGTGTAAAAAAATATAACAAATCTAATGATGAAATCGGACGACATTTAAGACGAACAATTTTCGAGCCTTTAATTTTATATGTCAAACTAAAAATATAAACTTTATTTTATGCATAAGTATGTCAAGATCGTAGCAGGTGGAGGACTGTGGTCTCTGCCTACCCCAACGGGAAAGAGGTGTGATGTTATGTATGTATGTATAAATTGATAACCTTGAAGGTAACTTTCAAATATAAGACAAATGAAAAAAATTGCATTAGAATTATAGGAATTATGACCTCATTAATTTGTAAGAAAATTTCGGCAATTTCATAGGTAAAGACCTATTATTTAGACTCTTTACACCTCATTGACCCTGTATGTACTAAACACCGGGGTATATGTGTAAATCCTATACTATTAAACGAGCAATATTTGAAAACGAGCAAAACGAGCAATATAGAAAACGGTTCTAACGATGTTGATGAAATTTAGTATCCAGGGGTTTTTGGGGACGAATTTTTTTTTCTCATGTCTGGGAAAATTCGTTTTGCTCGTGTTTTTAAGCATTTTAAAAAACATACCGCGTTTTAGACAGAAACCTACAGCGCCGCCATCTGTTAGCGAGTAGCATAGCTTGCTCAACCGATGATATTTTAATGTTGAGGCGGCTATTATAGAGTGAAGCTCGGTCGACCAGGTACTACTTGAATAATATATAAACGTCCATGACTCGAGCACAAATGACCGTATGAATAAAATCATGTAAATGTTTGCCCCTAAAAATATTGCGACCCAGTGCTTTCGGCTTTACAGGCAGGGTCACTACCGACCACACCATTCTAGTCATCATAATAGATATTGTTCGTCTTAAATGTCGTCCGATTTCATCATTAGATTTGTTAATTTTTTTTACAGATAATATTTTTCGAAAATTAAATTTAAGCTTCTGTTAGCTTTAATGTCTTCCCCATAAAGCTTCAAAAATTAAAAAAAAATGGATTTATAATTCCTAAGAAAAATGCAAAAATGTAGTACTGAAAATTGAGTTTACCTAAAATTCGCCACACAAAACGGCAATTTCATAGGTAAAGACCTATTATTTTTCAATCGGTGGTTTTGTCAGAACCATTTTTGTCTTACTTTGTTAATAATCTCTTCTACTACTTAAGTATGCACGGCACCCAGCATGTAAACAATACCAGTATAACTTGAAGCAGCGCTACGCTACAAACGCCTGAAACCAGAGACCCGCTCAAGGTCAGACTGTTTCTACCGACGAAGAATAAATATTACTTATTTTAACGGAATACATTAAATTTGCAGACAAATGAATAACATTCCGTATGAGTATGTAATTAGGTAAAACATATGTCATCATTATCACTGCTGTCTAGACAAAGACTTGGTGTAAATATATAGAAAGGAATAGATTTCGTTTGTGCTTATCTGTTCTGGTTCCTAGGTGAAAAGTATATTTTATCCCCGTATAAATTTTTTACTTAATTCGCATTGTGATTCTTGAATATTAAAAAGGTTAGATTGTGAAAATTTTGGAAAACCTTTTACAACTGTTACAGTCATCCTTCAAGTGCGACTCTAGCCCGTACGTCTATTGAAACAAGAGCGATACAAAGTCCAATGTGTCAAGCGTGATGTGCTCTTGACTGTACCTTGGGCCGTCATTGTCTGAATGAAAGTCCCTTCAGACCCATTTTTCGTAAGTAAACCCAACGTAACCGATCCCGAGCATGAATCTGTTAGGTTGGGTTAGTTTATTTTGCGACCACAACGCACGAGCCGAGCAAGCGGAGCGAGCGTGCCAGAAATTAATTACGCGCCGTTATGTAAAATGGCGAATTCAATATTACTCAAAATTCAGGTACATTTGGAAACTGCACCAGCTGATAGCGCTGTATGGGAGGTAAAAAAAACGTACCTATTGTTTGACTCATGGTCTGAGTAACAGTCTATAATAGTGCTTAATGTTTAAACACCCTGTATACAGGGTTACTGGTAAAACGTCACGATCCCGTTAAGTGCTTATTGTGGAGGCTAAATGCAAGAACCTTTGTTCTACGACTTTTGGAAAAATAAAAGTTTACCCTTCATACAATATGATCGACTGATTGACCTAATTAGTATGAAAAGTAAACACTTCTTTCTGCTAATTCCCAAAAGTCGTAGAACTAAAATTGTTGCAGCCCCCACAATAAAGCCGCAATCACACCTAGAACGAAGCATGGTTCTGTTAATACTAACATCCTTACTTCAACCAGTAATGTATGCCGAATTAGTTTTTGAATTATGGAAGGTGTGATAGCGGGTTAAGCCCATAACGGGATCGTGACGTTTTTACCGGTAACCCTCTAAATTATTTATTATAAAGGATTATTTACATAGTTGTACCTACCTATATTTGCAATAAATATTTTCAACATTCACGAGGCATATTTTCAGCAAGGGGATGGGGCGTGGCGCGACGTGAGGAGGGGGAAGGAATAATGAGGCAGTCTAGACGCCGCTCCCCCCCCCCTTTGCAATACTACAATGTATTTTGTATCCGACTGTACCGGCATATCTTACACTAATGAATTACTTAACAAATTAACGGAAGCTGCTTAAGTGTCGCGAGATGGTAATAAATGAGCTTCAGCTAGTGTTTCCTTAAATTGTTATGCAGATGGACGTAATGTTTCAGTCAGGATCACGTCAAGCTTTTCCATAATAGTGCGACTTTAAGGCGATGGCTGGACAGTAGAGGTCCGGCACGCGGCGTGCTACATTGTATGGCGGGCCCGGCTGGTCGGTTTCTCTGCTCCTCTTCATACTTGTATGCAAATAATCGCGCCCGCTGAAGCGCGCCATGCGCCGCCCCTCCACCCACATGCACTTGCATACAAAATGTATGAAAAGGACGCGGCGCACCGCTTCTGTCTGGCCTTCGCCTTACCCATACAGCGATTTATAGTAGTTTAAGATACAAGTGCCGTAAGTAGGGTTATTACAAACGAGTTGACGTTTTGTAAACCCGAGACGAAGTCGAGGGCTTACCATCGGCACGAGTTTGTCATAACCCTTACGGCCGTGTATCTTACGACATTTTTCAATACATTTGTGAGAAAACAGGTATAAGTAATACACTTGTTAAAGGAACCAACCATGGGTACTGTCAGCCACTTGTCGATTTATGTTCTCCTGGTACTCTCCATTTTATTTTAAATATAGGTAATCAGTCGTCGTCACCCAAGTAAAAAGGCACCACTTTAGTTTTTTACAAAATAATTTTATGATCAGAGTGTAAAAACTCCTTGGTAGTATACTTTTTTACTTACCGCATTAGTTCGGTAAGTAGCTACTTACGAGCAATGTTTAAGTCCTTGTAAGTACGATTTTCGAGCAAATGTATTGAAAAATTAGTAACGTGTTCAGCTTGAAGAACACCCTTACACTTCCACCACTTTTTGTTGTGAAAATTCTGGGGAATGACCGGCTGTGGACTGTCTGTATAGGAAGAAAATGAAGATGGACTAAAATATTTACGGTGAAACGGATATGAATGCACGAAGTAATAAGTCTGCTTTTAACTGGCCTTGATTAGTTTTCAGTAGACAAACGAACAAGCAACCGATAGAACGATATCGAAGCTTAAAAAGTAACTTAATTCAGACAACGATGTAACCATTCCATGGGAGAATCTGAAAAGTTAACACAAAGACCTCCTTATTTCGCTCGGAATAGATTCCGTGCTAATTTATTTTACTATGGGATGACATCTGCCAGCATATCCCAAATTGAAATGTCAAATCATCAATGATCACTAAGACATATTCAAACTAACGCTCCCAAATTAATAGAACGACGCCTTCACTACCTTGTGACGTATTATTTCTTTAATTATTACCCTTATTTTTCTGAGAGTTCACACATATTTTGAAAGTTAGAATCCCTTTGGACTATTGTTTAACACACAGCTAGTCAGAAATATCCACATTTAACCACTTTTGACTTTCATAATTGACGTTTCTTTACTGAACTTCGCAGTGCCTTCACGTATATTTTCTTTAACTAAACCTATTATTCAGATTTTTCTAAGTTCGTCTATCCCATATCTCTATCAGGCCAAAGCTTCTTTTTATAGCAAGCGCTTTTTTATTTACTTATAGTTAATATGAGCTCGGTTGATTAAAGTTTCAAGGTTGGTAATAAAAATTAATAATATTCGAGTAATTTCTTAATATTTTTGACAGTGACGCAGATTGCCTCTGTTCGCAAAAGGGAATTGATGAAAGTTTCCCTCTGAAATACGTTGGAAGAATTTTGGGGCAGGCTGGGGAAATAATAACGTGGATTAATGGCGACATAAACATATTTTACAAACTTCGCAACAAAGATGACGCGACGACAGAGGTGGACCATTAGAAATGGGTATATTTCGGTGGTAATATTTACGTGGATTTAGATACGGTCGGTCAAGAAAGAAGTCTGTCAATTTTGTCTAAGCTTCCCGTGTAGTGTGGTTTTCCACCCGTGCTGTGCGGGAGCTAGATTGTGAGATGGAAAAATGACAACCAATAGGATTGATCCATTTTCCTAGCTTGTCAAATGGACCAATCTTATTGGTTCGAATTTTCTAACTCACAGCTTAGCTACCTCGCACAGCTCTGGTGATAAACCACGCTAACCAAACTGTCGCTAAGTTTTGAGCGTTATAGTACGCACGGCAGCAAGGAAATAGGAACAAAACTAATTTAAGCTGAACCAGCGCTACGCTACAAACGCCCGAAACCAGACCCGCTCAAGGTCAAGTGTATCCAACGACGAGCGGCCTTGTGTACCTGTCAGAATGGAAAATAAACCTGTTGTTTAATAACATTCATGTGCGACCGTAGGGTAGGCAGTAGAGCACTTTTCTGGCCGACTGTGCATGCGGTCTTTTCTTTTCACTAATAGGCCGACTGATTCGTACGCGACCCGCTTACGTGGTGAAAGACGTTAGGGGGTGAAGTAATCTATAACGAGTTGTGCGTGAAGTTATCGGACTAAGTTTGATTCAGATGATCAGATCAGATGATTGAATTCCGTTGAAACTTGTAAAAAAAAAAACAAGTATTGAAGAGGGAATGTGAATTTTCAGGTAACTTCATAGTATAAATCGGTTCGATGAGATGTTTTAATATGTTTGGCCTCCTTACAATACAAAATTGTAGTAATATAATTTATGAAATAAATTTCTCTTAATATGTGTTTGTATGTCTTATTAGATTATTCAGGTTATGAGAATTACCCAAATCACTTTATTGAAAATGTTGTTCAGTGGGTACATATGAGCAGAATCAAATACAAAATTGAGAATTGATTTACACGCGATATTACGTTTCAATTCAAGACTTATCCCTCTTGAGGAGGGAGTTATTGCCCTAAAGGACGACCACCTCTGCACGTCTAGAAGTTACTCTGACATTGCTAAGGTAGCCTATTTTATTATAAGACCTTTATTAACGACCCTGCCTTTCAGTTAATATCAGCCCCTTTTGAAGTAACCCATTCGAATTTCACTTTTGTACAAATACAAAGCTATTAAATCATTAAATGTGTTTATGGATTCCATTAGGCCTTTATATTGGAAGAGACGCTTAATAGCTTAAATTGTTTTATTAGGGTCATTGAGATTTTAAAAGAGTGGATTGAGATGTTTGGTTATTGACCTTTTAGATCTTATGAATGCTATTTGTATGAATCATCACCGGATATGCCAACAGGATTACAAATACCCATACAATACGAACATATTCATCTAGTAACAGACTCGTGTTTTAGTAAGCGCTAGTGGTCTATAGTGAATTTTTTCATATATCGCAACGCTTACCAACACATTATGCAGCCATGACACTAAAACCGGAGTATATTTGACGGAAAGAATAACATTGTTTTACAAACTTGTTCTTTCTGGCAGCTTTAGTTGAATGCTTTTGACACAACTGCAAAATGTGTTGGTAAGTGTTGGAATAAACGAAAAAATTAATCATACAGTAGATTCCTCAATATAATATGACGTTTACGTAAAAATAAATTTATATTTAATTCCATGTGGGACATGCTTGCAACCACTAAAACGCACGGAATTGTTTTAAAGTACCGTTAACTTAAAACTAGTTAGAAGTGTTCACATTTTTTATACATGTTACATCCAACATTAACTTCGTTTCTTGATCAGTGACGGCCGGCTTAAACCCGAACGCAACTAGATGGAGCCACTGCTGCAAATATAAGGTTTTATTTTTTTAATGCAATAAGTACCAACTATGTATGTACAAAAAGTTGATCAGCGTAAATTTCATAGTGCAACTTCAACGCCTAACAACAATTTCGATAAGAAAAATATCTCCATATGTCCAGTAAAGTCAATTACTCTCGTCAGTCCGTGATTTACATGAGTACGATCACACACATGCGCACAGTTTTGACCGCACGCCCACAATCGTAATATTGAACCAAAAATTTCTAACAAAAACTAGTACTTTCAGTACATTAGCTGTATTTTTGTATTAATAAGCGAAAAAATTAACTAAAAATAGCAGTATTCGTTCGTTTTTCAACAGAACTTTATGTCCCGCGTAAGAATGCAAGTCATTTGAATTTTGACTGTTTTTTAATATGTATAAAATTGGCACAATTTGTTTTTATTATAAAATATCAGATTATTACATTTGAATTTTTGTATGGAAAGCGGATAGATAACCTTAAGGTCTTTCAATGGACCTTTTTAACTGTACGCATGTTTCCTTACTAAACGCCATATTCTTTCGTGGAATCTTATATGAGGTGAATCATCCTTTAACTGTATTAGACATGACATAAATTCTTTATACATCCCAGTACTAGAATTACGAAATTTAAATTCAGTGCGGCGGCATGAAACACAAAACGTACCGCTCATGTTACTGTAAATACTGATGGTGAAAAAAGTGCAGCTCATTGACAAATAACGAGTGTGGCAACACCGTCCTGCGTTTCTGCCCCCTCATTGCTCTATATCCCACAGGGGGCGTTGACACTGCTAAAGGAAAGGGGGAGGGGAGAGGAGGGTTCACGCGCACGTACGAGATTTACGATCTCCGAGACGCGAATAACATGTGGTGAAATTCACTTGTTCACCTTAATGGAGAAATTTATATCGAAGAAGCTGTCTTTGCAATCTGGATAGGTTATAATTTTCCTTCGAATCTTCTGACAGTGACATATGCGTAAGTACCACTTCTGCAAATTGTTTAGGTTTATTTTAACATTTTATTTTGATGTAAGTACCTAGGTACTTATTTATTTAAGCTATTTATTTAAGTTTTATTTATTGAAGCTAAAGTTATCAAGCCAGCAATTATTTGTAATTAAGGAAATAATTTGAATGACGCGCCAAAACACTCTCTTTATACTTTTTTTTCTTCAGAGTCAATTGAATGACCAATGTCAAGTTGTCCTTAAGTAAATATTTTTTATTTATTTTGGTCCTTGAAACAACTCAGTCAAAGTCTATTTTCCCTAACCTTGACTGTCTCACTGCCGGGAAAAGGCCTCCCTTTGGTTCCTCTTACTTCCACTAATCACACACTTTTTGAACTCGGCCATTCAATCGATCACGCAATTTTATAAAGAGGATCAGTCTTATTGAGTGAAATAGTTTAAAAGAACAAAATCAATAGTGCAATAGAAACACAATTTCCGACTGAACGAAACTGAGAACTTGCAATACGTGCGCTCGCTGAACGTTGTCGCATTTGAAAAATAATTCCATTGAAACAAAAGTGTACGGTCAACCGAACGTCAGTAGAAACTTTTTCAACTCTATTACCATGCCATATAGTACAAAAGTGTTTGTACTGATGTGCTGTTAAGTGTACGTATACACTCACATTTGTTTATAGTTGACGTATTCTTTGTTTATGCTCTGTGGACGTATTAGTATCAAATTATCTTACATATGCAGTCCAAATCACAGAACAATAATGACAGACTTAACGAAAGGTTTGTTTTAAGTGACGTCTCTGATTACGCCAGTTAGTCGTATTAAGCTACACTTAGCGATAGTGTTAGGTTTAGAAGATATGCTTCGTATAGTTAGTGTCGGGTCGCAATCAGGTCGAAAAAAGCAAAACCCTCCATAGAGTTGCTTCGAGAGCCATAGGATTTGGGGTGGTTCTGTATCAAGCCGGACATCACACGCCAGCATGAAGTTATAGAAGAAAACGGCTGAGAGTTTAACTTTATAACGTTTTATGAACTTTTGAACAGATTTTAAAAATGTTTCGGTATTCAATAGACGAAAAGAACAGTCCACCTATATCTAATATAATTTGTAATTTAATATCACTGCCTACACAAAGTAGACTGCCTACACCCGTGGCTATTAATTGGCGCACAAAATGTATACGAACTTCACTCGCGAAACACTGTTTGGTTGTGTAGAGATTTAGATCTCTAGAGAGCCCCTATGTATAAAATATCTTGAACCGACACGAGCGAAACTAGTTAAAATAAGTAGATAGAAAATAATTTTAACTAGAACAACACAGATTGTTTCCAGTATGGAATAGATTGCGTTTTTAATAGCGTTCCTCCTGAGAGCTCCTCAAGGGTATGCTGAAAATAGCTCATTCAGCCTTGGAGCCGCCCCTGTCCACAAGATGGTGCAATAACAGCCAGAAATAGAAGTAATATGCATGGGCGTGGCGAGATGAGGGATCGCACAAAGATTATTCTACGATAGAACCGCAGATCTAATATTGTCTTTGTTCCAAACAAACATTTACATAATAACAATAAACAGCTTAAGCAAATCTTCCTAAAATCTATTGTTTTAGAGATGAACCGAGAATGTTTTTTTTTAAAATAATTATTATAAATCTGTTGTTTTTATTTAGATAAAGTATTCGACCTCGCTTTTTTTCATCATTATGCTGTTCCAAAAATCTACTATAGTGATGGTCTAGTTTAGTAATTAAAGGCAGTTTTGTCAAGAGTGAAGAGCAGTTGACAAAATTTATAACGTTCTGAATATAGGCTAAGTCAACATTACCCTAAACCGTCGAGCGTGTATGGAAGAGTTGATGAGAGGAGAGGAAGCGAGAGAATCGCGAATAAAGTTTTTTTTATTGATGGGCTTGCTCTGGACCTTGATCTAGTCCTAAGGACAGAGATGAGGTCGACGGTGGAACGAGTTTGCCCAGAAGAAGCCTACTCTCTTTCGATTCAAATAGATCTGTTTTCTCGGGAACACTCCTCTAGTGGTCCTTCAGGGTAGGCCTTAAGGGAATGAGGTGTGATTTATACCTATTTAAAGGCATTGAACTCACTTTCTTATTGGCAATACTTATGATGAAAATATCTATGCGCGTTGGCCGCTGATGTATGTTTGTTGTGATGCGCGCGCGCTGTTATGAATCAGCGGATGACATTGAGTCGGTTTATTTGGGACACGACACACGACGCACCGCTTGCACTCGCTGTAATGTAAAGACACACTTTGCACACGTGTTTGTTTATTTGTGTTTATCGTGTACATGACCAATACAACCGTGACCTTAGACCTGGGTTTTCACTGTTTCGGATTTTAAACATTTTCGCAACAAATATTTTTTTGTAGGATTTCGTCTTGCAGCTTAGTTTATTTAATTTTGGATGTTTTATTTTTTACCGTTTCCGAAAATTTCTATTGAAATAGTGCCGTAATAAGTGTAGAATATTCATGCGATTAATGTTGAAAAATATTTAGTTTATCTATTTTATTATTTGGATCTGCCTATGAGTCATAACAATTTTATTTTTGCCTCGTTTGCTTTTCTTATTCTAGAACTTCTTCATTAAGAGCCTGTCTTCCCTTTGACATGTTCTTAGTCTGCGGTCTTATTTGTTGCATGTCAAAGATATTCTTATAAATCGCAATTAAGTGCGCTTTAAAGCCTAACTTTTAGGTCTTCTAGTTCAAATTGGAGTCGGTTGTGAAGATTCAATCTTAAGGGTACAGGTAGATTAAATGATATAATAATCTGTTTTTATTATGATGAAATAAAGATGGTCCGATGTCAATAAAGTAACGCATGATTGGCTGTCGTCTATAAATAAAAATATTTCTTTAGAGGATTTTGCTTCTTGATGACTGTATTGTGCATTGTCGATGTAGTTGTTTTAGTTAGGAGAAAGTAGCGGCCCGCCCCGGCTTCACACAGGTAGCACTTAGTTTTTGGATATGTTTATCTAGAAATGCTTAAACATATTTTTCTATTAGTTAGTAATTTGTTTAGATTGACATATCTTTTAAATGGTATGTCCGATTGGAATAATCCAAAAAGTAGTCTTAGGTGTTGAAACGGTCTTAAATACTCGTACGAAATAATTTATTTGGATAAGGATTAATACAAAGGTATGGATAACATGGTCTGATTTTGGTCGGCATTACTATCAACTTTTAAAAATGTAAAAAATAATTATAGTGACGTCTACAATAGTTGAACCAATTGTATCGCAAAAAAGAATCACATGTCTTTCCTCTTTAAAATTAAATATCTTTCCTCTTTAAAATATTTGTGAGGTTTTTGAATGTGATTGAAGCGCCATTTTACAGCGACTTGTGTTTTGTCTATGAAACGTCTCCTGTCAACTATGAAATGAAATAACCCTCCCACATATTCCCCATACTACTAGAGCAGGTTATATTCGTCGTATCTATACGTGACCGGAATATAGAGTGCACCTATTTTATTTCATAAGTTGGTCGGGTTGCTCCCATTTCGGAGGAGTCGCCGAAACGTGTTTCTGGGAGTAAATTGGTGTTTTTTATAATGGCGCTTTTAGTTGCGTGTTAGTGCGTGCATGGGAAAACTCAATACCATATTCAAGGTACATTTGAAGTACTTACGCCTAGAAATCTCGATTCTGTAAGAATGACCTCAGTCTTATGATATCAAAATCTTTTACAGTTTTGACTCTTCCAACTAGGGTTGTCTGGAACATATCGCTTTAAGCGATAAGACCGCCTTTGTCCACCCTAGTTCTAAGAGTCTCCTGTAAGATTGTTATGTTTTTGTGTGACAATAAAGAATTTATCTATGTATCTATCTAGACCTAAAAATGACTAGCTTTGTCTACAGGTCTATTCAGACGAACAAACACAGTAAATTATGGCCCAAATTTAATAAATTCTTTGGGCGAACTGTTCTAGCTGAGCGCGAAAAGATGTTACTTATAAAACTTTGATGTACAAAGTTACCCAATTCCGATTCTTATGCTAACTTAGTCAACCAACATAATTCCCCTTTATCCAGCTCTAATAAGCTAATAGGAATTTGAGTTTACGTGTTTGTAATCTGTCAATTTTTTATTCTAATAAACTTAAACTCAAACTCAAAATAGTTTATTCATTGTTGGATATTAAAATCTCTTAATGACGTCAGCTAAACTAAAAATATCAAATCAAATTACTACTTGCGAAAAGATATGGAGGCGTTATCTATCGTCAAATATCTGATAAAACTTTGAGAAAAGCGGTGCCAAGTATTGAGTATAATTTTTTTTATTAACATAAACACGCAAATCCTTGCCAAGCATCTTAGTTTACTGTATTTCATTCATATAAGTAGAACTACTTTTCGATTCATCAGAAATTATTTTAATTAATAAAGGCTTGTAGCAAATGACGACAACAAAATTTATTAATTATTTAGAATGAATTGGTTCTTGACACCGGGCTTGAGAACAGAGAAGTATGGACATCGATTAATGTATAAGAAGTTGTTACACTGACAAGAGAGGATGGTCTCTCTTAAAGTAGATGATGATGACTTGTTAGTTTGGGTTAAAGTTCTTTTTATAGGTTGATGACATATCTTGCAGCATTCGTAAGTTGATGAAAAATAGGCGATTATCTGCGGAAAGTACCTGAGGCTATTTCTTTTTCATTTTGAAACCACATCTAATGTGTTTTCTTGCACCGGGTGACCTTCGGGCTTCAGGTATGAGGTCGATTTCGGTCGCCATCCAACTGCACGAATCAGACGGCTTCCTATACAAATCCCTGTAAATCGGTGCATCGCGACTGAAACTTCGCTGCCGGTTCGTGGCCACCGGAATCGAACTCTTACTTTGAGGAGTTTTTCAGATATCTTCTTCTTTTTGTGTTTGATGTCAACTGATGTCCATATTTGTTGTAGGTGACAGGCAACAGCGACCGCGTGTCCCAGCAGATTCGCGCGAAGCTCGGCGACTACAACGCTGCGCAGACGCTGCTCGACGACCCCAGCAAATCCATCGGCATATGCGCCGAGCCGGCCAGCCCTGCGCCATGTGAGTACCTCTTGTCGATTTTTTTTCTGATTATGGCTTTGCCTTTGCATTAGCCATTGAGCCCTTCGACGCACACTACATGTGCCGATACGGTTTTTTCCTAGGTCAAAAATAAAATAAAATTCTATTTTATGAAATAGAACATTCGCAAACTATGACCTACCATCAATTTATTTAATCGTATGGCGAATACAGTTAATTGTAGGAAATTATAAGTCTACATCCAGTCTACATAACCAGTCAGTAGCCTATCATACCATCAATCATTCTCGGCTTACCCTAAAACACGCCCGCTTGAAAATCTATCAGGACAACGCATCTCTGAGCATTGGTTCGACAAATTGTAAAGAAAAGCAAAGACTTCTTCAACATAAACGCTTCATCCTTTATTTATTAACATTTTCTAAAACAACCAACAAACAGAAGGCAACAAAGATGAATTGTCGAGACAAACTGGAATAGTTCCTTAAAAACTTTTCGAAAAAATCACTAGGGCGGTTGTCGTGATCGTGAAAAAAATGGACGGTCGCCGTCGTTAAGCTAGCAGAATTTTTTTAGGTCTAATAATTTCAAAGTATGATATACAGCTCAGTTAAGCACCCATAAGATTTTATTATACGCTTGACGTAAATGACACACTCAGACAAAAAATTATACTAAACAACTCCTAAGAAACAGGTGTTGGTAAAATAAAACAAAAAATATCTTTATCTAGGATATAAAAACTGTATGGAGCGATCGATAAACAAAAAAGACTCGTTGTTAAAATCATACATACCTACGTGTATTAAACACAAACATCACGCCTCTTTCCCGTAGAGGTAAGTCTCCGCCCACACCCTTGCTTGTGATTACTACCAGAGCCTGCCATCTGCTACAATCTTGTCATAATTCCCGCGCTTCTTCTACCCATCTTCATCAACCCTTTCATACACGCTAGTTGGTTTCGAGTATTCTTGACCTGACCTTCTTTTCCAACGTCCTGAATTTGGTCTAGGATCCTTTGCCGAGGCCTTCTTTCCAACACTTCGACTCACTCTCATATTTACGTTTGTCTATTTCGTTCATCCCCACCTTTCATTTAGCCCTCATATTTACTGGATGATTAAAGGTAGATCGAAGACTCAACTCCAAAGACACTTACCGGTAAATTGATTGGAAACAGTTAAGCGTTCATTACGAAATTCATAAAAGAATCGACGGAAGTTGAAAACAGCTTTTAAGGGGAGAAAGTTACGCGACGCGATAGTCATTTTACCCGTTGAATACCAAACTAGGTTGGTCGTTGCTATGCCGACGACCTTTTCCTGTGGCTCACGATGGCTTAACGCTAATCCAAACGGGAATTAAAACACAGAAATCAGAATACCTACTTCAAAACCAGGTAAATTATGAAATAATATACACCGTGATACAGAAAATACCAATAAAATTAAAGCTCTTAGGCTGTTAAACTAGTCAAGCTGAACAAAATCGTTTCACCAAGGACTGGGAACTGGGAAGCGTTCGGTAGGCCGATCACCTGCCTGAGGGTCAGATGACATTGTCCCTGTCTCGGGAAAGTGCTTTGGTTAAGAAGATAGAATAGACAGGTCTACTATTACCCAGCTGTAGGAGAATGTGGGCTGTTTAGATACACTTTTCGATATAGTTAGTTTAGTTTTTTTGTGGCAAGGAGCAAATCCTGATAGTATCACGTAGAGCAGTATTAGTTCAAACTGGTTTGGCCTAAAATCGGGTTTGGCCGGTAAGAGATAAATTGAAATCATTTGAGTAGAAGAAGAGAGTTACAGGGACTACATTATCTTTGACATGAGATTTTTTTTCTGGAAATTCTTACTGGATGACGAATCAACATATAGAGTATACAGAGAAGAGTGCAGTCTTCCACAACAGCCTATCCTGAATTATTAAGAACATGCTTGCAAAATTATTATTTGTAGACGAATAATATTTTTTTATGTCCTCTATTCGAGGTAAAGCACTGAGATCTTAGAACAATAGATATAGCAAATTATCCTCACCTCGGCAGCTGATTACGTAAATTGCTTCCCCTTTCTGAGTACGGTCGGCAGCAACAAAGCAAAGAATATTTTATGATATAAAAACATTTTAATAGACATTATTGTCTAAGGAAGACTTTTTTTACATAATTAAGCGTTTACATTATAGAATACGCCGCAAATGTTTGTTTTAGAATGACTTGTGATCCAGATTCGTACGCCGTTTGCGAACTGATAGCGGGTAGGTAACTATAATCTGTTCACTAACAGTTCGCTCGCGCGTACCCTACGCGACATGAAGGGTAGTCTGAAAACCAAGTGCGCATTTCAGAAGCTAACTAAGTTGAGTTAAAGAAGCAGATTTAATTTATAGCGCTTACAACATTTGATTGATTATACGTTCGATACATATAGGGTGACTTTTAATTAGTTCTTGATAGCAAAAGATATGCATGTACTCATGATACTGAACAACTTTTCCCAAGGAACATAGGTCGAAAAACAATCTTCCTTAGTCGCCTTTTACGACTCTCATGGGAAGAGATGGTATGGAACTAATCTTAGCCAGCACCACACGGACCAAGCCTTTGGGCTCTACTCTATTAGAGAAATGCTCCATTTTATTGTCGTGTCAATCTGTGCTAAAGGTACAACCGTCGCTGTTGCTTACTGTACCGGCAAGCGCCATGTTGTTTGATATTATGCCACTTTGGGCATAACTTAGTTACGGTACGACTGTGTATTTAGTCACAGTTCTGCCGTAATAGTTGAACTTTGTACGGCTCAGAGTTAACAGATTGCGAATAAACCGGTTCAGATACTTTGTTGGCCGCTGCGCCGTTCCGGCAATAATTAGAGAACTAGACATTCTATTTATTTATTGTGGTCTAGTCGTCTGCCCAATGGGATTTTCCATCCGTAACATCGAAGGAACCATCCAAGTTTACTCATATGTTAGAGTGGGTAGCTATCTAGAAACTAACTTTATTTGCCCATACATGTTCACTTTTTCAGAGTTATGTATGGTCATATATAACTCTGAAATAGTGAACTTTAATACAAAATTTCTATCTAACCATATGGTTGGAATAATAATAGGGAGTCCTAATATAAGGGAGCCATGAATTTTCAAACACACAACTTACTTTCATACCAGACAGAAGCTTAAATTCCAATTTTCATATTACTAAAAAAAAATAACGAACATTCATGACATTTGGCTTCCACATGTTTTCGAAAAATATAATTTTCACCCAAATTACGCTCAGTCTAACAGGTACTTAACATTTAACCAAGCAGACGTATCATCGGCTAATTGCTGGCGTAATAAATTTCAACTAAAAAGATATCAAACCTGAAACCTCAGGACACCGTTACTTTTCCGAAAACCGTACCAATGGCCATAAAGTTCTTTGAATAATTAAAAGATTCCAAGGAACGTTTTTCGATACGCCTACTCAAAGTAAGCGTTACAAAATTTAAATTGACATCGAATGTCGAAACGAAATTATTGTGCGTGTAATATTATTTTGGAGGCATTGCACCTGTAATTTTCTTTGTATTGGATATTATTTGTACTTACTACAAATGAATATTGTAGGAGTTATGCGGAACATGAAACAATTTTTTTTACTCGAAAAGACACGAGGATCAAAAGAAAAAATATATCACTGTTATTTAATAATGTTTCTGTTGTGAATTTTTGATTATTTTTTTTATTTGTTTTAGGATAGGACTAGGGATTTGTAAAACATGTCGAGTGAGTCAAAAATCCTGCCGCTCTCGAATTGGGTTTCACGTACCTGTCCACGACTTTTAGCGGCAACAAATTTTTCAGTTCATATTGCTTACACTGTAACGTGTGCGTGCGTATTAGTTGGGACTCCAACGTTCACTGTATTGAAGAACCGCTGCTCACTTTGACCGTAGCGTCGAGGCCGTGGCCAATTCGTTACTGCCGCGGAAAAAAGTTCATCTAATATCACCACTCACTGCTTGAATCGCTTGGATGGAATAGACGGATGACTATGAGAATATTTATGACGATTGGAAAATTGTCCAGTTTAATTTAGGCGAAAGTGTGGCCAGAAGTGGCAAAATAACCCTGTATTTCTCTAATGACAAGAACCTCGAGGAATCTACACGCTTGATCGGTTCTCAATAGACGTGTTTCCGTACTGGTCTGTTTGATGGTAGTTTTTGCAGAGGGCACACCGCTCAAAGGGTTTGTACACAAGCCCAGAGTCACTCGGCCGGAAATTCGATTTGATGCCGAAAGGGAATCCTCCTCGACGAGGGCAAAGGTCCCCACTAATGTCTATTTCGGGATTAATAAACATTTCCGAATTACGCCCCTATTTCTACTCACTTACATAAAGGAACGTTTAATTACGTTTATTTCGTGTTATATTCTCGGTGAAATTCCCAAAAGTAAAACTCTCTGTAAGTGTTATCAGATAAATAACTATGAAATGTGATATCAGACAGTAACTTTCAATTTATTGCCTTCCCAATCTGTATCGGAACCGAACGTGCTTAGATTTGATGTGGATTCCGGAGATAAAGCTTTATGCTTCACAAACTTTTTATTTCTTCCAAGATTATACGCGCCGCGGATAATTTCGGGGAAGCATTACCATAACAAAAGCGGATAAGTTATTTGATACGCGGCGGCTCGAGAGCTTCTTGCGAAATCTTCAATTTTTCAGGTGGGTTTGGAGAGATATCCGATATTTTTTCCCCGGTGTAACATTTGCATAATAGCTAATTCGGGTCAATTTGTATACCTGTCCCACATTTGTGCACACAATGGTCGTGTTTTGGCGTTCCGCGGTTGCGCATGGTTTGCGTCATATGAATCGATTGCATTGATAAACCGTATGGCGGAAAGACTTCGTATGTCTAAGAAATTTGTGTCGGCAGAACTGGGTCTCTTATGTATCCCTGTGAGACAAGAAGGAGATAGAGTAGTTAATGAGTAGTGCTTACTGTCTTTGACAACCACCATTGCCCGCCATCCAATAAGAGAAAACGCTATGTTTTCTCTAAAGGCATGCAGAATTTAACAAGACTTCTTAAGCGAAAGAAACAGATTTTTTGAGTTTCAGGCCGATAATGCTTCGCTTTCGTGATCGGGAAGAAAGCAATCACCGCTTGGCCACACGAAGACCAAAGACTCGTAATAAAAGCACGGAATCGTCTTTGAGGCGCCGTTTATAGTACTGTCGGCCTCACGTCAAAGCACGATAACCTAGAGCTGTTCTTTGGTTTCTAAAGTATGTAGCCTAGCGCTGGTTCTGTTTACACTGGCTTAGTTACCTACCACTTATCTGCGGTCGTGTGTACATGTGAGGTGTGTGGGGTGGTCGCCCGTATAATAAATGATTCAAAGCGCCCAAGCCCCGTCCGACATCGTCACTTTGTCATTGTGACGACCTATGACGGAGCGCGAAACGACCGTGACGCAAACTTTACCCCCAATAATGTTACCCACAAACAGCTCTTACAATGTAAAGGCACGAATTCGTGTAAAACCCTTGTAGGTAGATTTTGAAAGAAATTGTACCTTCATAATTCATTTCTTTACGATTATGGAAGATAAGATACTGTAGCCAAAACCTAGACGGCGGACCGCTAGTGGCATGAGGACTAGAACGTTTCCTTGCAAGGCACGATAAGCCTTGTTTATGTATGTTTATGTAATCTTTCAAAAAAAAGAGTCTTTGTAGGATATAAATATATCTTAATGACGTCAGTTAAATCACTAAGTCCCACAAACAAAGTGGTGTCACGCAGAAAAAAATAAATCAACAATAAAAAACCCACAAATATTTACATACCTTCTTCCAAGATCTATACAGGGTGTAAAAATGGGTCTTTAGTTAAAACTCGGTACAGTGTGCCGAGTTGACCAATCGATTTTTTGCGTTAATTTCCTTTAGTCAACTCGGTACACTTGTACATAGAGTTCAAAATCTATTGCTTTTTTTCAAATCTGTGTACAATCGTGTGAAAAAGTTCAGAGAAAATTAAAATAATATAGCATTATTGAATTTTACTGATTTATTTAATGCAAAATCTCAGTCGTTTGATTTATTATATTCTATTAAAGAAAAACTAAAGCTATAAAATATAGTCATTTGATCCGAAGTTCAAAATAAATCACAAGATGAAGTATTTAAAAAACACAGTCGTTTGTTACAAGTAAAACGAACACATTAAAAATCACAGTTGGTTGCCTACTAATAGTTTCAGTCATATTCCTAAATAAAATAATATATTCGTTTTATTAATATCAACTTAGAACTAAGTTTAAAAAAGCAACAATTTCAGTCTTTTTTTTCTTTTTTTTAATAAACATTCTCTTAGAACAATAAAAGAAGTAATACATATTATCTTAAGTGGATACGAAATTTATCTCATCAAACTAGATGGCACTAGGGGGCAGAATTTGTAATTTAAACGATTATTTTTATAATTTGAAATATAAAGCACAACTTCGCGGATGCTAGTTTGTTAGGCAAAATTTTGTTTCTTTTGCAAACGCCTTAAGGGGCTACCTCCCGTCCACTAGCGCCCCCATCAGTTAAAAAAATAATACTCGCTAAATACAAAACTTATCGAAAATCCCGAAGATCAGATTGAACTAAAGGTACTCTAGTTTATTTAGAACTAATCAATTCGGAAAATATAGATCACTGTAGTTACAGATACAAAAACTGCTAAAAGTGGCCGTTTTTCGCACTTTTTGTATCTGTAACTACGGTGAACTATATTTTTCAGAATTGATAAGTTCTAAATAAACTAGAGTACCTTTACTTCAATCTGATCTTCGGAATTTTCGATAAGTTTTGTATTAAGCGAGTAGTATTTTTTTAACTGATGGGGGCGCTAGTGGACGGGAGGTAGCCTCTTAAATCGTCACATGGGTAGTTAAAAAGTAAATATTAAGTGAAATATTATTGAGAAATAATGTTGTCAATTCTGGCATAAAAAAGCTTACTAAATACCAAAGTTTAATTTTGATTAATCTTTTACATTTCAAAATATTTCCTAATGGTAGCGGTGCTGGCTAATAAAGTTTTATAGTCAAAATAAAAACACTTTTCTCCGCGTCTGTACAAATAAAAAAAAATTACAATGTACCGAGTTGACCGATGCAAAAAAGCACTTGGTCAACTCGGTACAGTGTACCGAGTTCGAGTGTACCGAGTTGACTAATTAGCCGTAAAAATACATAGATTATTTCCCGAAGAAAGATGTCCAGTTTTATGGTCTGAATCCACAGATACTGTTTTCCAGAGATCTTACACCGTATTTTATCACTTAGCATATCCCAAAGGGCCGTCAATTAATATGTAGCCTTTAACGTTATTGGTGACTTCATAGTTCCTTCCTTTAAGGATTTCAACGAACTAGGAACTAGGAGCAGGGAAGCGTGGCGTGATTTAATGTCGGAGGCCAAGAACCATTTTGGTTCGCTGAGCCACAGAAGAGATACATAAATAGATAACGTTATTGGTCGCTCGTTAAGATTCACGCGGCGAATATCCAGTCAGTCTGGTTGCGCCTGCGTCCGTCACCTGCTTGTTCAACAAGTTTACCCATATCTAGAACAGATGTGTACGGCGATGATGCTCAGTTCTCATTTTATATGCGTTTTAATTCATAGTTGAGATATCTGAGATGACTTACTTGTCGCCGCTAAAACATGATTTACTATAATAGTTTTTTGTTGAACTTAAATTGATTTGCAGCTCAAAATCTACTTAATAAATCTTTAACGGTGGTTGATTGACAGACTGACTGACAACGCACAGCACAGGTTTAGAAGTTAATGACGTAAGTGGGCACTAAGAAAGTATTTTTGAAAGCCTATATAAAGGGGTCAAAAAAGGATAAAATTTGGATGTCTGAATTAAGGTATATGGCTTCTTTTTATGCATCAGAAAATAATCGTTTTTGGAAATTCATCCCGTAAAGGGGTGAAATAGTAGGTAATGGCTTGTATGGAAATCGGGGCACACGGACCCGGGCAGACGTTTATGTTTTATTTTTATTAAAATTCGGGGCAATATCAACTTTTAATTAATGTCTTTACAATTACGGAAACATATTCTGGACGATAATAAAAACGGTCCATGTAGTAAAGAAATTCTTTAAAAAAAAGTTGTATTGAATTTTTTTGAGGTTATACTGCTTTTGGCTTTATTTTCGCTGATCGCAACAATAATGCAAACTAAAATAACACTGTAGGTACAGCATATATATACCAAAAGCTATTTCCAAAAGCCGTAAACACGTAAATTTATGCCATAAGCAAATACAGACATAAAATCAAAGGAAAGGTAGGCGCACGGACACTCGAAGGTAGCAATGGGAATAATTCTGGAATAACGGCTGCGGTCCCTAAAGAATGGGGCCACTATAAAAACGCTACCCTCGTAAAAACCAGTTATAATGACATCCTTCCCGGCTAAGCGATTGTAAGACATCGCGTAAAGCCGAGCCACGAGCCACGAGCGAGCATCGGTGCCCGATTCCAGTGCCTTACCATAAACCCACGCAGTCCTCATCACCTTTTATTTGATATCGATCGAGATAGTGTGACTTTCTAAAACTCACTGTTGCTGTGTGGTCATCTTTTTTTGCCTACTCAAGGTAAATGACTAATCTGGGACCCTTAAGCAAAAGCCTCCATAGCCTAGTAGTTAGAGTGTTAATAGCTCTCGATCTGGACGTTCGGGTTCGAATCCCGGTTCTTTGGTTTGGTTAGGACAATACAGGATGAATCACCTGATTGTTCGAAATGTAAGATTATTCCGTGCTTGGGAAGGCACGCTTAGCCGTTAGTCCCGGCTGCTATCTACGGAAGAGGTCTTTATTGAGCGAGCAATGTCCACCTATATAGGGAATAGACGATCTAAAATTTTTGTAAATTGACAATATTGCGCAAGCGTAAAATTTTATAAAGAAAAGCAATCGATCGTTGCTTTGTATACTTGCTTCTGCTTGATTTGATAGATTCGAATCTTTATTGGTATTTTATTACGGTTGATGAAAGAAACGGTCGACGTAGCCAGTGCCAAGCACATCAAGTGTTGATTAGAAAATATTGACACGTCAATCATAATATCCTCCGGGCACACCCTAAAGCCATCGTTTAAGCTTCTCCGAGCACGGTGCCGAATTTTACGATAATTCGCGCCGAGAAGTCTTAATTAACGAGTGGAACAATGTAACTTTATTCCTTCTTGATGGTTGTAAATTATACATGCGGCTCGCGTCGCGCGGTTGATTGCAGCCGAAACAGACTCAACATAAATAAATATGTACTTGGATTAACTTCAGATACTTGAATTACGAGCTCTCGATGTTGATGAGTCCTTCGAAATTGCTTAAGCGTACAATAGACACCTAAATAGAGTTGTTCAAGATTTTTTTGCTGTTTACTGAGTGTTATCGAGGTCTATCGTGTTTTCACTGAACATAGGGTCGATCTGCTACTACAAACATTATCATCATATCTTGTGGGTTGTGAGATCGATAGCCGACCTCACATACCTTGGTGTCAGAGTTCTTGACCCCCCAAAGTCCTCTGAAAGTATTCATTAACGACTGCTTTTGAAGATAGTATCCGGGGCCTTCCGAATCGTAAATATACTCGTATCATTATCATCACATATTATTCATAATAGTTATTATCCTTGCCTGAACGGGGAAGTCTTACAAGGTGATTTTAGTTTAACGGGGTCCCCAGACCACAGAACCTCTGCATAGTAAGCCAAAAGCTCTAGCCCCTAAACCACAGAAGCTGTTATGTTAATGCCCTGATTGCCTGAAAAACCTTTGATATGAAATGTCCTTCTTACAATTTATTTAAGGTCAGCGCAACACAAATAAGGCATTGTGTTATCAATTTTAGAATGTATGCGTTGGAGAATGCATTTTGTAAATAATTATGAAAAGAAAAAGGAAATCCAGTGTGTTAAAACAGTTTTTATAGAAAACTTCAATATGAATTTAATTTTACCTAAAGTTGGTTTTGATTTGACTCCTTGTGAATGTCTAAGTGGGTTTATAATTACCTATTAGGTTACAGCGATCTAAGTTTTGGTATCATGTGTATCTTGGGTTGTACTCTCGAGGGTTTGGAAGATAGGGAACGTTTTAATGAGAATATATCGATAATCATTCACTCACACGGTTAGCTACTATTAAGGAAGGAAATACGAGTAAACATGAAAATATCCGAGACGGACTATTAATAGGGGCCAAAAAAACATATAAAATTATTTATTTTTGAAAAAAATTGTACAGTCAAGAGCACATCAAGCTTGACACATTGGACTTTGAACGGTTCTTATTTCAATAGACGTACGAGCTAGAGTCGCACTGCGAGTGTCAAGCTTGACCTGTCGATGACTGTACGTAGGAATTTTATTGGCCGATGTTCACAGTTGCACTTATTGCCTGTGTTAGGAGGCACCACTCTTAAAAGAAATAAAAGATTAGGCACTCCGTAAACCTTAGGTAAGTTACATACTGATCACTGATATATGAGCAGGTTCGGACAAGCATCACAAGCACCAAAAGAAATTGAAGATACTTTTCACTACGACTTCATGGGTTATTCAAGTAAATGAAATACGAATTGACCAATCTAAAGAACTGGGAAAAACAGGTTGCCACTCCTCAATCTTTGGGTGACAGGAGCCGCGGTCACCTCTTCAAGCAGGCCACTCATCATCATCAGCATACTCATAATATCTCATGAAACGTCGTGGAACGCAGGACATGAAGCTCCCTCCAGAATTCCAGCAAAATTATAATTTGCTATAGTCACCAGGCTTGTTAGCGTTGCGGCTGCCACCATGGACTGCGGTTGTCGATGATCGCAAGTAAGATACGAAATTCAGAAGGAAGCTGCTGCCCATCCTCTGTATCATAATCTTTTAGTTGCCTCTTACGACACTCACGGCTAGTGATGGGTTGCTACTATTCTTTGCCGGCACTACACGGCCATATATTCAAGTAAAATGTTTACAATTATTCGGTCACGTTTTGGTAAGCGACGCCAAAAAGAGCACGATTCGTTCGGTCGCGCCCGCCGCTCGAGTTTATCGGTTTATCGCCGCTTGTCGCCCGGAGCCCGCCGAGCGTAATGAAGAATGACCCAGATCAGGGACGGGTAAACAAACATGCCCTTTGATAATCATAACAGCCTGAAAATGACCTACTCTTACTACCTATTTTATGCGGTGCTTGGGTACAGCGCTGCTTAGCATTTTTAGGGTTCCGTACCCAAAGGGCGAAATACGAGACCCTATTAATATGCCTCCGATGTCCGTCCGTCTGTCTGTCAGCGGGCTGTATCTCAGGTAGACAGGTGAAATTACTCCAATTCACAGCCGTATACAATCAATGATATTATGTTATCGTTATAACAGCTAATAAACGTCCAATACTGGACGAAAGCCTCCCCTCGGTGTCCTCTCGCCTGGTAGATCTTTCATCAATCTTCGTTCAAATCAAACATCTTTAAAACTATTTACATTTTAATTTTTATCGACGTAATTGATTTCTAAGTTTCGGGTCTTGTCCTTAGAATTCCTGTTAGGTCTTTTACGTCATTCCAGTAGAGAAAGTGTTCTTAGTCACCTCACATTTGATAAATGATTCGGAAATGCGACCGATGTCGTCGACACTCGCGTGACGCGGCAACCGAGCGACAAGCCCGCGACAGGACCCGACAGCTTGTCGAGGGGCACGCGACTCGCTTGTCGTGCTAAGCTGACAATTGTGACAACTTACCCTTGGGCGTGGCCAAAACAAGGCGAATTAAATAACTCACTACTATTGAACTGTACCCCAAATGACCCTACTGACAAATAAGTAAAAAACGCCCATCAGAACACAGACTAAGTGATTAATTGCAATTAATTACACATTTACAAGTTATATCTTAGTAAAGCAAATTTATGTAAATAAATAGCTGTCCAATCGATCAATGTTTCAAAAAAGGGGTAACTGTCATTTTCTTTTCAACAACCTTGAAGTGGATGACGCAGACCTAACCACCTGTAATAATGATAATTTTATTATTAAAGTTTTAAGAAATAAAAGTTTTCTTAGGTTATATTTTACGTTACAGAATATTTCTTGCACGTCTGCTACGATCTCGACAACATATTTCCCTTGCTTCTTGTACACTCAAAAGCACATCAGTAGAAACACTTTTGGACCTTATGGCGTGGTAATAGAGTTGAGAAAGTTTCTACCGACGAGCGGTTGACCGTACTCATAAAAACTATTATGAAATTGAATTACCGAAAAAGTTTTTGGTGGGACATGACCTTCTACAAAATCAAATGAAAACGTGGAATGAAACGGTTTTCAAGTTAATGAAAATACGATTGTCAAAGAATTTTCTCATAAAAACTATTATGAAATTGAATTACCGAAAATTTTTTTGGTGAGACATGACCTTCTACAAAATCAAATGAAAACGTGGAATGAAACGGTTTTTAAGTTAATGAAAATACGATCGTCAAAGAATTTTCTAATTAAGTCGTTATGAAAATACATTTAGATCCAGCTAGGTGAGTCGTTTGGCTCATGCAATTTGTGTGTTTATAAACAATTAATATCCGAGAACAATGGGCGAAGTCGTTATACATAATTCACATTGTGGGCAAACCGTAACAACGCGGCCTTATCACGTAAACTCACGGAAAGAGGCTTGCTTCGTTCTTAGACCCTGTTCAGATGAACGCACGAGTTTTCTGCGTTTTGTCGTTCATTGCTTAATCGTCAACAATTCGGTCACTTGCACCGGTAAACAAAGCGGCATTGTAATTGAAATTGCGCCAAATCTCCCCTTCTGAACAGGGTCTTAGGCTTAGGTCGCACCGGTGGCTTGCTTACCGCCTAGTGTATAGCGAGATGCCTTTTTTATTTTATGCTTCAAGTGAGCAAACGAGCAGATGGGCCATCTGTTGGTATGTGAATACCACCGCCTATAGTAATTACATACTGTCTTAATTGTGACATACTATGATGATGGTCCCGTGTGGTGCCGGCAAAGAATAGTACCAACCCATACATACCCGTGGGTGTCGTAAGAGGCGACTAAGGGTTAACTGGAGGATGGGCAGCAGCATCCTCCTTTGTATATTACATCTTACTTACTGCGGTCACCTACAACCGCGGTCCATGGTGCCAGCCGTAACGCTAACAAGCGAGGTGACTTTGTACTTCCTCTCCACATTTTTCCAGCAAAAGCTAGAATTCTGGAGGGAGCTCCCTGTCCTGTAGTGGACGTTTCATGGGATGTTATGATGATGATGATGTTAAAGACAGAGCAAAGTCACAGAATAAGTAATACTACCGTGCGAAACGCGTTGCCGACCTTGACAACTAAGCAGGAGTGTCTCATGTGTCGGAATTCCACTGGCTCCCTAACTCTTTAAACTAAAACACAGCAGAGCAAGCACTATTGCTACACCAGAAGTATCTAGCCCCTACCATTATGTAAAAACGCGTCGACTGCTCCGTTTTTTTTTCTCGTCGGTTAAAAAATAGGCAAGGGTTGATACTTGCTCCAGTCGCAGCCCTTGATACCGCATAAGCAAAAACAGACACCAGAAAACAGCAAGTTTAGTCCAATCAACTTACAAAAGTTTGTATGGAGAAAATGGATTAAATGCGCACTAGGGGATTTATAATAATAAATTACTAGCAAAAACATTCAAAACGAAAATAACGTTGATATTCTTAAAACCAGTATAAGGTAAACTTAACCTGTATAATATTTACCATGCAGCATAGGTCAGCTTATACTGGTAGGTACCAGGCCACTCAGAAAGTATTGCGAAAAATAGTTTTTATATATGGGAGACTGGCCGGTCAGAATCTTTTTCGAAAATATGATTACTTGTAAGTAAAAATATGTGTGTTCCATTTTCAAAATTTCCCTCCACATTTTTTGCGAGCCAATTCAAAGTATCGTGTCTTACTGAAAAATGGATCTGCGCCGGGAACATTTTAGAGCTATGATTTTTTACGATTTCAAGTGTCGCCTGAAACCGGATGAATCGTTGATAGACTTCAAATGGCATTTATGGATGAAGGCCCCTCCAAGGCAACCGTGTATCGTTGGTATAACGAATTTAGGCGCGGTCGACCAACCTTGGGGGATGAAGAAAGAAGCGGTCGCCCTTTGACGGCTATTACGGAAGAAAACGTGCTAGCAGTGAAAAATTTAATCCAAGATAATAGGCGAATTACATATCAGGAGATTCAGCACATATTAAAGATTGGATCGGGAAGCGTTCACGAGATTCTACACGGGCATCTTCGCGTGAGGAGGATAGTATCGCGCTGGGTGCCGCACTACCTCACCGACGCTCAGAAGCAGGCCCGGGTGGAATGGTGCCGTGATATGCTGAACAAATTTGAAGCAGGCTCGTCTCGGCGTGTTTACGACATCGTAACAGGTGATGAGTCCTGGATTTATCAATACGATCCAGAAACCAAGCGCCAGTCGACAGTTTGGGTGTTTCAAAATGAACCAACGCCTACCAAAGTGAAGCGATCTCGAAGCGGGGGGAAGATTTTGATCGCCAGCTTTTTTAATTTGACTGGCCACTTGGCCTCAATTCCCTTACGAGATCAAAGAAGCATCAACGCCGAATGGTATACTACCAAATGTTTACCAGAAGTTTTTTTTGTTGTGAGCAACAAGCGACCAAACACAGGGCTCCGCGGACTACTGCTCCACCACGACAATGCGCCTGCACACACCGCGCTCAAAACGAGGGACTTCCTGGACAGCACACCAGTCAAACTCCTGGGTCACCCTCCTTACAGCCCTGATCTAGCACCGTGTGACTTCTTTTTATTTCCAAAAATAAAAAATCAGCTCAAGGGGATACAATTTTCGTCGCCGGAAGATGCGCTGGCTGCGTTCGAGCAGGCTGTAAACGAGGTGTCTACGGCGGACTGGAAAAAGTGTTTTGAAAACTGGTTCAGACGCATGAATCTTTGTATAGAGGCTGGTGGAGAGTACTTTGAAAAGATTTAATAAAAATATATGTACCTGTAGAACAATTTTTTTTAGTGTCGCAAATATTTCTGAGTGTCCCACGTACTTTTACAAAAAATGTGTTTTTTACAAAATTGCCGGATTTAATTATTTACAGCTTCATTTAAAATTCATTTGTCTAAATGTGCATTTAATGCAACCTCATATCGTAGATTGACTGGACTACTCAGGCGCTAAACAAGACATCTGCAGTGTGACCCTAGCCTAACAGTGAGTAACCTAACCCACTGTTGCCTGAGTTACGTCACCGTGCGCTTCCTTCCTATCGTTGTCGTAGTAAACAGTGTGATATCCGGACTTCGCTTATTCTTCTTCTGCTTCAATTCTTGAAGGACTGGAAAACAGCAGACCCATAGAAGGTGCCTCTGTAATCAATCAGGATGGTCTATTGATTATCGATCGATTTATTTAAATTGTATGTTGTCGCTTTCTAAAACTTTAATGACTTCAATTTTGTTTTTACATCATTATGATGGGGTTTTGAATGCCAAAATATCTTGATTTTTGACTTACCTTTGGGAAAAGTACAGTTTTATGGTCTGAGTAAGATTCTAAAACATTTGCAGTCATCATAACATCCCATGAAAACGTCCACTACAGGACAGGGAGCTCCCTCCAGAATTATAGCTTTTGCTGGAAAAATGTAGAGGGGAAGTACCATAGTCACCTCGCTTGTTAGCGTTACGGCTGGCACCATGGACCGCGGTTGTAGGTGAGCGCAGTAAGTAAGATGTAAGATACAAAGGACGATGCTGCTGCCCATCCTCCAGTTTATAAGCCCTTAGTCGCCTCTTACGACACCCACGGGTATGTATGGGTAACATTTGCAGTGATATGGTATAAAATAAATATAACCCTGGTTAAAAATAGATGTGATAAAATGTAGCATTTTATTCCGTTAGGAAAGCGTTGGTTGTTTCGCCATATATCCATCACGCGACTGGCTTGCCCTATTTGTCCCATGGCATGGTTGCTCGTAAAACTCGCTCCACAAACAAACGTACACCGGCAAAAGTAAACGACGGTTGACATAGTTTTTCGTGTGTAAATAGTTTTTTCATGTGAGAAAAGCCGATAATCCTGTTTAGGCGGAAGTTGCATTAGGAACAATGATGACGGTTTTGGTGGAATTATATTTTGTGGATGGTGTCCGATTACATAATCGGACACTTATATTAACATCATAGATGATGTGGTTATTTTTTGTTCTTTGTTTAGAATCGATTTGAGCTTTTTTGTCGGGTTCTCTTTATCGGAAAATTGCCTAGAATATATATGTTTTTTGTATTATCATAAATCCGTAATCGACAAGATGTATGTCAAACCTTGAAGGATGTGTGAATCTTCTTATGAAAGTGAACAACTTTCCTTAAGGAAAATACATCGATGATTTATGCAAAATATCCTATCAGCTGATTCAGTTCAGATCATAAGTTGAATTTTATAAAAAATACAAACCAAACTTTAATCCCTATCATAGACACTTGAATCTTTGCGAACGCTGATCGATTTTGAGAATAGCAACAAAATACAATGCATACAACTCGCCTGTCGTATTTAACAACCTACGTTTGAACACTTCGCTGCGCGTAGGGCTGCCATCCGTACTGATATAATATCAGGAAAGTCCTCCGTTATTGAGTCCTCTGTCCATATCTGCGCAAATAACTAGGTCGGATAAGTTCGCGACGATGAAGGGAACGCTAAGGTCTTAAGCCTTAGGGGCGATAGACGACACTTAAAATGTGTAATATTCAAAAAAGTGAACAAATCATTTGTTTGTCTAAATATTTCGTTTTTATAGCAACCTGGATGAGACCCTATCAAAATATGACAGCCCTACTTAGTCGTTCCAGATGAGTGGCGCTCGCGCAAATCTGTAAGAGATTTACTGTCGCATTGTGTTATAGGATGTATCTTACTGTCGAAGAACTCATGTTACGATGGAAAAAGATCGTTTTGAGGTCCACTGCATTCTTAACTTCAATCAGCTTAACGTTAAGGTAAATTCTCATTTTACATATTGTTGCAAGTAGTATGAGTAGATTTTTTTTTGCGGGGTGACCCAAAACCTTGTTCCTAACCGTTTGACTTTTAAAAATCTTCACAAAATATGAAGGCGAACACACACATTTATTTTAATAAATGTACTGGAAACGAAACTGTGGATTCAGGCCTTGAAACTGAACAACTTTCCTAAATGACTAAGAAATTGACCACAAAACCAAAAGCACCGTTGCGTTGTCCGTCCATACAATCACAATGCAATACAAAGCCCATCGCATTCCTCTGGTTATTTGCTGCAGTCGTGATAAATGACCTGACACGTCACATGGACATCTCACTTCCATGGCATAGCTGGCCGCAATTGACTTGTCGTACAGTCTACAGTCTACATCAAGCCTGACACTCGCATCGCAGTTTTAGCCCCTACATTATTAGTACGGTACGTGTGTAGCTTGACGTGCTATTGACTGCGATTATGATCGTAACGACAATCTGAATACATAATACGTTCACTCATCAGCCGCGGTGTCTTTGAAGAGCATACAACATCTGATGCAGAAATTGGATACACGTGTTTTTATGTAGAGATTAGTATGGATTGGTTTAGCACGCTCGAGTTCAAAATGGTCATTACTGTCACCAGTTTTAAAGCAATGTTTCTGTAGGCGTTTATAAGCATCTTTTTTTGGCGTGTCTATGATTTATTTAAATTTACTTATTAAGTGAAATGTATCCAAACGTAGGGGATATTTATTTGTTCAACTTCAAATTTTAATATTAAAAATGGGGAATTGAAGATGTTGTTACAAGTTCAATAACCTGCTGACAGGTGGCGTGACTTGGCTTGTCACATCACATAGCGTCAGATTAATTAGAGGAAGGTGGGAAGGTCCTGCGTCTGACATTTTACCTATACAAGGTTATTTTTAACTTGACCAATTACCGCTAAGGGCTTGTGAAGACTTTTGGAAATTCGTAAAAAAATTGACTTCCCATATTAATTGAAGTTTATAATTACGTTTGGATGAAAAAAGCTCATTACGAGAATTGGTAGAGTTAAAATTAACCATAGTAGTAACCAAATATTTAATAGTAGTTGTATACTGTTATTTGTGTCTATCGGAGTTTTTATTATTGGCTGTCGGCTATTATCAAAGATAGTTCTAATTTTAACCATATGGAAGGCCATTTGGTGTCTTATCTTGATGTTTAGGTTCACGGCGGCGTACAGCACTATACGGGGTGCTAATTTGATTGCGTGCCATAGCTCAGGGGCGGGATCAGTATCAGTGACTGAACAACTTTTCCCAAGGAACATAGGTCGAAATACGAAAATCAATTCTTGACCTCCCATAGAAACTGCATAAACTGATAGCGCATTTTGTATGGAAGGTCAAATTTGGTTTTTCGTATTTCGACCTATGTTCCTTGAGAAAAGTTGTTCAGTTACTGATACTGATCCCGCCCCTGAGCTATGGCACGCAATCAAATTAACACCCTGTATAGTCCGTGCCACGAGTCAATGCCAAAGCTTACCAACACATTTTGCAGCTATATCAAGGCTATTGTGCTCCAAGAGTAATAGTAATTAGCTAAAGCTGTCAGAAAAAACAAGTTTGTAAGACAATGTTATTTTTTCCGTCAAATATACTCTGTTTCGTCTGGTTCGTCGTACTTTGTCTGGTTCTACGGCTGCAAAATGTGTTGGTAAGCTTTGCATTGACTCGTGCAACGGATTATACAGGTGTTATAAAAATAGCAATGTTTTAACATGTAACTTAAGCCATGAAACAGAAATAACTTTTCACATAGAACATGTCAATATACGAAAAAAAAAAAAAACTCCTTGTAGAAATTGCATCAGCCCATCACATTTTATGTGGGTGGGGTAATTTTGTCATATTTCTACCTATTTTCATTGGGAAAAATCGTTCAGTTTCATGGTTATAGACTTATAGTAACATAGTGCTTACTATTTCTTTTACACACTAATTTGTCCTCACTCATCCTTTGCTGAGTTTTCAAAATAAAATACAAAAGATATCTTAACACAGCTTAGGATAATTTTATGTGTGTAGCTCGACAACCCCTTTAAAACAAACAAACCCCGTCTTCTCGTTATTCTTCCAAAGATTAAATTGATTAACGTAGGGCCGCGCCGTGACGTAGGTAGAACAGTTTTTGCAGGCCTCCATCCGGCCTCTGGCAACCCCAGAGACACAAATTACTCGGTCCTTCCATTAAGCGCTAACTTGTCAGACTCGACACTCGAGATCAATCTTGATTTACAAATTTAATTTGTTGTAGACTCACCCTTTATCATTGCTATTATAAATTTTGCCCGTTAAGTTTGTGTTTTACCTGGACTGGATGACAAAGTTTGACATCCATTTAAGACATTCATAACCATCACGGCGGCGCTTTTCCGATTTTGACGAGAAAAATTGTAGATTTTACAACAAGTGCACAAAACGAACCATTTTTCCGAGACTTTTAGCAGCCTGAGCCGAAGGCGAGGGCTGATAGTAATGTCGAGGATAAAATGGTTTTGTGGACGAGTTATAAACTCTGCTTTTCACTTTGATTGCGAGGAAATAAAACGTAAAAGTACTCTCTAAATGTAACTGAAGAATGAGTTGTTCTGCTTTAGTGAAGAATATGATGACGAGCGCGCGGCGAGGGTGAGGTGCCGCAGGCCCGCGCGCAGGGCGTACACCACCGAGATTACTTCGCGGTGGTGTACGCCCTGCGCGCGGGCCTGCGGCACCCCGCCAATACATTCTTCACTAGCAGAACAACTCATTCTTCAGTTACATTTAGAGAGTACTTTTACGTTTTATTTCCTCACAATCAAAGTGAAAAGCAGAGTTTATAACTCGTCCACAAAACCATTTTGTCCTCGACATTACTATCAGCTAAAAGTCTCGGAAAAATGGTTCGTTTTGTGCACTTGTTGTAAAATCTACTATTGTTTAACAGTTTTGTTTGGCCACATCCTCCGTGGTCTAGTAGTTAGGTAGGGCGTTCGGCTCTTGACCCGGAGATTCTGGGTTTGAATCTTGTTGGGGATCCTTTTAAAGAAAACATACTTAATGGGACTGTCCTCAGGGTTAAGACATTGAAGGTTGAATGAATCACCTGATTGACCGAAAAGTGAGGTAGTTCCGTGCTTCGGCCACGTTAAGCCTTCGAAACTAAATAGTTGTTTAATTAGCCATGTCAAGTGTTGAGGGCTCAATAGCTCCGATACCAAGGTTTGTGAGTTCAGTAATCGACCTTTAGGATGATGAAGAAAAAGATTGTATACAAATTGTCTTCATGTATTCGGATAAATCTAAAAAGTAGAAAATCGCAAAACTGCTCAACCACAAACAGGATTCGAACCTGCGTCTTCTACGTCATCACCGGAGACGCTTTACCAAGTGGGCTACCGTGTTCCTGCCTGATGTTGTGAAATGTGGCAGGCAGGACCACGATAGCCTACTTGGCAAAGCATATCCGAAGAAATACGAAGAAGACGCAGTTTCGAATCCTGCCTGTAATTGTTTAATATTGCGATTTTCTGTTTGTAAAAATAAGTCCAAATTAAACCACACAATATCTATAAAACATCAAGTCGGTTAAAAGCTCAGAGAACGCGAGGGCATAATAAACTAGGAATAAAAAGCGTACTGCCAGTAGTTATAGCAGTTCCAGTTTCAACTTGTTTTATTTACCCGCCCGGCGAGAATTAAGAGTCACAAGAGCCCGCCTAAAGTCTTTATTACACTCCACGTAGGTTTAATATTTCCCTCATATTTCAAAAATTGCTTTTCATCCCGCGTAGTTTTTAAAAACATTCGCTCATGTTCGTACGATTTGTAAGTATTTTATGCTTGCATGCTGGTGGGTCTTTTACACATTGTACTAGGGCATGGCGTGTGCCCATAAGCTCCAAATGCTGTTTCGCCATGTTCATTTTATGTTGGGAATTCAGATGCACTGCAGACTATACCCTCACTTGGTTGCAATCCCTCACATACGCACTCACAAATCAGTTTGAATAGTTCATATAACCCGAATCTATTAAAGTCGCGAGTGAATAGGCTTCTTCTGGGTGAGCTTATTGAAAAAAAAAATGTAATTTCATTTTTTCTGTCATTTTCTAAGCCTCGAATGCGTAAAAAGCTTTTTCCTTGTAGTGGGACTTGAAAAATCTATGGTTATCATTTGCAAACTACAACTTTGGTCCAAATGGCAGGGCTAATAAGTGTTTTTATTTATTAAGTGCAAACAAAAATGAGCTTAATGGTGTTCATTCGAGAGTGGCCATGATAGTTATTACGTGTGTCAGGTAATATCTTATTTAAACGAACATAAATATTATAAATGCGATTTGTCTACTTTAACGATCCCAAGAGGCCATCTCATCTCGCTCTTTTACCATCAATCAGTAACATAGACCATCCCTCTTATCTTATCTCACCGTTATACTTATATTACATTACAACTTTAGCCGAAAGCTTTTAAAGCAAATTTCGACGTTCTTTGAAGATTTTGATTGATTAAGTTGACTTTATGTAGGCGTCCACGTGTGTAAGTAATTTCCTTCAGAAAATTCATCCTTTGGGAATTCTTAGACACGAGTTAAAGTTTAATGAAATTTTCAAGGTAATGTATAGGTATTTTGTTTAGCTTTCGTGAAATTGAGAGATTTCTCTTAATATGTTCTAGCTTCCAGAAGCGGCTCTTCCAGAGATATTTTGCTGCTTTCCTATTAGAATTATTTCGTGGGTATTCAAGTCTGAAAAACTTCTGCAGGTAGGTTTAAGTCTAATCTTTCGTTTGCTCGGTTCGGTTTTGATACTTTACTATATATTCTTTATAGCTTTGTGCTTTTGACAAATAATTGCATTTTTTACTGTTTAAAATTTGTAAGTGGTCAGAACATAACTAATATGTGTTGGCCATTTGCGATCAGTTCTTAAACTATAAATTACATTCAAATCTGTCCTACTTTATTAAGCCGTTTTGTAATTAAAAGTTCATCAAGCCACATCTTCCTTTGTTGCTTAAGTGGATTTCAATGGATTTAATGCATTATTAACATTAAAGTTGAATAAACGAAAAGATTTTAAACAATTTAAAACATACGAATTGTTTAAAACTGAATTGGATAGTGCGTAGGTTTGTGATATAACAGTAGGTATAGCGGTTTGTGTAATGTCACTAATGACGTGTCAATTCGTCAGTTGAAACAATAGATAGTGCTAGTACTATAACGGTGCTAATCTAGCATCACGACCTCCGATCCACACGTCTGTCATCATCACACGGACCGACGCGAAACGTGACTCGCTCACCCTTGACATTCACTCGTACACATGCAGGTATCAACACAATTTACATCCGTAATCGCAATTAAAATGTTCCCATTGTTTCACAACCCAATCCCGAACAATATTACTTGTTCGTTTATAAAATAAACCCTGTTATAGCTCGCGCCGCGCGGGATTATTTCAATATTAATAAATGAGCGCCTCACCGCTCGCCTCCACCAGTTTTATACATTTAGTGGGATCTTTATTACGTGTTAAAAAGGTGAAAATTGAACAATTGTGATGCATGTTTTGATTATCTTTCCTTCGCACGTTTAACTAAAATTGTTTCCATTACGAATGTAATTTTAAAAGCTCTTTTGAGGAAAATGGTTACAAATGCGTAAGCGCTATCGCCGCGACCTACTTCGTAACCAGTTGACGTTTCGACTCGTTACGTATTTGTGTCAGGGGCCCTCACGGCGGCGATGTGAGCCATCGCACCCCGGGGACATCTGGGAATTGATTCCGATGCCGGCCGGGGAAAAATGAACAACATCCACAAAATATACATTCCGTACAGCCGAGAGATTGTGGTCATAAAGTATAAAGCCGTAGGCGGGCGGTGTCGAGTTGGATTCTGCCGGCCCTGTATCCTCGGCTGACATGCGACGCCGGTAACTAGTGAGGCAGTTTCCTCTTGCGTGTACCCTTTCCATGAAGATTTGTGTTCGACGCTACTTGCTGGTAAAAAATGTTCTGGTTGTATGACAAATTGCCCAAGCAGAAATCTACAGCAGCGGCGTTATCACTCGAAAACTGAAAACGTAGATTCATACGACAACTATTACAACAACTTTTCCCAAATAATATTATTGATATACGTTTTAAAAGTCCATACATACAATTTGTGCTATTGTGTGATGGACGTATTTTTTTATGAACCTATATATAACCTACTAGCTGTTGGGCGCGACTTCGTCCGCAAGGGATTCTATCTATCTGACCATCCATTCATCCACCCCTATCTGTCGTCCATCCGTCCGTCCAACCATCTGTCCAACCGTCCGTCAAACAATCCCTGTTCCTGCCCCTCTCCCTCTCCCCCTCCTCCCCCTCCCTCTCCTCCTCCCTTTTCCTCTCCCTGTCCCTCTCCCACTCCCACTCCCTCTCCCTACCCCTATCCCTTCCCCTATCCCTACCCCTAACGCCATCTTTACCGCTATCTCTATCTTCATATAAACATAGAAACGACACCCATATTGATTTCTAGACATTTCAACCCTATCGCACCCCAATTTCACATCCACCACGTTGGATTTCAAAGTTGTTCTAGTTTTCGTAATCAGCGACCCGATAAACCATACCAATGACACCCATATTGTTTTTTGACATTTCAACCCTATCGCACCTAAACCCCATCCCCAGGGGATGATGGTATTTCACGTCCTTCACGTTGGATTTCAAAATTGTTGTAGTTTTGGTAATCAGCGACCCAATGAACCATACAAACGATACCAATATTGGTTTTTAGACTTTTTCACCCCATTTCCCTTTTTTAGGGGTTGAATTTGGGGTGGAATTTCAATGACAGTGATGAACGTTGCATAGAATTACAAACCTAATGCCTAAATAATAAATTATGTGGATTTTGCTTTAAAAATAAAGGATTTTCAACTTCATCCCCCTTTTCACCCTTTAGGGTGTCGAATTTTCAAAAACCCTGAGTAAGAGTAAATTTTTAGTCGTAAGCCTAAATACAAAATTTGAAGATCCTAACTTTAAAACTGACGGACTTTCATACAAACTTTCATCCCCTATTTTACCCCCTTAGGGGTAGAAATTTGTAAAACCCTTTCTTAGTGCACCGTCAAACTTCATAAGGAACCTACATGCCAAATTTGGAATTTCTTGTCCCAGCGGTTTGGGCTGTGCGTTGATATGTCAGTCAGTGAGTCAGTCACCTTCTTCATTAACATTAAATTCGTTTTCCCGTGGGAATGAAGTGCTTTCCCGCGGTAAAAAGTAGCCTATGTGTTATTCCAGGACCTAACCTATATGTGTGCCAAGTTTCATTAAAATCCATTCAGTAGTTTTTACGTGAAAGAGTAACAAACATCCATACATCCATACATCCATACTTACAAACTTTCGCGTTTATAATATTATAGTAGGAGTAGGATAGTAGGAAGTAGGATATATGTTTCTTGAGCAAAGAGTTATTCAGTTATCATAAATCCATAGATCAACCTTGCATCGTTAAGTGTTTTAAATGTGATACAGCCAGTCACAATATAAGATAATAAATAAAGTTTTAATTAGGCAACAGATTCTATTAACAAAACTCCAAAGAACTAGGTCACGTAATTCAGGTAAAAAAGATCTTATTATATTCTTTACAGTCCGTAAGAAAAATACTTTTAGCGTAATGAATCCATTTAATTTATGATTCAAAGCAGGTTCCAGTTTATTACGAGCAAGTAGTTAAATACTTTTCATATTAAATTTAAAGGTTATGGCAACTCGTCTGCATACTAAAGGAGTAGTCGCGCCTGCCGACGTCTTTACACTTCCTAATATGAATATGTTTAGAATATTTAATATAATGGTGAAATATTATATTTAAAAATTAAATGTAAGCGGATAAAATAGACTTGTTACGAGGAGGGGAATGCAAAACCGGAGCAAAATAAAAGAGGGTTTTATTTTCAGTTAAACACCGGTTTTTTTTAATTTTGGTGCAAAATCTTACATGTTTTCTTCTCTTTTTGTACCAACACACATTTAGATTATTTTCGTTAGGTAATTTAGACTCGTTACGAGGAGGGATAACCAGCAGCCAGCGCGCTAAAAAGAGAGTGATGAGTACAAGTGTGGATGGATTCAGAGTGCCTGAAATACTGAAGAAAAGATAGATGGACTGCTTGAAATATGATGTATCTTATCATCAATAGCAAGAAGAGAACAATGGAAGGGATGTGATCAATGTTTTGTGTAGTTACATTTTGTTGTGGTATAATAACACGCACAAGGATTGAAACTATGACTATGTTTTTCTTTCCATATTTTGTATGGATCATAAAGTATGTATTTGTCTATCAATGACTGGATGTCTGGATGTATGACCGGTTGTTGGACGCAGAGAAAAAGAAGTGGAAAAATACTATTTCGCATGTCTAGGCTTGCTCCATTCAAATATATTTGTTCTTTGGCTACATCCTAGGACTGGTTCTTGCACAGAGAAGCGACTACCATCTGACCTCTGCGACCAAACCAGAGGGCAAACCAAACCCAATATTATACCTAATATAAACTACCCTGCCTGAGCGAAAATATTACTTGCTGAATACATTATTTATCGAAAATTTTGTCCGACAGGTTTAATAGGTGCCGTTGTTTGAAATGGTTTATTCTGTAAAATACCTTACTGTAGTTACGAATACAAAAAGAGCGAGTAAATGCAGAGTATTTCTCAGATGATTGTTGATTCTTGCTAAAATATAACTCGACAACGTTGTTTCACTGTACGCCGGCGATGTTTATGCAATTCGTCGTCTGCATACGGAATAAGTGGAGTCTAGAACAGCTAACTGTAGAAGTAAAGCTTCGTGAATACTTA
This sequence comes from Athrips mouffetella, assembly GCA_947532105.1. Classification (NCBI taxonomy): domain Eukaryota; kingdom Metazoa; phylum Arthropoda; class Insecta; order Lepidoptera; family Gelechiidae; genus Athrips; species Athrips mouffetella. Next base: position 20,273,366 of record OX383968.1, on the reverse strand, counting down.
CAGTTTATAGGTATATGGAGGATCTAGTTTTTATGATAGATGAGAATAATCAAGATCCTCAACTATGTTGTACAAAGACTACATTAATGACAAAGATGACTATATAAATGACAAAGAGGAATGGTGCTCTGATATTTCAGTGAAACACAAGAAAACATTGTAAAAAGGCGACTCTTAAAGTGCTGCAGTGGTTTAGGCCGTGCTGCAGTGGTGTTTTGTCGTTTCTTTTACGCTGCCATAGCACGATCTGGAACGGTGTAGCCTCGCTCTATATTGTATTCTGCATCATGCTATGACATTGAATAAGTGCTCTGTAAAGAATCTACATTGAATAAAACAATCTGAATTTGTATTAGCTATGATCTAGATTTCGTGAAAGAATATGCTGTGCTTGCTTAGAACGGTATTTTGCCTCAAAAATTACAAACAACATGAAGAAGATTAAGTACTGAAGAAGTCATACCAGCATCATAATTTAGTCGACTAATATTCTGCCACACAGACAGCCTAGCGTTGTAGCGGTCCTCGTATGTGTAGATGAGACAGACAGGGCAAGACAACAAAGTTTCTGTAAAGTTAAAGCTCCTTTAATTCTTTTACTGTCACTTTCTTTCACTTTCTTCTTCTTTTATTTTTAAAATAAATTTTAACATCAGAAATTGACAGCAATAGATTTAAAGATGCTTCAACTTTAAAGACGTTTTGTGCAACTGCCTGAGATTTATGTAAGGTGTTAGAGTCTAGCATTAAGGCGATCCGTTCTCCATACTAAATTCAAATGACTCGTATTCTTATGCGAGACATAAAGTGCTGTTGAAAATCGAGTGTATACTGCTATTTTTAGGAATAATTTAAATTTAATACAAATATACAGCGAATGCACCGAAATTACTACAGTATAGATCGTACTCCCACAATGGTAATATTGAACCAAAAATTGCTAACAAAAACTAGTATTTTCGGTGCATTAGCTGTATCTTTGTATTAATAAGCGAAAATTTTTACTAAAAATAGCAGTATACACTCGTTTTTCAACATCATTTTATGTCCCGCATAAGAATGCAAGTCATGTGAATTTAGTATGGAAAACGGATCGCCTTAATGCTTGTGGAACCTGTCTATTTTCCTTCCTTGCTTATAAACCAAATGTTATACGACTTTTTAGAATTCGCGAAAAGAATTAGGACTTTTCAGAATTTAATAATTAGGTGATCGTGCAGATGACAAACAAGGAAACACGTATTGAAAATTAGAACACTTATTCCAATTTCCAGAATCAGCCTTTTAAGATTTATCATTTTTATTTTTCATAGATGATTTTTAATCTAAAAATGTTTCCGTAAATGAAAAATAAATAACCAGTTTTTAATTTATTCTTCACACATATCAGTACGTGCTAAAAGCTCGACAGGCATAAGGGCGCACACACACTCGAATACGCAATTAACTTCCTGTTGGCGAAGGAAAGGGCCTCGTCATCTCTCGCATTGACCTCCTTACCGGTGTGAGCCCAGCCTTGCGTGGAATGGCGGTAAACTGGTGTTGCCAGTAACTTTTGTTAACAAAACAATTAAATACGAATTAAAAGCTTCTTTTCAACTGTCCCAATTTCCGCAAATTTTTCCTTCCCGAAAATATTGTTAAAATACGTGATTTAGAGGAACTATGTAAAAGACTTAAAACCTCTACTTTGTAGACTTCAAACCTCTTTTTGATGAATTAAAATCTCAATAAAACCGGCCAAGTATGCGTTTAGTATTCGCGCACCGAGTCTTCTGGAACACCACAATGTTATTTAATATAGAATAGACGATATTTTTGCGGAAGGTTCAAAATATACTGTGCTAAATTAATGCTTATGTACACTCGGGGAAGAAAAAACTTCGCCACCTTAAGATTGGTTTTCGCTCGCACCAGTACCAGAACCAATCATACCAACATCTTAGTACAAGAAACAGTACTGCCAATATTTAAATAAATGGTACGTTTGATGCAAAATAAGGTTTTGTCTGTTTTACCCACTATAGAGTTTTATATTTTATAGTTTTTATTAAAACATAAAACTCTATAGAGATTTTACAGATTCCATCCCGTCAATGTGACAAATAACTCAATAATAAAATGACAGATGACATTGAAAGACACTAAGAATGACAATAGCTTTTGAATCGTCGTAACCAAATAGAAGAAGTCAAACCAACACGAAAGTTTTATTATTATTATTCCTAGCCTATTGTGTCCCACTGCTGGGCAAAGGCCTCCCCCTCCTTCTTCCACTTATCACTTATCAAGTTTTAATTTATCAAAATTTTTATATGATATAATCTTCTTGGACAAGGTCTGAATTAATTTGAACTTTATTTTTGAACAGTAAAGTATACTTTTCTATGCAACAGTCGAATCTTTATCACAGTTTCAAAAGGTAATATGTGCTCGCGACGTTAAACGAATCAATTTGAAAACTGGCGAACCTTTTTCTTCCCCTAGTGTACAACAATCATACCAAGTTCGACACATTTTGTAAGTTTTACCGATTTTAAGAAAGAGGTCAATAAAAAAAACAACACTAAAACACTTTTTTCGTATCTCCCAAGTTTGTGGTACTTTTCATAATCTATACTAATTGTTAAGATATCCTCCATAATCAAACATATCTTGTGAAAACTTCAACTAACTTTTGATACGGAACCCTTAAAAAACGGAAGTCATTCTTTTGTACGTTCTGGCAACATTGCAGGAAACAAAGAGGGCTCGTTCGCGCCATTTTCTTTCATTCACTCATTCCTTCCTCCTTTTTAACGGCTCTTTAATAAAATGGTTGACAGTGCTTTTGATTGATGATTGACGTAACCGATTTGGTTGTTTGTGTTGATTGCGTAATGGATTGTCAATCATGTTGAGATTGTTTGTTGACGTTTTCTTGCTGGCTTGCGATATTTGATAAGAATTTACTTTATAACATCTCATAATAAGTCCACTACAGGACAGAGAACTCCCTCCAGCAAAAACACTGGTACTTTGGAGGGGAATTGCCAAAGTCACCACGCTTGTAATGTAAGCGTTGAAGCTGGCGACCGCTGTGGTTGGTGTACGCAGTATGAAAGATGGTACGATGCATAGAAAGATGCAGCTGCCCATTCTCCGGTTCATAAGCCCGTAGTCGCCTCTTACAATACCCACGAATAGAGATGGGTTGGTTCTAGTCTTTTTCGGCATCTCACGGCTTTAAGTCAGAATTTACTTATGTAGCTTTCATGTTACCAATTTTACCATAATATTACCTAAGTCTTGCAATGTTGTGTTTTATAGTGTCTATCTGAGACCTAAGACTTATACATGTTTGAACGTCATTTTACCATCTACGTTTACCTATTTTTGAATAAACCTGCCTATCCAAAACCCAATAAGTATAATTTTCCATGCTTCTTATAATACAATCAAATCCACCTATTTAAGACAATGACAGTTGACATGCAAGCGAACGATTAGCGAATGAGCAGCGCCAATTTGACCGGATTAAAATAAAGTCACATTTTATGGCTCGCGTTGTGCAAAACGCTCTTTATACCTGGTTTCCATTTACTGATTGTAATGTTTTGCTTTAAAATCAGTAGTGAGCTTAATGTAAGTTAAAATTGTGGCAAGTAGCGAATGCGAACCATATTATCAAAATCGAATTTTCTCTTATAGGTAAACTAATATTCAAATTCAAATATACAACGTGTAAAAATTTCTCATAAAATAAACAAAATGTCGAAAACTGGTCGTTTCAATTTGTATGGGTGGAACTAAAATGCGAGAGGTTTTTCGTTATTAGCGTTACACATTGTAATTTTAATACAGCTTTCAGAGTGACTTTTAATTTCATACATTAACATAAGCTGAGCTTTATTATTTCCGATGGATAAAAGTAATTATACAGGGGGTAAAAAAGAGTAAAATGATCTGTTCATTTAGCATAAGAAACTGATCAACTTAACCAAATAAACATGGGCAAAAAAAAGGTAATTTAAGAGTAATTTTGTCGATTTTTGACCCTTATTTCTTGAAGAAAGTCGTTCAGTTTTATGTTTTAATTCATCTCTATAAAGGGCCATCTAACTTTAAATACACTATGTATAAGATAATCCAAAAGCCGCGGCTTGATTTTCACCATATATATATATATATATATTTATATATATCTTGAATAGGATCGAATATCCCTTGCAACCTGTAAAAATAACTAACACAAAAAAAATCCCTGATTCACCTCTACGAACTCCGCCCTATTAGCATTTCCACCCGTGCACAGGTTCAAAAAAATTCCAATCACCATTACGAATGTACTTAAAAATAATGAATCCTCCGGGCCGTTAAGCAAGTGATCCATTTCCCTTGGTTCGTATAACAGACGGGCTATTCCGGTATCGATCGAGTTACAGTCGCGTGCGGAACGCCGTGATACATCGCTACCAGCGGAGACACCCGTAAATCATACTAATGCTATAGAAGGTGTTGCAATATACTGTAATTAATTTGTAGCAGTAGTAATAGTAAATGTCAGTCAATGCAACCGCTTATTAATTACATTACTGATTATAGCATGTGTCTATTATGTTCAGTATTTAATTGCTAGATTGCCGTAGGTACTTGTGTTCCCTGAGCCCATTTATATCGTATTTTTTATTGTGATTCAATTGTGTGTTTCTCTTGTATGTTGTTACGTTGTTGAAAACATACATATATTCACAAACATCATGCCTCACGAGGTCGCTCCGCGAAGCCTGCGAATGTCCCAGGAGACTTCTGAGCTTCTGGAAGGAGCTGGGCTGGCTTAATTAACCAGACTAACCTGTATGCAAAAAGGACCAAATCAGAGTTTAATTGCGGAAACAGGAGCCCACAAACTAACTAACTAACTAAACATCATGCCTCGTTTCCATCGAGATTGGCAGAGACGACAGCTTTCCACCTGCTATGATCTTGACTTGACATATTTCCCTCGCTTCCAGAACTCTCATCAACCATTTCATACAAGCTCTTAGGTTTAGGGTACTTTTGACCTGGCCTTCATTAAGAACTACTGATTTTGGTCTTGAAACGTTCGCCGAGGCCTTCTCCTTCTAAACTTTCCATTGACTTTCGTCAATCTTCGTTCTCTGCGTGACTAAACCAGCTCATCATTTCTTGGATAATGGCAACGAAATCAATGACATGTAAAACGCCTGAACACATTCTCATACTTGTTGAAAATAGGTACTTAATCACTACACTAATATTGTTTTAATTAACTATCCACTTAGAGAAACTAAACTTACTAAAGTTTGTTTTAAACTTTCGAACTTTATCAACCTCGAAAACACATTTTTTCTTTCGCGGTTGTATTTAATAAGCAAGAAAAGACCAGTTAAAACACATAGAAAATAATAGACTTGTATATTTTTTTCTGGCAAACACCCTGTATAAATGGGGCGCGTTGACCGGGCCACAAGTGTCGCAATTGGTCAGACCCGCGGAATTCTAGCTTCGATCGAACCCCTCTGGAATTATTGTGACGTTTCTATCCGTATTCCGCGATCGCTGACAGTCGTGCGGAATGTGAGCGTTTTTGTCCCTTTGTTATGGATGGTTTAGTTAATGTTAACACACAGAAATTACTAACTTTACACAAAATAAATCTAGTTTTAATGATTTTTTGTATTTATTAACCTACACTAAAAACCCGAACATTAATTTCAGTAATAGAAAATAATTTACTCTACTCGGCAAAATTTTTTCTGTTACCAACTTAAGGTTAGGTTTGCCCCGTCAATGTTTAATATGTTAATCCAAAAGGTAACGCAAGCTACATTTTACTCAAAATTTTACGTAATTTTAGTATTTATTAAAGTATTTTGGCAGCACAACACGTTTGGGCACACCTTAATCTGGTTGCTTAATATCTTCAACCAGGCTCTCAATCATGTGGGGTGGCATGCAATAGCTCTCAAACAGTAGACTAAGTTATTGTTTTCTTTCCGACAATTTATGAAGCTAATAAATAAGTACGGTTATTATAACGATAAAAATCTCTTAAAGAAGTAGAAATTGCATGCATTGCAACATTAGGTATTCTTATCGTATCGCATCAATGATAACATAATTGCAGTCGTTAATCAGGCAGCAACCCTGAGGGGTTAGAGGGGGGGGAAGAGAACAATGGCGAGCGCTGGCCAATGACACGCTTGCACCTGCGGACGTTGACATGCGTGTGCACATACGAACACGGTGCTGCCAAACGGTGCGGAATTGGTCGATTTGTAATCTTACAGTTTTTGTTCTTGGCTTTAATGATCTAGTGATTCTCAATGCCAAAAATCACCACAATTCACAAATTGGATACATCACAATGTATCTATGCTTTCATTGAAAGTTTTACGCATTAAAAAAAACTAATTAGCACAAGCACATCTAGCTTGACACATTCGATTTTCTTAGAAGCTTAAATCGGGCTGCGTTGTCAAACTTGATCTGTTACTCTTGACTATACGAACAGAACACTTCACCCAACTAACAAAAAGCTTAACAAAAACAAAAATACTACTGTATACCCGGCCTGAGTTTGTTTTTCCTATCTATTCAACTCGCAAGTAAACATACTTCTTCTAGGTGAGCTCGTTTCATCGTTGACTTCATATCATCCTCCAACAGTCTTAATACTTAAGACATATTTCATATCAATACTTTAGGATTAATAATAATAGGATAATAATAATAGGATTCGAATAATAATAGGATATAAGAAGTAAAAAAATATCAGCGGAAAAATAAAGTGGCTAGCAACACTGCGTCGCAAGCGCAAGCCTTTGCCATTCGCTAATTAGTGTGACTTATTGCAGCATGAGATCCTTTATTTGCGGTAATTGGAGCATATGCGTACCGAACTCTTTTGCCTCGTCGGTTAGGAGCTTGTCCAAGTAATTGGTTTAGTAAATAATTGGTTTAACAGACAACGTTCATGAAGTGATCTCAAGGCTAGTGACCGGGAACCATTCAGTAGCGTCCCTAAAGGTAGACGTACTGTTGTAGATAGTCGAAGGTTACAATCCAGTCTGTCGGGGGGTTTTAGTTTAGTGAATTTCTGTCTTTCTAGGCGTATTGTTGCCTTTTCAAGGCAATAATTACTATTGGGAAGTCGAGCTCTGAGAAGTTGTTTTCAAAACAGATATTTTTTTAGTAGCCGTAGAATACGGTCAAGAGTAAATAGGTAACTTTAAGGGCCGTTTTCATCAATCGGATCAGAAACCGCGGTGGTAGCTTAACTCCTGTGCAAATATTTGTACTTATTTATTCGTGTTCAGGAATTTCCATTTACATTGTTTTACTTACTTTTCGCAGCTCATATTTCATCCTTGTCACAAACTAATGTAAACTTTGAACCGCCTTTCTCGGGACACTATTCGGCGGAATGCAGAAATAGAAACGCTTGGAAAAGTTATTTGTCGGGATGTCAGTCACACTCACTGTTTGTTTACGTTTTCCGTAAATGCCTGGCTCATTGTTACACGGTTTTATGTTCGATTGAATTTGTGTGAAATAGAACCTTGTGTGTGTGCTCATTTTCATTGCTCCTTTCATGAAAATGCAGAGGGTCAATGAAAAGCGACTTATGAAATTAGGCAGTCTATAAGCAGTATAAGTGGCAAGGACATAGGTTTAACCATCGACTATGGGAACATTTTATCCATCTACGAGTAGCTAGTGTAATATTACATCTTATGTTATGAAGTTTAGCTTCTTCTATGCTGTGATTAGCTATGCTCTTGTTGGTGGAGTAACTTCCAGTCTGTTATTATCTCCGCCAGATGCTTTACATCTGGATACGACAACACACGACTTCGACTTTAGCATGCTAGTTAAAATTCTCCCGCAATCCGCATGCCTATCGACTTATGAAAATAGGCCCTTATCAGGTAAATGTCAAGGGTCGATAGACGCTTATTTTTAGACGACAATGTCTAGTGGCAGCCTATATCAGAATTCAGGGAATTACCACCTTAGAGATGGGATCTTAAATATGGAACAAAGCTAGCGAAGATCGAACGTTCACCTAACAACAACGATAACGAACGAAATCATGCTATTAATGTAGGTTTAGTAAGAGATTAAATTCAAAGAGATTGTATACAATAGATCTACAAGTTACTAATAGATTGGAAAGCATAATTGTGGGACTTTCCGAAAGGAAATTGCTTCTGAAAATTTTTGTTAAAATATATAATATTTTCTCTTTGGGGATTTTAATACAGATCTATTTTTTACTTTTTATTCTGGTGTATTTCTTAAATAAGCGCCAGATTTAGGTCAAGAGCGAGACCGTTGTTAAAAAAACAGAGAGGTACTCAGTGCAGATTTTCATGCATTATAATTGTAATTACTGAACCAATTCAGGCTGTTTGCTGCCTGAATTGGTTAGCGGAGGTCAGATAACAGTCGCTCTGTGTAAAAACCTAGTGGAGATTAGGTAGCCGACTCCGTGAAAACTTAATAAGGCCAGGGCAATGATGATTGTAAAGTAATAAAACAATATTTTATGCAAGAGACAGATTACAAAAAAAGACTTGCTTCCATGAAAGGAGCAGAATAATTATACCAGTTGATGCTCACATTTACAACCGTGGAGTCGGGTTTTATGGATTAATAAAAGAGTGCGATCACCTAAGCCGCCGACGGGCGTAGTCGCGAAATCATAAGGCACTTTAGCCCCCACGTACCGCGCACTAGGGGGGTGTCCCCTTACCTCCCTATCCCCTGTCCCTTCTGCCCCCTGAGTAGGGTTATCACAATCAGGATTGGGGCTCATAATTTGTGTTCTCTTAATTACATTTAGTACCTACTCAAAAGTTGAGGCGTCTGTAATTCTTTAAAAGAATAACAGTCATACAACGTTAATCAAATGAAATCAAATATAGTTTATTCATTGTTGAATATTAAAATCTCTTAATGACGTCAGCTAAACAACATCGCTTCACAAACAAAGTGGCGCCATGGTGGGAAAAAAGAAGCGACAATAAAACACATACTTACCCTTTTTAGGGTTCCGATACCAAAATGGAAAAAAAAGGAACCCTTATGGTGCGACTTTGTCTGTCTGTCTGTCACACCTGTAATTTAAAATTGTCGTCATTAGGTTGAGTGGGGTATCATATGAAAGGGCTTTACTGGTACATTCTAAAATATATTTTTGTATATTTTTACGACTCTTAGTTTTCAAGTTATGATGAAAAATTACAAAAAAATACCATCCCCCCCCCCCCCCCCTTTCTAGAAGTTAGTGGAAGGTAAAATCAGAATTAATTACAGTCGATAGAAGTCCTTGCAAATATTACAGCAAAAATCAAACGATCTTTCTAAGTTGCACAGTTTTTTAGAAATCTGCAAAAAACCTTTACAAACAAATTTAGTTTTGCGGTCCTAAAAATGGACCTTATTGCTTCGTAAATTACTATAGGCACATCGGAACCCTCGGCGCACGAGTCCGACTCGCACTTGACCGGTTTTTTCTTCAAATCATTTCTATAGATTTATATGTAGTTATTTCTTGAATTTTTTTGAGCGTCTATAAATTGATGCTGACAAAATTATCAAACTCAAGTGAAACTTATTCTTTTCTATTTGTTGGAGTAACGAAAACTTTGAAAGTATGTAGTAAATTTTTCTGTTTGTGTTAGCTCATATCTTGTGTCAACCCTAAATCTGAGTAAGGTGAATGCCTGCTAGGTATTTAGTTGGTTTATGGAGATTGCGATCAGCACAAGTCCGAGTTACGACGCCAAATCGCTCACCGATCCGAGCCGAGTGACTATACTTTTCGTTGTTAGGTAGGGAGTTGCATGTTCTATTTTAGTAACGTATGTCAACCCTATGTCTGCGTGAAAGGAATCTCTTCAATCTCTTCTAGGTGTTTAGCAGTTTTATGGAGATTGCGATCAGCTCTAAGAGTCCGAGTTACGACGCGACTTCGCTCGCTGATCTGAGCCAAGTTTATATTTGAGAAAACCTTTAGTATGATAATTTTGTACGTGGGTTCGATCGTGGTTCGATTCAAATACAAAAAAAAACCGGCCAAGTGCGAGTCGGACTCGCCCACTGAGGGTTCCGTACCACCACATAAACATAATTGTATTAGTTGAAATTTCAGTAAGTTAATGTGCTAGATTTTTTGAGTCCGACAAGCGCTTGACCAAATTTTATTATTTGTTGTTATTTTATAGCTTATGCACTATAAACATACCAATTTTCAAGTTTGTGAGTGTTCCCGTTTTTAAATAGAACTAAAACAAAAATCGCCTCAGCGACCATCCAACTTGACCCCTCACTTATATAAATGATCTTGAAACGGGAGCTAATAAAAGAAAAGTTGTAATATTTAATGATTTCAGACTTGTCCCATTATTTGTACTGTGAGACCTAGCTTCTTGCCAAATTTCGTAATTTTAGGTCAACGGGAAGTACCCTGTAGGTTTTGCATTTTTGAATAAATGTATGGAGATGAGGACATAAACTGCCATATCTTTTGATTGCGTCGTTGTTAAAAATTGAAATTTTCAGATCTTGTGTGGTTCATGGATCCTAATATGTGGTATTAATTTCAACCTGATACCTTTACCCGTTCGTGAGATAAAGGGTCTTGACAGACAGACAGACAGACGGACAACAAAGTGATCCTATAAGGGTTCCGTTTTTTTCTTTTGAGGTACGGAACCCTAAAAAGGAATCAAATATTTTTTTTATTGTTAAAACTGTAAAATCAAAGCTGCTCTTACGCGAAAGATATTCTTTAAATAATTTTCTTTTATATTTTTACAAGCTTCGAAACTCTAAAGCCCATGAAAATCTACAAGGTATTCTAATTCTACAAAAATTCTACAATAGGTATAAAACCCTGAAGGATGTGAATCTGTCGATAAAACTGAACAATTTTTTCTTAAAAAATTGTACCTGGGCGACCGAGCTTCGCTCTATAATAGGCGCCTCAACATAAAAATAATCATCGAGTGAGCAAGCTATGCTACCCGCCAACAGATGGCGCTGTAGGTTTTGTCTAAAACGCGGTATTTGCTGTATGTGTTTCCCAGACATGAGGCCTTGCTAGATCGATTTTCTGTATGGTAAATTTCATCGAAATCTTGGAGAAACCGATAACAAATATTGCTCGTTTAATAGTATGGGATAGGTCGATATACGAAAAGAATTTTATCTCCCGTTCAAAATGCGTTACTTAGTTTCTATAGGAAATTGTTTTTTTTTTCTTAATTTGACTTTTGACCTATGTTCTATAGAAAAAGTTGTTCAGTTTGATGAGCAGATTCACATCAGGGATGTTATACTCATTCTGTAAAACCTTGTGTAAGTTCACTGGAAATGCCGGCGTATGTAATTGGTCAATTGAAACTTCTCTAGTTGCGGCTACTGACTGACTACTGTGATGCGATCATAACGTAATTGAATCTATTTCGCGGTAGAGACTCAACTTCCCTTATATTACTAAACAAAGTTACTTGTTGAAGGAATTGGTTCTGTATGTACCTATTACTGCAAGATATAAAAAAAATTATGATTGACCTATTTGTTCACTTACTGACTGACTGATTTAGATAAAAGTTCGGGTAAGTAGGAACTCCACCTAATTATTACTATTTTTCCACCTAATTATTATAATTATTACAATTTTAACTGTTAACAGAAAAAGTTATCTAAAAGTTGACCTAAGAAAGTCCTGAATATTTTAGGTAATTAGGGCAGCCACAAAGGCAGAAAGCCATGTGCAGACTAAGCCGCGTTAATTACACAACAAACAAATAAAAAAAAAAAAAAAAATTGTCAACGCTAAACGAGCCTCCATTTGTTTTAATTTCTCAACTTGAGGATGATAAATTAATTAAATCTCTCTTGTCTTCGCAGTTTAAGTTATTCATCGCGTTTTTTGAGTAAACGTGTTATGAAAAACGAGTTTTATTTTCTTTAATGTATATTTTTTTCCCATTTCTTCTGATTAAGAAGTATTAAGAACATTCAGATCCTACCAAGGATCCTACTGTATCTTTCAAAACCCTTTATTAGACCGCCTTTAATAACACAATACGACCGTATTTTTCCAGTTCTAAGAATAAATGTAAAGTACCGGTTTCATATAAGGAAAGTTAATGGAAATTTGTAAAAAACTAAAATATTTACGTTTCGTGTATAATTTTATTTTGATAATTTTCAATAAGTTATCGTACAAATCCACAATCCGTTTTGACCTAAAAGTAGCTTTAATTATTAAAGAGTAGCGTAAATTAATTTACGCGATATTAAAAGCAAAGAAATGCTTAAAAATTATCCACCAAATAAAATGAAATATATTTTCACTTGTGTTGGGGATCTCTGAAACACCTCTGTCTCGGCGATCCGATGTTATTGAATTTTGTGAAAAAAGACGTTTCTATTACCGCCGTAGCACAAACTCCGAGGTTGAAACCAAACCAATGAAACCAATGAAGTTTTGCGATCATATTTTATTGCCAATGTTTTTGCTGAAGATGATATACCTTAATTAAATCTATCAGGCAATTTTGACGTAAGGTTTCCGAAATATTTGATCCATTAGAGATTGTTATTATATTGGGGTATGAGAGTACAATATAAGCCTCCATCTTGTTTTTCTTCACCGCCAGTTGTAGAGCTAGGGTTACTTTAAATTTAACCCTCCCTTAAGGGGGAGGGAAAGTGGTGTTCAAACGTAGTTCCGAGTAAAGTTGCTAATAAAAATTTATTATTAAATCCACAAATTAAAAAAAAAACAAATAATAAGAATCGTAAGTTAATCAAGTAAGTTGATCAACTTTCGAAAAATCATAAACGGCAGTTGAAATGTATTATTTTACGTATAGATTTCAGCTAATTGATAAATTTACGGAGTAAAATGATCCGTCAAACGCGATGTGTATACGCTGATTGGTTGAGTGTCGATTGTTATCTCTATGAATAAACACTTGCTACATGCTTGCTAACAATGCCATCGACCAATCAGAGAACAGTGTACCTATTATTTTACGGGTGTCACTTTAACGTAAAATAGTATACTGAGCAGCGATTGGTCCAAACGTGTATGATTTGACGGTTGGCAAGATCGTTAGTTTGTCAACTTACCGCCAGCGTAAGTTGATCAATTAGCTGAATTTTAACTGCCGTTAATGATTTTTCGAAAGTTGATCAACTTACTAGGAAATTGATCAACTTACGATTATTATCATTTTCCGTTGACATATCCATCTAAAGTATATCAATATTTTTTTGTTGTTTATTTAAGCAACCGATATAAAAGTAACGCCTTTCGAAAAATGGTAGAAATTACAATATTTTTTGTTCCTCCAAACCGAGCTCGGTATTACAACTTCAAGACACATAATGAATGAAATTATCATCATACGGACTTAGATTATTATTTTCTCAAAGTAAGGTAATGGATAAAATTTTGTAAGTAAGCTCTTGCCATAATCGACCTCATCTTTGTCCTCAGGGCTAGATCGAGGTCAAAAGCAAGCTCATTTGACAATATAAAAATTTTACTAAACAACGTTACGTATGTAGATCAACTTAATTAATGCTGTTTTTTTATGTTTGTCCCCAGGCCCTCCGTCGCGGCGAGAGAGCGAGTTCAAGAAGCCAGCGCACGCGCCACAAAATGGACGTGTGCACCATCGGCCCTACATGTACAACAAGGTGACTTTCTGGGACATAATTTATTCCTTATTTACAAATGTGTTTATTGATAGAACTAACTTCATCTTCAAATTCAAGAGTGATGCTCATGTCGGTGGAGTAACCTCTATTTCGGCCTGTCTTCTGCTAATTATTATACTTTCCGATACGACTCGACATCTTCTTTCTCCTTTATTTGGGCAAAATATCTTCGTCTAGGCCCTAGACGAAGATAGTTTGAAAGTAAGATTGAATGATCTTACTTTCCATTATAAGTTTAAATTTTATTTGTCATAACTTCGTCCTCATCCTCCTACAGTTAGAATAATGTAGTTTGATAGAATGACAGCAGGATAAAGGTATGCGGTCGAGCAGGACCGAGCGATACCTGTCTCTGTTGCTCCAATATCTTACGTATCGCTCTGTCCTGCTCTTATTCTAATCAAGCTATATTACTGTAGTACTAGTATAAGTCGATCTATTTTGGAGGTAAATTTTTTTGGATGTATTAGCGACAGAATCTCCTACACTACAGATTTACGTCGTTTTCAATAAGATGTAATCACAAACTTAAACACACTCCTTACTCCCGTCGGGGACGTCGGGGTAGGCAGGGACAACATTCTTCCACCTGCTACGAGCTTGATAGACTGCCCTTGCTTCTTCTACTCTCGACAACCTTTACGCACGATCAAGTTACGTGATTTTTGTCAAAGTGTGAAATTTTCGTTCGGCAGTTTAAATCTCCCTTCAAATGTGGTTTTATCATAAATGTGGTTCACACGTTGGACACTAGATGACGCTGGCAGTTTATTAGAACATGGTAACATTGTGTTTTTGTGCAATGTTTAAGTTATTTGAATTGCAAAGTTGCGCATTGTCTGTCCTCTTTTCTTTTTGTAATTTTTGAAAGTGCGTCTCTATGTATGTATTATGTACGACGCACAATAATCTTATCGGCTATTACTTAGTAATATAAGTCAAATTATTTATGTTTTTCCAATTATATGTATTTTTCTTAAAGTTAATGAACAAATCAATCTTTGTTGGCTCAAAAAACCTGACGCCAAGGTTTGCGAAGTCGGTCATAGATTTTAGAGCATTTGACTTTCATCTTACCTGATGGAAGTCAAAGTTACAGTTCAATCAAGAGTTTTTTAAAGTAAATAACACAAAAAGAAAACATGCCGAGCGAGCGTCGATATTATAGACTTACAAGGAAAATAACCAAGAGTCGTGTTGAAACAAAAAAAAAACACACACACACACACAAAAACGCGATAAACTCTCGTAATGAGTACTCAAATAGCTTTGAAGTGTTACGACTCGCATGATGCTAATGATAAAGGAAACATTATCTTTGCAAGTGAAAATCCGTAGGTTCTATCCTACGAAGTGAGTGACATAGGGCTTTTAAATCCACAAAAGTAGACTCGCCGAAGGAACCTAGTAAATTATAATAGACTTTTCGAACAGTCCATCTGGAAGTATTGAATTTTTAACCGTTTGCTGCAAACTCTTTGTTTGACCGCGTCTTGTACAAGATGTAACAAAATTGGTAAAAAATATATTTCAGGGCTCACATCTACTCAACATGCTGAACAAAGTCAACGACCTCCCATAGAAACTGCAACAGCTGATAGCGCATTTTGTATGGGAGGTCAAATTTGGTTTTTCGTATTTCGACCTATATTCCTTGGGGAAAGTTGTTCAGTTTCATGGTCTGAGTAACATACTAAATTTATGTTCACACTGCTGGAGTAACATACTAAAATTATGTTCACTATTTAATTTTTTAGCCCACATCCGCCCACTGCTGGGCCTATGATTAATCTTTTTTGCGGTACTCACTCCGGTCCCGCGCCACTGATCCAATGTCTCGCCATAAAAAGTATTTAGTGACAAGAGAGTAACTATTATATAATCTGTGACAAGAGTATAAAATAAAATTCCAGGATATTTAGTAGTCACAAATTAGATAATAGTTACTACGGTAAAGTTTCTTTTCAACAATTTTGTCCTTGACGCGCCGGCTAAGAATGGTGTCACCACCTATCTACACGCAACGATAACAAGCATGGTGACCAAAGACTATGGTACTTACTATACGTTTTTACTGTAAAATTCTGTACGGAGCTCCTGTCCACCAAAGTTGTTCAGTTTACTTTTCTGCAGTGATAAAACAATAGTTTATAGTATAATTTGCAAACAAAAGATCCTTTTTTCGGTTGATTCGCATCGTTGTCATATGGTTTTTGATAGAATCGCATAATTTTTACACGAGTTTTGTTACAAGTTGTATAAGAATGGCTTCAGCGCCGCTAAATATTCCACAGTGAACCACCGGGCGGTAACTTGTAGAACTTAACTTGCCAGTTTTGCACAGACTAAAATAATTTATGTGCAACCCGTGGTAGGAAGGAAATGCACTGATATTGCGGTTTTATATATTTA
Organism: Athrips mouffetella; assembly: GCA_947532105.1. NCBI lineage: Eukaryota > Metazoa > Arthropoda > Insecta > Lepidoptera > Gelechiidae > Athrips > Athrips mouffetella. The sequence continues at coordinate 20,257,205 of OX383968.1, read as the reverse complement.
TGAGTTTTTTTATAGATAGATGGATGTTAGAAGTAAAATGAAAAGGTCGTATCTGGCATCACTTTTATTGGTAAACTTTTGGCCATTTATTCGAATCCTAACAGCTATTTTTGAGTGTCTGTCTATTGTGTTGGTGGCATCGTGGCTAACCGTCCCATGCGGGTGGACCGATATATTCTTTAATAATACATATTGTTATTTTTAACTTTATTGAGACTTCTTTTTTGTATCGGGTCAGTTTTAAATTTTAAATTTAATAAGTCTTTTACTCAATCAGCGAGAAATTTGTATAAAAATAATAGTTACTGTATTATTGTCAATAATAACAGGGTTAGATTGTGTTAAATTCGTTTTATCATTCATCATCCGGCTGATAAATGAAAAATTTGGTTACAAATACCAATTTAAAAAATTATCAGCCTTTATAGTTTCTATTTTAATTATCAGAATAAACTCCTTGTTGAACTTATGTTCATGAGAAAAGTTAATAGGTTTTTAATAGCAGGGTTAGGTTGTGTTAAATTCGTTTTATCATTCATCTTCCGGCTGATATTACAATCAAAAATTTGGTTACAAATACCAATTTAAAAAGAAATATCAGCATTTATAGTTTCTATTTTAATTATCAGAATAAACTTCTTGTTGACCTTATGTTCATGAAAAAAGTTAATAGGTTTTTTCATTCTCCAAAGGCTACCTATCATTACAAGGTATACGAAGAAGCAAATAAAGATAATGTTAATGACTTTTTCGCCACGTTTTTGTATTTAATTCTGGCTACAAAGAACGACTTTGAACTTTTTGAAGACACTTTCTTCAATCGATTGTATATTCCAAGTTTAAGGGATTCACCCTACTTCATTTGCACCCTTCTTAGAAAGAAAGGGCAGGACAGGGCATTGAACGTTTTCTAATATTTATGTCCTTAACGTTTAATAAATACTTATCAAAAAGTGCCAGTTGCACAAAACATGTTTAAAGTTAAAGTGTATTAACTTTATATTAAGTATATTGCTGACTCTTTCTGTTTTGCTAACACAGCAATAGATTTAAAGGAGCTTTAACTTTAAAGACGTTCTGTGAAACTGGCTGTAAAACAAGAAGTCTCACAAAATCGCTATTGTATTAGTAGAGATATTTATTTCATAAATATAGCAATGTCTGAGTTCATTGTCAGCTCATTAAATCTGATATCAGATATGATACGCCAACACGATATGGATGGATACAAACCAATAAACAGTTGGGTATGCCTATTTTTTTTTTCATAACGAAATAAACATTTTTGCCGGATATTATAGCTCATTTTAAGAAACTAATTTCGTTAGTTTGTTTATTCATTTAGTAAATTATTTTATAATCTAAATTTTCTATGTTTGCCGAAATGCTTATGTAGCCAAGCCACGTAACAAATTAAAAACTTAACCTCTGATAGCTTTGACGTTAAGTCAGAATGAAAGAAAAAAATATATTGCCAGGCACAACATTTCGTTGTTTATCAGTGTTTGGATGCGTCTTGTAATTTTTTGAAATTTGGTGAGAACCCTGGACTTTTTGTTACTTGACCCTTGCTTTTCACCCCGGACCCAAATTCTTTTTCGTAATTCGACATGCGTTACATAGGAAATGTTGTTGATTTTCATGGGCACAACCACCGCTGATAACTTTCGGGACGATACAAAATATCTTTGTTTAAAAAATATCGTTTGATTTTTTTGGGTTCGTTCCAGCGAGTCACATTCCTATCTAGTCACGTTTAATAAATACTTATCAAAAAGTGCCATCTGATCACGAATTCCTTAGTTGTAGGTAAACAATAGAAAAATAACAGTTGGAAAGAAAAGTGTTTCTTGCTTTGGCATGATATAATTTTGGTCAAAAAAATTCTATATTCTATTGAGGACTAACATGCTAACCTAATTACGTTTATCAGTTAGATTCAAACCACAATCATAATATTTCTTTTTACTTATAATTAAAGGAGAGGGACCAGACTATATAAGTAAAAAATTGCAGTATATTGTTATTGTTAGAAAAACGGTCGGACGCTTACTCTTTTTTATGGTCGTGTTAATTCGAGTGTGCTTGACTTTTGTACACAATGTTGTTATAGGTAAGATTTATTTTTAAGCTAGATTCAATATATTTTTTTAATGAAATTAATACATCAACCGTAACACTTTTCGATGCAACAGTCCGCGAAATTGATTCGTGACCTGATGAATCTTTTTGCTAGGTATTTTTACAATGTGACTAGGTGGGAGTGTGACTGTATGAAACTTACCCATTTTTTTTTTCAATTTATACATCGCTAAAGTTATATACGACAAGGCAAAGTAACGGATTGCATTGTAATAAAGCCATGTCGTTTTCTTTTTTTTTTGGGTTTTTAGGGTTCCTTACCTCAAAATAAAAAAACGTAACCCTTATAGGATCACTTTGTTGCTCGTCTGTCTGTCTGTCTGGTAAACGTATCACGTTGTAATTAATAACGAATATTAAAGTCCATAAATTACACAAGATCTAAAAATTTCAATTTTTTACAACAACGCAATGAAAAGATATGGCTTTTTATGTCCTCATCTCCATACATTTATGCACTAAAGCAAAACCTGAGGGTACTTCCCGTTGACCTAAAATTATGAAATTTGGCAAGAAGCTAGCTCTCACAATACAAATGAAGGGAAAAGTCTAAAATCATTAAATATTACAATTTTTCTCACAACTAATAGTAACCAAGTAAGGTGAGCTCCCGTTTCAAGAAGAGGGGTCAAGTTGAATGGTCGCGGAGTTTTTAAAGTCAAAGACCAAAAGCTTTTAGTATATCATATGGTAAATAGGTACGGAACCCTCAGGGCGCGAGTCCGACTCGCACTTGGCCGGTTTTTTTTCTTAACATGGACCTTATCAAAAACAATCACTTTAATGGGAGAAAAATAAATTAGCTAATATATAGCCATTCTGGCAATTTGTTTACATCCTATTGACAGCCATATCTTTCCTAGTGTCATGGCTTCCGCAGTAGCAAATTTTAATGCCAATTTTGCGAAACAAACTCGGTCATTTGAAGGTCAAACGAGTTTTATTCAAAACACTGAAATAATTACAATCTTACACTTTTATACCTCAAAACTTGGCGAGTATACAAGAAATACGTTTACCTCGAAATGGATTTTGAATTTTAGCACTTTGTAAATTTTAGGCATACCCAAATAAGGAACTATGTTATTTATATACGTTAGTTTACTATTTTCTAATCTGTGCCAGTGCATTATAATCGGAATCTTATTCAAGGCAAGAGAGAAAGTAATCTAAATCTAGATAGGCACGCTACACTTTCGACCCCATCGTCACATTCACATACCTGGGAGATCGAGGTCAAATACTAGAGCTATAATATCAGATAGTAAAAAATAAATAAATTTTAAATTTAAAACTGTTTATTTCAAATTAAAATTTATGAAAAATTACATGCACCAAGCGCTTAATCTTATTATTAATGAAAGATTATGTGCGCTGGAGGAGTTTAAAACCTGCGCGCGCAGTTTAAAAATTACATACAAGGAAACAATATTTAAATTATTTTAACAATAAAATCACATGGATTACATTTTATTACATTTCTTTTAGTAAAAGTGGTGGTTTTGAATGTAGCCCATTTTCGTGAACATTGCCCTTAATCGCTTGTTAAAGATTTTCAAAAGTCATGAAGGTTAAAAAGCCAAAATTACATGTTATTTGACAAATTCTCTATTACTTTGTTGTATTTTGGTTTTTAAATTAATTATGATTTGACAAAGATGAGGTCGAATCTTAAATTTTTACCAACTTTTCTTCACCAAGGCTTCACTTCACTTGGCTCTGCGTTCAAGTCAAGTGCGGCTAGTTCATATCTAGCCGGGATCGATTGCTCGAGATAAGCCCCCGTGTTTTTTGTAAAATATTTGTTCATCATAACATCCCATGAAACGTCCACTACAGGACAGGGAACTCCCTCCAGAATTCTAGCTTTTGCTGGAGAAATGTGGAGGGGAAGTACCATAGTCACCTCGCTTGTTAGCGTTACGGCTGGCACCATGGACCACGGTTGTAGGTGACCGCAGTAAGTAAGATGTAAGATATAAAGGAGGATGCTGCTGCCCATCCTCCAGTTAACCGTTAGTCGCCTCTTACGATACCCACGGGTAAATATTTGTTAAGTAATATAAAAATTCATGAAGTGTGTTAGAAAAAGAACTTTGGAGCGTGTAGGGTCCCCTGTGAAACTGAATAAATTTTCCCAAGAAACATAAGACAAAAAGCGTGGTGAGTATGGGACTGAAGTAACGTAAGTGACCAACACATTTATGTAAAATAGTTCTCTGTAATTCCAACCCAGTCCCGTGTGGTGCCGGCAAAGAATAGTACCAACCCTTACATACCCGTGGGTGTCGTAAGAGGCGACTTAGGGTTATAAACTGGAGGATGGGCAGCAGCATCCTCCTTTGTATCTAACATCTTACTTACTGCGGTCACCTACAACCGTGGTCCATGGTGCCAGCCGTAACGCTAACAAGCGAGGTGACTATGGTACTTCCCCTCCACATTTCTCCAGCAAAAGCTAGAATTCTGGAGGGAGTTCCCTGTCCTGTAGTGGACGTTTCATGGGATGTTATGATGAATTTCAACCTTCGCTTCTTGGGCAAAGTTGTTGTTCAGTTTCATGGGCAGATTCATAACCACTCCAAAGTACTATGCCCAACGTCCTGTATGAGCATGTATATTTATAATTATTGTTTGTTTGTTTGTTTGTCAGAGCGACGTGCCGGGCTCGACGGGGGCTCCACCACACCGGCCGCCCAACTTACGAATATCTAATGGCTTCCAAAATCAGGTAATTATGTCACAAATTATATTAGAGAAGTTTGATAAGTACTTTTTGAAACAAAGATAAAGCTTATTTTAGTTATAACAACTAAAAAAGGTAGCCACTCAGCTTCTTATGCTACAGCACCTCGCGCTGCTGTAGCGCTGGTGTTCTGTGATCCCAGCCTGAGTATGTATTTACATCTATTTACTTCAAGGACGTAGATATATGCCCAGTTTTAGACCTAAAGAGAGAGACAAATAAACATACGTTCTCCAATATTATGAAGCATTTTTACCTTTTTACGAGTAACCTGACTATGAAATTATCGTTTTGCATATTAATTTTCAATACAATCTTATTCGTATGAAAGGGTTGACGAGAGTAGAGGAAGCGAGGGAAGTATGACAAGATCGTAGCAGATGGAGTGCTGTGGTCTCTGCCTACCTCGACGAAAAAGAGGCGTGATGTTATGTAAACGTATGTATCTTATTCAGATTTTTTTAAATTTCCAGGAAAAAAAAGCTCGTTTTTTAACCCATGTTTCTTTATAAAAGTTATTTAGATTAGTGTAGTGAATAGCATACTATAGAATTTAGCAGGGATTAGAAAATTACTTAGTATACATCCCGATGTGGGAAGCTTTATCGCTCATCCCACGCGTTACGGCAGCTGTCGGCGAGAAAAGGCCTAGAGGTCGAATCTAGTAGGAGTAACCTCTACCGTTGTCACATGACCTCAGACCTTTACGCCCATTCGCGTACCTCCATTATACTTTTCCCACAGATATCTCTTCAAGTCTATTGTATGTCTCACACTGACTGATGATCATGATGTGCGACATACAACGTTCAGAATAAACCGCTCGGAGTACAGCTTGATTAAGGAGCATGATTTTGCACAGGAATTTCTTATAGCGTAGGTGAGCGTTTTCGAAGCGCTCGTGGCCGTGTGGTACTCGTAGTTGTTCTTTCTTTCCAATCACGAAAGTTAAGCAACGTTGGCCGTGGTCAGAACCCGGATGGGTGACCGCTAGTGGCAAATGAACTAGATCGTTTCCGTGCTTCGGAAGGCACGTTAAGCCGTTGGTCTCGGCTATTGTCAATGATGGTATTCGTTAAGCCATGTCAGAGGCCAATTGGCGGCTTGAAAACTCTGACAGCTAGGCTGGCGACTAAGTTGGCAAAGCCTAATCTAGGATTGGGTCTGGTTTGCCCTCCGGGTTGTGGAGGTAAGGTGGTAGTCGTATCTGTGTAAATCCCAGTGCCCTCGTCAAATCGCCTAGGTTAGGTAAATAATCGATTCCGGTCAATTTGTATGGAGAATGAAAAATTTTTTAACTAATAAGTAACTAAACTAACTTCTAACTTAAACTCTCTCTCTTCTTCTAACTTTTGTAACTAATAAGTTTCCAAAAGTTGTAGAACAAAAGCTTTTCAGATACATGGGAAGGACTACCCCCTAGAGGTTTTGCGTATTTAGAATTACATGTTTTATAGCTATTTTACACGACACGCTGCAAAAACTGACCTATTCCGCCCATGCTTTTGACCTTCTTCTTTCATTTATTGAACTAAATACCATCTCCGTTATCGCCCACTCATTATCACCCCCTACTCATTAAGTGGGCCGAGTGCGTTCACGATAACATTTATGACCTTTGCCAATGACACATAATAAGGTCCTAATGAAATATTGAACATAATTAAAGTATGTTTCTAAGACCATGAAACTGAACAACTTTCCCCAAGGAACATATGTGGAAATACGAAAATAATTTTTTGACGTCCCATAGGACACTGATAGCGCATTTTGTATGGGAGGTCAAATTTGGTATTTCGTATTTCGACCTAAATTTCATAGGAAAAATTGTTCAGTTTCATGTTCTAAATAACGTACTAAAACTATGTTCACTATTTCAATAGGACCATATATTTTAACCTATCCATTAATGTGGTGCATAGACTGAAAAGAAATCATCTTCTGTGAGTCTTTGCATGTTGCAATGCAGACAAAATGACATTGCCAATATTTGTATGGGTGTTGGACCAAATCAAGCACTGCCAAGAATGAATATTATATTTCCTAGGCTAATAATAACTAGTCTATTTAACAAGGGGCTTCAAAATCTATAGGAGTATTAGAAAATACATACTAATATAATAATAATAAACATTTCGGACAAGAAGGGCCATCGACACTAGTTTTCAAAATGTAGGGAAACTTACTGAATAGTGTTTTTGTATCTTGTTGCCTATATAACTAAACACTTTTCCAACCTACGTCCGCAACAATGCAAAGTGTAAAAGCCGTCAAATTTAACAACTTCCTAGCAAAACTTGCTCAGTGAAATATCAATTTTCCTCACCAAGTTTACTGTTGTAAGCTCATGACTTTGTTACATTTTGCAACAATACAATACAATACATACTTTATTATATTTTTATTATCTTCTCCGCTGAACAAAGATATTTCTTCTATTGTTGGTTCCTTACTGTACTTTCTTTTGTATTTATATTTTACTAGTTGTGCCTTAGACGAACGAGTAATACTCGCCCTTAAGTTTCTCCGTGTGACTTAATGCGTACAAAGCTGTTGAAAGTTGTATGTACTTCCAGAATGTCCTAAAATTTCGCATCTTTAAAATATATTCTGTCCATTCTGTCTGTAAAAATTTTCATTTCCTTTCAACACCAGGATACTTTTCTGTATTAAGTATACCGTTAGCCATACATTTTTATAACTTCCCAATAAACTACTCCAAAGAATTAATAGGAGAAATCTTTAAAAAAAGGACACTAAAGATGAACGGACAGACAGAAGACGTAGGCACACCCTGAACAATACATACATCGAGCGCGAATTTGGAATTTGAAATTGGAAGGTCGCGTAGGCTCGCATATTCAGTGCAAAAGATCCTCGGGACCACGAGAATCTCGCGGGCGGGTGCGCGCGGGTGTGCGGGGTAGATTGCAAGGGGGGCGGAGAGTGTCCGTTCTGTATGATAGTACTATTACTTTATTCTGTGACGTAGGCTTGGTTATACAGGGTGTTAATTTGATAGCGTGCCATAGTTCAGGGGTGGGATCAGTATCAGTAACTGAACAACTTTTCCCAAGGAACATAGGTCAAAATATGAAAAAAACAAATGTGACCTTCCATACAAAATGCGCTATCAGCTGATGTAGTTTCTATGGGAGGTCAAAGATTGATTTTTGTATTTCAACCTATGCTCCTTGGAAAAAGTTGTTCAGTTGCTGATACTGATCCCGCCATTGAGCTGTGACACGCAATCAAATTAACACCCTGTATAGTTTCGTTGGCACCCTTTGGGTACGGAACCCTTAAGAAATAAGCAGCTTGTAATTATAGGCAAATTATAAGTCTTACCCAAAAGATAGAGAAAATAATAGGTCTTTACCTATGAAATTGCCGTTTTGTATGGCGAATTTTAGGTAAACTCAATTTTCAGTACAAACATTTTTGCATTTTTCTTAGGAATTATAAATCCAATTTTTTAAGCATTATTGGGAAGACATTAAGCTAACAGAAGCTTAAATTAAATTGTCGAAAAATATTATCTGTAAAAAAATATAACAAATCTAATGATGAAATAAAAAATAAAAAAAAGAAATCGGACGACATTTAAGACGAACAATTTTAGAACCTTTAATTTTATATATCAAATTAAAAATAAAAACTTGTTTTTATGCGTAAATTGATAACCTTGAAGTCAACTCTCAAATATAAGACAAATGAAAAAAATTGCATTAGAATTATAGGAATTATGATCTCATTAATCTGTAAGAAAATTTCGGCAATTTCATAGGTAAAGACCTATTATTTGTCAGTTATTGATTTCATTTTAACGAAAAACGCCAATTAACTGTAAAAGGCTGCGTCAATTATATTAATTTAATGCGAAGGGCATGAAAGCAGGTGCGGAAACATTGAAGTTTACGCCTATTAAAGGCGGGCACGGTCGATCAGTTAACGAAGTTGCTGATTGCGATTTCAAAATTAAAAGCTATATTTTCTTAGAAACACGAAAGTTTTACCTCATCTGTTTTATTATAGGGTACCCTAGTGTAGGTGTCAAACCACATTATTTAACAAAATTTAATAAAGTAAGCATATGGTGCCTATATTAAATATGTTTGTAATAACCTCTTTTGTAAAGCTTTTATAAAATATTTTTTAAATTTGATTCATTATTCTGATTTTTGTGTGTATACTTCCTTGCTCATCCTATCATCCTCATTATCTTGAATTCAGGTATCTCTTCCAGAATTTCACAGATGTACCATAAAGTCAAAGTAAAATTTATTTATAATAGGAGTCTTTGATCACTTTTTGACGTCAGTTAAATTAAAAATACTTCGCTTCACAAACAAAGTGGCACCATATGGAAAAAAAGAAGCGACAAGAAAAAATTGTCACCACACTTGTGGCACAATGGACCGCGGTGGTTGGAGACAGCAGTACTATAGTCTCATGTCTGGAAATTTGTTTTTCCTGTATTTTTAAGCATTTTTTTTAAATGCCGCGTTTTAGACCAAAACCTACAGCGCCATCTGTTGGCGGGTTGCATAGCTTGCTTACCCGATGATATACGTATTTTAATGTTTATTCGGCTGTTTACTCAGGTTTAACGCTCATCACAGCATCCCATGAAACTTCTACTGCAGGACAGGGAGCTCCTTCCGGAACTCCAGCAAAAACGCGTGGTACTTAGGAGTTGATTTACCATAGTCACCACGCTTGTGACCGCTGTTGTTGATGACCGCAGTATGTAAGATGGTACGATACACAGAAAGATGCTGCTGCTCATCCTCCTCATCTTAGTCGCCTCTTACGACAACCACGGGTAGATATGTGTTGGTATGTACTATTCTTTGCCGGCACCACTCGGACTGGTTTAACGCATGGTACGTTTTAAATACTATCTGTAAATTTAATTTAAATCGCGATTATTTTAAGCCATGTTTCAGCCGTTTTAGACATTAAAAGAAAATTCTATCTCATAAAATATGCGTGTTATTTGTAGCACATACGAGTATAAAAATCAAATTTTTGCAGCAAAAAAATTCAATTACATTAGTATAACCCTACTTTTATCATTCTTTTCCAATCTTTACCATTTTTATTACATTAATAAGTTTCTTTTTTTAAACCGGGTCTTTGGAAATTTGTTCTCCTTACTATAAGTACAGTCAACGTAAGGTCAAGCTTGACACACGCAGCACGACTCTAGCCCGTACGTCTATTGAAATTAGAACGGTACACTGTCCAATGTGTCAAGCTTGATGTGCTCCTGACTGTACAATCATTGTCAATGAATGTTTTCAGTCGAAATAATTTTGCATGATTAGAATGACATCAGTGTTTGAGCAGTTGCACGTTGAAAGTTTATTTCTTAAGGGGCTGATAAGGGGCTGATAAGAGAGAATTACCTCCCTTTCTAACAAAGGGCAGAATGCGCGTGCTAGAACGGAGCGGATTCGCGCTGTTTTACGTTTTTCGTTAATTTTTGCATTTTTCTCAAAGTCTGTACCTATAATATTAATTATCAAATAGTTATATTATTATGCATAATGCATTGAATAATGTGTAAAAGTTTTGGCATCATAGATTAATGGGTACTTAAGAAAAACGGTTTAAAAGTAAAAAGCAGAGGTAACTTTGGATTTTTTTATGGCGTACAAAATATATTTAATCGTGTTTCGGAGTCGGCCATATTCTTGGAAAGATGCTTAACTATCACATAAATTTTTTTCACGGCCATACGAGTATATTCATCACTTTTCGTTAAAAACCTGCTCAAGTGAAGCGTATTTAGCTCTTATCAGCCCCTTAAATCTTGCATACTGATATGCAAAGACTCTCTATAATCTAATTCGTCTAATACATTTTCTATGCCTAATGGTAATAAAACACACACAGAGAGAAGGCGCTCTTATTTGAACGAGCCGTATCCATATGAATAGATTTCACGGAACAAATAGCTCTGAATCATACGTGGAGAAATTCTAGATAACCTCCTTTTATTTTCGTTTGATATTCGGAACAAATGGAATCACGTTTTTTTTACGAGGTGGGTTTGTGTTAAGTGTTGAAGTGTTTGTGTTCGGTCGTCAAAAGTTGGTAGTTCGGTGTATCTAGTTTGTTTGTCTAAGAAATTTCTTAAAATTATGTCGATAAATCGTTTAATTTTAAAACCTCTTCCACAACTCCTTAGGTACATACATACAACTCTTTACATACATAGGTACATAACATCACGCCTCTTTCCTGTCGGGGTGGTCAGAGACCACAGTCCTCCACCTGCTACGAACTTGACATACTTCATCAATCCTTACATACATGCTCGTCGGTTTGAGGTATTTTTAACCTGGCCTTTATTTATAACGTCCTGACGGATACACTTCCTGTCTTTGGATATTTTTACAAAGTAGAAAATCGCTAAATTCCTAACCACAGGCAAAATTCGAACCTGCGCAGCGTCTTCTCCATATGTACCGGAGACATCCTAACCTACTAGATTACCGTGGTACTGCCTTAAAATCCAATCTTGCAATTTTCTCATCATGAAACATCCTATACAGGACATGGGAGCTCCCTCCAAAATTCTAGCAAATAACCCGTTGTATTTTGGAGGGGAATTACCGTAGTCACCACGCTTGTAAGCGTTGCGGTTGTCGACCGACGTTGTTGGTGACCGCAGTATGTAAGATGGTACGATGCACAGAAAGATGCTCTTGTCCATACTCCGATTCATAAGCCCTTAGTCCCCTCTTACGACACCCTCCGGTAGTGATGGGTTGGTACTATTCTTTGCCGGCACCATACGGACTACGGAATATTAACTTCGAAAAAATGTAAAGCCTATTTTTGTATTTTACAGTCAGGTGAATCATAAAACTCATAATTTAAACTAAAGTTGTTTTAAATCCTACTTTATTATCAACATTTACGTCTTGCGTCGCTTTAAGTAAGTCTCGGTTGTAAACTGAATTAGTTTCCGTTGTTCCCTTCCTTGAAAAGATAACAAAAGTCGCGAGATGAGGCGAGTTGAACAGTTCGACGATATTACAATGCTTTTACTGGCGTGGAGTCGTAAATCATGTACCGTCGCATCGGCGGCAGTAAACGCGCTTGGTGTTGCCAGAGTTGGGTAATTTGTTTAAATCTGCTTGGTTTATCACGCGAGTCGCGATCTACACTATCAACTTGCGAGCATATATTCTTTACAGAAGATGATTAGCCAAAATCGCTACGTAAATGAATACAAAAAAGCCCCATACATATTTATAAAACATAAGGATAAAAGTTATCCAAATAAAACGTAAAACGACTTTTTAATATCGATTAAAGTAAATTTCTAATTTAAGACCCTTCACAAATTGACCGACAAAGCTTTATAATTTTGGATATAATAAAAATACAATTAATTTTGGATACATCCTTATTGTTTTAATCGATTGCGTTACTTAAATTTTTAACACCACACATAAAATGGGGCAACACTGAACAGGCCCTAAATTTAATCTCCCTCGCTAAACACGTATTATGTATGCTCATAAAGAGTAGTTTTATTTCTGCGCGCCTCTGCAAATTTGTACGCGGGTTTTATGAGCTATCGGGCCTTATCTGCACAACCTATGTTTTTTTAAGGGCTTTGTCGTCAAGTTGGCAGAGTATACGGTAAATGCGTAAACTTATTCCTTTGTTTGTCCTTTTAATGGAGCAACGGGGCGACACTGTTTTTGGTGGTTGTTTTATCACGGGGAAACAACTTATAGTCATTATTTATTGTAAAAATATGGCTGTACCATGTTTCTTTGTATTTTTGTAAGAAGTGTCTTTTTTTTATAAGGTAGCCAGTTACAACACTGAAGGACAGAGTAAAAAGCCTAGAATTAAGAGCTCCAACTTCGCCTATATGGCAACGCAAAAATGCCAATAATCTATACTAAATCGGATTATGGCAACACTACAAATTTAATGAAGATGGGCTAGTCTTAAAGCATGGCTTTAAAATTGGAAGAATAAATTACCAGTACAAAGAAATTGCTTTGAATCTTGTTTCGTCCAAGCTTTTAATCCATTAATGATGGTGTAGCTATGTGCACCAGATGGGCGTGTTAGATCAGAAGGATTTTAATGTTAAAGTGTTCGATGAAAAGATGAAACTTTATGAAAACCTGCGGGACATACATACCTCCATCCACAACGACCAAACATTTACAGGCTTGGCATCGCTTCATCATCCTAGAAGTAGAACAGACTAAACAATATTATACACCAAGTTTACAACCTTTATACAAGGTTATTTTTTTGGACCTGATATGCGTATGCCCACCTTATTACAGAGGTCAAAAGCAACAACTTTTGTTCTATGACTTTGCTAACAGCAAACGAAAAATTTTCAACTTCCCATAAAAATGGGTCGGTCACGTGACCACTTTAGTATGGGGAGTCGAAAATTTTTTGTGCGTTGTTACCAAAGTCGTAGAACAGAAGTTGTTGCTTTTGACCTCTTTGATAAGGTATGCATACGCATTTCAGGTCTAAAAAATAACGTAGTATAGTGTGACAAAATGAACGAATGGATGAATGAATGAAGAGAATGAAATGAATAGGTGTTATTACACTTACACGATTGACAGAGATCGGTAGCATTGTTTGTAGATCGATTAACGTTGGTTGTAGATTCTTTAACCTCAAGGAGGTGTTACACAAAAGCGACCTGCCATTGATCAGGGATCAAGCGATTTAGGCAGATCGTGTACTATAGAGTATAAATAGAGCTCAATGGGCAGATCGAACAAATGATAATTTAATTAGCTTGTCGGTCTTCGACTGATCAACCAGCTGTGATTGAACGATCAATGTTTTGCCAGTCAAGAAAAAAAGTCTACTCAGTTTAAGATTTTTAATATAGTTCCATTTATGTATTAATCATGTTAATTGCTGAAAATCTAACTATTTAGTGTGCAGCTATAATTTTATTTAGGATGACCTTAGTGACAGTAACTGCGTAAGCCATTGAATGAAATATTCATAAAATACATGGAATAATTTGATTTTGACGTTCTATTTGACTAGGCTGTAAGCTCTTTAACGGGTTTTATAAACCCACGCGATCGACGTCGATCACTCTTTGATTCGAGATCAATTGCGTATAGATCCTGCATGTGTAAAAACGCCCTAACAACCCTTATGTTACCGCCCACAATAATAAAAATTACAACCCGTGACGCGTTTACCGCCGACAAACGGCGGATCTTTTTCTATTTCCCTCGAAAATGGCGTTAAAATATTCATATGAAAAGGCTTATCGTGATACAAAATGTGCGGGATGTATTTCTTGTGAATATTAAGGATAATATTTGTTCGGCAACTGCGATTCATTGTGTATCGCGGTTTCTTAGCGTATAGGCTTCTTCTGGACAAGCTTGTCCCACCGTCGACCTCATCTCTGTCCTCAGGGCCATTGACCATAAAAAAAAAGGAAAAAAAATCCAACAACTTCGTTCGCGGACACCCTGCGCTGTGACAAACGTTGTGGGGGTGGGGCGTGAAGTAAGGTGTGGGAAGTGAAGTCAGTTGCAAGTGATTCCTCTCCCCACTTCACAGCCTACCTCTGCAAACGTAATGACATCTCGCACGAAGCTTTTTCAGACTATAGTTTTTCTTTGACTTGCCTGTTGGTGTGATTGGTAGTGCCCCTGCCTTCAGCTCCGTAGGTCGCGGGTACGATCCCTGCCCAGGGCAAACATTTGTATGTCTGGGTGTTCTTTGTCTATCTATGTATGTATATCAGTCTCTATAATACCCATAGTACAGGCTTTGCCTAGTTTGGGATTAGATTATATGTCAAGTAGTGTCGTAGACAAACTGCCTACAACAAAATCAATAAAGAATACTTGGATTGATTTGACTAGGTTGAAACCTAAACTATCGTGTAATGTTCTGTAAAATTCACATAAACCTAACCTCATTCTTAGGGTGAATTTCCACCAATGCTGTGCGAGGGAGCTAAGCTGTGAGCTGGGAAAATTCCAACCAATAGGATTGCGCCATTTTTCTAGCTTGTCAAATGCGCTGTCAAATGGAGCAATCCAATTGGCTGAAATTTTCCACCTCACAGCTTAGCTCCCACAGCACTGGTGGAAATTCACTCTCACTTAATGGACACAGCCATAGACAAACAATAAGAAAGACTGATCATCGTAACCCGGAAAAGTATAAAACTAGATGGCGCTAATAAATAGCCCGGGCAGTTATTATGATTTATCGAGTATTCTTCTAAAAAAAATAAACCGAATTTCAATGTTAGCGTTTCTTTACATTGAAACTATGTTGAAATTTTGTATGATTTTTTGTCAGAATACTCTGTAGACCATAATTAATTTCCAGATTATTTGAAAGCGCCATCTAGTTTCCATTAGTTTTATGCCTTTCCGGGTTACGTTTGCTAGTATGGGGATTGTCAGTGATCAGTCTTATTCGTGCATGACACAGCTAAGGAGTGGAACTCCCTCCATGCCGATGTTTTCCCCGAACAATGTAGGTAATATGGATCTTTTCGAGAATAAGGCATTATCTAGGTAAGCATGCTACATCTTTGACCCCATCGTCATTTAGCACCAATTGAGATCGGGGCCAAATGATCAAATCCAATAAAATTAAATGAATTTTGCCCAGTACTCAGCTACGAGAACGGCATTTTGTGTAGCTTGTATCAGTTCATCCCGCGTGCAGGTGTCAGGGCACGCGGGGCAGGATGTAAGGTGGGCCATACTCTGCGGGGAATAACCGCACTCGCATGAAATGTTCGTCTCTTCAGTGAACCGCCCCCCCACCTATGTCGGTTTTCCTATATCACGTAAATTTATACGAGCCTTAAACATAATTTTACTATAATTTTCTTTCTTTTTCAGAGTGCAATCGATAGCAGTCAACCGCCAATAGAAAGTATTTTAAAGGTGCGTATTACTTTGGAGTTAATTACTTTTTTATTACCTACACATAAATATTATATTTCTTTAATTTTATAACCGGTCGTTTTATTAATCACTGTGTGTTGATATAGTCGAAAATAAAATTATGATCGAGTGCTTTGTTTATGATTCTATTCTCCAATTTTCATTTGGTGAATTACTTTATTTTTCCTATGTTTATATGCCATCTGAAAGTAGGCCTCTAATAATCTATCGTTAATTCAAAGAAAGCTTTCATAAAGTTAATCTGCCATTATTGAAGCTGCCACTTTCTTGATCAACAAGAGAAAATGTTTTTTTTACGCAGAGCATTTTACGACCTCTCCAACCGAAACTCAGGTCGAGTACTAAACTAACTTTTCTTAACTTCGGGTGTGAAAAAATTTATAAGCACTGTTTTAGCCTGTTACGTAGACTATAAAACTGAACAACTTTCCCTAAGGAAATTTTATTTTTTACCTCCCATATAAAATGCGATGTGCAGAATTTTTTTTTCGTATGTAGACCTATGTTCCTTGGAAAAAGTTGTTCAGTTTCACAGTCTGAGTAACTTGCTAAAATTATGTTCACCATTTCATTAGGACCTTATATAACTTAAAAACTTCGATCATATATTTTGGTAGTTACACAGTCGCATTCAAGATTTGATTAAAAAAAATATCCCTATTTTCGTGTGTTCTTTTAAATTGCAAAATATAAGTTTCCTGAATCGACTGAGGCTGCTTTCCCACCAGTGCTGTGCGAGGGAGCTAAGCTGTGAGCTGGGAAAATTCCAGCCAATAGGATTGCGCCATTTTCCTAGCTTGCCAAATGCGCTGTCAAATGGAGCAATCCTATTGGTTGGAATTTTCCATCCAGCTCACCGCTTACCTCCCTCGCACAGCACTGGTGGAAATCCACCCTAAGCCCTAATTTCACCATACTCTATAAGTTAACTAATTGACCGGTTAGCTAACGGATACGGACTTATTAAGTTATTGAGTGTCCCACTGTGTACTTACGGCAATTCAATCAACTCCATACGCAAACTTAGACCGCGACCCCATTAGGCTTACAGTGAGCGGCTGACTATCCGCTGACTGACTCTGAGCGGCGTATCGATCGCTAACTCAATGTTTAGTTAGCGGCGAACTGTAGCGTATTAGCCGCGAAGCGCTTGATAACTCTTGGGAGGGAGTGAGGGTACGGATAGTATATATGAACGCTTGACGCTGCGCAGCGTGTTGGCGGCGTAGTGAGCTGACTGAGCCGCCGACCGCGAGCATAGTTCGCAGCGACTCAGCTGCTCACTAAATGAATCCGCAAGCGAAACGCCGCAAACTGCGTACAGTACGCGCTGAATGGACAGTCCGTTTAAAATAATGTATAGGGAGGCGAACTAGAGGCAAACAGTTAGCCGCTCACTGTGAGCCTAATGGGGACGCGGCCTTAAAAATATACGACTTGTAATTCTGAATTCGCAAAACCTCTCAGGGGGCAATTCCACCCATGTCGCTGAACAGCTTTTGTTCTACAACATTTTTGACAAAAGAAATTAAAAAAAAAACGAATCTTCATACAAAATGAAAATCTGATGCGGTTAATTTATGTGGAGAACCAAATGTTTTTTATTTTTTTCCAAAAGTTGTAGGACAAAAGTTGTTCAGTAACATGGGCAGAACTACACCCCGAGAGGTTTTGCGTATTTAAACTTACACACTGTATAATGATTTATTGCTAAAACTGGTTTTGAGTTTTTGTTAGTTGACATGGTGAAATTAGGTCTAAGAGCACAAAGAGGCATAAGCCTTTTTAATGGTGCCTTTTTTTGTTTAAAAATGATAACTATGATGTGTGTATGTTCATAGGAGATGAAGTCTCTACCAACCCCGTTGTCTGTGATAGCGGCGACACCGCGGAAAGAACTTGAAAACAAGTTCACATTCAACCCTTACACCAAGTGTCTGGTAAGCATCACTACCTTCCACTTAAACCAGCAATCAGCCAGCTAGCTCAATAACATGGTCACGGTGGAAAGCCTGACTTATCCTGTAGCTCATTACACATTTGATTAGCTTTAGCTTTTCTGTAATTTTCTTTTGTTTTTCATTTTGTAATTAAGTATAATTTTGTTTTGTGTTTACAAATTATAACGTAGCTATCCATATGTTTTTGACCATCTGAACTTTTAAAAATAGTTCCAGCTGAAAATCAGCGCCTAAGACCCTGTCCAGAAAGGGCGAATTCGCCGCGATTTACTCGCGCGTGTTTCGCGCGTTCAACTGGATGCAAATAAGGCGCTCATAGTATCTCGACTCGCGCGAGCCGAGAAAAGTCGCGCGATGCTTGTGGACGCGATGTATTGACGCCCAGTACCTCGCCGACGCGCGTAGAAACTCGCGCGTAACAATTCGCGGCGAATGCGCCCTTTAGTCCAGTCAATCTACGAAAGTTTGTATGGAGAAAATGGAAATCAAATCAAATCAAATCAAAATCGTTTATTCATTGTTGGATATTAAAATCTCTTAATGACGTCAGCTAAACTACATCGCTTCACAAACAATGTGGCGCCATTGTGGGAAAAAAAAGAAGCGACAATAAAAAACCCACGCGCTCTTATAAATGCACATTAGGTGTAATTTGTTAAATCACCAGTAACACATTCAAAATTTTAAAACCACAGTAATCCCCGACATAACGTTGATATTTTTAATACTAGTATAAGGTGAACTCAACTTGTATAATATTTACCATGTAGCACAGGTCAGCTTATACTGGTACTTTAACAAAAAATGTGTTTTAAAAAAATTGCCGGTTTTAATTATTTATAGCTTCAAATAGCCAATATTACTATTTAAAATTAATTTCTCTAAATGTGCATTTAATGCATCCTCATATCATAGATTGACTGGACTATTTCTGGACAGGGTCTTAGCCCTTGGCTTTGGCATGTGCTGAGCTGAAGGCCAATTTAGCTGTTTTTTTAATACGTTATGTTATTCTTTTTTTGGATGCTAAATAAATATTATTCCTTTCTTCTTTCTTTCTTTCTAGCTTGCAGTTTTCTAGCCACCAAATGACCTTTAAAAGTTGTGACGCCACATCAATATCACTTCACCAGAACTGAAATAGGGCATATGCATATTTTTATTTATTTAAAAAATATCCTCATTCATGTAATAAACAGTTGAGTAAGAGTTTATATGGCTGTAGTAACATGTGACGTCATTGTTCATGACGGATCTCTCTGTCTAATCGCTCAGTTTTAAATGCTTATATCGGCCGTATTTCTTAGCCGAATTAAATTTTAATTCCACTTTTTATCATCTTTACTATGGTATTTTCATATTTTTTGTTAATAATTGCGACCTAAAAAAAGTATGCATATTCCCTATTGCTCCATCTGTTTTAGCAACTTGACAGCACGAAAGAGCGATGCTAAGATATTGGAGCACAGAGATACGTATCGCTCCATTCTGCTCTCACGTATAGCTCTGTCCAGTTGTCATTCTAATCAAGTTGTTGAGAAAACGCTCGCCGCTTAAACCGTAGCTTCAAGATCGTGGGCTTTCTGCTAGCCGGACACAGTACCTTCACAATATCTTACTAGGTAACTATCTGAAGATGATATTACACGACATTAATTGAGTGTAATTTCAACAGGTGCAAGAAACCCCTCAATCCAACAACGATCTCAAAACACCTCCCCTTCCTAAACCCGGTGAGTACCTAGATTTGTATTAAAGTGTTTTTAGGCCCTTTTTTGTTACTAAGATCCTCGAACTCCTGCCTCTTTTTAAACGTAAAGATTCAACACACTTGACTTTCTAATTAAAAAGCTATTTATTTAGGCCTACATTTTAAAAGCTTATGAAATTGGCGATCAAAATAAAATAACTCTACGACCATTCTATCAGCTTCCAGGGCAGGTATTTCCGGATGGGTACAACAAGCCTTTAGGAAACGAACTTACAAATATCTTAAAGGCCGGCAGCGCACCTGTGACCCCCCCTGGTGTTGCGTTGCGGGTGTCTTTGGGCGTCGGTGATCACTTACCATCGGGTGACCCCTCTGCTCATCTGCCTCCCTTTTCTATAAAAAAAAACATCTTATCCATGTGAACAATTTTTTCCGAGTTGAAAGTAAATCGATATCGGCCACTATGAATACCTAAGTGAATATGAAATAAGCGAGTATCAATTAAGTTTGTACAAACGCTAACACCGATATTTACACACTACTAGGGCGGCTGTCACTTGAATAGGGAACATGCACGAATTTTCTTTTATTTAGAAAATTTATTCTCATTCATGTAATAAACAGTCTTATAAAACAATTTTTCGAATAACAATAATATTAAAAAAGATATAAGCCATCGAAGATTTGTTTCTGTCTCTTTCTAGCAAAACGAAATTTAGTATGGAGTTTATATGGCCATAGTGCATTGTGACGTCACTATTCATGGCGGATCTCTTTGTCTAATCGGCGCGTAATTAGTAGTTTTAAATGCTTATATCGGCCGTATTTCTTAACCGATTTAAATTTAAATTTCACTTTTTGTCATCTCTACTACGGTATTTTCATATTTTCTTAGCTACCTCGTACAGAAACTAATTAAATACTTAAATAGATATATAAAAGTTATTAATCCAATAATGTGTCATTACGTTTCGCATTGCAATATAGTAGATGTGCTTGACCAAAACCATTAGACATACGGTTTGTATAAGCGCTCATACAGACCGCGTTTCTAATTGTTTTAGTTAGGTAAGTTGTATGCCGTACGAATGAAGGGCACACACGTGCGCGCCATATTGGTTAACGATATCACCAATGGTAATCGCGGCGTATCGATAACGCCAAGATAAACAATCGCTCGGGTACTATCGACCAATACAATTAGACACGTGTTTTGAATGAGCTTTTATATACACCATGTATCTAATGGTTTTGGTCAAGTTATATCAATTGGTTTGACAATAGTTTGTGCGGTTATTTGAAGTTTATAGGCGTATTAAGTCAATCAGGGTACGGGTTCATAGCTAGCAGCGTTCTCTCGCTTTTGTGGTTGAAGACTTTGTAGATAGCCTAATGGGCTCTTACTACTTCATAAATCGGTTGGGAGCAGAAGTTTCACACAGAAATGAAAAGCGAATAAAATATTCTATTCTATTAAAACCTTAGACTATCTAGTTCGCAGCGTAGTACTAACCACGATAGGCTGTCAGCGAGGACCGAACAGTAGTGGTAAGATGTTTGCTGATAGTTCCCTGCTTTTGGTAGGACACTGAAATGAAAGATTAGATTAAAATAAATAAATAAATTAGATTTTTTTTACTGCAGTCTTGAATCCGCTGATAGGCTTATTTATTATGATAATTTATTCAAAATAGTTTACCCTTCGCTGTGGGTATTCGCGGGATGCCTTCACCAAAAAGCGAACATTTTAGGCTTTAACTTTAGGTCAAGTTACCCCACTTAACTGAATCTTTGTGATTCTTTGTTTTCGAGTAAGCATTATGTCAAGTAACTGGGTATACTTCGAGCTCAAAATACATATAGACATTTTCCTGGATCTCTTTTCTTCTAGTACTTATGAGTTTTTTAAATCCTTCAAAATTGCAACGCCATTTACATATGTTTCTTATCTGATATCTTTGCTTAAACGATAGGGCTTACTTTGCTTTGGGCTTTGAAATAATTATTTATACATTATTTATGAGCGAAAAATGTTTTGAAATTGCTCGCGATGGGTATAAACCTATGCAAAATTGTCTAAACGTACAAATTGGGCGTATGAGTAGCGCGCTTAGCTTCCGTAACTTCATTGGCTTCACACCCAACCGTTGTATGAATATTCCGATCGAGAGGAGCACATCAATATTCATAACTACTAATGAATTAAACCTACTTTTACATACGAGTAAGTCGCTATTAGGGCAAATTTTCTAACACGTTGAGTTGTCATTAAACGTATTAATTAAAATTAAATAGAGTCAAAATTTAAAAACCAGGCCAAGTGCGAATCGGAAAATGTTTGCTGTGCCCTTGCAGGGCGTCACTTGTTCTATACCTATTTAAGTAAACATTTGATTTACAGTGAATACCTATTTAAGTAAACATCTGATTTACAGTGACTTGCCAAATAAATGTTATGAAATATGGGGTCATATCTTTAAGGTGATCCGTTTTCCATACAAAAATTAAAATGACTTGCATTCTTACGCGGGACATAAAATTATGTTGAAAAACGAACGAATACTGCTATTTTTAGTTAAATTTTTCGCTAATTTATACAAAAATACAGTTAATGTACTGAAAGTACTATTTTTGTTAGCAATTTTTGGTTTAATATTACGATTGTGGGCGTGCGGTCAAAACTGTACGGTTGTGCTTTGTGTGCATGTGTGAGTGATCGTACTCATGTAAACATGGACTGACGAGAGTAATTGACTTTAGTGGACGTATGGAGATATTTTTCTTATAGAAATTGTTGTTAGGCGTTGAAGTTGCACGATGAAATTTACGCGAATCAACTTTTTGCACATATATAGTTGGTAGTTATTGCATTAAAAAATAAAACCTTATATTTGCAGCAGTGGCTCCATCTAGTTGCGTTCGGGGCTAAGCTGGCCGCTACAGATCACCTTAATATGAATTTACTTGAAATGGGAGCTCACCTATGAGAAAAGTTGTAATATTTGATGACTTTAGACTTTTTCCTTTGCTTATGCAATGAGGCCCGGCTTCTTGCCGAATTTCATAATTCTAGGTCAACGGGAGGTACCCTATCGGTTTAGGTTATAGGTTTTGGTTTGCTTCTTAAGAGGATATCTTAGTCCGAGAAATAGGTATTTGTACAAACAATTCTCCTGATTTCCCCTGTTTTCTTCTCCAAGACTGAGATGATTCAATAAGTTTTGGAAAAAAATATCATGCAAAGTCAAGCAAGCCATAGTTCAATCAGATGCAATGCAGGAGCATTCTTTTTGGCTTGGAACACTATTTCTTTCAAAAATATAAGTCTTGGTCGTTGTAGTAGTATATAATAGGCACCTATAAATAAATAATAAATAAATAAATAAAATTGTTGTTTATTTACCTATGTTATACTTATTATCTTATCTAGCCTATAATGTCCCACTAATGGGCAAACGCTTCTCTCTCTTCCCGCCATTGGTCCCTATCTAAAGCCCGCTCTTGCCAAGCCTTGCAAAAGGCGTCAAGTTCATCGCACCATCATCGGCGCCTGCTGCATCCCTCTCTGCTGGACGTGCCTCGGGGACTTAGTTCGGGGACGTGCAAAACGATAGTGCGTAGCTGGCTTATGTTGTGATGGATTGTTATTTACCTCTGAATGTATGTCAGTCTATTGCCATACTCCTTTCTAAGCTGCCCCACGTGCCCGCCCCCGATACACGTTCGTTAAAAGATTTGTGGTCACCAAAATATGCGAAATATTTATCTTTTGAAACGCAAAGAAGTCTCTAATAATTAGAGGCTTTTCCTTAGTTGGGATCAGATGACCTTGTATGATATATCCCCCAATATGTACCTTCTTCTATGCCACTGGCCTGATAGTAAAGTCAAGAGCACGTCGAGCTTGACAGTTTGTACCGCGCTTTTTTTAGTCGGCGTGGACTTGGAAGTCGCATTGCGAGTGTCAAGCTTGACCCGTTCTTGTCAGTACAATCAGTGGCATGTCAGTGGTTACACTTTCACCTTCAGCGGGTGTTTGCAGCGTAGTGCTGGTTCAACTTATACTGGTTTTGCTACTACTTACTTGCTGCCGTGCGTACCTTCATGATAACTTTCACCGTTCTGGCCACGTGTAGAATTTGTAAAGGAAACTTTTCAGGGACATTGTTTGTTTACCATGTGAAAAGAAAGTTGAAAAGGAACCGAGTTGGAAGACTTACTAGTACAAGTCTGGCCAGTCATATAGTAATACACAATAACAACACCCGAAAGTGCCGGAAAAGTTTTATTATTTGACAAAGGCAGAAAGATCTTAGAGAACGTTACACGTGTAAGCCTGTTTGTGTTGAGTTTGACGGTAGAAGACAGAGCACGCAATTTGGTTTTTAGGGTTCCGTACTTCAAAAGGGAAACGGACCCCTCTTGGTGCGACTTCGTCTGTCTGTCGGTCTGTCTGTCACATCTCACGCTATTGACTTGAAATTTGGAATACTTTTAGAATATGCTTACCCAACTAAATAATAAAAAAATATGTTTTTATTATTACTGTAAATGAGGCCCAAATAGAGGGGGCAAAATTAAAAATTTTCGAAATGCAAAGTACTTATCTAAAAAAATACCATTCTGAATTAATTATCGTCGATTGACGTTTATTTAAATATTACAGCAAAAATAAAACGATCTCTCTAAGAAGCACAGTTTTATAGAAATCTGCAAAAAACCTTTAAAACAACCTTAGTTTTGCGGTCCAAAAATGGACTTAATTGCTTTTAAAAATACTACAGGTATATCGGAACCCACGGCGCGCGAGTCCGACTCCAACTGGACTGTTTTTTTATGTGGGAGTCACTTCCGACAAGTCCGTCTCATCCTAAGCAACAAAACATAAAGAAAAACCTTTGTGTTAAACACATTTTTTACCTATAAAATAGTGTGAACTCGTCTTTAGATATGTTAGGTACTTTTGTTAAAAATACATTAATACCTCTTTCTCGTTACGAAGTCCTGTCAAACCGTGATAAAAACTAAATCCTTCCCTTCATAAGACCCGCTTTTCTCCACCTTTCAGTAACTGACCACTTAGGCTTAGTGGCATAACGTCTTATTACTAGCATCTGCCCACTCGTCCTTCATAGTTCATCGTGAACCCTACTTGTGGCGACCCTACGCATTGCCCACACCTCATTGCGTCTAAATCTGCCTCTAGTCCGGTTGACGCTGACAATGAGTTCATAGATAAGACTCCACGTAATATATAAAAAATCATTTAAACATCAAAAAACCATTTTAGAGAAACAACACAACTCGTGTCGGCACAACTAGTATATAGCTGATTTAACTTTGTACTTGCTTCGGCAGTACATATACTAAAGCCCAAAATCTTACTAAACCAGTTAGAATGACCACAATCCACATATTTCTTAAAACAACAAAAACATAACAATTTGAAAACAAAATCAGATAAACATTAGGAAAAAATATAGTGTTGCCTGGTAGGTATGTCGTTGTAACTTATTTAGCTATTTTACCTGCAAGTACGCTTAAAAAATTATCATGACTGAAAATATTTAATTCGTTCAAACAGATGTAAAATCAAAACAGAAGCCGACGCAAAAATTTATATGATAGCAAAAGTATACGTTGTTTATTCGGACAACTAAAAAAACAGCCAAGTGCTCGTCGCACTCGCGCACCGAGGGTTCCGTTTCACTCAGATAAAATACCGTCTTAGTTATAAACGCACAGTTACGTAGAAGTGTATTAAATTCGCGCGAGTCGGACACGCACTTGACCTGTTTAATTATTTGTTGTTATTCTATAGCTTACGCACTATAAGCCTATCAAATAAGCCTACCAAATTTTACGCTTGTTTGTGTTCCTGTTTTTACGATAGAGCTAAAACAAAAATCGAGCAAAAATCTCCAAAAAAAATACGTTTTTAGGAGAGAAACCCCCTTGATGTTTTTTAATTTTTTGTCATAGCGGCAACAGAAATACATAATCTGTGAAAATTCCAACTGTCTACCTATTACGGTTCCGTTGTCAGACAGACATAGTCCGGTCTTATATCGCCAAGTTCACCAAATTGCACAAAATTTTTTCCAGGTACTAGTTAGGTACATAGCTCCCAATTATTGATAGAAGCCAATTCTTGAATTTTATATGGAAATATTTTGAAATTCAAGAATTGGCTCATCAAAAATTGAGAGCTATGTACGTAACTAGACTAACTAGTACCTGAAAAAAATTTGGTGAAATTGTAAGGCGTGTCTACGTGAAACAGCTAACTGACCGCACTATAAGACATCAAAGGCATATTAATAGGGTCCATTTGATATAATATGATTATGTGGCATGTCCGAAATTGTTTTTATTTTTTATTTTTAGTAAGCAAAACATTAATGTACTTTACCATTACTTTTAAGATCTTTTTATACAATGTTTTATGCGAATAAATTATTATCTTATCGATCTTATCTACCCGTTTTTCACCCTTCGGGTACG
The DNA here is from genome assembly GCA_947532105.1 of Athrips mouffetella. NCBI lineage: Eukaryota > Metazoa > Arthropoda > Insecta > Lepidoptera > Gelechiidae > Athrips > Athrips mouffetella. Next base: position 20,231,171 of record OX383968.1, on the reverse strand, counting down.
GAGCACGGTGGTGCAAATTGCTGCTTTGTAGCCGCGATTACACCTGCTTGAATTTGACGACTGAATAAGAAATCTACCTAGGAGGCTACAGCCGCGATTACACCTGCTTGAATTTGACGACTGAATAAGAAATCTACCTAGGAGGCTACGTAGAAAAAGACGTTTGTGAATTCAGAGTTCTAGCTAGGAAGCTAAGTAGAAAAAGTGCCTACTAATACAGTTGCTGAATAGTGATGTTCCGATAGCGATAGTTTCGCTGTCGGTAGTTGACCTTGAAATACAGTAACTCTGTTGAATAGCCTTATCGAAAATAATTATTGTACAATAAAATACTATCGATTGTTAAAAATAAGCTGATACAACCTCAAGACAAATACAACCGATAATCAAAAGAAGAAAAAATTACAGACAAACTTATTTGCGGTCTTAAAGATGGGCTTTATTGCTTTTAAAAATACTACAGGAATATCGAATCCCTCGACGCGAGATTCTGCCTCGCACTTGACCGTTTTTTTAATATAAGTATATTTTTTGATCGAAAAGTTGAATTAATCATTCGCACTTGGACATCACTAAACTTGCTAAGTCCCTTCAAGTAAAGGAGTTAGAAGGTTTAGTGATGTGAAAATTTTGCGAATGATTAATTCGAATCGTACAACTTGTCCATGAAAAATAAAAATAAAGCATAATCTTGGTTTAATAATAAGTACTAATAATAAACTTAAAAAAATACACTAAAAAAATTTGTATACGACTGTTCGGTTGAGTTAAGGAGTGATCACAGCTAGCTGAATTCAAAGACTAATACGGCATACATTGCTCGTTGAGGTAAGGATAATGCAATAACATAACCAAGCCTCCCAGCAATGTATGCCGAATTAGTCTTTGAATCCAGATAGGAGATGTGATCGTGGCTTTAATAGGCTGACAATACATTTATTCTAACTAAAAGAATGAATAATGCACTTAAATTCTTTATGTTTACTTGACTAGTGCAACCTTATTTTATTTCCTTGTTTGTTTTTTAGTATACCGGTAATTCTGTTGTTTATTTTTTTGTAGTTATTCTAGTGTTTTTCTTTACAACATAAATTAGCCCTTATTAATATTTTCCGTACGATGAGGTGTTCTATTCGTATTGGCCCTTCACTAAAGTTCCTTACTGCGTTGCTTACTATGCGGCTTACTCAGTTAGTGACTTACTTAGTTCCATCTTTCTACCTTCCTTTCCTACGTAGGAGACTAACTGACTTAGTGTGTGAATTCAGTCAGGTGTGATCGGCCCTTACGTTGAAAAAGACGTTTGTGAATTCAGAGTTCTAGCTAGGAAGCTAAGTATAAAAAGTGCCTACTAATACAGTTGCTGAATAGTGATGTTCCGATAGCGATAGTTTCGCTGTCGGTAGTTAATCTTGAAATACAGTAACTCTGTTGAATAGCCTTATCGAAAATAATTATTGTACAATAAAATGCTATCGATTGTTAAAAAATGGCTGATACAACCTCAAGACAAATACAACCGATAATTGAAAGAAGAAAAAATTACAGACAAACTTATTTGCGGTCTTAAAGATGGGCTTTTATTGCTTTTAAAAATACTACAGGAATATCGAATCCCTCGAAGCGAGAGTCTGCCTCGCACTTGACCGTTTTTTAGGGTTCCGTACCTCAAAAGAAAAAAACGGAACCCTTATAGGATCACTTTGTTGTCCGTCTGTCTGTCTGTCTGTCTGTCTGTCTGTCTGTCTGTCTGTCTGTCTGTCAAGACCCTTTATCTCACGAACGGGTAAAGGTATCAGGTTGAAATTAATACCATATATTAGGATCCATGAACCACACAAGATCTGAAAATTTCAATTTTTTACAACGACGCAATCAAAAGGTATGGCATTTTGTGTCCTCATCTCCATACATTTATTCAAAAATGAAAAACCTACAGGGTACTTCCCGTTGACCTAAAATTATGAAATTTGGCAAGAAGCTAGGTCTCACAGTACAAATAATGGGAAAAGTCTGAAATCATTAAATATAACAACTTTTCTCACAACTAATGGTAACCAATTGTGGTGAGCTCCCGTTTCAAGAACATTCATATAAGAGAGGGGTCAAGTTGGATGGTTGCTGAGGCGATTTTTGTTTTAGTTCTATTTAAAAACGGGAACACTTACAAACTTGAAAATTGGTATGTTTATAGGGCATAGGCTATAAAATAACAACAAATAATAAAATTTGGTCAAGCGCGTGTCGGACTCAAAAAATCTAGCACATTAACTTACTGAAATTTCAACTAATACAATTATGTTTATGTGGTGGTACGGAACCCTCAGTGCGCGAGTCTGACTCGCACTTGGCCGGTTTTTTTTTAATATAAGTATATTTTTGTTCGATATGTTGAATTAATCATTCGCACTTGGACATCACTAAACATGCTAAGTCCCTTCAAGTAAAGGAGTTAGAAGGTTTAGTGATGTGAAAATTTTGCGAATGATTAATTCGAATCGAACAACTTGTCAATGCAAAATAAAAATAAAGCATTATCTTGGTTTAATAATAAGTACTAATAATAAACTTAAAAAAATCACCATAAAAAAATTGTATACGACTGTTCGGTTGAGTCAAGGAGTGATCACAGCTAGCTGGATTCAAAGACTAATTCGGCATACATTGCTCGTTGAAGTAAGGATAATGCAATAACATAACCAAGCCTCCCAGCAATGTATGCCGAATTAGTCTTTGAATCCAGCTAGATGTGATCGTGGCTTTAATAGGCTGACAATACATTTCCGTGATGTTTTTATTTTTATTTACCTTAAATGGACAAATGAGACATGAACATTGCCGTGCCAAATCTTATGAATGAGAGTATTTATGATCAAACAAAAACAATGGCTGTGGTAAATGAAGTGGATACATTTTTTCTCTTTTTCTACTCTTGCAGGTGCACATAGTCATTCACCGTAACTGAAACACTTTCAGTAAATAAAACTATTAGCCTCTTCAATACTCTTCATATAAAATTGCAAATGGACAGTTTAGCCACGATCACATCTAGCTGGATACAAAGACTAATTCGGCATACATTGCTGGGAGGCTTGGTTGTGTTATTGCAATATCCTTACTTCAACGAGCAATGTATCCCGAATTAATCTTTGAATTCTGCTAGGTGTGATCGTGGCTTTTTTGTGGAAAAGAGGATTATTTTAATATTTTCTGAAAGTTTTATTTACTGAAAATTATTCAGTTACCTTGACTGACCACGCCCTTTCAGTTTTCGGAAACCAGTCCCTTAGACCATGTATTGGTCAATTTAATTTCGATGCGAACACGGAATTAAATTAAAATTAATCATTCGCACTCGGACATCACTAAACCTCCTTACTTAGGGCTAACTAAGTGGCTTACTATGTTCCGATGTCATTTTTTGGTGGTCATTTCCTCCGAGGCGAGTTCGCCCGGTTGGGCATTTCGCCCGAAAGTATTCATTGTTAGTCGAGGTCTTTTAAAACCATATCCAAAAGATAATGAGAAACTATGGCAAACAATAAATAAACTTACATACAGAAAAAAAAATCCAAATAAGATCAATAAACTTCTAGATAAAAAGAATTGACTTCAGCATTTTGTTACTGTAAAAAAATCGTTGGACGAAAATGACTGCACCACGTAAAAACTACCAAAACGGCAATAACGGTTTAATATTGCTTACATATTTAATATGATTTTTTTTTAAACCATTACGACTACGCCATACATTTTTAGTATGACCGCGCGAAGTCTAATAAAAAGCTCTGACACGCGGCCGATACCCACAAGAGCTCGAAGTGAGACCACGTCAGTTTGCACCGCGACGTGCCAAAATTATGGATCGCATTTCAACGTATACACATTCTCTGCTTTCATAATGTAACAAGGTAACTTTGTTTTTTACTATTTTCTAAAGTAAGATATTTCTTTCCTTGTATTTATAAAGTGTTTGTTTTAGAGAAATGGGGAAGCGCAAAGATAAATATTATGTATCCCGTCAAAAATTCAAAAAATATCTATTCCTTTAACCAAGTAAGTACCTACTTATATACCATACCCAGGTAGTTTTGTTTTGTGATGGGTGACTGGTGATGAAGGGTAGGCGGAGGAAGATAGGTAGATGATGGGTCAGAAGGGTTATCAGAGTAATAGATTTTCGGTACGTGATTGATGTCCGGACGAAGATGGGTGACCGGTGGATGATATTGATGGGTGACCGGCGGAAGACGAGTCAATGGTAGATGATGGGTGACCGGTAGATGATGGGTAATCGGCAGTGATCGGAATTGGTAGAGCTGTTTAGGGTCGATGATCGGAAACTTGAACGTGCTGCTTGCTACATTATTTCGTCAGATCTGTTAGATTTTCCTCTTGAGACGGATTTCCATGGCATGGATTTTCGAAATAAGACTACCTTTTGATCGTTAGTATGTGTCCTTTGATCTTTCGATCACAAAAACAACGAAATGTACAACGATGGCACGAATTTAAATGGATTACTTTTTTAAAAGAAGCAAACGGCGCCAAACTTAGGCAGGAAAAAGGCTACATTATTTCGTCAGGTCTGTTAGATTTTCCTCTTGAGACGGATTTCCATGGCATGGCTTTCCGAAATAAAACTGCCTTTTGATTGTTAGTGTGTGTCCTTTGATCTTTCGATCACAAAAACAACGAAATGTACAACGATGGCACGGATTTAAATGGATTACTTTTTTAAAAGAAGCAAACGGCGCCAAACTTAGGCAGGAAACAGGCTACATTATTTCGTCAGGTCTGTTAGATTTTCCTCTTGAGACGGATTTCCATGGCATGGCTTTCCGAAATAAGACTGCCTTTTGATCGTTAGTATGTATCCTTTGATCTTTTGATCACAAAAACAATGAAATGTACAACGATGGCACAGATTTAAATGGATTACTTTTTTAAAAGAAGCAAACGGCGCCAAACTTAGGCAGGAAACAGGCTACATTATTTCGTCAGGTCTGTTAGATTTTTCTCTTGAGACGGATTTCCATGGAATGGCTTTCCGAAATAAGACTGCCTTTTGATCGTTAGTATGTGTCCTTTGATCTTTCGATCACAAAAATAACGAAATGTACAACGATGGCACGGATTTAAATGGATTACTTTTTTAAAAGAAGCAAACGGCGCCAAACTTAGGCAGGAAACAGGCTACATTATTTCGTCAGGTCTGTTAGATTTTCCTCTTGAGACGGATTTCCATGGCATGGCTTTCCGAAATAAGACTACCTTTTGATCGTTAGTATGTGTCATTTGATATTTCGATCACAAAAACAACAAAATGTACAACAATGGCACGGACTTAAATAGATTACTTTTTTTAAAGAAGCAAACCGCGCCAAACGTAGGCAGGAAACAGGCTACATTATTTCGTCAGGTCTGTTAGATTTTCCTCTTTAGACGGATTTCCATGGCATGGCTTTCCGAAATAAGACTGCCTTTTGGTCGTTAGTATGTGTCCTTCGATCTTTCGATCACAAAATCAACGAAATGTACAGCGATGGCACGGATTTAAATGGATTATTTTTTTTAAGCAAACGGCGCCAAACTTAGGCAGAATGATAGTTGATGACTGGATGAATGATGATGATGAAAGGATGATGAGTGATACGCGGATTATAGTTGATGAGTGGATCAATGATGATGAGTGATGCGCGGATGATAGTTGATCAGTGGATGAATGATGATAAGTGGATGATGAGTGATGCGCGGATGATAGTTAATGAGTGGATGAACGATGATGAGCGGATGATGAGTGATGCGTGGATGAGTGGATGACTGATGATGATGAGCGGATGATGAGTGATTTTCGGATGATAAGTGATGCGCGGATGATAGTTGATCAGTGGATGAATGATGATGAGCGGATGATGAGTGATGCGCGGATGATAGTTGATGAGTGGATCAATGATGATGAGTGATGCGCGGATGATAGTTAATGAGTGGATGAATGATGATGATGAGCGGATGATGAGTGATTTTCGGATGATAAGTGATGCGCGTATGATAGTTGATCAGTGGATGATGAGTGATGTGTGGTTGAGTGGATGAATTATGATGATGAGCGGATGATGAGTGATTTTCGGATGATAAGTGATGCGCGGATGATAGTTGATGAGTGGATCAATGATAATGAGTGATGCGCGGATGATAGTTGATCAGTGAATGAATGATGATAAGTGGATGATGAGTGATGCATGGATGAGTGGATGAATGATGATGAGCGGATGATGAGTGATTTTCGGATAATAAGTGATGTGCGGATGATAGTTTCTACCACCATGTCATTACGAGTAAGTCTAAAGTGTTTCTACTGACGTGCTGTTGAGTATACAAACTTGAAGAGCTGTTCCCTGTCGCCCCTCGCTTCCCCTCGAGTAACCCTCCGTTATACAATCGTTGCGCTGAGCTATATTAGTAGAGTTCATTAAAAATACCTTGAGAGAAAAAAGTTCCATTCAAAACACAGTTTTTTAAAAGGTGTCGTTTCCTCCGAGCGGGCGAGAACGCGTCTCGGGTGAAATGACGCACTACGACTCCGCGTGGACTGCGCGCATGTGTGTGTTCGATCATACGCACACTACTGTTGCTTCCGACTCGACGCGAAAACTAAACAGTTTTGATCCTATACATTTTTTTATGAAAGGGACAACTGATTTAGACATGAATTGAAAATTTTGTCAGGATTACAAAGTATCTCTTTTAAGGAAGTCTAACAAAATTACGGACAAGTACAAGGTGTCAAACAATCTCCTGAAAACTTCATCAATGGACTCATACCATGAAAAATTAACGATTTTCACCATACATACATCTATACACAACAAAAAAAAATGTTAAAGTGCGAGTCGGACTCGCGCATCGAGGGTTCCGATATACCTACCTGAAGCAATAAGGTCCATTGTAAGGACCGCAAAACTAAATTTGTTTGTAAAGATTTGTTGCAAATTTCGAAAAAACTGTGCTACTTAGAGAGATTGTTTTTTTTCTGAATTATTCACATAAACCTCTATGGACTTTAATTAATTCAGATTTTTTCTTCGGAAAACTTCGGGGATAAGGAAGGGGTAATTTTTTAAAACTTTTTTCATCATAACTTGAAAACTAAGAGTCGTTAAAAATATAAAGAACTATTTTGGAATGTACAAGTGAAGCACTTTCATATGATACCAAACTTGACTTAGTACTGACAATTAAAAACTTTGACCTACCCATTTGGGCCCCCTTTACAATAATAATATTATAATTATTTCAATTGCAATAAAGTAAGACAGTCGTATTCTAAAACTACTTCTACTACTAAATATAAAAGTATAAACGAGTTTTTAGCTTGCTTTTCAATTTATTTTAAGGTCATTAAAAATACTCATAGAAGCCTTTATACAAAGTATCTGAACATATCAGTCGCGCTATAAAGTGTACCAGCACAGAAAATATAGAGGTATACTAACGTATAGCACAACTAGTGAACTGACTATGACTATGTTGATGTTCCTTAATAGTGATGTACAATTATTTCAAGAAGCAACAATCGAAATATTCGAATGTACTCTTAGTACTATCCAAATAATATTTTATCATTCAATTGTTATTTTTCATTGGAATCATTATTCGCTTTTCGTACGATTTTGAATGAAAAATTTATTCTAACTAAAAGAATGAATAAAGCACTCAAATTCTTTGTGTTTACTTGACTGGTGCAACCTAATTTTAATTCCTTGTTTGTTTTTTAGTATACCGGTAATTCTGTGGTTTTTTTTGTAGTTATTCTAGTGTTTTTCTATACAACATAAATTAGCCCTTATTAATATTTTCCGTACGATGAGGTGTTCTATTCGTATTGGCCCTTCACTAAAGTTCCTTTCTGCGTTGCTTACTATGCGGCTTACTCAGTTAGTGACTTACTAAGTTCCATCTTTCTACCTTCCTTTCCTACGTAGGAGACTAACTGACTTAGTGTGTGGATTCAGTCAGGTGTGATCGGCCCTTAAAGGTGTGGTATTTCCGTAGAAAGATTTTACACAAAGCCATACATACAATCTTTAAGTCCTATAAAAGTAAAATCTGTGGTCCAACTACTTCGTAAGCGAACTTCCTGCGGAGTTGACAGCTGCATCGGGGGTGGACGGTGCGGGGAGAGGAACCCCATGCTATACTGACGTCAATTTTCATACCTTACTTCACAATGCATAAAGAGTTCCGCACAAAGATATCTGATATGTCTGTTCTAGTACAAGCTCAATAGTTCGTTGGGTGGTAATTATAGCGGCTAGGTTTAACCATCTTTTTGTGAGCCTCGAGAAGTTTCGAAAGCTTCGAGAATAGTCTATTTAAGGTCCCTTTTACCGCACTCGCGGTGACATTTTGGGACATACTCGTATTACATTAGCAGTTATTACATTTGCTTAAAGTCGAAACTGGAGGCAATTTAGACCAGTTTTCGTGTCATCATCTTTAAAGTCTCTCCCCTAGAATCTTTACAGTAAATAGTGTGGCAATTTTGCCTTCTTCGGATGAGGTTTTTGACCACAGTGTCGTGGTAGATACGATTTGCCAAAGGATCCTAATGTCCATCTTTCGGTTTAGGATATCTTAGTTGGCTATTGCTACCACCCTACTTCTTCCCGTGGTTGTTGGAAAGGAGACTTAGGGATGGTGGTAGGGCTTCTGTGCTTTTGTGCAAAATCCGTCTGGGGAAGCATATTTATTTGTTGTTTTGTTTTTTTATTATGGTCACCAACAGAGTTTACAATGACAGGTACTTAAAAATAACATAATATATGGACAAGAGCTTAATTGCAACTCTAATTAAAGGCAACGACGACATGCACCATGTTAATTAATTTTAGTAGAAATTAAAAAATCTAAAACAAAAAATAAAAAAAAAGCGAATTTAAAATTACCTACTATTAATAATAATGAATGATAATATAAATATAAATAGGTTGTAAAACTAATTCTCAACATTAACTAACAAGTTCTTTTTGAATTTGGATATAACATCTGATACATCTAAGTCTGTCTTATTGCTGAAACAATTGTACATACGCATAAGCCTTTTTAATGGTGAATTGTATCCCAGATTGCTCTTTGCAGGATTTTCAGAGAAGCATCTATGCCTTACAGTATTACGTGGTAACTTTTGGGTACGCGAAAATTTTGTTTAGTAAGTAAATTCGGGGCATCCAATGTGCCGTTTGCAAGCTTATGTAGAAACATTCCATCAAGCAACTGTCTTCTCTCATTCAAAGAACGCATTTTAAAATACTCAAGACGGTCCGGTTTAGAAGTATTTCATACCACCCTCTTGATTATTTCTGCCGTAAAGCAGCAGTGTTTGCACTGCTGTGTTTTGGTTTGACGGGTGAAGTGAAGTTACTGGCACATGAGATATGCTATTTTAGTTCTCGGGGTGGGCAACGCGCTTTGCTGTCTTGTTAGTGTCAAGTTATGCCACTAATAAGGCAGTGTGATTATGGGCGGTGGTGGCCACTTTCCATCAGGTGGCCCACCTGCTCGTATGCTCACTTGTCACATAAAAAAAATAGGCCTTAGAAATGCGAAATTCTAATGGCTATCAGCCAGTTGCAGGTAGCTCCTTTAAAACTGTTGCTGTGACTTTCTTAGTCAACAAAACAGAAAGTGTCGGCAATAGACTTAAAGGACCTGTAACTTTAAGGATGCTTTGTGCAACTGGCAGTAAACGACAAAAAGTGCTTTATTGAAGGCCATGACTTTTAATTGAAGGTATATTTCTGGTAATTGCCTATTAAAAAGCCCAAACATTTAGACAACCTGTCCACCCAATTTGGTCGGAAAAAGCTAATCTCTCGTTTCTGATACGAAATCTTTTTAATGAGGCAAGTCCGATTCTCGCAGCCATTCTGCAAATGCCTGGGACGTCTACGCGCTGATAAAAACCCGCGCTAAGCTGAGCTGGACGCTAATTGGGTAGGGATCGGTTACCAAACCTAGGGGGTGATCGCTAGATTCTTTTAAACCTTAAAATTGTTAGCGGTTCATGTTTTAAGGTGGTTACAGAGCCGATAGGCTGCTACAATTGGAAATATAGAACTGGTGGGTTATCCTATACTATTAAACGAGCATTAAACGAGCAATATATATGTATAATAATATATATTCATTATTTATACATAATATACAACAGGCTCCTAATAATAATAACGCAGTCGCAGACCTTAAAATTTAAATCACCCGTATGTGGAACCTTCGGAAGGTAGTCATCGTTCCCATGATTCTTTCTACAACAGGCGTTATACCACAACAACTTCACCAATCTATAAAAATGCTTAACTTATCAAAATTTGTTTATATAACCCTGCAAAAAGCCGTAATTTTTAAGACATGTCGGATTGTCAGGAAGTTTTTAGATGCTGATCAAACAATTTTCATGATGCGCACTTGGCCTAGCCCCGTGGGCACTCATATTACCGGTAAAAATCTGAAACCAAGCTGATTTAAAAAACAGAATAAGTACCAAATAATAATAATATATATTCATCTTCCCCATGTTTTTAAGTATTTGCGTTATAGACAAACTCCTACAGCGCCATCTGCAGTGCTGGCGGGTAGCATAGCTTTCTCATCCGATGACATTTTATTGTTGAGGCGGCTATTATAGAGCGAAGCTCGGTGGCTCAGGTATTAAAATATAATACCCCATACTGCCGTGAAACCAACAATATAATGCGCGCCACGAAATATGAGACCTGTCAGATGAAAGTAGAGGGGATTTTGCGCAGGTTCAGCCTAGTGTCCCTCCCCGCTTGCCGCCAAAATGGCCTGCGAACTGTACTGCGCAGGATAACCACGTGATCCGTCAAGTCTCATCTTTCGTTGCGCGCATTGTACTACAGTCTATATAATGTAGATTGATTAGAATGACAACAGGACATAGCTATGCGTGAGAGCAGGACGGAACGACACTTGTCTCTGTTGCTCCAATATCTTAGGCATTCGGCCGTCCTTTCATCACACCGCTGTCATTCTAATCAACAAAGATACATCACGCCTCTTTCCCGTCTGCCCCTCCCCTCCACCTGCCACAATCTTGCCATAGTTCTCTCGCTTCCTCTACTTTTATCAACCCTCACATACACGTTTGCTGGTTTCATCATAACGTCCCATGAAATGTCCACTACAGAACAGGGAGCTCCCTCCAGAATTCCAGCTTTTGCTGGAAAAATGTGGAGGGGAAGTACCATAGTCACCTCGCTTGTCAGCGTTACGGCTGGCACCATGGACCGCGGTTGTAGGTGACCGCAGTAAGTAGGATGGTATGATACACAGGAGGATGCCCAGTTTATAACCCTTAGTCGCCTCTTACGACATCCACGGGTATGTATGGGATGGTACTATTCTTTGCCGGCACCACAAGGGACCGGTTTGTCGGTTTAGGATACTTTTAACCTGGCCTTTGTCCTGAATTTGGTCTTGGAACGTCTTGGTCTTGTACGTGGTCATTGAACTCGATCTAGTGAGGACAGAGATGAGGTCGACGATGGGACTAGCTTGCCCAGATTAAGCCTTTACAATCGCGACATGAATATATTCGGTTTATATGATGAACTCGGGAACACAGACGCAGGCTGAGAAATAAATCATTACTTCGACTACTCGTATAATGATGTTTTGGTATTTGTGACAATAATTCTCAAAGCACCTCTGCTCTATATATAAGCGCCTTGAAAGACGTACTCATTATACCTATTGTATAATTTGTGTAACTACCCATTTGTATACAAAGTCCAGTTTGTTTGTTTGTTTGTACAACAAAAATGGCAGGCGAGATAAAAATTACTTAGTACTAATCAATAATTTGCCGCATTGAGGATGTTCAGTAAATAAGAAAAATTTGTACCTACCTATAAATTAATATGAATCGTTTTGAATGTTGGAAGCAAAGAAATTTGAACTTTGCTGCGCTGTTCGAAGGGTTCACATTCACACGTATCTAGAACTCCGATTTTTTATTTTGCTAATATGCTTACTTATCTTTTCCTAAGCTGTACGAACTTCGACTTCCCATTACAAATAATTTCAGAACTGACATTCGTTTCGATTACAACTTTGTGCTACCACATACTACACAGTCTCTTCGCATATTGACTGGTAACGCCACCTATCCGTGATACGGCGCAACAACTTAGGTTTGAACCCACCCACCGCAAGAGGTTTCTCATGAAAGTTTTTATAATTTTTCCGTACATTAAAATTTTTGTAGACAGTATTTTGTTGGTGTAAACGGGAAAATCACTTGTTGAATGTTTCTTTTTCCTTGGAAGTAGCCTGATTTTCGTGTAAGGTTTTTCTGTAATTTGCTTCTCTCGGATAGAAGATTATAATTTGTAATTGCATTTACAAGGACAAGGAGCTCCCGCAAAATCTTAAAGTAAAATTTGTGTAATACATTTCGAAGGGGAAGTACCATAGTCACCAAGCTTGTTCGTTGAGGCTGGCGCGATGGACCGCGGTAGTTGGTGACCGCAGTTTAAATGGCCAAGCTTGTTCGTTGAGGCTGGCGCGATGGACCGCGGTAGTTGGTCACCGCAGTTTAAATGGTGGTACGATACGCAGAAGTACCCTGCTGCCCATCCTCCGCTTCAAAATCCCCTGGTCACCTTTTACGACACCCACTGAAAGAGATAGTGTGGTATTCTTCTTAGCCCACATATTTTAATGATATGGTGTAGGAACACGTTGTGCAATAATAATTTATCAGGAATAAGAAAGACTGCTATGAACTACGAGCATACATTTTTGGTAGATGCACGATTGCTGCTGATAAAATGACAGCATAAAAAAAGGCTCAAGGAGCCAACTCTTGAAAATCACAAAACTGTTAAAAAGTAAATAATAAAATATGAAAATTAACAATTATAAACTTTTAACGATTATCAATCTTTACTTTCTCTACTTCTTTAAAAGAAAAATCAGTGTTTAAATTTTGAATTTTTCAAGTAATATTGATATTTTATAACCCGGTGATATTCAAGATTTGGCACTCATTGTGCTCTCAGTCGCTTCATGCCTCAGGAAACTTATACTTTGAAATTTCAAATTTAGATCACAGGAAAATGCGAACACTCTTTCGTTCTACTGTGTATCTACCTAAATGTATGATCGGAGGCTTTTGATAGGTATCGTTTTCAGTAAATAATAAAAATAGAAAATAGAAAAATAGCCTAGTGGTAGTTTATCTGGGCGAGTCAGTTGGAGCCGGACTGTGTGTGACAGCCCATCTGCACCGGTTAGAGCGAATTGGTTTTGTGATCCCAAAATTGACAACTCCTTTTATATTTTTTGTCTATTCGCAAATTCTGTAATTCAGTTTGTGCAGTTGTTCACTTATTATTTATTTAGGTATTTATTTACATAGGTACATACATAAATTTTATAAAAAAATAATAATTATTAAAATATTAACCTTTTGTTACATGTCGTTGACTTTTTTACACGATATGAAAACGTCTGAAGTAAAATAATAGTAGTTTAAGCAACGGTACATAATGAGGGGTATACTCGTAAAACTCGAGTGATGGTTTATGGGACGCAGGAGAGAAAGCGAGCCAAGTTCCATAATAGATGACACGAGAGTTTTGTAGTTGCATTCACAACTTTACCTACTCTCACATCGTGAATCCTAATATAACGTGTTCAACAACAAACCTTTTTGTAATACTATTCCAAAAATACCTAAAGGCGAATCATGAACTCTTTTATCACTTATTTAATTACAAAAAAATATGTGTAAATACAAAATCAGTTTGCCGAGATTTCCATATTGAAAATATTGCAATGCAACCTCCTTGCAGCATACATCCCGCTAACATGGCACGCCTTTAAAAATTAAAAAGTTGTTTAATAATTCTTCTGCCGCGGGAAATTAAATACTTCAAAATACAATCCCCCAGATAAAAAATTTACTGTTCTTTGGCACAGATGACATTATGTAGGTGGTAACATAATTTTTTTTAACGCATTATTAAGGATTTACAAAATTTAAACAACATCTCTTGTGAGAGTTTTTCAGCCTTATGTGACTTTTTAAATCAAATTAAGTTCTGCTTCTGAATCTTCTGATCAAAGACTTGACTGAGTATATTATTTAAAATGAAGTATTTTTACATTGAATAAGGTGTGAAACTTTTACTAGACTACCAAACTGGTAACTTTTTTTTTATTGTCAATGGGCTTACTCTTGACCTCGATCTAGTCTTATGAACAGAGACTAGGTCGACGATGAGACGAGCTTGCCCAGAATTCACTCGCGACCTGAATAGATCCGGGTTATATGAACTCGGGAACACAGGCGCAGGCAGAGAATTCCACTCTTTAGCCATGCGAAGAAGAAAAGATGTTTCAAAAGCACTTTGTGCAAAAATGTTTGTTGTTTGAATTGTTTGTTTGCGGACACATCTCATGACACTAAATCCCTCTCAAGTATGAAGGTGCTCTCAAGATGCGCTTTACACATCATCATCATCGTATGGCATAATCATTCCTACGTTTAAAATTGAATGATAATGTTGGACAGCCATATCTCCGCCTCAGACTTGAGAGGGGTTTGTCAATACGATCCTTAAAGCTGATTACGCTCAAGGCTGTATACATAAAACCAAGAGGTTATAACAACCCCAAAGGATGTGAAGCTGCCTATGAAACTGAACAACTTTTACCAGGGAACGTAGGTCTAAGTTTCATATAAAAAATACTTTCCTAGCAAAATTTACTACCAGCTAATGCATTTACATGGGAAGAATAAATTATTGTTTCGTACTTCAACCTAAATTCCATGGGACAAGTGGATAGATTCAAATTCAATTCCTTTAGGGAATAATGCTACATAAATGCCGAGTAAAATATTGCTACATAAATGTAGAGAATCTTTGTTGTGATGGCTTCCAAGTATTTTATAATGATAAAAATACCACCTTGATGCACAAGTTGCTTTTTGACGTGGGAAAATATCATGTTTTCGATAAAATTACGAAACGTCACTATCGACCTAACATAAATCAGGCTACCTACTTCCGCAGAATAAGTAAAATAACAAAGAGACAATTTTACCAAAACTAAAAAAAAGGGTATAAAAGATACAAAAACAAGAAGATAGTAAAAAGTGCAAAAAGCGTTTGACTCGTGAAGGATTCGAACCTCCGACCTCCGATGAATAGGTGGTATTTGTTATATTTCTTGATTTCTTAACTGATTTATCCGGCGCTCTGACCACTGAGCTAACGAGTCTTGTTCAAAGATGTCGAAATAAAGATGCACTAGGAGCGAAATGATGTCATCCGTGCGTCACATCTTATCTGGAATAACAAACAACCCAGTCTGCGCACCTCGGTAGACCGAGACATTTTGGCCGTGTTCATAATATTAGTACCTGGTCGACGGAACTTCGCTCTAAAATAGCCGCCTCAACATTAAAATATCATCGGGTGAGCAAGCTATTCTACCCGCCCACAGATGGCTCTGTAGGTTTCTGTCTAAAAAGCGGTATTAAAAAAGTGCTTAAAAACAGGAAAAACGAATTTTCCCAGACTGAGATCTAGCTAGATCGATTTTTCGCTTCCAAAAACCCCCGTATGGTAAATTTCATCGAAATCATTAGAGCTGTTTTCGAGTAACCGATTACAAATATATATATACAAATATTGCTCGTTTAATAGTATAGGATTTATTACTTACCTACTAGCTATGCCCGTTTGTTCGTACGCGCTTAAAAAATTCTCGGTATGACTGGTCCTAAAAACGACCTGAAACTGAACAACTTTCCCAAGGAACACAGGTTGAAATACGAAAAGTAAGTAAGTGACCATCACATTTTAATGGAAATTAATTTTCCTAACTTTTGGCCGCGATTTCTTCTGCATTTTAAATAAAATAAACACCAGTATTTCAGTCAAACTATTAATAGCTATCAAACAAAAAAGTTTCAATAAAATCGGTTTAGTAGTTCTTGCGTGGTGCTCTAGCAAATAAACAAACAAACGAAAATTCCAAAAATCTTTGATTAGGATTCAGGCGCATTAAAATAGCATAATCTGATTTTTTTTTAAATATCTACAACTAGCTGGTGCCCGCGACTTCGTCTGCGTAGGATTATAAATTGTAGCCTATGTGATATTCTGATGTATAAGCTATATTATTGTACAGTTTTATTAAAATCCATTCGATAGTTTTTACGTGAAAGAGTAACAAACATCCATCCATCCATCCATACTTACAAACTTTCGCGTTAATAATATTAGTAGGATGTACAGACAAAATCAATTTGCTTGTTCAGTTTCATGGGACATGTGGTAAATACGGCCGCACGTCGGTGGAAACACTTTAAACTTGAGTGGGCTCTGGTTTCTGTCATTTGTATCGCTGTTTCAGCTTTTACTGGTTTTGTTTCTACGTGCTTGCTGCCGTGCTTACTTGCAGTTTTCCTAAGTACTGACAAAACAATTTAAAAAATTTCTTTTCGAAACTGTCAAAAATCACCTTGAGCACATCTATTTAAATAATTTATTAGGTCACGTTTCTAATTACATATACATGTACCTACGTTGATTTAATTTAAACACTCGATCAAGTTTTAATTGCCCCTAGAACATTAGTCGACGATTGCATAAACATAACAACTAGTGTTTCGTTGGTCTTGTACGTTAATTACTAACAATTAAATTTAGGTATTTTATTGATATGAATTGTCGTTTAGAATTTAGATTTGATAATAATCTACAATTACTTATAAAATTAATCAATAAAATGTCAAATAGTAAAATATGTATGATAGCGAGGAAAGACACTTTAAAAATAGTGATATGGTCTGATAAGTAGAATTGTCGTCTTATAAAAGTTTATGCCGTAGGTAGGCCTTTTGCAAGAGTACTTGTTTTGTTAAATATAAGTTTAATTGATGTTGCTCTCGTTAATTTAACTTTAGTACTTACTTACCTATTGTCCTAGAATATTTTTGACCCCTAATAAACTTTTTTTTTATCAGTGGGTTTACTCTTGACCTCGATCTAGTCTTGAGGACAGAGCGACTCATAGAGCTCTTGAGCAAACTCTCCGAAGTACAATCTGTAAAAGACCGACCAGACCGACAGACATGCCACCTTGCAACGGTGGGCCAGACTGTGAAACTTGGTTTTCACCAGCATCCCATCACCAACGAGCTTACTAACTAACTATTTACTTAAAAAGAATATGGCTTACCTTGCTTCAAAGGTGTCATAAATCATAATACTAAAGGGTGTAAATCTGCCCATAAAACTGAACAACTTTCCCTACGGAACATAGGTCGCAAATGCCGTAATATGAAAAAAAATTGTTAACGTTCCATAGAAACTGCATCAGGCTGATATCGCATTTTGTATAGAGGTCAAATTTGGTTTTTGTGTTTCGACCTATGTTCCTCAGGGAAATTTGTTCAGTTTCATGAACAGATTCACACGCTTTAATATTATTATATCACACCTTTTCGTCACAAGTTATATTTGGAAAGGGTCTAAAAATAGCCCAGTACAATCTAAGGCAAGTTTATTTATTATCTATAAACCCTTAGCGCTTAATACGAATACCACACCGTTCTATTGATATTTAGACTAGTTCAGTGGTTAGCTTAGTAAGGCAGGCTATGCGTTTTGTTAGGTTCAATCATTTTTGGATATTTTGAACGGGATTAATATGGCAACACTGGACGGCCGGGTTGTCAAACGGGCAGATTGACTCGCTCTCTTGTCTGGTGGCGGTTGTGCAGTACAGTCGTGTGCAGTGTGATTTTCAGATAAGTGACCCTTGTACTTATTTTCTAGAGTGTAGTAATAAAAGTGAATAATTTGGAATACTGAGTTTCATTGGTTTATTACATATCAGAAGTGGTAAGTACCCGCGATTTGTCATGCTAAACTGCGAAATATAATTTAATCAATCACAAAAGATTTGCTTGATGAATGATCAAAGCACGTGGCTAAAAAAAAAAAGTAAGCTAACCTCAAAATTAAATTATTGAGAAAATGTGCGCAGCCTATGTTAAATACCCGTTGAGCTAATATATTGCTGTATAAGCATGCAGGTTATTTTTCTATGACGAATTTTATATTTTCAAAATATTTTCAAGGTCAAACAAAGGTCAAGGTCATTCAAAGGTCAAATATTATGATCATCACAGGGACTTGCAGGGCTTGTTAAGGGGTGGAAAATTTCGTTAGTTTTTCGCTAGGACGCACCGTTTACGAGATAATAGCACTTTTATATTTTTTTGGACATTTGTTCAATAGGTTATTTTGTTAAATATTTCAGACGTATGGAAAGTGGTGCACGGTCAGATTCGCGGCAGAGGCGCCTGAATACGCCTCCAGAGCGCCGCAGATCAACCATGCCGCGTCATCGTGAAGGCGTATCCGGACATGGTGAAGAAGGTAACACTCATGGTCGTGGCGATCGCGAGCGAGTTCGTAGTAGAAGTCGATTAAGCCGGAGCCGGTCTCGTCGTCGTCACACCCGTAGTCAGGATCAACGCAGAAGTCGAAGCGCAAGCCGTCAACGCAGCAGGAGCCGTCAACGTGAGAGGAGTGCTAGTTTGAGAGAACGCGAAGAAAACTTAAGACGCGAACGAGAACGGCTGCGTTTGGCAGAAGATGACATTCGACGTGAACGGAGCCGACTGCGAAAGACAAAAGACAGGTCGTATGATCGTAGACGAGATGAGCGTGGACGTACACACGATGATGTACCGGCTGATAAAAGAAGACGGTCACGTACTCCTGTTATGTCAGTAAAGGAAGTTATGCAATTATTAACCACGGCTAAGCCCCAACCGTCAACGGAGAGTAGCACTCATTCACAAAATGTGAATCACAAAAACATTCTTCCTGATTTTGACCCCTCAAAGAAAGGCCAGCGTATAGATGTGTGGCTTAAAAAAGTGAATGAGTGCGCTACCGTTTATGGTTGGGGAGATCAGACAACCATTCATTTTGCCTTACAGAAGCTTCAAGGGCTGGCCAAAACGTGGTACGAAAGTTTGGATTCCATTTTATTTACATGGCCCCAATGGCAACAGAAATTATCTAATGCTTTCCCGTTTGAACAAAATTACGGCCAGTCCTTGGAGGATATGTTAAAACGTAGAAGCAGGTTTCACGAACCGATTGAAGTATACTATTATGAAAAACTTGCACTACTGAATCAGTGCGAGATAGTCGGTAAGCGGGCAGTCGAATGCATAATACATGGGCTAAGTGACAAAAATTTGAAAACAAGTGCTTTATCACTGAGATGTTCTGAACCAGAACAACTTTTGCAATTTTTAATGAGCAATAAAGAGAGCACCGATGTCACAGATAGGTTACATGCTAGGAATAGACCGGGTAATGTATTCAATTCAGCCACTAATTTTGGTGGAAAGACGAACAATAAACCCAACTCTTCGACGAATGATAACGCAACATTTTGTTTTAATTGCAAGGAAAAAGGGCATCCGTACCGTATGTGCCCGAAACCATTGGTGAAATGCCCACGTTGTCACAGAGTAGGTCATAAAGAAGACGGTTGCTTCCTGAAAGTTGATCAGGGAAACAATAAAAATATACCGAAGACTATGACCATAACGTCAACTGGGTCAAATAGCAAATATTACAAAGACGCGACAGTTAACGGAACGCTTGTCAAATCTTTGGTGGATTTTGGGAGTGAAGCCTGTCTTCTGACAAATTCTGAATTAAGCAATTTGGGCTTGCAGTGTGACAATGTGGCTACTCCGTTAAAGGGTTTCGGGAATGAGGTTGTGCTAGCAATGGGGAAGGTTACGGTCGAATTAGTTTTGGACGGAGTGAGCGCGCAAGTTCCGTGTCATGTAGTGAATGATAAGTATCTCGATGTTCCGTTACTCGTCGGACAGCCGTATACCGAACAACCACATGTTCATGTGTACAAAAATGCTGAGATATTGCAGTTTATCGATGGGAGTAACAATATGCCTTTTTCCCACTCGGAGATAGATAATGATGATGTCTCAATAAAAATTGTATCTGCTGCTGATGCGAGAGTTTGCGGGCCTGTGTTTATAAGAGCTTACACGGAGCCTCAAATAAACGGACACATTTATATCGACAATAAAGTTATAGGTCAACCAACACAACAGTACGTCGTATCCGGAGGTGTGTACGAAACTAAAAATGGATTCATTGATTTATGTGTTACTCCTGTCGCGGACATTGTTCAGTTCTACCGTGGAGTAGTTGTAAGTCGGGCTACGAAGGTGCAAGTGGTGAATAGGCTTACTAGCGTTGGAGAGGAAAACTTTAGTTCTGAGCACCAACATATTAAGGAAAATGTCACTCACGACGTACCCCGAGATATTAATGAAAATGATGTTCGCATCGGAGTGACTGTGAACGAAGCACATAGGGCAGAATTAATAAAGCTGCTTAACGAGTTTAAGCACTGTTTTGCATCAAGTTTAAAGGAGCTGGGGTGTACTAATGCGGCGACGATGAATATAGAATTAAATAGTTCACGTCCAATCGTCTATAGACCGTATCGTCTCTCTCATAAGGAAAGAGAGCAGGTAAGAGACATGGTAAATGAGATGTTGGAAGCTGGCATAATTAAGGAATCATCATCCGAATATGCCAGCCCAATTATCCTAGTGCGAAAGAAGAATGGGCAGATGAGGATATGCATTGATTACAGATTGCTCAATTCCGTGACCGTAAAAGAACGCTTCCCAATGCCGGTGATAGAAGATGAAATTTCTAAACTTTCGGGCCAAGCATTCTTCATCACTTTAGACTTGGCATCTGGTTATTACCAGGTGCCAATGTCAGAATCTTCTAAGGCGTTGACAGCGTTTGTCACTCCGGACGGACAGTACGAATTTAACCGTATGCCGTTCGGACTGGCAAACGCTCCAGCCATCTTCCAGCGCATGATGAACAAGGTTCTTGGGTCTGCTAGATACTCAGAAGCGACCGTATATATAGATGATGTGCTGGTGTATGGTAAAACCGTGGAAGAGTGTTTGGAACGATTAAAACACATATTGCAACTGCTTGAGAGCGCAAAGCTAACGCTAAACCTCTCTAAATGTGAATTTCTGAAGGACAGGATAGACTACCTAGGGTATGAAGTCAGTGCCTCAGGTATACGGCCTGGAGATAAAAAGGTGCAAAGTGTATTGGACTTCCCTCGCCCCACGAATGTTCATACTGTTCGCCAGTTTCTGGGACTCGTGGGGTATTTCAGAAAATTTATTATGAACTTCACACTGATCGCTCATCCCCTCGCTAAGCTGTTAAAGAAGGATGCGGAATGGACATGGGGCGATGATCAGGAAAATTCCTTTGTGACACTAAAGACCAAATTGATCGACCGTCCAATTTTGGCTATTTACAACCCAAATGCCGAGACACAATTACATACTGACGCCAGTAAATACGGTGTCGGGGGCATTTTGCTCCAAAGGACCTCAGAATCTGATACTTTTAAGCCAGTAGCATTCTACAGCCGACAGACATCACCAGAAGAACGCAATTTTCATGCATATGAATTGGAGACATTGGCTGTGGTCTGCTCTCTGAAAAAGTTCAGAGTATATTTGCTGGGTCAAAACTTTAAGATTGTGACAGACTGTAGTGCGTTACGGTCCACGTTCTCTAAAAGGGATATCATCCCAAGGATTGCGAGGTGGTGGCTCTTGGTACAAGAGTTTTCATGTACCATTGAGTACCGACCGGGGCTGAAAATGGCACACGTGGACGCTCTCTCGCGGAACGCTCTAGTTGAAGATGTTAATGACCCGATAACAACAACCGACGTGGACAATCATTATCCGTCAATCATGACAATTACCGGTGATGATTGGCTTCACACGCTCCAATTAGGAGACAGTGAACTACGCCGAATAAGGGACATTTTGACATCGGAACTAGACGTTGAAGGTTTAAAACAAATTAAAGACAACTACATCATTAAGGACAATAAGCTGTACAGGTGCCTTAATGGTGATAGATCAGACCTGAGATGGGTGGTGCCAAAGGGTGCAAGGTGGCAGCTTTTACGGATGAACCACGATGACATAGGTCATTTCGGTGTGGAGAAAACCTTGGACCGATTGAAGAAGGCATATTGGTTCCCAAAAATGACAAGATTTGTCAAAAAGTACGTGGGAGCCTGTATAGAATGTGCGTATTCTAAGAAAACACCAGTTCAAGAAGGTTTGTTGCATCCAATCACCAAGGTCGAGTCTCCTTTCCACACCCTACACGTGGACCACCTTGGGCCCTTTGTTCGTTCAAAAAGAGGCAATTCCTACCTCCTCGTGGTGGTAGATGCTTTCACGAAATTTGCATTTGTTCGTCCTGTACGAAACACCAAATCACTCGTAGCCATCAGAAACTTGGAGGATATATTTTACACGTTTCGAATCCCAGACAGACTGATTAGTGATCGTGGCACATGTTTCACGTCTCACGCGTTTAGGAAATTTTGTTTAGACAAAGGGATTAAACACGTGTTGAACGCGGTGGCCAGTCCACGATCAAATGGGCAAGTCGAGCGATATAATCGCACTATACTTGCCTCATTGACTGCTCTAAATTTAAACTGTAATGAGAAGGATTGGGACGACAAGGTTGGGAAGATTCAGTGGGGTCTCAACAATACAATTCAAAAGACCACTGGGAGATCGCCGGCCGAGATAATGTTTGGAACTTGTATGAACAGTGAGATAGACCCAAGGATGAATGAGATTAGGCAAAACGCAGAAGGGGAAAATGTTACGGATATAAGAGAAGAAGTTAAGGACAAGATTGATGAGGAGCAAGTTAAACAAAAACAGCAACACGATAAAGATAGGCGTCCGTCCCGTGTTTATAATGAGGGTGAGCTTGTTAAGATCAAAAATACATGTTTCAAGAACGACGGAAAAAGCAAGAAACTGCTACCGCAGTATTCAGGCCCATACCGAGTTATCTCGGTGCTCGGAAATGACAGGTACAGAGTGGCAGCGATACCTGGCTTAAGCAGCACTAAATACAAACGTAAAACTACCGTCGCTGCTGAACGTTTATTGCCCTAGGTACATATTGCTGCTTTAGATATTACCGAAAATGAATCTGATCGTGAAACTGGTGATGAAAGTAATAATGATGACTAGAATATTTTGCATTATAATTTATTTTAAAAAAATAAGTAATCTATGTTATATATAAAGTAATTTATCTTTGTTAGAGTTGAAATCATGATTATATACAATTGTTGAGATATTATTTGCGTGTTATAGAGGGTTTATAATTTATTAATTATTTTAGTTTAATGTTGAATTTGAATGAGTTCCTATTTTGACAGTAATTTATTTTATTATACTTTTAGGCTATTGCCGTCTTAAAATATTTTAAGATAATTAGAGTTTTTAAGCAACC
Source organism: Athrips mouffetella (assembly GCA_947532105.1). Lineage (NCBI taxonomy): Eukaryota > Metazoa > Arthropoda > Insecta > Lepidoptera > Gelechiidae > Athrips > Athrips mouffetella. The sequence continues at coordinate 20,207,682 of OX383968.1, read as the reverse complement.
ATGTGATTGGTTGAGCAGATTATTTTGAAGTTAAAATATGTGATCAGATAAATTGTTAGTTATAGCCATAATATATAAAGTTATGAATGAGCAACCATGTGATTGGTTGAAATAGTTATTCGAGCAACCATGTGATTGGTTCAACAGTAATTTGAATGAATTCCATCTGATTGGAATCATTTGTATGACTGATCGAAAGTAACCATGTGATTGGTTAATGAATTCCATCTGATTGGATTCACTTTTACAGATAAATCAAGAGCAACCATGTGACTGGTTGATGAACTCCATCTGATTGGATTCACTTGTACAGACAAATCAAGAACAACCATGTGATTGGTTGATGAACTCCATCTGATTGGATTCACTTGTACAGACAAATCAAGAACAACCATGTGATTGGTTGATGAACTCCATCTGATTGGATTCACTTGTACAGACAAATCAAGAGAAACCATGTGATTGGTTGAATAGTTTGTGATTGGTCGCATTGTAAAGCATTTCGTTTATAAGTTCTAAAATGTAAACTCAATGTTAATGATTTATGAATTTAGTTGAAGTGTGGAGAAAAATAATGTAGTTTTGTTGACGATATCAATTTAAGTTTTCTCTCTTGGTTATGTGTTGTTTAAATAATATATGTACAAAGATTTTATTCGGCCAACGTGGAAAGAGAGCGCGTCAATTGACCGAGTGTTAGGTTCATTCTGGCTTAAGTATGTGTATGAGGACATACACAGGGTCAGGATGGGCGAGTGTTAGGTTCAATCATTTTTGGATATTTTGAACGGGATTAATATGGCAACACTGGACGGCCGGGTTGTCAAACGGGCAGATTGACTCGCTCTCTTGTCTGGTGGCGGTTGTGCAGTACAGTCGTGTGCAGTGTGATTTTCAGATAAGTGACCCTTGTACTTATTTTCTAGAGTGTAGTAATAAAAGTGAATAATTTGGAATACTGAGTTTCATTGGTTTATTACAGTTTCCTATATTGACTAGACTACGAAAACTAATTGCTTCCCGACCACAGCGTACGCTGTAGTGTTTACCTATCGCTTACTGTTCTTGTTATTGGACTCGGTTATGGGTTATTGATTGACTTATGTTTATTGTATCATATCACCCCTTCACATTGTATACAATCAAACATATTTAAAACAGCGCGAGGTTTTGTCTTTTCGCTTTTTTTATTTTTTCACATGTTGCAACTTTATTTGTAAAGAGATATAATTTAACATAGCTGTCCTAAAATAAAATCAAAATAAATATTGATTTCAACTGTTCAATTAATCATCATAATAGCCCGTGAAACGTCCACTGCAAGACAAGGAGCTCCCTCCATGCCTCCAGCAAAAACGTGTGGCATTTAGGAGGGGATTTACCATAGTCACCACGCTTGTAAGCGTTGCGGCTGGCGACCGCTGTTGTTGGTGACCGCAGTATATATTATGGTACGATACACAGAAAGATGCTGCTGCCCATCCTCCGGTACATAAAACCTCAGTCGCCTCGTACGACACCCATGTCTAGCATTGGTAGAGATGGGTTGGTACTATTCTTTACCGGTCCGGCACCACACGAACGCAATTCAGTTTCAATTAATATAGATCATAAATTCATAAGAATACTTCATGAACTAAGGCCCAGTGATTTTATTCTTGAAAGTAGCAACGTTCAAAGAAATACCTTAGTAAATTTAGACTTTTTGAAGAACTTTTCTTGTATTCCCTATTTACCGGTATTATCGACCACGTTAAATTGTAGGTGTGAAAATAATGAAGGCGGGTCGTACAGCAATTGGTCGCAAAGCACAGCGCATGATGTATTTAACACAACCGAACCTGGTACGTACGCTAGCTAGCTAACCACAGGGTTGCGTACACGGGAATGTCTAGACAAGTAGACAGGTTGACAAGACTAAATAAGTTTGTATCTGAAAATTAAAGGGTTATCTCTCTATTGCTTTTGCAGAGGTCGAAATTTAAACTAATAGTTATTAACGTATCTAGAGTTCCATCCATTAATCATCGATGACATCTATCGATTCGATGGTTAAATGGTCATATTATTCTTTTATTTCTATTTTTGTGAAAGCTGTTTCTATACTTAGAAAAACATTTTCCCTAAAAAAAACAAATACAATGCGTGAAGCTACCTAAATCTCTCGTTAATTAAAACTTAATGACACAAGTGTAGTAAACTACTGTACACAATTTTAATTAGAAACATCATTAGTCAGGCATTTCACAAATCCGTAGTCAATTTACGATCAACCATAGCTGAGCCTAGAGAGGCGTGAAGGGGGTAGCAGCCAGGGTGCCTTCCGTAGTGACGAAGTTTCTCTATTTCACACATACACTCACCGGCAAAAATAAACGGCCAGTCAATTTTCTGTCGTACATTTTCATACAACTAAGGGATCCAATGAAGCGTCAATATATTTCCTAAACGAAATAAATATCCGTGAATAAACAGTGAGATCATTAAATAAGGTGTTTGACTATCGATTCTTCAAGATTAGACCTGTGCGGTATCCAGGAAATTCCGTGCATCGTTCAGAAAAAATATACGTCATTTTGTCAGATATCTCTTACATTTAGCGAATTAAAATGTTTAAAGTGTCGCACGGGTTTTCTTGAACATTTTAGATATACCTAATCTTTGACAAAATTGTTAATAAGGTTCTTATCTAAAGACCTCATCAATCAGATTTGTATTTTTATTCAATTTGGGTAAGATATTGACGCTTTGTTTGCCCCCATATTTGTATGAAAATGTACGACAGAAAATAGACCGGCCGATTATTTTTGCCGGTGACTGTAGTTTGACATAAAAGGATTTAAATCTATTTAAGCTCTAGAATAAAAAGTAAATAGTGCTTTTTCGTTAGTAATAAGTTTAAAAAGAAAAGTTGTGACTCAGTTTCTCTATTTCACACAAAACGCACCTACGGATTAATGGCGCTACATAGTTTGACATACAAGGATTTAAATCTATTTAAACTCTATATTTAAAAGGAAACAGTGCTTGTCCCTTGGTAATACGTTTGACAAGAAAAGTAGGTAGTGACTCAGTTTCTCTATGTCACAAATAACGTACGGACGGATTAATGGCGCTACATAGTTTGACATAAAAGGATTAAAATCTATTTAAGCTCTACATTTAAAAGTAAATAGTGCTTGTTCGTTAGTAATGCCTTTAAGAAGAAAACGTGAAACTCAAAAATTGCCGAGTGCTAAAAATAGTAACATAGACGTAGAGTAGAAAACTCTCAAAATTTGTTCAGAGTGACTTAAAAACGTAACAGGCCTAACTTTTGAATTTATGATTAGGTATGGATGAAGTACTTACTATAAACAAAGGAATTGTGATATAGCGGAATAACCCGCAAAACAGAAGAGAGGGAGTGGAGGGAGTTAGTAGGACACTTTACGATTCAGCTGCCGTAAAGCTGGAAAACTGTAATACAGTACCGATGTATAAGATCCTCGTTTAACGATAAAACCGCTACACCGGAAGGAGTGGCTCCCTCTGATGAGGAAGCGGCCATATATCGACGCACCGGGCTGTTATTACGTTTATGTAGTTACATTTCTGGGAGCGATAAAAATATAGTCGTAAAATAGAAAAAATAATCATCAGGCGAAAGTTTATGTTTTCTTTCACTAGACTATTAAGTGGAAATGCATAATTTTACTATTTAATATGAATTTATTATGTAACTAGCTGTGCCCGCGGCCTCGCCCGCGTGGAATTCAGACTATGTGCAGTATTGTGCAGTCTCTCCCTCTCCCCCTCCCTCTCAGTCAGTCCTTCTTCTTTTATATATATTCGTATATAGATTATTATATAAAAATATTTCTATCTTTTGTTTTTATGTAGCCACATCATAGTTATTACTTCTTACATTTATTTACGAAATTTTCATATTTTTGTATTAATGTAAACTTTTTTTTTTCTTCCACTCTAAAACTAGAATTTATTTGAGTTTATCCGTGGAACCTACATAGAAGCCCTTTTTGGTTATGTCTTTAACTTTACTTTCTAACTAACGAAGATATTATAGCTTTGTTTAGTTGACAAAGATAGTGCCAACAGTAGATTTAAAGCAGCGAGCTTTAAGCAACTGGCTGATAAATCTCTTTTTAAAATGAGGTGTCATTAGGCCAAAAAGATCCAGCTTTTATAATAAGAACCTAGATTTGTACCCTTTTCTTTATGAACTAAAACGTTTGCGGGCGGATCGAGGAAACTATCGAAGTTATATCAGCAAACACCTGTACAGGGCCGGAGTTGGGAACTAGAACTCAAGTCGCCCCATCTAGTTGCGCTAATGCCTAGGTTCGTTCCCGATAGAACACCCACAACTATCGCCGAGTTATATCAAATTGTAATAAGGTCGCCAGGGCCGCACTCGATCTGGGTTTCAATTAGCCGAGGGAAGTAAGAATGGGGAATATGAATCTCAATACAGAAACTTGCGAATTTCAGTCAACTTAATAAGCAGGAGAGTACTTACCTATCTATTTATAATGTCTATATTAAATACATTTTGCAGTAGGCAGTTTTAACTGCTGCCACAGAATAAATAGTGCAGGTGTTGCTACGTCGAAATCACGATTTACGGTGCGGTCACTACGACTAGCGGTCACCCATCTGGGTTCTGATCACGGCACGGCTAACGTTGCGTGCGTACCGTTATTTTATTATTACTACACAATTTCTTATATGTTACTCAGACCATAAAACTGAATAACATTTACAAAGAAACGCGAGTTGATAAACGAGAATAATGTATGTATGTATGTATTCTTTATTGCATCACAAATCAAAGAAGAGACATATTACAAACAAGAATAGTATGCAAAGGCGGATTTATCCCTAAATGGAATTTCTTCCAGCCAACCTTATCGCTAAAGGAGTTGACAATATTTTTGCGGAATTTTTTTATTTGTTTGGTCTTCCGATGACAAACCTCCTGATTATGGGTCAAAATCAAAAAAGTTTCGACCTATTTCTTAGAAAAAGTTGTTCAGTTTTTTTGTCAGTCTACCCTACAAAAGTTTTGTTGTTATAAAAATTAATCTTTTAAACCTTTTAGTAAGGAAGAGCGATTACCATTTGCCTGCAAAAGCGCTTCCCTAAAACATTTTCTTAAATAGAGTTTAAATTACCTGTTAAAAGAAATATCTCGCACCGTAGCAGTGTTACGGAAGGCTGTAGTAATCATCCCTTTGATCAGATTACCGGAAACTACAACGAAGGGGATCTGATGTACACACGGCCGCACATCAGTAGAAACACATTTGGACCTTATGGCGTGGTAATAGAGTTGAAAAAGTTTCTACCGACAAGCGGTTGACCGTACCTAGTACGTGTATGTTCAACTGAAATTGAAACGCAAATTACTTTTGTCAATATTTATTTCATCAAAACTTCCCATGAAACGTCCTCTGCAGGACAGGGATCAGGGAGGGGGGGGGGGAAACGCGTGGTTATTAGGAGGGGATTTACTATAGTCCGCTGTTGTTGGTGACCGCAGTATGTAAAATGGTACGATACACCGAAAGATGCTGCTGCACATACTCCGGTTCATAAGCCCTTTGCCGCAAGAGGCGACAAAGGGTAGAGACGAGTTGGTACTATATTTTGCCGGCAACACACGAACGTTTGGATATTTATTTATTTTTATTTTATTTGAGCATTAAGTGTTTGCACTGCTGTGTTTCGGTTTGAAGGGCCTTACCCTTTTATTTAATTACCGGCACATGAGACATACCATCTTAGTTCTCAGGGTGGGTAACGCGCTTTGGTGTTTTATTAGTGTCAAATTATTTCACTAATCAGGTGGCCCAACTACTCGTTTACCTACTTATGACATAAAAAAATATATAAAAATGTAATTCGACATTTTATACACTAGTGACAACAACGAGACACAAACGCTCAGTAATCAGGGGTGCTATAGCAACCCAAAAATCTACCGAAGCCTGCACCACCACAGTACAACGATGTGATACGTATAGAAGTAGTTTTCCGTCTACCTTTATTTTCTTTTTTATTTGAGTATCCGTATCAGTTGGGAGGATCACGGTAATAATTTTTACTCTTCCCATACAACCATTGACACTGCCAAATTAAAGCCTTTTTCGACCTGTTTCTTTGGTAAAGTTGTTGAGATTTAAGTTCTGAGTGACATACTAAAATTTGGGTACAGGGGTCCAAAATAACTCGGTACATGCTCATTGAGCATAGTTACCAACCAAATATTGACATGAAAATCTAAACGGCTGGCATTTCACATAAAAATAAAAAAGGCCCACTAGTTAAGCAGACATGTCTGGCGCAACAGGAGGATTGGAGGACATACTCTCGTCCTCTCGAAAAGACTAGTTATTAGCCGCTCGAAACTCTGAGTTATTGTGGCTTATATTATAGACCGAGTTAATTTTTAGGGTTTCGTACCCAAAGATTAAAAAACGGGACCATATTAATATGCCTTCGATGTCTATCTGACGGTATTTTTACCTGAGTGGCACGGAACCCTCGGTGCGCGAGTCCGACTCGCACTTGGCTGGTTTTTTTAGGTTCCCCTACATATCTTACTTCAACACTATTAGACAGTAGACGGTTTTGTACATTTTATAATTTTTTCCCTCTTTTTCACCCATGTTTTTTAGGAAAAGTGGTTCAGTGTTCTGATTTGGCTAGAGGTCAAAAATAAGCTGGTACAAACCTAAACAACCACTTTTAAGTTGTGTAACAGTTGTTAAGTTTTATGTTCCGGGTAACATACTTCACTATTTTTTGTTGTGAATTTTTAGCCTGTATTTTGTGGATAAAAATATTTTTTGTTAATGCCATTAAAAAAACAAAGTCTTAAAGAGTATCTGGCAACACTGATAACTTTGTGGATCTGCTATCGACGGTAGAACTTTGCCGAGAGAGGGCACGAGACGAGATTCCCTAATCCCCCGCCATCTTTAAACGGCCCTTGTTTATTTATTTAATAACAAAGTTGTCCTTTATCTTAGCCGCGCTTTAATTACTGCCTTCTGTTCTTATGCTAATTGTTTTAATTGAGATATCGCTCGCTTTTTCTTATGCAATAATTTAAAAAAAAAATGTTTTTTTTTCCTTTTTTTGTTTTTCAATATTTTACCAATATTCATTTTCAATATTTTACCAATATTGAAACCATTGTTTTATACTCTTCACAAAAACATGTTTTATTCTGGGAATCAACACTTGAGATCGCTTGCTTAAAAATATTAGCCATACATTTTGATAGAATTAGGTTTTGAATATGCATGAAATAGTTGACATTGTAATGTTTTGAGGTGCTCTGCTGCTGTGTTAGTATTTCATAATTATGAGTACAACATTTCGTTTCAATGTTTGTAAATTACCTTATATTACAATTGTGTTTAGACAAATATTTCACGACCTAACCTAGTTGTCCACAATTGTGATTTAACCTGAAATGTGGTAAGCGCAACCTCGGATAAAAGCTTAAAGAATGTGCCTAGTAGCAGCTGTTTACCAATAAATAAAATATTAGGGTAGTTGGGAATAGTTGAGGAAGCCCGATTCGCCGAGAATTGAGAAGTTAAGGAAAAGTCGAGCTTAGAGTCTTTCCATTCGCTGTACCGCGATTGCAAGCGGCGCCGGCGGGAAATTGAAGGATCCACTATCGGCAATATCTCACTACCGATACTATTTCATCTCGGTTTTTATTCGCCATCCGCTACTCTATAAACTCCCGAGATTTTATCTTTTCAATCAGCGCTTCCTCGCTCGCTCACTAGTCGCTCGCTACCGGTCTTAAAATCACAACCTACGCTCACTTCAAACATCATACTCTAATCTGTTGGCACGCGACGCGACGTTTACGCATTTCCTTTGTTCTTTCATGTTTTCCTACCACCGAAGTCCTTACAATGAATATACCCAGATTCAATACGTTACGAATGCCAACAAGTTGTACGAGAGATTATCTCGTTACTCCCGAATCCCTTTTATTATGCGTGATATGGAAATAGGGTGTTTCGATTCGCGCGGCGTGAGAAAATCGCGCCTCAATATGCCAATTTAATCGCGGTGCGCCATCTATCGACCCGCACACTTACGACGCGCGGTGCTGAGGGGTGGGGGGTGTATCCCTCATTCCCCCCACTCCTCCCGGCCGTGACGCTACTACGTCCCACTACGAGCCCGTAGATAGGTTTATTTCGAGAGCAGCCGACTTTACTACAGATAGAACCACAACTAGCGTACTGCTGCGCACCGATTTAGTTCATTGGCTGTTAACCGCTCCCGTCAATGAGAGTTTCCAATTTGAAAGTTTAAAAGGTTGGCAGGTAGCAGGCGGGCTTAGATTTTCCGCTCCTTTTAATACGTTTGTATAATTTCAACTTTACCACTTTGTGGTTACAATCTGTTCGTGATTCCCACTTTTGTGGTTTACGTAGAAGTATAAATTCAGAAGGTAGTGAAATTGTTATGTTTCTGGGTACCTTAATATTTCAAGGCTCGTTGAGATTATGGCCGGGAATACGTGCGCGGGGGTGTACACTCAACAGCACGTCAGTAGAAACACTTTTGGACCTTATGGCGTGGTAATAGAGTTGAAAAAGTTTCTACCTACGAGCGGTTGACCTTACTATTGCGGGATGTATGCGGAAATAGTTATTTATGCAACTGTTGCGTAATGAGAGTAATTTTAACACGAGATCTGGTTTTTGATACGAGGCGCAGCCGAGTATCAAAATAGTATAGATCGAGTGTTAAAATGACTAATTACGTATAGTTGCATACAAAACTTTATCTACGACCGACGAAAAAATTTTTTTTTAAGGAGTAGTGATCAATTTATTGAACTAAGAGGACAGTTAGTACAGTTAATTAAAGTTATTCCCGAAGTTATTCCAGATCCAGAGCTTGTGGATGGCGTTGCTTTAACATTAATTTCATGTATATGGTTACTGACAGCCTCTTGTAGAATCATGTTCTCCTGGTACATACTTTCCATTTTGTTCAAATCACTTCTTTTGTTGCCAATGTCACTTTATATAGAAGCGAGCCAACTGTCAGCTTCTTGTCGATTTATGTACTCCTAGTCACGCCTGGTACTCTCCGTTTTCTTTTAAATATAGGTAGGCAGTCGTCACCCCAGTAAAAAGTATTTTTACAAAATTACTTTAAAATAGGCTGTATGTAGTACTGTGGTAGTATTGCCTTAGCCTAAGCAGATTGAAAATTATGTATTATAACAGTTGCGGAATGAAAATCCATACTCCATTTCCGTACTGCTCGTAGTATGGAACAGTGTGGAAATGAAAATGACAGCGGACAATGACCTCAATTTCGAATCTGTCATTGGTTTCGAATTCGGAATATTCCGGTACGGGAGTAGATAAAGAAATTAAGTAAAACACGTCTAGTTACCGGAACTAAGTTGGTGACGCCTTACAAAGAAGTCGAGGAGATCGTATAAATTAATGAAATTATCGGCATATTAGACATTCTATAATTAGACAGTATGGAAAGAGAGTATAGAGATGGTATTACCATTGGTGGATGGTATTGGTTGGTGGTATCAGATAAATTATCGCTTTTGCTGTCTTATAGTGTCAAATATCTTGTTGCCTCAAAAGTTCTTCATTGGCGACGACTTCTTCAAATTCAAAGAATTAAATTCCCGTTTCGTTTATAAAATTTTCCTAAAAATTAATTTTATAAAGGTCATTTAAATTGCTTTATTATTTTTCACAAGACGTCTCTGTCCTTCAAGAAAGGAAAGGAAAGAAAAATCGATAAAACTCATAGAATTTTTACCATCTTATTGTCTAGAAAACAACTGTTCGAGCAGTTTCCGCAAATAAATTAATAAAAAATTCACAATTTGAAATCCATTAACGTTTGGATTAACATAAGGGTGTGAGAGAGGTTTCCAAAAACTGAAAAGGCATGTACAGTGAACGTAACTGAACAACTTTCAATGAATAAAACTTTCAGGAAATGAAAAAAGAAATCCGCCTCTCCATACAAAACTGTCCAATTGCAATTTTGTATGGATATGGCGTTTTTTTTCTTTTCCTGAGAGTTTTATTCACTGAAAGTTGTTCAGTTACGTTGACAGATCGTGCCCTTTCAGTTTTTGGAAACCCGTCCCTTACACCGTTCATATGTCAACCATTTTATCCTTGTTATTTGATTTGATCTACTAAACATTCAGATTCCTCAGAATAAATTAAAACTTCATAAATAATAATCCTCATGAAGATAATACAGTAATTACTTCTACGTTAGTATCTGCTTGAGTCTTTGATTTTGAGTTATTCATCTCGCTTGTAAGAATACTTTCTTTGTGTGAGTTCCATCGTCCTCATTTCATATTTTTAAAAAGTTTTTATCTAACGTCATTTACCGGATCGCTACAAATACCTACCAAATTTTACTCATTGTTTGATTGTTTATATATATTTTGATAAAATATCTGGGAGGGACGTAATATTGGTGAATTAGTGTTTGTAGCTAGTTGAGCAGAGCATGCGCCATCTTGGTTTCCCTTCCCGTGTTTAGTTTTATAGGGAGGTGAGGAGGCAATAAAACGCGAATCATGGTCTTTTCCATGCAACACCACTACTATTGGAAGTATCCTCGAAAAATTGTTTGTTGAAGAGTGTGAGTTTAATTGAACGGTTTGTTTATATATAAAATTATAGTTGCCTGATTCTTTACCATCTTGAAAGTAATTTTTCAGCAATTTCAGTTGAATACTTTTTTCTTCGTGGTTTTGAACTCACTAAACTTTTTTTCTAATAATCATTCCCATGATATTAGAATTGTTGAATATACTCATTGTACAGTGAAGACCAAGTCAAGCTTGATACTGGTAGTGCAAGTTTTGCTAGTATTATGACTGAATTATTTTAATCGTATGGAATTACGAATAGGCGATAATTATAAACTTATATTTGATCCTTTTAGACGTCAGATTGTAAACTAGATGGTAAACGAGGTGAGGAGAGGGGGCAACGTGGAATTATGTGCTCCATGGTTTGTTCCTCTTCGCCACACTCTTGAAGTAGTTACATCGCTCATGTTCTGTTTGAAGTCTGTTGAGACGGCACCAGAGGTTGTGCGGCAGATTGGAGCCCGGTAGTTTAGACGTAGGGTCTATGTCTTGTACTGAACATCCAAGGGTTGCTTCAGTCCATTCTGATTTCCAGGCTTTTTAGATATCGAACGTAGGCACGGTTTGAGTGGCATTTTAGGCTGGATGTTGAGGACTGAAATAGGAATAGTAATAATCTAACACAAAGTCCTAGATATTCTGGTAATCGAGTAAAGTTCACTGACTATATCAAACTGTAAACTTAACAAATACCTTATGTAGACTTTGTTCTCCGTACGAGTACTCTTCGAGAAGTAGTAGTAAATAGTGTTTGGAATACGGGACGCGTCATTAGAATGCAGCGCGCGCGCCGCCGTGCGTCCCCAGAGGAAGCATAGACGCCGTTACGCAATGTCCACCTCTACCGATACACATCAAACACACACATACTCATCAATACTTGCTTCTTTACCACCAAAGCTATTTCTAAATCTAATAAAGATTTTTCCACTGCGAGTCGCACAAGGTTTTCACTGATTAAAGGGTAATTCCATGGTCTCTTCATTACTGTTAAACTCAATTATCTGAAACACAAAATAGGGCCTCCCGTCCAATTTTGTAGGTGTTATAAAAGGCGACGCCTCTTTCCCATAGGGACCACAACTTTCCACATGATCTTGAAATATTTCCCTCACTTCTTCTGCTCCCAACAAAAGTACGTCCTGAAATAAGTCTTAGATCTTTCGCTGAGGCCTTCCGTGGGCCTTTCCTATCTCTTTTGTCAGACTCCGTTCATTCATTCTCCTCCAGAGTTTACAAAAGACGCTGGGTTTTTTTTGTAATCACCTCAAATTGTAATATGTAATAACCTCAAATTCATGTAAAAAGTGTGAAAAATGTGGATAATTGTGTGTGGGCGTTTATTAGTGTAGCGTGTCACCTTATACTGGTTTTTTTTCTACCGATAGACGTAGAAAGAAAACCAGTATAAGCTGAACCAGCGCTACGCCACAAGCGCCCGAAAAGTGTTTCCACCGACGTGCGGCCGTGTGTACCTCGTGTAATTGAAGATAAATCTATTCTTAACGTTATTTCGTGAACACTGATATACATGATGAAACCATCTCAGCATTAATGTGTCTTATTGCTAGTTTATTAGTTACATAGAGGAAAGAATTCTCTATGGTAGTTAGAACTTGAAAATGCATAAAGAGGTACTTTCAGACTGCACATTTACTTACTAAGCTAGGTTAAATAGACGCGAACTTAGTTAATTACTTCTCGCTTACTCGACTAGAAAACTAATGTGGAAGTCTATTATTATACAGTTTTTTCATTAGTTTTAATCCCAATGCCCAGTGATACTCCTAATGAAAATAAGCTGATTGACGGATAAAAAATCTACTAAAAAAAAGTACTTCTCATACTAAAGCGGTAATTTTATACAGGAAGTACAAAAAATTTTAATCGATAAAAATAATTCTTCGGTAAAGTTACTTGTTTTAATTAGGAGAAACACTGGTTTACAGTTCCTACTAAAACATGAAATTTCACATTGTTTACTTTGTTTTATCAACCTGCTTTCAAAGTATCTTTTGTTTACTACTACATATTTTGTGGTACACACGACCGCACATCAGTAGAAACACTTTTGGACCTTATGGCGTGGTAATAGAGTTGAAAAAGTTTCTACCGACAAGCGGTTGACCGTACCTTCCAAAACTTGGAAGACACTCGAATTGTTTTCCATTAGCTGTCACCCATCTAGGTTCTGACCATGGACTAAGTTGTATTAAGCCGCGATCACACCTTCCTTAATTCTGAAACTAATTCCGCATACATTGTTGGTTGATATAAGGATAATGGAATTAACAGAACCAAGCCTCCCAGCAGCACAGATTACATAATAGTAAACTAACGTTTGCAGACCCGACACTCTCAGGCGGGGTGCCGACAAATTTCTACCTTACGGTCTAAGCATAAAGTCGATACTTGCAGTGCACCGCTTAGGACACGTTTTTAAATCGCGAGTGATCTGATCGCGGACAGGTGGGCTAAGGCGATGATTTTGTCACTTTATGAGATACTTAGCGAGATGCAAGTAGGTATGTAATATTGTTCAATCAAAAATGCAAATACTTACTTACCTTTTTGCCGCCATAAGCTTAAGATGACATAAAGAAAAGTAAAATCGACTGCCTCACCCAGTCGACTTCCAGCGCCGCGTTGCATACAGTGCGAGTGTCACAGGCCTGCCAGCAGTGTATGTCTTTGATTTAGGAAGGTGTGGTCAACAGCGACCTCTGATTTGATTGACGTGTATGTATGTACACACGGCCACTCGTCGGTGAAAACACTTTCTTTGAGCGGACCTCTAGTTTCGGGCGTTTCTAGCTTAGCGCTGGTTCAGCTTGTACACACGGCCGCACATCGGTAGAAACACTTTTGGACCTTACGGCCTGGTAATAGAGTTGAAAAAGTTTCTACCGACAAGCGGTTGACCGTACTGGTTTTGTTTCTACGAGCTTGCTGCGTGCGTACCTTTGTAGCAGGGATATAATAAAATAAGGGACTTAGTCGAATCCCCTAGTGATTTATTTATTTAAGAATAGGGAAACATATACAGCTAGAATAAATACATAAAACTTAATGTTACAGGTAATCACATAAGCCAATTAAGTATCCACATAAAATTATCAAGTCCAGGGAAATGATAAAATAAAAAGATTATTTTAACATATCCTAATATCCAAAAGTCGTACATAAAAAGTTGTTGCACTTAGCCCCCAGAATAAGTCCTTAAAAGGTATTACACATTTTTTTTAAACCCGATATACCTATTCGTCATCAAGATGAAGAAATTATCCACTTGGTTCATACCGTTTTTCCCAATAAAAAAGCGGATTAAATCCCTTCAAGGATGCCCATCACTTTCAGCCATTAGCCTACAGAAAACATTTTAACTTGTCATACAAATACGAATCAATTTGTGCTCTAACGTTTAGACATAGAGATAACTTTTCAATAACGCTCGCGGCTTGATTACGACTATAGGTAAGGGAGGATACATAATACTTCAAAACGGGTAGTCGAAGCAATGAACATTCAACTTTATTAAGTGAAAACTGAAAACAGAGTTTCAAATTGCTGAAGTTAATATGAGTGAAATACTGGTGTCTGAAAGCTAAGGCGGGTCACAACCCAATTCTGCTTTCCTCTTTTGGCTTACAATTAGCCCTGGAGTCCAATTCTTCAATATTATTGGGTGATTTAAAATATCACTCAAAAAAAATAAAATTACTGATTTCTGTCCATCCTATCCTACTATAATATTATAAACGCGAAAGTGTGTAAGTATGTATGGATGTTTGTTCCTCTTTCACGTAAAAACTACTGAATGGATTTTAATGAAACTTGGCACACATATAGGTTAGGTCCTGGATTAACACATATGCTACTTTTTACCGCGGGAAAACACTTCATTCCCACGGGAAAACGCATTTAATGTCCTACTATATATATTGTAAGTATGTATGGATGTTTGTTCCTCTTTCACGTAAAAACTACTGAATGGATTTTAATGAAACTTGGCACACTTATAGGTTAGGTCCTGGAATAACACATAGGCTACTTTTTACCGCGGGAAAACACTTCATTCACACGGGAAAACGCATTTAATGTTAATGAAGAAGGTGACTGACTCACTGACTGACATATCAACGCACAGCCCAAACCGCTGGGTCTAGAAATTCCAAATTTGGCATGTAGGTTTTTTATGAGGTCTTAGGGTGCACTAAGAAAGGGTTTTACAAAATTCCACCCCTAAGGGGGTAAAATAGGGGATTAAAGTTTGTATGAAAGTCCGTCAGTTTTGAAGTTAGGATCTTCAAAATTTGTATTTAGGCTGACGACTAAAAATTAATATTTATGTGTCTCAGGGTTTTTGAAAATTCGACACCCTTAAGGGTGAAAAGGGGGATGAAGTTGAAAATTCTTTATTTTTAAAGTAAAATCCACATAATTTATTATTTAGGCATTAATGATGTAATTCTATGCAACTTTCATCACTGTTATTGAAATTCCACCCCAAATTCAACCCCTAAAAAAGGGAAATGGGGTGAAAAAGTCTAAAAACCAATATGGGTATCGTTTGTATGGTTTATCGGGTCGCTGATTACGAAAACTACAACAATTTTGAAATCCAACGTGGTGGACGTAAAATGCCATCATTCCCTTGGGATGGGGTTGGGGTGCGATAGGGTTGAAATGTGAATATGGGTGTCATTTGTATGGTTTATCGGGTCGCTGATTACGAAAACTACAACAATTTTGAAATCCAACGTGGTGGACGTGAAATACCATCATCCCCCTGGGGATGAAGTTGGGGTGCGATAGGTTTGAAATGTCTAAAAATCAATATGGGTGTCGTTGGTATGGTTTATCGGGTCGCTGATTACGAAAGCTACACCAACTTTGAAATCCAACGTGCTGGACGAGAAATCCCATCATTCCCTGGGGATGGGGTTGGGGTGCGATAGGTTTGAAATGTCTAAAAATAAATATGGGTGTCGTTTCTATGTTAGGGATAGCGGTTAAATTGGCGTTAGGGGTAGGGAGAGGTAGAGGTAGAGAGGTAGAGACGCAGAGGTACAGGTACAGGTAAAGTAGAGGGAGAAGGAGGGGAAGGGGAAGAGGGAGGGAGAGAGGGAGGGGAGGGGGTGAGGGAGAGGGAGGGGGAGAGACAGAGGGAGGGGGAGGGGGAGAGAAAGGAGAGAGAGGGAGAGGGTTTTAGTTTTTCTCAATTACTTCTGCGAACTGGCTCTGTTTTGAAATATTACATAAAGGTGTCTCTCATCTCTCTCTGTACATTTTTTGTTAGGATACTGCTGCTAAGTTCCTCTGTTCTGAGTAACTTATGAGTAACGTCTGTATATTATACAGGGTGTTAATTTGATTGCGTGCCATAGCTCAGAGGCGGGATCAGAATCAGTAACTGAACAACTTTTTCCAAGGAACATAGGTCGAAATTCGAAAAACCAAATTTGACCTTCCATACAAAATGCGCTATCAGCTGATGCAGTTTCTATGGGAGGTCAAACATTGATATTCGTATTTCAACCTATGTTACTTTGGAAAAGTTGTTCAGTTACTGATACTGATCCCGCCCCTGAGCTATGGCACGCTATCAAATTAACACCCTGTATAAAATTATAATATATGTGGGTATTTCAAGATTCTTTTATAAAAAATGTCATCCTTGAAAATGTCAGTCTGTGGCCGAGCATTAAAGGTTATCGTGTAACTGCGTGTTTAATTTTGCAAATATCCCAAAAACAGGATATTTTTGGCGACGATAGTAACCCACGGGATCATAAAAAGTGTAATCGTAATAAAAAACAGTGTGGTGCGAAATATGGGCGATGAACAAACAGTGCACGGTGGAATATTCGGCGGCAGTCTCACTTTCGACCACCGCGTGCAGGAATGGAGCATTTTTAAAAGCCGTTTCTCACAGTTTTGTACGGCAAATAATATCAGCGAAAGCACTGATAAGGCTGGAGTGAGGCGACGAGCGTTGTTGTTAACTGCACTTGTGGAAGATACCTACCGCGTAGCGAGAGATTTAGCTTTTCCCAAAGAGGTCGAAGAAGTGGAATATGTGAAGTTGATCGAAATCTTAGATAATCATTTTAAGTCAAAAAGAAGCTCTTTTGGAGAACGATTAAAGTTCAATATGGCACAACAGCGACCGGGAGAAGATTTGACGGAGTGGGCAGCGCGAGTGAGAAGCTTAGCGCAGTATTGTGGTTTTAAAACGGAACTCGAAACCGCGTTGAGAGATCGATTTGTCCTTGGAATGGAACCATCTAAGGAAAAAGAGAAGTTATTTGCAGAAAACGTCGACACATTAACCTTCAGCAAGGCTTTAGAGATAGCGCAAAGTGTGCGGTGTGCCCGAATTGCGCTGCAGTCGGCGCAAGCGCAGCAGGAGTACAGCGGTAGCGGCGGCGGAGCGGGATCCGCGCAACCGGTGTTTGCATTACGAGCAGCGGCGTCGGCCCGGCCCGGTGGCAGCGGGGGAGCCGTACCACCGAGAAATTCCGCGAGTGCGAATCGTTGTGAAGTCTGCGGTTATAAAAATCATACAAAAGAAAAGTGCCGTTTTGCTGATTATACGTGTAGGAAGTGTAATAAAAAGGGACATTTAATGAGGATGTGTAAATCGGCTGTGAAAAGTAATTATTTTTTTGCCGTGGATGATGACAACATTACTGAAGGTAATTTTGATTTATTCAATATTAAATGTGTTGATGGCAAGCCGATGCGACAGATGGTTTCTATGGAAGGAATAAATATTTTATGCGAAATAGATAGTGGCAGTGCAGTTTCTGTTTTGCCCGTAAGTACCTATCAATCATGTTTTTCAACAAAGTTTGGTTTAAAGCCGTGTGATATCGTATTAAATTGCTATAATGGTAGTAAGATTACACCTATAGGTTATTTGTTGTTGTCAGTAACATATGATAAACGCACTAAACCTATACAATTATTTGTGATTGACACACATCATAATCAACCGGCTTTATTAGGGCGAGACTTTATAAGTAACTTTGGTTTGCAACTATGCGCGGTGGATTTTAACAACTTGGCTACAAGCGGGGTGGGTGATTACTTAAGGCAAAAGTATTCAGATTTGTTTACAAACGAACTCGGGAAATTTAATAAGTACAAAGTAACTTTACAAATAAAACCAGATGCGCAATTAAGGTTTTTTAAACATCGACCAGTTCCTTTAGCGTTAAAAAGTAAAGTGGAAAATGAATTGAAGCGTTTGCAGGATTTAGGTATTTTAGAGAGAGTAGATCATTCCGAGGTAGCCACCCCCATAGTACCAGTTTTGCGTCCTGATGGTGATATTAGGATATGTGGCGATTATTCTGTAACCTTGAATAAAATTTTATGTACAGATAACTATCCTTTACCGCGAATTGAAGATTTGTTCGCAAAATTACACGGAGGTGAGGAATTTTCTAAACTGGACCTGTCGCGGGCTTACAACCAATTGGAATTGGATGATACAAAGAAACTTACATGTATTAACACGCACAAGGGCTTATTCCAGTATAACCGATTGGTATTTGGGTTAGCAAATGCACCGTTTATTTTTCAGCGAACGTTAGAACAATTGTTAGCAGGAATAGAGGGAACGTGTATATTTTTAGATGATATTTTGATAACAGGTTCAAGCAAAGAAGAACACATTAAAAGGTTGGAGATGGTTTTGTCAAGGTTACAGGAAGCAGGGTTAAGATTAAAGCCAGAAAAGTGTGAATTGTTCAAAGAATCTGTAGAATATCTGGGTTTCAGGATCGATAAGTACGGATTACATAAATCGGAGAAAAAAGTGGAAGCTATTTTAAAGAGTGAACCACCTAAGAATGTAAGCGAGTTAAAATCATTTTTGGGAATGATTAACTATTATAGATGTTTTGTACCGAACACATCAAGTGTTTTAAATCCTTTGCATTTATTGTTAAAAAAGGGTGAAAAATGGTTCTGGGGAGAGGATCAACAAAACGCATTTAGGAAAATCAAAGAAGAGATGGCATCAGAGCGCGTTCTGGCGCACTACGACCCCGAGCTGCCGACCGTGGTGACGGCGGATGCGGGGCCCTCGGGACTCGCCGGGGTGCTCGCCCAGCGGCAAGCTGACGGGAACGAACGGGTCGTGGCTTACGCTTCGCGATCGCTGTCTAAAGCTGAGCGTAATTATGCACAAATTCAGAAAGAAGCTGCTGCCATTGTCTTTGCGGTAAAAAAGTTTAATCACTACTTGTACGGCCGCACGGTCCCATTTACGTTACGTACGGACCATAAACCCCTTTTGGCTATATTCGGTAGCAAGAGAGGAGTACCTGAAATGGCAGCTAATAGGTTGCAAAGGTACGCCTTATTTTTAACAGCTTACAATTTTAATATTGAATATGTTAAGAGCGAATTAAATGTCGCAGATTTTTTATCAAGAACGACGATTTTAAATGAGAATGCAGAGGATTTAAACGGTGTAAACGAAGATAGGTCTATGTACATAAATTTTGTTACAAACACGATTTTGAATCCAATAACGGTTAATGATATTAAAGAAGAGACGAAGCAAGATCACATCTTAAAAAAAGTCGTAGAATTTTTGATCAACGGTTGGCCAAAGAAAATTACAGATAAAGATTTAAAAGCATATTTCGATTGTAAAAACGAATTATCATTAGAAAACGGGTGCGTATTACGTGGCCATAGAGTAGTAGTGCCAGCCACATTTAGAGAAAGGTTGTTAGATGAATTACATAAATCACATTTTGGCGTTGTCAAAACAAAAACAGAAGCTAGAGCACGAATGTGGTGGCCAAATATCGACAAACATATCGAACAAAAGATAGGTTCATGCAGTGTGTGTAATACGCTACGCTGTGCCCCGCCGCGCGCGCCGCTAGCCTCATGGCCCTACCCGGCGCGCCCGTGGGAGCGGGTTCATCTCGATATGTTGTCGCTAGAGGGAAAACAGTTTTTAGTTGCCATTGACGCACATTCTAAGTGGTTGGAATGTTTCCTTATGACAAGCACTGACAGCGAATCAATTATATCAAAACTTTGCGAAATGTTTAGTAGATTTGGTTTAGTGCGCACAATTGTTACTGATAACGCTTCAAATTTTACCTCAAACCAATTTAAAGATTTTTGCGGCAGTAACGGTATCCAACATTTGACGATAGCAGCATACCACCCTCAATCTAACGGGCAAGCAGAGAATAGTGTAAAGACAGTGAAGAAGGCGTTAAAAATCATTATACAGGAAAATAAAGTACCTAAAATAATTCAAAGCAAACTAAATAAATTTCTGTTTGATTACAGAAATAGTGTACATTGTACCACCGGCTTTTCGCCAGCTCAGTTATTGTTTGGTCGCACTTTGCGTTGTAGACTCGATCTGTTGCGCGGCGAGAGCCAAAATATCGAAAAGCAAACGGAAATGTTGCCATCAACCCCGGCTAAAGAAAATGTTCGTGAAAAACAGATCTCACAGCATAAGCAGTACGGAGGACATCGCAGAACTGATTTTAAAAAAGAAGATAAAGTTTTAGTAAAACATTATTACAAAAACGGTACGAAACATACTTGGAAAGTTGGAAAGATAAAAGGAAAAATCGGTTCTAGGATGTACACCGTATACATACCAGAACTACGTAGTAATTTAATAAAACATGTAGACCAACTAGTCGCTTATAGAGGAGACGATACTTCATACGATTACTGGGACTTCGACACAAAGGAAATTACAAGCGAGAACGTACAAAACACAGACACGGACGTTCAAGAGAATAGTCAGCAGCACAATGCGGTTGATCAGTCACACGAGAAGGGAAAAGAAGCAGAGAATGTGCGTGAAAGTGATTTGTCGTTTGAGACACCGGACAAAGAACCACCAACAGAGAAAAGAATAGAAGATAGCGACTGGACAGCGTTGTTTACTGAGCCTTTACCGGACCCGACTAAGGATCTAGGGTTGGAGGGAGATGAGGTTCCCATGGGAATCGTTTCTAACCAGCCGACTGCTTACGTTGACGCTTCTGCAGATCGTGGAGGACTGGCTCAACTTGCCGATTTAGGCAGCGCGGATGAGTCTCCAGCTAGTACAAATCAAAGACCAGTACGGAAGACTAGAAATAAGAACGTTAATTATAAATTTTAGTTGTTAGTTTTAAAATAGTGGTGGAGGGATATAATATATGTGGGTATTTCAAGATTCTTTTATAAAAAATGTCATCCTTGAAAATGTCAGTCTGTGGCCGAGCATTAAAGGTTATCGTGTAACTGCGTGTTTAATTTTGCAAATATCCCAAAAACAGGATAAAAATTCAGCTGGATCTTGAATTATGCTCATTGATTTGCGCAGGGTTAGTCCTGTTTTTCCTTAGTTTAAAATTACCCCGAAATGACGGGAAAATATCTCATTGCTTCGGGAAACCGTTAACAACCTAAATCCGAAATCCACGCGAGCGAAGCCGCGGGTAACAGCTAGTCTTACATATATTAAGGAAATCATGACTGACTGATCTATCAACGCATAGCTCAAACCACTAAACGGATAGGGCTGAGTTTGGTACCCAGATGGCATGTTATAGCATAATTAGGCATCCTCTAAGATCGGATTTTCAAAAATTCAAGGGAGAAACGGGGTTCAAAATTTGAATGGAGAAATCATCTGTTTTTGCAATAAAATCGAACTATGTCGTTAAATATAAAGCAGAGTTTAATTGTTAATTTTTAAATGCACAATATTATTTACCTTTTAGTACTTTATAACAGGGTAAATTTGATTATTTTAAATCGCAAAAGTGGTATTTAATCACCCAGTGATATTCAAGAATCGGGCCCCTGAAGCCAATATTTTTTTCTTCCTCGTTTGTCACCGCTTTTAAGCGATTTTCGACCACGGCCTTTCACCGACTTTAATCACCCGCTGTTTTATGAGAAGCCCTTGACGCGGGAAGGAATTTAAAGGCGTGTTTTTCAGCGCGGCGGTATGAGAGAACTTTTTAATTTTCTTGTCACAGAAATGGTATAATAGTACCTATAATACGAATATTTGAGTCTTGCTAAAGAAGTGATCACACCTAGCTGAATTCAAAGACTAATTCGGCATACATTGCTGGGAGGCTTAGTTATGTTAATTGCAATATCCTAACTTCAACGAGCAATGTATGCGGAATCAGTCTTTGAATTCAGCTAGGTGTGATCATTCCTTTAAACAGTTGTGTGTAGAGACTGATGCCACAAAGGAAACATTTTTAGCAAAGAAGCTGCTATAGTTTCAAAAAGTACTAAGCATCTTTTGGCACGAGTGTGAGTATTTTTTTATTTACAGTAAATTGTACACAAGAAAAATACTTACTGCAAAATTTGTGTTTTTCTGCCGAAAAGCAGCAGAGACTGCTGTATTTGCCTAGGTCAAAATCAAATAAAATTTTGTTTGCATTTAAGAAAGATTTACGTAAAATACATAAGAAACAGAAAGCAAAGCAGAGCCTAGAAAATTTATTTCTAAACTCAGACGTCCGCTTAGGGTTGCTGGATCGTTCCTGGTGCAAAGGTTGGCCATAGCGATTCAGAGGTTCAACGCCACAAGTGTTATGGACATCAAAGATTAAGATATCAAAGAGCCAGAAGTGACCCATACGAGTACATAGTGGTGTGAATGCTTTTTAAATTTCTCAATTTTATTTACGTGTATTTTTAAAATTCATTTTCTTTAACTGAATTTTTATTTGATTTCTGTATGAAAAACGAATTATTTTACATTTAGCGTGTTTTGAATTTATACAGTTATTTTGAATTTATTGTTAATAAGTTCGTAAACGATGGCAATAAATCATTATTCATACAAAAAACATTGTTTGTTTTTGACTAGGGTGTCAAATAGCGGATTACTGGCATATGAGGCATTTTTGGTTAGTTCCCAAGTTGGGCAACGCGCTTTTGATGTCAAATATACTAGGGCGGTGGTGATCACTCATCAAGTTGTATGCATATTTCCGAAAAACAATTTGCAACGTACTGCTGACCTTTTTTTGCTAAAAAACAATTAATTAAAGCTTTGACCTCGCAAAGACAAAAACGATCTTTTAATTTATCTTCTTTGAGTTCAGGTCCACTTCTAAGCTTAATACCGGATCGATTGAGCGACTTTGGAGTCTTTCTCACGCTCCACCCCACCCCAGTGACAATATAAAGCCATTATAAATATAAGGGGTAGGTACACCAGCCGCGAAGTTTCTATTGACCTTGCCCCTACCCTTCCTGACGCCGGATGAAGGGAGCAAGGTGGATTTTGCAAGCGTAACACAATAAAATACACTAGCTCACACAAATATACGGTGGCCTTATACAAACAA
Organism: Athrips mouffetella; assembly: GCA_947532105.1. NCBI lineage: Eukaryota > Metazoa > Arthropoda > Insecta > Lepidoptera > Gelechiidae > Athrips > Athrips mouffetella. The sequence continues at coordinate 20,184,615 of OX383968.1, read as the reverse complement.
TTAACATCTTTACTCGTTCGTGTTGCATCTATTAAACTATCGAGGGGAATGACGCTACCCAGCCGATTGGAGTAACGCGTAATGTAGGCCGTATATCATACACTCCGAGCGCTATCTCATTCGGTAGGTTTGTTCACGAGGGTCAGTGCCAACGTGGCCAAGTTAGATATGCGTATGAATTAGCCGACGGTCGTGTGTGACGCTCACCCGTTTAATTTTGCAGCGTGATATAAATTTAGGGGTGGTGATTTTGGCGTATTCATGAAAGCGACCCCTCCATTGTAGATGAACGTTGATGATAATGTGGATCGCCTCGTTTGTAAACTCGAATATTCAGCGTTTAAACTTATTGAAAATTAACGTTGGATAAATTTAATTTTCCAAACCAAACGTTGCCGCTGTAAATTGCCTCGCTAAATTGTACATCGGTGCAAAGCGCTTAGCCGATTTCGTCTTGGTCAAGACCTGGATGGGTGACCGCTTGTGGTAAAACGGGTAAAACAGTTCGAGTGTTTTGCGTGCTTTGGAAGGCGCACTAATCCGTTGTTGGTCCCAGGTTCTGTCACTGATTTAAGCTAAGTTGGAGGCCATTTGGCGTCCTGTAAACCTGAAAGCCAGGGTGACCATGACCATTAACCTGGCAAAGCCTAATGTAAGATTTTTTTTTGTTGTCAACGCTTGCTCTTGACCTCATTCTAGTCTTGAAGACAGAATGAGGTCGAAGATGGAACGAGCTTGCGCAGAAGAATCCTATTCACTCGCGATTGGGTGTGGTTGTTGGAGGTCAGCTTGCAGACGCTCTGTGTAAAAGCCGGTACCCTTGTCAAATCTTCTAGATTAAACAGACGACTCCGTAGAAACGTAATAAAGTAAAGACAATGATGTCGAAATTGTATATTAGTAACCTACTTTGTATGCTAATATGAATCCCGCTTCTTTTGATTATAATTCATTGCGTATTCCTTTGAATTATATCCAAGAATTAAGTAATAGAATCTGTCATCGTCTCAGCTAAAGACAGAACAAATTTGTCGAAATTAACTTTGATTTTAACATCTACTGAAATGTTTGGCTTTAGTTTAGTTGCGAGAAATTCTTAAATGTCTATTAGATACTCGTAATATTGAAAAGCTTTTACTGTAAATACTAGTACTTTTTTTTTGTTTTTTGTTTGAATCATTTTGAATGAATTCAAAGATTATTTGTGTTCATACATACATTCACGCCTCTTTCTCTTTGGAGTAGGCAGAGACCACAGCCCTCTGCTACGATCTTGCTTGACATATTTCCCTCGCTTCATCATAAACATCATCATAACATCCCATGAAACGTCCACTACAGGACTCTCCAGAATTCTAGCTTTTGCTGGAAAAATGTGGAGGGGAAGTATGGTCAACCGCACATCGGTAGAAACTTTTTCAACTCTATTACCACGCCATAGGGTCCAAAAGTGTTTCTACTGACGTGCTGTTGAGTGTACTATAGCTTCCCTCACTTACTGTACTTTAATCTGTGCTTTAATCAAACCATCCTTCTTTCAACTTTTCAGATTCAGATTCAGATAATTTTATTCAATGTAGATTCTTTACAGAATACTTATTGAATGTCATGCAGAATACAATGCAAATAGAGCGAGTCTACGCCGTTTCGGATCGTGCTATGGCAGCGTAAAAGAAACGGCAAGAAACCACTGCCTTTCTTTTATTACCATTATTATACTTTTTCCTTACCACTTGGGTAACCTTAATAAGAAGAAAAGTTGATTGTTAAACGTAAAGAAAGCTTGCATTTTCAATCAATATCAAACCGTTTCCTAAAAATACAGCAAGTGAAATGCATCGCAAAAACTTAAACTGTGGAATCAGGCTATGAAACTGAACAACTTTACGAATAAAAACGGATTTTTTTGAAATACGCTAAACCTAACTGGACTGTTTCTCGTAACAGTCCTTTAAAAGTCCACTATAACGGACAGTTCCCTCTTTCTGGGTAGAGCCATCCGCTCCCCAAACGCCCGGTGAAGTTGTAACAGCCCTCAGGCTAACAACAGAAGTCCACTATAGAAAAAAAAAAAAAAAGACAGTTCCCTCGGGTAGAACCCAGAATTTTACAGCAAAGAAACGAGGTATATTTTGGAGGGGAAGGTTCGTACCGTACTCTTGTTAACATTGCGGCTGGCACCTTGGACCGCGGTTGTTTGTGACCGCATCATGTTAAATGATCGCCTCATCGCAGTATCGTATCGTCTCGTGTCGGCGTATCGGTGCAGGAGCACGCTGATGCCCATTGTCCGATCGAAAACCCTTATTCACCTTTTACGACACCCACGGGTAGAGATGGGACAGTAGTCGGTACTATTCTTAGCCGGGATCACACGGGCTCAGTGGCTATTAGTAAGTGTAAAATATAATATTTTGTAACAGTTTTACCACTTCTTGTAAGTACACAAGTAAACTGTTGGTTTTCTATTGTTAGACATTCTACGAACATTCTGTTGATTAAACATCGTACTGCGAGAAATTCCGTTTAGCTGACTCGTGTATGTCTAATTTTCTTAACAAATATCCGACACATAAAATTGTAGATTTTATTTTATAATTGTGGAGTGGATTTTACTTGCGTACTTACAAGAAGTGGTTTTCTAAGAGGGAGGAGGATGATGAGAGGTGTAGATTTTGTAACAAGCGACCTTGAAAGATGTTAATCTGGACCATGAAACTAAACACCTTTTCCTAAGGAATGTATTTTAATATTGCTTTTTTTAAATCACATGTACAGTCTGTACAAAACACATACAGTCGCTCGTCAGTGGTGACAATTGACCATGAGCTCTGGTTTCGGGTATTTGTAGCGTAGCGCTGGTTCAGCTTATACTGGTTTTGTTACCACTTACTTTCTGCCGTGCGTATAGACGACCTCACATATTTCCACCTCCTGCTATCACGACAAGTATGAGGATGAAGAAGGGAACTATCCCTCGCTTCTTCTGCTCACGCTTGTGGTTGTTTTACTTAAAATACCTGTAAGTACCTGTACTGGGCGACCGAGCTTTCTTCTGTATAATCTTAACCCAAAGTACAATAATAGATGGCGCTGTAGGGTTTCTGAAACGCGCTATTTTCAAAAAATTCTTTCAAAAAAGGGCCAAACGAATTTTCCCAGACATGAGATCTGGCCGATTTTTCCGCTTTTGAGAAACCGATTACAAATAAATGTATATATTTTGCAAACAATAAAAACAATTTGTTGGTTTCTAATCTGCTGTTCAGAAAGGGTTTCTATTTTCCACAAGTTTACGTAATCAAAACTTATCCTAACTGATTGTTGGCAGCAGGTCGCTTTTCTACGAAGGAAGGTCCCGTCTCTCTCCTTTCAACTTTGATTACCTCCCACCTCCTTGGAAATTAATCAATCCTATGAGCAGTTAAAACAAACGTGGAGGAAAAGATTTTTCCAAAATCCAACATTTTGCGTTTCTAAGGACTTAGATTTGTCTTTGAAGATTTTATTAGGTCAAGATACGATTTAAATATCAAAAACCTACCTGATACTAATGAACAAATCTGATCCAACTTCATAATAAATTCCTTGACCAGGAATCGAACCTAGGACCTTAGGATTAGAAGACAGCTTTCTCTTATAGCGGAAAATAAGCCGTTAAATGAATGCGGTAACGTTTATGACCTAAGAAAGAGAATTTATAAAACTGAGCGCATTTTCACCAAGCCCTAATCACACGCATCGTTCAAGCTAAACTGGATCTCTCTAAAATAATCTCCGAGTATAAAATATGGCTTTATGTGTGCGTTAAATAGTTTGGCTGTTTAATGTTACTGAAATAGCACGTAGGCCAGTCCATTCTGAGGCACTTGCGGTTCGGCAGATGATGAAATATGCAGATGAGTCGGCGCGACGCGACACGGCAACGGTGCTACACTAATGCATCACCGATTGTTCCAGCCAGTCAGAATTTAAAGCAGTGTTTGTCCTCATAAATACCATCGACGTCCATTTTTATTCCGTCGTTCATTCCAAACACAAAGGATCTTTCCTTCTCTTAAAGAGGTCATCTTTCGCTTCTCCAGTTGATCTGCAATTCCAATTGGAAACTTGGAATTTCAAATTTCTTACCGGAATCCGTTCAAGATCTAATATCGCAACGTATGCAGGTTAAATTACAAGTTCTTAGTTTGCCGATTTGTTAATTAAACTAATGAGCATCTTTCGTCCATGTCCTCACTAGTCTAGCGGTGCATAATGGTGCATTCGGCCTATGCGTCCGAAACCCGCGCGGTCAGTACACTCGCGTGCGTCGATGCGTCGCGACGTCTCCGCGCACGGTTTATTGCTTACGACTGTACCTACCCACGTGCTCGCCAAAACAAAATAAACACCTTTAGACGCGTGCCTTTGTACCACTTGCTTGTAGGTACATAAGAAAACTTTTTATTCAGGTCTGCCGTGAGTCGTGACGCGGTAACCTACACCGCCGGCGGATGCGCGTCTGTATACCAACAAGCATTTGTTTTATTCACCGTGTCCGGTGCAAGCGTCTCGCCGCTTACAATCGATGAAATGCATACGAACATGTTGATGTGCTATTCGAATCACCCCCTAACCGAAGTCGGAGTAATAATAGCGACTTTCGTGCCCCAACTCACGTACACCAATCACTACCAACAGCCGATTCAATGGGCTATTTCTGTGCGCTATTAATTTATATTCGATTGTCTTCGAATAAAACTCCCTCATGGAAGACAATATTTCACATAAATAGACCGTTTTAGAGACGTATACCCTAAACTAATATAAAGTTAGTAGTTTCTATCGTCCGGGATTTAGATCGTTCATGCTTTTAGTTAGTCAGGGATTAGTCTGACTTAACTTGTCTGAGGTAGTGGGAAGTTGTAAAATTGTTTAACGAGAAACAATTTTAATACAATTAATAAACAAATCTTGCGATCGATCGTCGGACTAGTAGTACGCTAACGGAGGGGAAGTAGGGGTTCCTTTGTCACCACCTGTCCGTATAATGGCTTTCGGAAGACGAACGCAGTCGCGGGGAGCGGCGCGAGCGCATCTGCCGCCTTAAGTACGCGCCAAAACGCAACAGGCACGTTCTACGTTCAAAAACGTTTGGATTCTTCAACATCTTGGATGTGTTTTCAGCCAGTGTGTAATTAATAAGCAAGATTCAAATGGAATTCGGATATGGAACGATGTGAACATTTTTAAACAGTTGATAAGTGTTGTGTGACAATGCTCGGATTACTAACCTCGGATTTCGGTTATCAAAACAGGTTGACTCTGCTGCAGCAACTGATTGAGTGTGGCGATGTGTTGTTAGGGAAGGAGCTGCTATGCGGTGAGTAAATAATGACAACATTGTTGACAGGTCAAGGGCCGTAGTTTTATGAGGTGCTAGATCGCTGGCTCAAGGACAATAGAAACTATTATGTGAAGCTTCTGTATTCATCATTAGAATAATGCTTTCATTTCGAAACGTATAAAATTGATAAAAAACAAGTTTATCAATATGAAATCCCAAGAACCAATCACATTTTCAATTTACTCAAACTAAGTGCCTATTGTTGTTTACAGAAGATACGTACCTACCTACACAAATCTATCTCGCACGAGACAATCGAATGATTCTCTAATATAGGTAGCAATCGCGGTTGAATAGCGAATTGTAAGAAGCATTTATCAGTCACATTAGCATAGAAACACGTGGAACATATAGCCGGCGACATTTTGTGCGCACGCGCTGATCGCATCTTAATTTATCGCCGTATTGTCTTCGGCTACCATAAATATTAATTAGAAACAAGAAAGCCGAAGGCGCCTTGAAAGACTATTCCATAATACTAAGAATTAGTGGTGGCCACGTAGGTAGTACTTGTAAAGATTATGCAGGTCAAGCAGCACTGAGAATGACTAGGTCTAGAAGGTCCTAGAGGACTGTTTTGTAGTAATTAAGAATCAAAATGGCAGGTATGTCAGAGCTGTTTCCTTGCTTTGATGTGCCTTGGTTCTGGTTACTAAATAGTAATACTTAGGTTGGCTGGAAGAAATCTCTTTTAGAGATAAGCCCGCCCTTGTATATGTCCTTTAATTTTGTTATTTTATTTTAAATATGTGTGCAATAAAGATATATATAAATTTGTGTGTTTAGTTAGTCAAAGTCTGATGACCATAACAGCCCACACACTTCCATTACTGGACAAAGGTCTTCCCCAATGATTCGCACATTAAAAAGCAGAGTTTCATCAATAGTCACTACGCTTGTTTGTTTACCCACTCTTGCCTGGCACCGTGCTGTTATTTCAGAGGTGTAAAGTGCACATTGTGATGACATCGACTTAGAGAAGGACGCTGCTCATCTTCTGCTAGGTACCCTTAGCCGCCTTTTGCGAGACCCACGAGAAGAAATGGGGTTCTAATAATCTGATCCGGCACCAAACGAACAGTAACGCACGAATCACAATCTGTAGGCTCTTCACAACTTATTCCTTACTAGGTGGGTAGTTTAATTTCTTTAGTACGCGATAAATTTATACCTGCACCCTGCACGATAAACTTCCGGACACATGCGGAATAAAAAATAAGACAAAAACTACGTATGCGGTTAAGTGTCAAGTACACGTAAACCGCGCATTGCAGGTAGGGTCGAATGTTGCTAGCTACACCACAGAATAATGGGTCGAAAATGATTTTTTTTTTGTACTTTATATATAAAATCACAGTAATGCAAGAAAGAGTTTGCGTAGGGAGTGAGGCCATATTTTTTGTCGTATCCACGATTCCACCCAGTATTTCCTTGAAAAAGTTGGTGAATTTTTTAATTCTTTTCTGAGTCTTTGTAGTATGACATTATAAATAAGCCATAATTATAATCTCAAACATAATTTAATTTGCATACATTGATTTTGAGCATTAAAAGGCATCCTAAACGCGGTCCTGTGTAACAGGCAGTGGATGCCGTGGGGTAACGCTACCACGCGCCGTAATCAGCCTGACGCAGCAGACGCTCTTAGAATTATCGTTGTAAGTACTTCTTTAATCTCGTATAACTAAATAACAAGAAAACGACGAAATATCAAAGAAGGCCAAAAGACGCCACGTTAAGATTTACATCTGGAGCATCTCTGGAAGATCCTCCACCGAGGAGCACAGTTCTTAATTTAAGAAGAACAAAAACTAATAAGGCTTTTTCTTTAGTACAACTAATAAACAAATTTTACAACCTGTCAAATATTTGGCCGGTTGCACACAAAACAAATCCGCAAACGAGCTATTTGAAGCGAACGACGGATGTGTAAATGTTTTTAAAACTCGAAAACAACAGACGATAGAAAGTTCAATGTCGAACAAAAATAAAGAAACGACGAAGTAAACAATGATGTTTTGTTATAAATATTGAACAAGGGCGTAAATATTAGAACCCTTTTCGGGAAGTTCCGATTTGTGTGAAAGACGCACTTTTTGTGCTACTTTCTGTACAAAAGATGAACGGTCGGTTGCGTGTCATTGTGTACAGTCAGAGGCTGAAGTAATGTTATTTTATATTAGCTAAGAAGTATATCGATGAGAGGTTGAGGGTGAACACAAATGCTGGGAGAGGAAGACCTCGACGAACGTTCCAAGAAGGACATTCTGAATAAAGGTGAGGTCCGAAGTATCCTTAACCGACAAGCGTGTATGAAAGAGTTGATGAGGGAAGATTGTTGCGGGAAGTATGTGCCTAGCCTTAGGGATGCATGTGTGCCCGATATACAATATAAACTAAGGATGAAAGTCGTAAGAGAGATATTACGCATAACAGCTGTTTCTGCCTAGACGGCACCTAGCTAGGCACTAGGTTGTAGGTGACGCACGATGTTCAGAAATGAAGAAGCTACTTATGAAAACCCTTTTTAAGTGTTCATCTACTTTAGGGGGAAGGCATTTCAGCTATAGGTAGCAAGATCGCTCTTCGATTTATTCTCTTTCCATTTTAAACGAACTGCGTGTTAGACGAACTGCAATCTCGACAAATTCTGCGTTTTAGACCAACTTTTACCAAATCAATCGTTTTTTAAGCACCAGTGCTTGTACTGTGGTGTTTCGTGTGTTGTGACTTTATCTATTCTATATCTGTTAAAATATCGTTAGTTCTTAAGGTACTTAGGTAACGCGGTTGAGTTTATAGTGTCAAAGTAACCAATCTTCAACTTCTTTAAATCTACAACTACACAATAACTTAATTAATGCGACATAACTTATCGTTCTAACCGTACACACGTACTGTCAACAACACGTCAGTAGAATCGCTTTGACCCTGACTGCCTTTATTGCGTAGCAGTAGCTTTGATATTTGTAGTACAAGTGTTTTCTCTGAACAAGTTTAGTGTGTGTGACTGTACCGGTCACATCAGTCCATCCGTAGTCCTTCATGCGTGTCCCTTTGTGTACGATTCGTGACGCTCATAGCAATGTCACGTCTCCGAATGAAGGGCCACCGACTTCGAGCAACGTTATGGTAGAATTGTTACATTATGATATATACAACAATCTTAATGTAATCCAATGCAACACTTTAATTTGATATTGAAATCTTTTAAGTGCACGTTGATACATACGTACGTAAACTAATGTGTGAGAAGCTCTATAGCTTATTCACCGAATCACCAGCACTTGACATTAATAGCATTCAGGTAATGAACTACAGACCTAGTTGAGGCTTCAAAATTCGCGATAGTACCTATAGGGTATTTTTTATCATCCCGGATATTTTAAGAGGTGGTTCTACCCATGAAACTGAACAACTTTTCCCAAGGAACATAAGCCGAATTACGACGACAATTTTCATTTTCCTATACAAACTGCATCAGCTGACAGCACATTGTATGAGATATTTTATACTTGGATAAAGTTGTTCAGTTTCATGGGCCAGAACCACCTCTTAAAATTTTCGGAATGATAAAAAAATATGCTGTGTAACTGGTCAATCTATAATATACTAATTGTTGACTGAGATTGATGGTGACATGTACAAAAGCTTTCAATTCAAGCATAAACCGCCGTTATAATTGGTTAACTCGCAAGCTTTGTTTTTGGATATAACGTGCGTCGACACGTGCTGTTTACAAAATACGAATTTGTAGGCTTCCCGGAAAATGTACCGCTTCCACCGTCAACGTGCGGGTGGTCCTTCGCTCGTGCTCCTGTTGAACTTCGCTGTACATTGAAGGCTATTGTTTTTTATAAGGTCTCAAAGGCGTATCCAGGTGGGTCAGGGGGGTCGCGACCCTTTCACAAAGTCCCATGAAGATGAAATAAATTATTGCAAAATAAATTAGTTTTAGAAAGCTGGATACACTCTTGTTAGGACACTGTGTTTAGAGATATTTCTACACATTACACTAGCGCATAATACCTTTACAAATATTCAGCATAAAAGTGAAGGCTGCTTTTTTGAAGAGAGAAGGGCTTTTTGCGTGCGTAGTACGTCTAGGGTAAGTAGTTCCGGATCGAAGGGTCAGGGTGCCATTGAAATTAGATTAGCGGTGTATGGAGACATTCTGTCTTAAGTTATAAAGATTGATGGTGGGCCCTTTTCAATATTATCAAATAAAAATTAAAATCTTAAAGTCTACTACAAAGTAGTAGAAGCACTTAGTTTAAGTACATAATACGTGTGATAGGAGGCTCCACTCTTGAAACAGAAGAAATAGATCGAAAGATAATAAATGCAAGTAAGATAGTTGGTGTTTTATACAAAGGTACCACTATAAAATCATAAGAAGCCTGATAGTTAGTGGTCATTACCATCAGGCTACTCACATTTCTTATTATTTTCCAACATATGAATTACATCTTATTCCTAAAAAAAACTAAAATAAAACACTTATGCGGTAATATAATGAAAAAAACATGCGTTTTTAATAAGCTGTTTTATGAGCAATGTGTTGAAAAAAACTTTTTTAGACTATATTTTCCCACTGCTGGGCAAATATATTCCAAAACCTATATTCTAAAACAAATTTACTTATGCCTTACCTTAAAGTCCCATGTCAAAATTCGCAGGAATCGTAAAGAAAACGTAGTTATTTACGCGATAAGGCATAATTTTGCATAAATTGCAATACATTTTTCATGAATTTTCCACTTTCCGGGAACTCTATGGGAAATTGACATAGAGGGTCATGACCCTGAGTCAAGTGGCTTTCTATTATCGCAAACGCTATAGAATAGAATAAAAATGTATGGGGTTGACATTAGCTGTCACGCAACATTTATTTAGTCAATCCCATATATAGCTATTCTCATTCTATTCTTCTAGCATTTGCGATTGTAGAAAGCCACTTGACTCAGGGCCCAATGTCATAATTTTCCTGATACCGATCGGATATTAAGAGTCGTCACCGGTTAATCTAATAATTTGTACGTAAATAGTAGAAATAAAGTGAGATTATTTTCATACAAATTTTGTCCAGCTCGACTCGAAATCAAATCAATTCAAAATGTGCCATGCCAACAGGTTACGTGTTACGAGAACATTGACGTAAAACATCTAAACGTAAAACATTGAAACCTCACATAACATCACGCCTTGTTCCCGTCGGGGTAGGCAGAGACCACAGTTCTCCACCTGCTACGATCTTGACATACTTCCCTTGCTTCCTGAACCTTCATCAATCCTTTCATACATGCTCGTCGGTTTAGGGTACTTTTAACCTGGCCTTTATTCAGAACGTCTTGAAACCTCATAAGAAACTTAAGTTACCAAATAAAAATTAAGTCGTTTATACAGGGTGTTTGCAAAAGTACTGCGATGCCTCAAACCATACGTTCTACCTATGAAACTGAATATCTTTTCTCAAGAAAATTGGATCGAAATTCGAAAAGAAATTTTCAAATTATGTGTTGGTAGCTCCCTGTCCTGTAGTGGACGTTTCATGAGATATTATGACAAACAGTCTAGCTTCCTACAACTTTCATCGAAATCCGTTCAGCCGTTAATATGTGAAAGAGAAACATGTTTGTTTATAAAGGGAGCAAGAGACAGGTTTCTGGTGAATAAAACTTTCAGGAAATAAAGAACAAAATCGGCATCACCACTGTCCAATTAAATTTTTAATCTTATATCGACTTCGTCTGTACATGAAGAAGATACAAAAGTATGGAGTGGCCGACTTTTTTTTACCTGAAAGTTTTGTTCACTGAAAGTTGTTCAGTTACATTGACTGATCATGCTCTTTCAGTATTTGGAAGGCTGTCTGTCCCTTACGGCCCTTATACAGCTTAAACTTTAATTGGTTTCGCTCCCGAAGCCCAGTGATTCTACGGTCAATTTGTATTTGTAGAAGTAAAAAATACCGGCCAAGTGCGAGTCGGATACGCGCCCTAAGGGTTCCGTACCTATCTACCATATGATATACTAAAAGCTTTTGCTCTTTGATTTCAAAAACTCCGCGACCATCCAACTTGACCCCTCTTTTATAGAAAAGATCTTGAAACGGGAGCTCACCTTAATTGGTTAATATTAGTTGTGAGAAAAATTGAATGAATTTAGACATTTCCCTTTATTTGTACTGTGAGACCTAGCTTCTTGCCAAATTTCATAATTTTAGGTCAACGGGAAGTACCCTGTAGGTTTTGCTTTTTTGCATAAATGTATGGAGATGAGGACATAAAAAGCCATATCTTTTGATTGCGTCGTTGTACAAAATTGAAATTTTCAGATCTTATTTATTTATTTTTATTTATTTTATTTATTTATTTACTGATACAAACAAAATTCACTCAGCATTACAGTTACCCAAAGCGCTGGTAAACTTAAATAAAATAACAATAACTTATCATTTAAATCTAAATACTCTCACAAAAGGATAAAAATGTTCTATTAATATGACACCACCTGTCATCAAACAATATGTGGTTTATGGACCTTAATATTCGTTATCAATTTCAACCTGATATCTCTTCTCGTTCGTGAGAAAAAGGGTCTTGACAGACAGACAGACAGACGGACGACAAAGTGATCCTATAAGCGTTCCGTTTTTTATTTTGAGGTACGGAACCCTAAAAATATCTCCGATATAACTCTTGTTTCTTTAGAAAAGTTGTTTAGCTTAGTGATCTGAGCACACCCTTGAACTTGATCATTGACACCCAGTATACTCATGAAAACAAACAACCATCCCGAAGAAAATAAATTTTTACTCGAAAAAATGTTTCAAAGTGGTTACGAGATCGTCTTTTATTGTAAATAAGAAAAAAAAAGTAAAAAAAAGTTCTTCAGGAAAATTGTTTAAACCAAAGCAAATTAACATCTATAACTAGGCTTTCATCTTTTAACATAGTGATTTATAAATATCCCAGTAAGATAAAATAGCCCTAGTAACATGTATGTAACAAGACTAATTTTGTAATTTCATCTCCCTAGTAAGATGGAAATAAATCTCTGTGCACATAATTATGAAAAGATTTTCAATTTAGACAATTTCTCTTTGAGTTTAAATATACACAAGGCGTACTCAACGCAACGAAGGTCGATAGCGTAATATCTGTGTCTAGACAGACGAAAAGGCTGAAAACCTATGTCTGTAGAGCTGCGTAAAGTCAGACTGCCCTGACTCGGTCGACGACCTACGCCTCGATCGGTCAATGGTTTTTTTTCTTATACAAATTGTACCTATACAGTCATCAAATCGTCTTATTATTAGTTATTATAAGGATATTGAAATCATGTAAGAATATTTTTGTTGAGGCCTTTGTTTCTGATACTTTGAAATGAGTAGTTTTAGACCAAATATGTTACACGGAAATTATGAAAAGTATCTGTAAAGGTAGCCAGAGTGGTGCTGGCCAAGTACTGCTTGTTTAAGTCGTTCTTGCACAAGAATCCAAGCGGGCTGAGCTTGGACAGTAAAGCTGAAGTCGCAGGCAAATGCACGTTTAAATTATTAGTACCTGGGTGACCGAGCTTCGCTCTATAATAACTGCCTCAACATTAAAATATCATCGGATAAGCAAGCTATGCTACCCGCCAACAGATGGCGCTGTTGGTTTTTGTCAAAAACGCAAATGCTTAAACACGGGGAAAACAAATTTTCCCAGACGTGAGACCTAGCTAGATCGATTTTTCGCCCCCGAAAACGCCCGTATGGTAAAATTGTATCGAAATCGTTAGAGCCGTTTTCGAGAAACCGATTACAAATATATATATACAAATATTGCTCGTTTAATAGTATAGGATTAAATAGTTGCAAAATCCGCTTTAGTCAGACGATCATCCAATTTCCATCCAATGGTCAACTCAGGTCACAACTCCAACCGATTAGTACCGGGTCAAATTCAAATGTAATCCCGCATTTTACCGAAACCTTTGAATAAAAACATGAGAAAAATGTGATATGAATTATGGGCACGTTTCACGGATTTTTATTGGAGATTTCCACGCGAAATCACTAGCGGGGCTCATATTTGTTTAGTCGGCAATAGGAGGCGAATTGTCAGTTTGAAAAAGGTGGTTATTGAACAGCTAGAAAAGGAATTTATGAATAAATCGTGAGGTTTTTACTTGATGACGTCGTAGTGAGATGAGAGAGATGTACAAAGTTTAACTTAAGATATAATTCTTCAAACCAACAAAGTTGAAATCGGTTCATTAGTTTTTGTGTGATGCTTGAACAAATCTTAGCAAACAAAAAGTCTGAAAATTTGTTATTTAGATTCGGAAGCATCAAAATACTAAACCGTGATGATTTTTTGGAAATATCTTCAATATACAGACGTACCTGCTATACTGTCATAGATACCTGCGTCTTAAAATAATGATTCATAGTGGAAATTTATTGCAGCATCGAGATGAATATCGGGTAAATATTGAAAAGAAATTCGAACTATATTACGGTCGAATTCTCGTTTTAAATCGTACTAAACATTCGCGAAAGCTTTCAGCGCGTTCAGTACAAGTTTGTCCATGACGGTTATTTTCCGCGTATGGGTGACAGGCGGAGAGCCAATGAACGATTCGCTCGCCCCCTGAGGGGAGCCGCGCTTACCCCCGCGACTCATTTTTCGACTTCTGCGCATTAACGGTCACGGACAAAGTTATTTTTTACGCAGTATACAAAATATGTTGTGATGGTTCTGTGACCATTGTCCTTACACTCCGGAAAGCGATTCGTCGTCAAAATCGGTGGATTGTAAATAACCAATAAACATTTACAGCATGATAACATGAGACCACTTTAAGCGTTTAATGGGTAACATATATGAACAGTGTTATATCTTGGTTTGTTTATGAAAATAAATACATAATATAAAATCTCTATAGTTCATCATAAATTATTCAATCAAATTAAAAATAGAGACAACAACATAATTGTTATTTAATATTATGATTCAATTCTTGTACCTTACTTTTTTATATTTATTATATTTCTTTTATTTTCTTCTACTCACCTTTTGAATATATTATTAGTTAATAAACCATAAAGAGTTGTATCTCCTCAAACGATTGTTTATTCATATCTTAGGGCGGGAAGCGGTCGCGGTGTAGGCACGTAATTTTGGGAAGTGTTTGTTTACTAGGGGCATCGGCCCGGACTCGAACCGCCACTAAACTACGCCGATGTTTACTCTCCCGCTGTACGCCTAACCAAACAGCGTGCCCCTTGTGAACGACCTCCTAGGGATTTAGGCTCTTATTGTCGTCGCATGGGCTTTGATTATGGCGACATCTTTGATTGCCACTACACATTAATAATAGTAAATAAATATGGGTGGACATTCCACATGTCGGGTAACGGTCGGGTCATGAATATGGTTTTTGTAGTGATGAACAATTATTTCAATAGGAACTAACTTCAGACAGGAAGTTTGTTTAACAGCCGTTGCGTGATTCGTATGTCGCCCCCTCCTCCAACGAATTGAATACAGTTTCGAGGTACAGTCAGCGAGTAGCAGCCGAGCGAGCAACAAGGCTTCTTGTGTTCTGCGTTGTCTTCGATATTCGGTCTTCGGAGTAGTGCGATAGGGCGACTGTTATTACCTACACTACACACACAATGTCATCTGATAACAAACTAGGCACAGATACATAAATTAAGTTTACACTTTATTTTCTGGTCATAACATTTCATTTTTTGGATACAGTATGGCTTGTTTCTTATGATGCAACATTTAATTTCATGTAAAATACTAGATTAGTAAACTAGACTATTTTTTAATTTCGTCGTAACAAGTAGTTAGAGTTATTGCTGTCTTTTCCTAAAACTGAAAAACATTTACGTTTCGAAACGTTTTGGAACAAAATCAGCAAAAGAAGATTGTGTGATTTTTTATTTAGCCGTGATATACCTCAATAATTAATTCTTAATCAAAAAGTACAGTAACGCAAGTAAAACTTACGTCAAAATCACAACTGTATCGTGTTTACGAAATGTTACCGAGAAAACCTTCTACCACTTTAACGACACTTAAAAATTGTCTTTGATATTAAAAACCAAAAAGAAAGGTTACGTAAGTAATTTTGCCGTATACGGCAAAATTACTTTCTTTGAGATCAATGACTTACTGGAACTTGAAATTTGTTAGGTACGTAAAATGTTCTTAAAGCTTTGACTCGTTCAACCTTACCTACAGTTTGCCTTTTATTTGACCCCATTTATTATCTTTAGCTAAGTAGTCCAGTAGGATAATATAAATATAAGAGAGTAAAATCTAATTTTTATACTATAATTGATGACGGTCTGTCTCGAGTCACTGGAATGGATAAAGAGATAGGCTCTTTTTTTGCTTTAAATAACGTGTAACAAAAATGGCAAAACAACTCAGAAGGGATGTGAAGTTGACCATGAAACTGAACAACTTTTGCCATGTATATTGCATTGAATATAGAATTATGTTGACTGAAGGTTTTTTACCTAATTTGGTGCTTAGATTAAAAGATATTGTAAGGTTTTAACGAAAATCTCGTAGTCAGGAACCTAGTAACTTAAGCAACGAATAATTTGTGGATGGAAAAGTCGAAAGCAGAAAGTTTGACTAAGGAACGTTGTTTGGACTAGTTAGGAGATAAAGATACTAAAAGTCCTTGCCCCTCCGAGGTCCGCTCGAGGGGGGGCACAAAGGTCGCATTTTTTTGTTTTTTGCTTACATCTCGAAAACGGTGCGTCGTACGAAATTTTGTTGTACCACATAATGAAAGCTGATAAAGTTTTCTACAACTTTGCCTTTCACTCTTTTAATCTATCTCCAATCGTTGCCTAGTTATGAGCTCCGAAAAACGGCCAGGAAAGAGGCTGAGATTATGAGACCGGACATACAGAGTCAACATTTTTTAATTTAGATGTGAGAAAAGTTACGAAGCAAAAAAAAAAAGTAAGACTAGAAAACATTTTTGAAAATCGACCATTTGTCGAAGCTCATAGTTAGGCAAAGATAAGAGATAGAGAATTTTATCAGCTTTTATTATGTAGTATAACAAAATTTCGTTCGATGCATCGTTTTTGAGATGTAAGCAAAAAGCAAAAAAACGGGTCCTTCTTTGTGCCCCCCCTCGAGCGGACCTCGGAGGGGCAAGGACTTTTAGTATGTTTATCTCCTAACTAGCCCCAACAAAGTTCTTAAGTCAAACTTTCTGCTTTCGACTTTTCCATCCACATACCCCTTGTGATCACTCATTGGCCATACTATAGGTAAACATTAGTAGGAACTTCATTATTAGAACGAAATCCATTAATTGTATTTAAATTTGTACAGTAAACATTATAGTCTATGAGTGGTGGTGTCCTGCTACTAATAAATACACGAGGCCGAGTTATACCGCGGTACTACGGGCTTCGCGGAAGCATTACCATATTACTGACACTCGTGGTACCGCCGCCTACGTTCTCACGCTTCGGACGTGCTTATACTATAAAGGGTCTCGAAAAAGGGCTGCTGATTGTAGTTTTTTTTTTATCTCATTGCGCGTTATACTTTGTTTTGTTGTTATCTACTACAATATTTTTACACCAAAACTAATATAACTATTAATCAAAGTTAATAATCAGTGATACACGTATCAGATTTTTATGCCAAGACTGTGGGTGCCATGCGCGGTGGTTACCACTAAGACTACTTACCATACCACCCACTTGCTAGTTTTCTCACTTTTACCTAAACTTGACTTAGAGATTTTTTTATATTTTAATCTAGTATACCATTTATATATTAATTCATTTAATCATATAGTATTCTCAATACATTTCTCTTACTACATATTTTATGATTAAAAATTACTTCGACGACAAATAGCAATTTCTTTTCTTTTCTCAATAAATCTACTTACATTAGAAAACTTGATTATAGTAATAATTTTTTCACAAGTGCGCTTAGTGATAGGCATAATAGTTTTTTACATTAGTTTGTTATATAAAGACCCTGTAAATATGTGGGCATATTATTATTCTATCACGCGGGTGTGACAAAAGCTGTGGTTAGCTTTGCTTTTAAAAGAGTGGAGTAATTACGAAATTGTTGCAGTGTGGTTGACTAATGTACCCTCTAATGCGATACAAGAGGACTAAGATGACGGAGACTGAGGCAAATGCTATCAAAAATAAATAAAAAATCCTTTAAAAAATTTTACGTTTTGCCGGCAAAGAATAGTACGGTCAACCGCTCGTAGGTAGAAACTTTTTCAACTCTATTACCACGCCATAAGGTCCAAAAGTGTTTCTACTGACGTGCTGTTGAGTGTACCAACCCGTTGCTACCCGTGGGTGTTGTAAGAAGCGACTAAGGGATTACGAACCGAAGGATGGACAGCAGCGTCCTTCTGTGTATCGTACCAACTTACATACTGCGGTCACCAACAATCACAGTCTATGGTGCCAGCCGCAACGCCAACAAGCGTGGTGACTGTGGTACTTCCTTTCCAATTGTACCATGCGTTTCTGCTGAAATTTTGGAAGGAGTTCCCCTGTCCTGCAGTGGACGTTTGGCGATGATGATGGTTGGCACAATGGACCCTGGTGGTTGGTGACCGCAGTGTGGTGATACGATACACCGAAAGACGCTGCTTCCCATATTCTGGTTCAAGATCCTTTAGTCGTCTTCTATGACACAATATTAATGAGTTTTTAAGTAGGTCAATATGTGAATGTATCTTCGGCTGTCGATGCGATTTGCTAAAGCTGAACCTTCTTTTGCTGTTGACCGTATAGGCAATGAAAATAAAATTTACTATGTTATTGCATAACATGTATCTAATTGTATGTTTTCCTTGTTTTCAGGTCTAGATAACCGGATATCAAACTCCAGGAGTTCAGTGTCGCCGTAAGTACACACATTCACCTAACGGGTATGAAAGTATCACACAATTTCACAAAAAAGTTAAACATATCAGTACTCAATCATATACTAACTAGTATACGTCGTACAAAATAACTTTGGCCTATGACCGCGGCGGGGGTGAGCGCGGCAGGTAAGAGGAGGCAAGCGAATCGTTCATTAGCTCTCCGCCTGTACGTACCCATTCGCAGAAAATAACCGTCAGAGCCAAACTTATTCTGTGCATGCTGTAGATTACCTTTTTTTGGAAATGATGCTTTTATTTTTTACCCCGTTATTTATATTGCGTTGAGAAGAATGACCAGAGCTAAATTATAGAAGAGTGTTGATGATGTTTACCACGAGGTGCAAAATTTAAATTTACTTTAAATCCATTGCTGACATTTTCTGTATTGTTGACAAAGACAGTGACATAAAAAAATTTAAAGAAGTAACTGGCTTGTTTGGATTATTTTAATGACCAATAATAGTGGCCTTTGCCAGATATGGATAATGCTTGATCAAGAGATTAGCTTTTATAATTCTTTTATTTAGTTTTTGACATACGAGATGTAACGGAAAGGAAGCCTGAAGGATATTAATCTGCCCATGGAAAGAAAAAAAAATCTTAGGAAAGATATAGTACCTAGATTGAAATAAGGTTTATTTTGCCCTCTATACAAAATACGCTATCTGCTATGGAAATGGTATTTTCATGGGCATATTCAGATCCTTCAAGGTTGTTACAGGCTTATGGCTGATTTACATGGAGGCATAATTTTTGCGCCATGGAGGTATGCAGCTTTTTTTTATTGATAATGGCCTTCCTATTGACCTCGATCTAGCCTTGAGGACAGAGATGAGGCCGACGATGGAACGAGTTTGCCCAAAAGTTGCCTATTCACTCACGAATTGAATAGATCCGGTTTATATGAACTCGGGAACACAGACGCAAGCAGATAATTCTACTCCTTAGCTGTGCGCTCTATAAAATATGTTACGCAGTGCTTTGTTCGAATGAATGTAATATCAACCAAATATGGGCGATATCCTGAGGTTAAGACTTAGGGTTGAGTTGAAAGTCAGAATTTTTTTTTGTCAGTTGTAGAAAAGAAAGAGAACTAATCGACTATTTCTTTCTTTCCTTTAGCTGCATCACTCAGAGACGTCTAAATTTTTCCCCGTATGAATCAGCCATTAGTTCGAACAAACCTTTGGTCAGTAGAATCTCAGATTGCCACAATGTTGTGTTTAGACGTGAAGTTAGATTGTAGTAATAATATTGGTTGTTTCAGAGATGTGGTGAACAAAGACCTTGGGCTCTCTGAAAGCGATGACGAGGTCGCGGCTACCACGACCAGACTGGAACCGTGAGTATTTTTTTTTTCAAGAAAAGCTCAATACATAACATCACTCCGGCTCTTTCCCATCGGGGTAGGCAGAGACCACAATCCTCCAAAGCTTCTTTTGAATTTCATTAAAAATTTCAAACCTAAGATATTTAATTATATTGGAGAGAATGTGAAAATTATTATTTTGAAAAATAATTTTACTGAGATTTCAGCTACATAGGCACTGTAGTGATTATGTAGTTTTGATTGAAACTGCTTTATGATATACGGGTTGTTAGGGTAAACAGTGCGTTCCTTCAATGAGGACAACTCTCTTTACTAGGGTTAAAGAAAAAAACGAAACCCTTATAGAATCACTTTGTTGTCCGTGTGTCTGTCTGTCAAGACCCTTTTTCTCCCAAACGAGTGAAGGTATCAAATTGTAATTAATATCAAACATTAAGGTCCGTTGACGCTTGAAGCTGTGAAAATTCCAAGCTTATACAACTACAAAATCAAAAGATAGTGCCATTTAGTATGTTCCCATTTCCATACGTTTATGAACCATACCAAAACCTAATAGGGGAACCCTTAAAGAGCGAGTCCGACTCGCACTTGGCCGGTTTTTTTTACTTATAATACAACCGAACCTATTAGTGATTGTTTTAGGAAGTATAAAAAAATAATTTAGACATGGTGGGTCCTATATTACATATTTTAGATTTATGACTGCACGATCATTAATGGTATCTAAATTTTAACGTGAACAGCGAGTGCTTTGCTTAACGTTTAAAATCTGTAGGTACGGTCACCCGCACGTCAGTGGGAACATTTTCAAATCTAATTCCATAGGTACCATAAAGTCCAAAGTATTTTTACTGATGTGTTGTTGGGTGTACTCTACATAGTAGAAAATCGCAAAATTTCACAACCACAGGCAGGATTCCAAACTGCGCCTTATTACGAAATTTTGAATTGTAGAATTATCCGAACACAGGAAGTAAATATTCAGTAGGTAGGTACTTGTTAAGATTTTCATTGACATGTTCCATTATAGATTTCTATTAAATTAAAAAGTGTTCGGCTCAACCGAAAAGTTGGCACGCAGCCAGGATTCTATACCGATACGAACTCGAGTGGTGAATTTGTTAACTTCCAAATTATATCAGTTTGGATACACTTTTTGGGTCAAATGAAGTTTTTTATTTGTAGATATCTGATTGTTGTACTTGTACTAAAACGGGCAAATGCGTCAGATTTATGGTTCGAGTAATATTATATACTTATGCTAAGTTGCACTGTCTAACTTTAACAAAAGCACGAATGTCGTAGAGAGAGCGAGACGAGCAGATTTTGTTTTTGTTAAAGGTGGATGATGCAACTCCGCCTTCTGTAAAGAATGGCAACAAGAGTCTCACAGTAGAGACCAGTGGAGGAAAAGGGTGGAGGTCTTTGCCCAGCAGTGGCACCATACATGGCTAGGAAGACAAGAAGATAAATTTGATAACGAAAACCATTCTCTTCCAGAATCCTCTCCCCAATCGGTTCCGGCGGCAGCCCGAGCTCAGGCAGCGAGTCCTCCCCCTCGGACTCGGAGTCTGAGTCGTCGTCAGCGGAGTCGAGCGGGCCGGCCGCCACCCCTGCGGAGCCCCCGCCCGCCCCCGCGCCGCCGCCCCCCGGCCGCGCCTCCTGGAGTCTCGTCAACTTCGCCCCGCCGCCAGCACACCCGCCAGACCAGCCCTACGAGTCTAAGGAGCTCAGGCATGCGCTGGCTGACGTCAAAGGGAAGCCGGTTAGTATTAGTATTAATATCTTCTAGAATATCCAAGATTCGTTTGACTCTTTAAGGGTCGTATTGATAAAGCCCTCAAGTCTGCGATTGCACTTAAGATGCATAATTTGTATGTGAAAAGTACATCTTGAGAGCAATCTCACACTTAAGTTGGATTTATCAATACAACCCTAAGTCTCGTTAACTTCGCCCCTCCATAAAAGAGGAGCCGATTAGTATTGACGACATCTTCTAGAATATCCAAGATTCGTTTGACTCTTTAAGTCTTGTCAACTTCGTCCCTCCATCAAAGAGAAGCCGGTTAGTACTCGTAGAATATCGAAGATGGCCCGTTTGACTCCTTAAATACAAATCTAATCAGGCATGCGCTGGCTGACATCAAACAACTTATAGAATTTCCTAAATAGAAAGGCAAAAAAAAGAGAGGTGTCTCATATAATAACTGATCAAGAAGGGTAGGTCCAATTATTCTTACTGTTTCAATACCTACCTATTGATGAGCAAACTTAATGTTGTTATTCGAGACAAAGAAATTCATTTAGGAATTTAGTTGACACTGTCATCATCTAATTTAGTTTGTAAGATGATATCCTAAACATCCTATCGTCATATCTCAGGTATGGTTTATTTATGTCTCTCAATACTTCTTAGTAACAGAAGCTGAGGTTGCAAAACTGTTTTATGTATGTATAATAAACATTTCAAGATCTGATTTGTATGATAGTCTTGTTTCGTGTTAGCTAGCTTCTAGCCGACTTTATAGAACACGTACCTGTGCATTTTTTAAAAATTAATTTGTGATTTTCAAGTGTGCGATGGTGAACTAAATAAATGTATCATGTAGGCGTTGCAGTGGGTATAAAGAGTTTTAATAAATTCGTATTTATTCTGAAAGCCAAGAAACTATGTTTCATGACTTTTGACCGTAAAATTATATCGACTTTCCGTACAAACCGATCGCAGCTGATCGCACCAGTTTGTAAGGGTGTCAATTTATTATTTTACGCATTTTAGAAAGTCGCGTAACTAAAGTGGTTGAATTATAACGAAATTACATTAAAACACTGTATTATTATTTTTTCATAAATTTACGGCTCTAGTTACGTGCATAGTAGTTGAACGTGGCAGTCTTCAAATCGTGGGTTTTTTATTGCTCTATGAAAAACCAATTCGAAGCCATAATTTTACGATTTGCATTACGTATATGTACGCCTCGGTCGGTACCTAGTTTAAAGTTTTAGTTATTTTTGTGTGTTTACCTTTAATTGTTTTTTTAAATATGTAGTTCCTACTGTTTTGTTTTCACCAGTTATCGAATAGTCATATTCAGGCCAGTTATTCAATATCAGTGATTTGTTTACTTTTAAGAAGGGAGTGACAATGCAAAAGGCAGTTTAATCAAAAAGAACTTGTTTGCTAGTTTTTTAGTTCATATTTTTATAATTTAAATAGAAAGTGAAGTGTCAAATATTGCGTTTTAGCACAACGTTTTAGATTCCCAAGTTTTTTGTTATAAATTTAAAGGTGGTTTTGCGTGCAAGTGAAAACTGAATAGAGAATTCAGAACAGAGTTGAAAATGTGGGAGTTTCGAGGGCTGTTGGGCTTTTCAACGGACGACTATATAGTTTTGGTTAGTTTGCTAATAATTTAGTTTCTTAACCAGAATTCTCAAATAGGCAGAAGACAGTATAACTTGAACTAGGGTACCAATTAGGTATAAGTTTACTAAAATGAATATTTTTTTCTTTCAATCTTTTTTTTGTAAAATATTGGCACCTATGCTTACATTATGCTGTCTTTCTCTTCACAAACTGTGACAATTTTCTCTTTCTGTGGGTATCGTAAAAGTTGATTAAGGGATATTGAACCGGGGGACGGATTGCAGCCTCCTTTTGTGTATCGAATTATACGCCGCGCAAAATAACTCTAGCCCTGACGGTTATTTTTTGCGCATCAGTGACAGGCGGATAGCCAATGAAAGATTCGCACGCCTCCCACTACATGCCGCGCTCACTACCGCGACATTTTTTTTAAATTCTGCGCATTAACGGTCAGGGCTAGAGTCCAAACTCTAATAGTTAATGGTTGCTGCGCTTCGTACATTTGTGCCAGCTGGGTACATTCGTTTCTAAAATATCCAATATTTTACTGAGAAAGTCTGAGGAGGGGTCCTGGACGTTTCTTATAGATATCAAGCGATTTTATTTTTTATTTATTGCATGGAAAACTTACAGCCTATAATTTGTTGCCCGCATCTTTGTACGCAGTGGGATTCAGAAAGGAATAAAGCCTATGTCTTTTTTATCTATATGCAAAATTTTATCAAAATAGATTAGTGGATTAGTAGTACAGTAAAATTACCCGGTATTGTACAAAAGAGTGGAAGTAATTAAAAGCACGAATAAAATGTTTTCTTTTTGCAGTATATGGCTTGAAAATCACCTTTTAAAATATTTTTTCACAAACTCATAATTCGCAGAAGGATGAAATTTTTAATATCCGTAACTCAATGGGGGAAATTCTGACAATTGGTGCAATTGGACATATTCTTTAAACCATTGTTATCTACATTCGCACTAAGTATTTTTTTTAATCTGACTTACGGAACACTACAAAAAAATAATTATAAAAAAAATTTTTTTTGATGTTTTGGCTCAGGGGAAATTATTGCACTCGGTGCAAATTGACAAGATGAATAGAAAAATAGTCCAAATATGTATACGGATTAGCACCTGCGAGAATCATATGGAAGTTATTTTTGCGTGTTATTTTGAAGTGTTCCGGTGTTCGCAGGAGGAGTGCAAAACTAACAAGTGTTTATTATACCTATAGAAGGCTTGTGTAAGTTTGCACCAAGTGGCATAATTTTCCCCGGGTCACAAATAAAAAAAAACGAATTGCTAATGATTCCTACCGTGCACGTGGTTTTAATTGAAACTCTTAATGCAGTAAGACAGTCTCTATATGCAGCAAAACTTGTATCAAGTACAACTTGTCTATTCAAAATTTACGCCGACTCAAAGTTTCAATCTAATATTAAGGAGTGTTCCATATGCACCAGAAACGGTGAAAATCAGGCATGAACTCCTCTTTTTGTCCTTTATCGATTCCATAAGAATTTGCAACTGTCAGAATTAATTCCACACTTTTTCTTATTTTGACTGCCCTATAGATGTGAAAGCGTAAGAGACAGTGTTAATATTGTAGTTGATAATGATGACTTGCAAAGAATGCGTCACGCCCTTTGAGACGATAATAAAACGGTCGAACGGTCGGTCTTCGATCGGTTATAATAGCTCCCCTGAAGACATGATCATATTTGAAAACGACGACACTAGAAAGTGGCTGAAAGTACTAAATATTTATTAACTACTCTGTTTTTAATTTTCGTATAGCCGACGATTAAATGATGATGAATGCCCTTCCCCAGGTGTCGGGGAGCCCCATTTCCGAGCTATCGGACTCGGAAGCGTCAAGCGTGTCTCCAGCGGCAAGGAGGCGACAGTCCACAGCCAACCGGTCCTCCGCGCTGTCATCCGACGACGAGGCGCCAGCCCCCCGAAACCAGGTAATGTGGGATTCTGCATCTTAAGGAGTGATCACACCTAGCTGACTTCAAAGACTAATTCGGCATACATTGCTCGTTGAAGTAAGGATACTGCAATTAACATAACCAAGCCTCCCAGCAATGTATGCCGAATTAGTTTTTGAGTTCAGCTAGGTGTGATCACTCCTTTACGCGGCGACAGTCCACAGCTAGTCAGTCGCTATCATCCGACGATGAGGCACTATTTCCCCGCAACCACGTAGTTTGTATTGGACCCGGTGTCTTATAGCCCTATCTCCGAAACTTTCAGACACTAGCGGTAAGGAAGCGACAGTCCACAACCAACCGGTCGTCCGCGCTGTCATCCGACGACGAAGCGCCAGCCCCTCGAAACCAGGTAACGTGGGATCTTGTATTGGACCCGCTCTCTTATAACCCATATTTTTATAGCTTAGTTTTTTTTTTTTGCTTGCCTTGAGTGTCCTATTGCAAGACGTGTTTCCTATCGTCAAGGTTGTTATCAGTACTTTACCAACCCTTGTCGAGGTTATCGCCATTTAAGTTTTGCTATTTTCTCAGTAACATGATCATTTCGAGTCTCAGACTTTTGTTGATCAATCCATCTCAAGTGTTAGATTGCACTCAAAATGTATAATATAAATAATTTATCAATACGACTTACAGCCAGTTGTACAAAGCATTTTTTAAGTTAAAGCTCCTTTAAATCTATTGCTGTCACTTTCTTTCTCAACAAAACAGAAAGAGTCAGTTGTAAACTTAAAGGAGCTTTAACTTTAAAGATGTTTTGTACAACTGGCGGTTAGAGAGCATAGTTTTATCGCGGACTCTATCGGTTGTCTTCACTTGTATAATCTGTCCGTAGGCGTCGCCGCGCCTCTCAGCGACCGCCGTCAGCGCGCACCCCCCACTGAAACGCGGGCGGCCCCCCAACCCCAAGAAGAGCAGCACGGAGCCCCCCAAGAAGAAGCGCGGGCGCCCCCGCAAGCGGCCCGAGTCCCCCGGCGCCCCCGCGTCCGCCCCCCCCGTCCCCGCGCCCCCCGCGCCCCCCGCGCCCGTCTCCCCCGCCCCGCGGGACAGCGACGTGGAGCCCGAGCCCGCTCTCCCGCCCGCCTTGCATGACACCAAGACGCATATCTTCCGCAAGGTGAGTCACGCCTTTGGGGTCGCTGTCCATTTTACCGCCTAAGAAGAGCAGCACGGAGCCCTCTAAGAAGAAGCGCGAACGCCCCCGCAAGCGGTCCGAGTCTCCCGGCGCTTACAAAAGGTCATAGATCATTTCACCCCGTTGGATGATGATTTTGCAAAAATTATGAAACACTTATTCCTTTATTTTAGCCTAAATCTAAATTTTTCTGCATCTCATTCGGTTTCCAAGTTATTTTTCGAAAAATTCAAAATAAAAGCAATTATTTTTATAAATTCACAAATATTTATGGTACACTATAATGATAAATATATGGAAAGCGCATTTTCTCTTGATCACTAACAATGTAGGTTATTTTTAAAAAATAACCCGATCTATTAAGCAAAATGTGGAAACGTTGCATAAAACATTAGCGGCCATATTAATTACGCCGTCAACACCGCTAGAGGGCCAGATAAATTTGTGTCCCGGGGTTTACTCTTCTACTCATCTACTATCTGTATCCAAACTATCACATTGGTTACCAACTCCATAATTATTTGAAGCCATCACTTCCAACTATCAATACCACCCTTAGCTCTGCAGATGAGGTCAAAGTCCGTCAGTGTGGCCAGTATATAACTGTCGACGACGGAGGTTGCCTGCTAGCCTGATGCTGGCAGGCTTCTGTAAATATGTATATTTAAACTTAGAAGTAAGCAAATTCCAAATTACGACATTGATTAGTTTTGGCAGTCTCTACTTGGTTTGCTTGTAAATACTGTTGTGTTTTACTGTTTTTAATTATATTTTATTAACCTGAGGAGCCGTCTTCTAATTTCGCAGTCAACCAGCGCAAATCAGTAATAATAACTATGTCAGTTCGGAAGGAAATCAGCTTGAATACATGTACAGTCCAAAGAGTTAATAAGTTTGAATTTTATTTAGATAAAGACGATAACTTTCAGGAAACACTGGTGGACTTTTTGTTCTCGAGCCTCTTGTGTAGGATTTTTTTCGGAACCCCTGACCAAATTCCATCATTTATTTCATCCCAACAAAAACTGTACGAAATAAAAAATTTTAGTCGTTCCAATATCTCCGTCGCAGAGATTGTATGGGAAAGTAAAAAAACTCGTTTAGGAAAGTTGTAACCTCAACATAAAAGTTGTAACCTCATGAACTAAACAAAAATAATTTATTACAGGTTTTCACGCCAAAGAAAGGCGATGAGGGCGGCGGTAAAGGCGGCAAAGGTGGCAAGGGCAAGGGTGGTAAAGGCAAAGGGCAGGTGACCATTATCGAGGTGACACCTGATAGCGACCAGCGGGACAACCGGGAACGGGACATTCGAGAACGGGATACGCGAGAACGGGATACACGAGAACGGGATACTCGAGAACGGGATACTCGAGAACGGGATACCCGAGAACGGGAGACGCGGGAACGGGATACGAGAGAACGTGACACTCGAGAAAGGGAGACGCGAGAGCGGGATATGCGAGAACGGGAGACGCGAGAACGGGATATGCGAGAACGGGATACGCGAGAACGGGAAACTCGGGAACGGGATACTCGAGAACGGGAAACTCGGGAACGGGATACTCGAGAACGGGAAACTCGGGAACGGGACGGAAGGACGTCGCAACGGGAAGCGCGGGACCGATCAGCGGAAAGGAGGCACGAAGAAGCCCTCGCGAGGGTTTCACCGCCGCCTGACGTTGATAGTCTCAGGTTTGTAGATTTTTTTAGCTATTTATAATTTAGGTTAGTTTTCCAACTAAATTTACCTTAAATAAGGCTAAAAGCAAGGTCTCTTAATAGCTGGAATTTAAGCGTATAGATGGTTTATGTAGAGTCTTTCAGTGCTCAAAATGCAAGCCTTTCTATGGCCAAAAGATTTGCAAAAATCAATATTGTTCAAAACTGTTTATTTTACTGTATTATTTATATTTTAACTTGGTCGTAGGAGACGGGAGGAGCGCGTTTCAATGCGACCAGGTCTTCCTGGTATTGAACGCCCCCTGGACCGTCCAGAACGTCCCCTCGACCGGCCGGAACGTCCCCCGGACCGGCCCGACCGGCCCTCAGACCGCACGCACACAGAACGCACCTCCAACGACCGGTTACATGACAGGTAATACTTTCTTCTTCTTTCGAATTTCATCATCATAACATCCCATGAAACCTGCACTGCAGAACATTGTGCGATCCAGAATTGCAGCAAAAAAGTGGAGTATAATATGGTGGGGAAGTACCATAGTAACCACGCTTGATAGCATTGCGGCTGGTACCAGAAACCACGGATATTGGTGATCGTAATTATGAAGATGGTACGATAAACAGGAAGACGCTGGTGTCCATTTTCCAGTTCATAATCCCTTAGTACTCGTAGCCGCCATGACAGCCAATGCTATATGGACTTTGTCTCACCGCACCTGCACTTATCGTTATTTGAAACGCCCCATTTGTTCCTTTCCTTTTGAATGAATAGAGTTTACGTTAAAAAACAATGGTTGCAATCAGAGTTCCTCAACAGCTAAAAGCAACTCTCAATGTCTTTGACTAAAGCCTTTGGCAAAAAATTTCCTACTTTGCATGCAAACGCCTACTAGCAATTGACGCCAAGTATTTTCGAATAAGCATTATAAAAATAGTAATGTATTAAAAATCATTTTTAATTTTGGGTTAGGTAGGATTTAAAAAATGTCTTTACAACATGCTTGTAATAAATTGTTTTTATTCTGTGACAGAATCAATAAATTTCGATTTTAATAGGTGGCGTCCAATATGAAATGATATACATCACATTTAAATTTAATTGTTCATCTTACAAAATAAAATTTCGTTAACTTTTATTTATATTTTTTATTTTTTTATTTGACGTTTGGAGTTATATTTGACATTACCTTATAAATAATATTTCACTCATTCTTTTTAAAAATTTGCATACCAACTTGTTGGTGCACCACGCTTATACTTTTTTTCACTTTAACAGCTGTAACATACCGTGTTTGCGTGCAAATAAATATATTTTATTTCATTTCAGATATTTGAATAAAATTAGGCTACTTTTTCAGAAGTTTACTTATCCCATTGTCATTTGGTTCAGGCTATCAGGCAGCCTGACGACGGACCGGATATCCACGGCGCGGATGCTAGCCGACCGGCTGAGTTCCCCCGCCAGCCTCCTCACCTCCCCCACCGGCCGGCTGACTTCCCCAGCGGGCCGGTTAACCTCTCCGGCGGGCCGGTTGACCTCTCCGGCGGGCCGGTTGACCTCTCCGGCGGGCAGGTCGACCTCTCCGGCGGGCCGGTTAACCTCTCCGGCGGACCGGTTGACTTCTCCGGCCGGGAGATTAACCTCTCTGGCCGGAAGATTGACGTCTCCTGCCGGTCGACTTACTGACAGGTTCGATGCTCAATATTTACCTATTACAAAATATCTAGTAGATTTTTTTTTATTGAAAATGGGGTTACTCTTGACCTCGATCTAGTCTTGAAGACAGAGATGAGGACGACGATGGAACGAGTTTGTCCAGAAGAAGTCTATTCACTCGCGACTTGAAAAGATCCGGGTTATATGAACTCGGGAACACAGACGCAGGCAGAGAATTCCACTCTTTAGCCTATGGATTGGATATGATCTGGGTTGGATCCGGTACCCGGCAGATCTAGCCCGTTTTGACGAGTTATTTAGCAGCGGAAATTTTCTTTACAACCATATTCTTATTGAGTACAATATTTTTAACTTTCCTTGGTACGATGCAAGCAAAGCGCAATCGTACGCGGTTGCAAAGATGTTTGTACCTACAAATTGTTTTTGTGAGTAGACTCATCATTGATTCATTTTGTTTCATGTATTTCAGAAACAAAATCAATAAAATTTCACGTAGTACTTATCTAGACACAAAAATTATGAAGAAGTGAAATTTGTTTTTGTGTCTTTAGAGCTTAGTTTCTGGAATTTTGAACCGATTCAACATATTATTACATTAAAAGGAAACTAGGCTATCCTTCCCTCCAATATCTTCCTCTACGACGAACTAAGTCACGGTTCATAGCAAGGTTTTATACAGGACCGAACAAATCAATAACTTTTACTAAGTAACATGTAATATCAAGGCAGCGCAAGAGGACGTCCAAAATTTGTTTACGTTTTTCGACCTATGCTTTTTTGAAAAAGTTGTCCAGTTTAATGTTCGCGTCGGAGTGACATACAACTTTTTTTTGTGATTATAAATTTACTGTTACGTATTTTGAAAGGTTACCGACCGACCGCGCGGCGTCAGAAAGGATATCGTCCGAACGGCTGGTGTCGGAGCGAGGCGGCGGCGAGCGCGCGCCGAGCGAGAAGATCTGCATAGAGAAGGTGGCGGCCGTGGAGCGCTATGTGAAGGCGGAGGCCGACGTCGGCGCGGGGGTCAAGTCCGGCCGGGGCTCCGACAGGAGTGAAGAGGCTTGCTCTAATGGTAAGTCTATTACTTTCGCTTAAGGTTAGTTCCTACTTAACACAGAGATGGCGCTAAAATCAACACGCGAGAAATTATCTACTAGCTGAAAATCGTATAGGGAATTTTCATTTTCGATAATGCGTCTTCTAAACTTCTAATAGTAAGTCATTAACTCTTGCTGGCTCAGTTTTTTAAAGAAGATCTTGGCGTTTGAAACCAAAAGCTGCCTTGAAGAATTTCACTTTTACTAAACAAATGATAGCTAATTACGTGTGTCAATTTGAAACGCCTCCACTTGTCACGTGAAATCATTTTGACGTATACTCAAGAAGAGTCCAAGAAGGGACTATATAAAAATCCCGTGCATATTACTCTGTGTTTGAAGGGTGCTGTGGACGTTTAATGGGAAGTTACGATGATAATGACTTCTATAACCCTTAAAAAGCGTTATAGAAGTCATTATCATCGTAACAAAAAGCTGGGTATGGCAGAAAAAGCTTGAAAGTAGAATTACGAGAGAAATAAGAGCGTTGAGGAGTATGATTGGTGTGAAATTGAGTAACAGGATTAGAAATAGTGTGATAAGAGTGGCGTAAAAGAAGACGTAGTGACTAAAATTGAGAAAGGGATGCTGAGATGGTTTGGTCATGTGGAGAGGATGAATGAAGGAAGATTGACGAAAGAGATCCACAAGGCGAGAGTGAATGGAAACGTTGAAAGGGGAAGGCCTCGGCGAACGTACCAGGACCAAATTCAGGACGTTCTAAATAAAGGCCAGGTTAAAAGTACCCTAAACCGACGAGCATGTATGAAAGGATTGATGAAGGTTCAGGAAGCAAGGAAAGTATGTCAAGATCGTAGCAGGTGGAGAACTGTGGTCTCTGCCTACCCCGACGGGAACAAGGCGTGATGTTCTGTATGTATAACCCTTATTTTTCTTAGTCCATGATCAATTATTAATAGATTGAATAATATTTATATATTGTCATTGAATAATCTCGTTGTTTTGCTTTGTCCGAAGTATTGTAGACGGGTAATGGTTGGTCCCTGCGATACAAGCTTTGCTTAGTGCAGGGTCCGCTGAGTAATTTTATAACCTGGGGTCGATTCAGGCGTGGCCGCTTAAGTTAAGCCTAAAATTAAAATTTCTAAATTTTATCCAGATTTTAATTACCTTTTAATCAATTTTAAAAATAAGAGTGAATGTTTGAGTGAATGAAAAAGTTGTCTGTCTCGTTCCCACTTATGGATTTCATAAAAAGCTATCCTTCTCTTCTTCGGAAAGAAAATCATACATAAAATAAAAGTAAAAACGTCAAGTTCGAATCGGAACCGAGTTGCCAGATTGAACAAAAAGAGGTGATTTTTTATCCTTTTGGCAACGAATCATCCCTTAGATGTCCATTCACATACTTCGTCCCTTTTGAGACAACAGGCCAAAATTTTACATTTGATGGCCCAGTTTTTTGAAAACACGGGCAAAATTAGCACAAACATTTCCTCAACCTGTCAAAATTAAGAATTCTTATTTATTTCGGCGGCGGCGATGTTGCCGTCAACTTCGCAGCAATATTTTTGAAATCTTTGTGTCATTCACGTGTCATGCGTCTGAAAAAAATTTGTCTACAGCCGGTTTGCAAGGTAGAAGACGAAATTGTTAGCCGTCAATAATTTTGTCGGCGGCAATAGCCGGGCAAATTTTTTCAGTAGCGGAATGTGTTCATGTTGTTTTATTTTTGCCTTTTCTTTCTTTTGTTCTTTCAACATCTTCAGAAAATGCAAGAGAAAGAGTATGGCTTTTGCTCATTTGGAAAATCTGCTGTTTTTAATTTTAACAGGCTGGTTTTGATTCGCCGCTAAAATTAGCTGTTCTTGTCTATGGTTTCACTTAAAATGAGGCTTGTGGAATACCAATTTGCAGTTAAACGGAAATTTAGTAGATTGGTTAAAATTTATAAATGTCAAAATCAATTTACTCCTGTCATTTGATTTTGACAGTTGCGTACAGAATACCAAACGGTTTAGCGACACTTCGCGCTTGAATCGACCCCACTTATTGTCTAATCAATCACCGTAATAGAGAATGTGCATGACTTTTTTTTATTAAAAATAATTGTCCTCATTCATGTAGTAACTATGAAATAAAAAAAGATATAAGCCATCGAAGATTTGTTTCTGTCTCTTTCTTGCAAAACAAAATTTAACACGGTTATATGGCTGTAGTGGCATGTGACATCACTGTCTATGTCGGATCTCTCTGTGTAATCGGCGCGTAGTAAATGTTTTTAAATGCTTATATCGGTCGAATTCTTAGCCGATTTATATTAAAATTTTAGTTTTTGTCATCTCTATTACGGTATTTTCATATTTTGTTAATAAGTGCGACTAAAAATAATATCCCTATAAGTAATTTGTTTTATAATATTGGTCCGCGGATGACGCTATAATTGTAATTTTTGAAGAAGTAGTTAGCCCTAGCACAGACCTCGGTCTATTTGGGCTGCTACGGTCTGTAGGCCACAAAGTCTTTCACCAGCTTCTGCATTATTTGTCTATTATTTATCTTGTATACTTTGTGGTTTACGAATATAGTCCATTGTAATTATTTGTTTAATATAATAAACTAGCTGGTGCCCGCGACTTCGTCTGCACAGGTTTATAGATAGTAGCCTATGTGTTATTCTGATGTATAAGCTATATTATTGTAAAGTTTCATTAAAATCTATTTAGTAGTTTTTACGTGAAAGAGTAACAAACATCCATTCATAGTTACAAACTTGCGCGTTTATAATATTAGTAGGATAAATAAATAATAGTAGTTTATGCAACGGTACATAATGAGGGGTATAAAACTCGAATGTCAGTTTATGGGACGCAGGCGAGCGTAGTGAGCCAAGTTTCATAATAGAAGACACGAGTGTTTTATAACTAATTATGTGGAGTTGCATACACAACTTTATCTACTCTCATATCGTGAATCCTAAAATAATGTGTTCAAAAACAAACTTTAATGTTTTTGTCTTTTTCCGGTGATAACTGCTAAGCGAAGTTCCTATAGCTGCTTTAAAAACACTCGAAGGGAAATCGTAAACGATTTTATCACTTATTTCATTACAAAACTAATAAAAATATGTAAATACAACTTTTGTTTGCTGAGTTTTCCGATATTCCTTGCAGCCACAGACTACAAACTCATCAAGCTGTCAATGGCGTGCCTATAAAAATTAAAAAATTGTTTAATAGGTCTCCCGCGATGACTGTTAGTAAATTCAATACTTCATAATACACTCCCACAGATAAAAAAATGCTGCTAAGAGTGTTTCTAAGCACAGATTGTCATAATGAAGATGTTAACCTACAATTTTTGAACGCATTATTGAGGATTAACGATATGAGAGTAGATAAAATAAATAAATACAAAGTGAATGTATTGTACATGTAGCGGTGGAGCGGCGGCGCATGCGCGTGGTGGTGCGCGTGCCGCTCGCCCGCCTGCGCGCCGACACCGTGCGCGCGCTGACCCGCGCCCCCCGCGGCCCCAAGCGCGCCGCGCCTGCCTCCGACACTGTGAGTTCATTACACCTGTTACGAGTACGAGTACAACACCCCCACCCCCACCCCCACCCCCACCCCCACCCCCACACTACACACAGCGCATCGAGCGCGAATATGGAATTTAAAATTGGAAGGTGGCATAGGCTCGCATATTCAGTACAAAAAAGACCCTCAGAAGGACCACGAGAATCTCGCAAGTGGGTAAACCCGGGGATGCGGGGTGGATTGCAAGGGGGACGGAGAGTGACCTCTCTGTATTATAGTAGTATTACTTTATTCTGTGCTAGCGTCACACCCCGGACACAACGAGCGCGAGCGAGGGGGGGGAACTGTGGGGAGGGAAAGGGGGGTGTGCGCAAGGGACAAGAAGAGTGAGAGAACGGGCGTTCTTTATGATAGTACTAATTTAGTCTGCCTTCTTACTTCATCAAATAGATTACCTAACTGTTAGTGGAAGACCAGCTCCTTCAACACGATCTTTGTTTGCTCAACGGAGTAGCAGACGGCAGACTTTTTATTCTGACATTCCGCCAGTGTGGCCGGTACTGCAATTATTTTCGTATTATTATAGTCATTGACATGAGAAAAACGCTCCGTTTCTATGCGCGTATTTTCCAAAATCTTTGGTTTGGAAGGAAAATAGCTTGAATAGTTGTTCAGTTCAAAGAGTTATTCAATCGAAAAGATTGTTCAGATTGATTGTTATTTAGTTTAAAACATAAGAGCAATTTGAAAACATAATATGTTTACATTTTATTCTGATAAAAACTGTAATTTTTGCAATACCGGCCACACTGACGGACGATGTCCGTGACTGCCCGTGTCTGCCCGCCCCTTTATGTGCTCAGCGCCTAAGTTGTTACCGAAATAAATTTTATTATTATTCCTACTATAAATTTATTTATTCTGTGCTAGCGTTCTCTCCTTCGCCTTCGCGCGCATAGAACCCGTACCCCATATAAAAAAAAAACCGGTAAGTGCGAGTCGGACTCGCGCGCCGAGGGTTCCGATATACCTATAGTATTTTTGGAAGCAATAAAGTCCATTTTCAGGACCGCAAAACTAAATTTGTTTGTAAAGGTTTTTTGCAGATTTCTGAAAAACTGTGCAACTTAGAAAGATCGTTTTATTTTTGCTGTAAAGTTTATATAAACTTCTGTCAACTGTAATTAATTCAGATTTTTCCTTACTCAAACTTCGGAGATAAGGGGGGGGGGAATGGTATTTTTCTTGACATTTTTCATCATAACTTTAAAACTAAGAAATTTAAAAAAATACAAAAATATATTTTAAAATGTACAAGTAAAGCCCTTTCATATGATACCCCACTCGACCTAGTAGCGACAATTTGAAATTTGGCCCCCCCTATTTTGGCCCCCTTTATATTAATAATCATATTTTTTTCAAAATTTTTTCTTGTGCAATTAAGTTGGGCAACTATATTCTAAAACTATTCCAAATTTCAGGTTGATAGCATAAGTGGTTGCTGAGATATAGAGGTGTGACAGACAGACGGACAGACAGACAGACAGAGCGGCACCATAAGGGTTCCTTTTTTTTACCATTTTGGTATCGGAACCCTAAAAATGGGATTTCAGAAAAAAGCACTCAGTTTTTCCCGATTTGTTTATGTTCCGAGAAACTTTTCCAGTTTTTTTTTCATACAGATACTCGTATTGTCCTGGAAATTTCAAATACACCAAAAATTTTACCAAATAAGCTTAGCCTTTCTCGAGTGATGCTCCGTCATGGCAGTTCATTTTTAGATTAGAAAATTTAACTGAACAACTTTTTCATGAAACTTGGGTCAAAATCGGAGAAATCCTTTTTGGTTTCTCCGTAAATTTAAGGTCAAAACGCACTGTCGTGGCCAGATCGTGGTATTGGCTATTTCATGATGTGGCCACTTTCATGTTGGTTACTTCATGAATTCATGTTGGTTACTTCATGAAATGCAACCTAACATAACCGAACCTTTCATGAAGTGGTCAGCCACATCATGAAGTGATCATTTCTAACGATCTGGCCACGACAGCAATACAGCGGCGCGGCCTTGTCTAATCGCACTATAGCATATTTGCTGCCTCGCGTTGCTCCGTTGCAGTGCCGCGTCGCGCCGCGGAAGTGCGTTTTGATCTTTTTTATTTTTTTTTATTTAAGAAACAAACAGTCACAAAGTTAGACTATGTGAATAACATATATAAAATAAACAGACCTGTAGTTCCCCTTATCATAATACAATCTGTTAATGTGAGAACTCTAATAACATTGGTCACTTTGAAATAAGGAAAACGAAACAATCTCATGAAAGTGCAATTGTTACTATTAAATTATATAAAAATATATATATGAAATTAAGAAAAAAGATTAAGACACTGCATTTGTAATTAATTAATAACAGTAGTATTGACAGAAAATAATTTATATATTAAAACTCAATGAAATAGTCGAAAAGCTTTGTCTATCCTTCCTACAGCTACGTTTATTTAGCATACTTGATTTCTCTGGAAACTTTCAGTGGCTTACAAACTAAACCCTATTTTCTTTTCTTTTTTCTTTCTTACTGGTTATTAATGTGTGTTTATATTAGCAGTGTGTGGAAGCGGCGGCGACGAACCACGAGCGGGCCGCGGGGGGTGCGGGGGGCGCGGGGGGGCGCGAGGGGGCGGGCGGGGGGGGCGCGGGGCAGACCCCCATCTACTACAGCTACTTCGAGCGGCTGCCGGCCGACGCGCTTTCCGACGAGGAGAGGGACCACAAGTAAGTGCACGGGGGGTGCGGGGGGCGCGGGGCAGACCCCCATCTACTACAGCTACTTCGAGCGGCTGCCGGCCGACGCGCTTTCCGACGAGGAGAGGGACCACAAGTAAGTGCACGGGGGGTGCGGGGGGCGCGAGGGTGCGGGCGGGGGGGGCGCGGGGCAGACCCCCATCTACTACAGCTACTTCGAGCGGCTGCCGGCCGACGCGCTTTCCGACGAGGAGAGGGACCACAAGTAAGTGCACGGGGGGCGCGGGGGGGCGCGAGGGTGCGGGCGGGGGGGGGGGGCGCGGGGCAGACCCCCATCTACTACAGCTACTTCGAGCGGCTGCCGGCCGACGCGCTTTCCGACGAGGAGAGGGACCACAAGTAAGTGCACGGGGGGTGCGGGGGGCGCGGGGCAGACCCTCATCTACTACAGCTACTTCGAGCGGCTGCCGGCCGACGCGCTTTCCGACGAGGAGAGGGACCACAAGTAAGTGCACGGGGGGTGCGGGGGGCGCGAGGGTGCGGGCGGGGGGGGGCGCGGGGCAGACCCCCATCTACTACAGCTACTTCGAGCGGCTGCCGGCCGACGCGCTTTCCGACGAGGAGAGGGACCACAAGTAAGTGCACGGGGGGTGGGGGGGTACTGCGGCTACTTCGAGCGGCTGCCTCTCGGGAGGGATGGGTTAGGGTTTCGGGAGGGGCGAGCTGGGGTTTCGAGAAAGAAGAGTTAGGGTTTCGGGAGAGGCGAGCTGGGGTTTCGGGAAAGAATAGTTAGGGGCTCGGAAGAGGCAAGTTGGCTCCCAGAAACGAAATTTTATCATCCTTTAGCGCACAACTCAATTTTTGTCTCAACAAAGGTTTCCGATCCTCCAATCGATCTGTTCTTTTGTCAGGCAAATCATTAAAAAAGTAGCAGCAAATGTTACCTTTAAGCTCGGAAACCGGGCACATGTGCCCATATGTAAACCAGCTGCCGTAAACAGTGCTTACTTCTTTCTTTCTAAAAAACAAGCTGAATATATCCTGTCATGATCTTGTCATGTGTCAGTTTACATATGACAGTTGAGCTTGAGGGTTAAAAGAGTACCGTGTTGCAGATACTACCTGGGCGAGGCGGTGCGGCTGCGCGCGGCGGCGGAGCGCGAGCAGGAGCCGCTGGCGCGCGTGATGCGCTACCTGGAGTCGGTGCTGTGCTTCGTGCTGACGGGCCGCGTGCTGGAGCTGGAGCTGGACACCAAGCAGGCCTTCAACGTGTACCGCGAGACCATCGAGTACATCAAGAGCATACACTCCATGCCGCAGCGGTTCCGCGCCTCGCCGCACTCCACCTTCAGCAAGCTCGACATACTCAGGTAACTAACTAAACTACACCTTGATTAGAATGACACCAGGAAAAACTATACATGAGAGCAGGTCGGGTCGATACTTGTCTCTGTCGCTCAATTGCGTAACGCATCGCTCCGTCCTGCTCTCACACTACTGTCATTCTAATTAAGCTACATTATTTCAACTGTAAGTCACATCACACCCCGGACAGTACATGCATCGAGCGCGAAATTGAAATTTGAAAATGGAAGGTCGCGTAGGCAATAGGACTGCTTAATTTTCTAGTTTAGCGCAACTCCTGATTGAGTGGGATTCAGTTAAATAGAAAACTTAGCGCCTGGAGTCTAGTGAATTGCCTCGATTCTTGCTAAGATAACACAGTGGCCGTACTACAAACACACTGTATACTACATCAATCGCGAATTTGAAATTGGAAGGTCGCGTAGGCCCGCATATTCAGTACAAAAGCCCTCAGAAAACCGCGAAAATCTCGCGGGCGGGTGCGCGCAGAGATGTGGTGTAGATAGATTACAAGGGGGCGTCTGTTCTGTAAGATAGCATATTACTTTATTCTGTGACTTAAGTGAAATATTGCACTTACCAAGCCTTCACCAAGTAGTGAGAGTAGTAAGAAACTATACAGGTACATCGAGAGTCACCACAGCCACCAAAAATCCATGCACGCCACAGAGATTCCGAGCGTTACCGCATTCGACTTTAGCAAGTTTGATATATCTACGCAAGTGAACATAACGGACTAAACTAACTAAAAAGTTGCACTAAATAAGCTTTCCTCATCTACAAAGAGACCATAGAGTACATCAAGAGTATACACTCCATGTCGCAGAGGTTCCGATAATCGATTAGTCAAGTTAACATTTTTGTGATCATATTATCTAGACGTTAATTTCGTATGACAATATTTATACGTTAGTATTATATAGTCTAAGGACAATATCCTATCCTCGCATCAGGCTTATCTACTAACAAAAGTTAAGTCGAAACGATTGAGTTGAGTTTTCGTGACTTTCTTTGTAGATTACTTGAAGTTGGGAATGTTTTTTAAAAGACAGCGTTGGAAATGAAGATCAGTTTTTCCTCAAAATATTGAGTCTCCAAGCTCTTCGGGATGAGAAAGTCCTTTTTTCTTGTGTAAGATGTCCACTTTCGTATACGGTCCACATACTAGCAATATTAGGTACAGTCAACAGCATGTCAGCTTAACTCTTGCAGAGTGACTTTAGCCATAACTTGACCAGGAATAAGAACGGTACATGACATGACATGCTCTTCACTGTGTATCGATGCATCGTAATACTCAAATATGAAGTTTAAGAGGCTACCTCCCGTCCACTAGCGCCCCCATCAGTTTAAAAAATATTATTCACTAAATACAAAACTTTTCGAAAATCCGGAAAGACAGCTTGAAGTAAAAGTATCCTAGTTTATTCAGAACCTATCAATTCTGAAAAATATAATACACTGTAGTTACAGATACAAAAAGTGCGATAAACGGCCACTTTTAGCAGTTTTTGTATCTGTAACTACAGTGAAATTTATTTTACAGAGTAAATTGTTTCTAAATAAACAAATGTACCTTTACTTCAATCTGTCTTTCCGGATTTTTGATAAGTTTCGTATTTAGCGAGTAATATTTTTTTAACTGATGGGGGCGCTAGTGGAGCGGAGGTAGCCCCTTAACATAATTTATTGTTTTGTTTGCAGCCTAAGGGTACAGGCGTTACTGTACCTGCGAATGTTCAAAATGTACAATCGAGAAGTGAAGGAGTACAATAAGATCGTACAAGACTATCAACAAAAGGTAAAATACATTTTTATAATACTAAATGGAGAAATAATTGGTTAGTTCGCTAGAAATTTGTTCTCTCAATCAGTTTGTGATATCAAGACCTATTGTACGATGGGGGAAAAATAAATTGAGGGATGTAAAAAAAGAAGATTTAATTTAGTTTAGACAGTATTTTAAAGCATAAAAAATAATTATTTGAAATAATTTCGTAGCAATCTTAGTATTTTCGCATATCTAGAAAACTCTTCCGCTTATCTACAGGGTGAAAAACAAGACATCTTCCGAAAACCGGAATAGTGGGTTTAGATCACAGATTGATGTACATACGTCATGAATCAGATCAACTTTCTCAGGTCGAAATAGGAAAAATTGTTATCGTCCCAATAACAATTTTAGTGCTATGTATTTACATCACTGCAGATGGGGCAATAACATTGAAATCCAGAAAAAAGAAACAATACAGTTTTGTATGGTTTTAGATTTAACCTTCTAATTGTAGTCTACCTCGTGCAGATTTATACATTTAAACTTGGTTTTTTATCTTATTTGGGGCTTAAATAACACATGGGCTATTATAGCCTCTGAGGCTCCACCATATAAAAAAATTGCAATAATCTATCTATGCAATTAAATAGATAGTTGCCAATTTTGAACCCTGAACCCTGGCTGCCATTGGCCTACTCAAATCGGTAGGGTAACACCACGTTACTCGGGCTTCTGAACTTGGTCGGGTTCAGGGATTGGTTCGCGCGCGTGCTGCAATGTCAGCTACGAGTATTATTAGTTGAGTAATTGATGCGGTGGCACGACTTCTTCTTATCCCCGACTTTCATTGGGTCATTTTGCGACAGAGACACGTATCGCTCCGTCCTGCTGTCATTCCATTCAAGTAATGATGGTTGTCCCCCCCAGCCGGCGTGCGCGGAGTCGGTGTCCCCGCTGTCCCCCACGCCGTCCCCCGCGGGGTCGGTGAACTCGGTGGGGTCGGCCTCGAGCGGGTACTGCTCGCTGGCGCACTCGGTGCCGGCCGCCGCGCACCACGCGCTGCTGCAGCTCACCAAGTACTACACCTTCCTGTACGTGGCGCACGAGCTGTGGGAGCAGGCCGACTGTCTGTGCCGGCTCAGGGCCAACCAGGGTACGTGCATACATACATTCATGTTTTGACAGTAAAGAAGTTGCGCTCCCAGTTCCCAACAGCGCCTGCGACCCCTAAGCCAACCTGTAAACCGACTTTTTATGTTACTACTCCTCGGCCGCAACGACAGCCTGAAAGAAGCTGACGGTCTTCGGTTAGTCATCAACTGGAAATTAGAGCACCACAGTGACAGTTTTTTTTTTGTCACTGGGCAAATAAGCAGATGGGGTACCTGATAGTAAACAGTTTATTTTTTATTAATTACGAAAGGTACATGCATTTCTTACAAACTAAATGATCGCCAAACTGTGACAGTTTGTCACCGCCCATAACACCAGCTATCTTATTTGTCCCTAATAAGTCGGCAAAACCTTTTGCCCACCCTGCGAACTCATCATCACATGATGCGAGTTGTAAGATCACCAAACTCACTAAATCTTGGTGTCAGACTTTTTGAGCCAACAAAAGCCCGAGAAATACGAGGGTGTGTCTCAAGTGCCTGTAATTTCACTTGACCTTTTTAACCTAAACACAACAGACAAAAACTTTGCCGAGAAATCCTACCTAACACTTTAGAAAGTTCGATGAATAAATTTCTAGACCTAAAGATCTTCAATTTCTCCACAGATCTGTTCATCGCGGTGGACCGTAAATGCGGACCCCTAACCCTGTTCTCCACGTTCCGCCACCTGGTGCAGTACGTCCGGCACGCCATCTCGCTGCTGAAGGCGCCCGCTACCCACCTGCCGGCGCGCGACTGATGCCTCCCACACACCCCCGATACCGGGACCACATCTGGGTATAAAACCTCCCACCCCCCGGCTCGAGTTTATCGGCTGTGACACCAATCGGGAGTTAGTACGACTTAGCTCCAACAGCAACCTTGCTACGTAAACTAAGGAAAAATTACGCCTATACAAATTACAACAGCGAGTTGAACTAAAAAAACGCCTGATAACTATAAGTGAATGGTATAAAACTCTCAGTCTGTTGATGAAAGATTGTTTTTTAGTTGAAACTCTATAAAGTCTCTTGCTCATAGTTTGAAACTAGTTTCATGAATTTCTATCTCTACTGGTTATTCTCCTACATGATTAATTAGCAAAACCGTTACTGATTTTAGGGAATTAATGGCGAATCACGTAAACATGTCAAGCAATGTGTCAAACAATTCTTACTTGTACTTGCCAAATTGAAAATCAGCCCGTAGAGATAGTGAAATAAAAATCGGTGAAACTAGTACAAATGTATTACAATCTCAATCATAAATTATTTCTGTTGCTAAAAACTATCTTATAAATTAATTATTAAAAAGAAAAGTATCATCATTAGATTGAAAAGAGCTTTAACTAAAATATATTTCAACTGGCGGTCTATTTATGAAACGTTTTAAATCCATCCAAATCCTCGCCGAGAATCCCCGAGAAATACAATAGTTTATCACCGTTTATAGTTTCTTGCATTCTTGGGCGAGAAAATATGTTCTTATATGCTCGCAATGTCTCGGTAAGAGTGTGGATGGACTATAAAATATATCGCAAATATCACATTAGGCGTAATTTTCTTGTTTATGGACTCAACATTTTACCGGAACATACATGCCTAAATACGGATAGTCCGTGGGTGAAAGACTATTAAACGGAGGAGTGTGATAAACTGGACACGATCTAAATAAACGGATCAAGAAGAACTAACTAGTGTACCTGTTCTTTCTGAAAGATTTTTATGGCAACTACATATTGGAATCTTTCGAAATTCGTCTGACACTTACAAAGGCTTTTTCTTCGCATGTGTAATATTTTATTTATTTATTCATGCTATAAACCCATACAAAACCGAATATAACATTTTAAAAATTTATAGACTAATTTCGAAAGAATCTGTACTAATGAGCAATATCTATGACAGCGTGTACTGATATGACGCTACTAAGACGTTTTCAACAACCGGACTTGTATCTTTTATTGTGAATTGTGAAAACTGTACAGATAATATTCAAGCTTCAACTCAAATTAATCAGAATCAAAATAGTAGTTTAAGATACAAGTTCCGTAGGTAGGATTTAGAAAAACGAGTTTACGATTCATAATTCCGAGACGCAGTCGAGGGTTTATCATCGTCACGAGTTTGTAATAACCCTACGGACGTGTATCTTACGGTTTTTTTTTACAATACATTTGTTAGAAAAACTACTTACAAATTGCGTTTTTGCATAAACTCTTCCAAATTGCAAACTTTTACGTTTTACGTTTATTTTTTTTTATCATGACACCAATGCATCTTTTTTTGGACATTCAGCCTTTACAAATTTTTCAAGTAAATAAAATGTCAAAATGTTTAAAATCAGCTGTAATTATATACTGGACATAATAATTTCAATCAATTTAGTAAATAATTTGCTTAGATTTATTTATTTTTCAAATAAAGTTAAGATGATTTAATTCTCAAAATGTAAATCTCCTTCCTACCATACTTTTTCATTGGCCTTAGGGAATTTAAAAATTAACGGTAAGTAAATCACAGTTGTTCGGTAAGTAACTACTTACGGGCAATTTTTACGTTCTTGTAAGTGCATTTTTCGAGCAAATGTATTGAAAAGTATGTTTTTGTTATTGCTGCAATTTTTGACAACAAGGCACTCCATTTATAAATTTCAAAATATATCAATTTATGTTGTAAGAAACATCATAGATAGCGTTTAAGATGTACTTCTATTGTGATGTATTTTGAGTTGTACTTTTCAAACATTCTACACAATTTGACAAACTCGATAAGTTCTAAAAGCGCACTCGCTAAACTAAATCCAACTCTCGCATTACGTTCTCTTCCCAAATCGGTGACCAAAAAAGTGTAAAAAATCCTCTAATAAATAAGCATCGTTGCCTAGCGGCGAGCCTTCGAAAAAGTGTAAATTGTAAGTGATAGATTAATCATATCTTAAGTGTTTTTCGTTTTCTATCAAGCTGTAGGGATCACACGTATATCGTGGGATATACGGCACATGGGCCAAGAGTTTTTATATCTCACTACAAGGGATCACTATGTAGTTCGCAATAATTTTGACTCTATCTGCGTATACTTTGCTCCTAACTCGGGTATGAAAGGTGTAATTTAAGCTATTTCTATTGATTTAGTATTACGTGGGCATCCAGGACAATGAAAATGCCATTTCTGTCTACCTTCAAGTCTTCAACATGGGTAACTT
Organism: Athrips mouffetella; assembly: GCA_947532105.1. Lineage (NCBI taxonomy): Eukaryota > Metazoa > Arthropoda > Insecta > Lepidoptera > Gelechiidae > Athrips > Athrips mouffetella. The sequence continues at coordinate 20,140,255 of OX383968.1, read as the reverse complement.
TGGTTATCATTGGATCATACTGAAACCTTATTTTTTTATGATTATTGCAAAAATCGATTCGGTGTAGGAATTCTGTACCAATTTTTTAACAAACAATTACAATGTCATAAAATTAAGGATATGAATCTGCTCACGAAATTCACAGGTCGAAATACGATTTTTTTTCACTTCCTATACAAAATGCGCTATCAGGTATCCAAGGCTATTGCTATGGGAAGTTGAAATTCGACAATCGTAATTCGACCTATGTTCCTTGAGAAAAGTTGTTCAGTTTTATGGGCAGATTCACATCCTTAAGGTTATTAAACCTTTTTTGTTGCATGTTTGCATGCGATTTGTAATTTAATACTAAAATATTTAAGTATGGTCCAAAGTCATTCAAATTTAAATCAATCAAAACAAATATGAAATAACATTTTTGAACTGGTTTTACCTGCTGTAAATTGTAATCAAATAACGACCAAAAGTTCCGAAGTTTTGAAAGAACAGAAATTATGAATGAATATAAATGTTCCTAATATTATCTTTTGATCGACAGAACAATGATCGAGCAATATTCTAATTAGATTGGTAGAAAGCATTATTTAGTAAACATATCAAATTATTTCACATCCTGCCGGTGCATAATGTCACATTTGCAAAATGAAACTTTCGCAGAATGTCACGTTCGCGGAATTTCACTTTTGCAAAATGTCGCATGCTCCGTGTCATTATGCGTCGGGATGATTTTAACAAATCAACATTTTGATGTTTTGTTTTATATGTAATTGGATTATGATTTTGCATTAAAATATTTGAATCGACAATAATTATAACTTTGAGTAGACCTAGATTTATTTGAATCAAAAACTAAGAATTTTAGATCAAATTATTATCCGGGCAATTTTATTATATCGAATTGAGCAAATGTCATAATAACTATTAGAACAAATCGATCAACAATTCGGTTTAATAATCAAAAGTTCAAAATATTTTAATTAAAGCTTTTAAGGAGTACAATAAATTTACATCAGTAATTGCCTCGGAAACAAAATGCCGTAATTAAACACCAAATTATTATTATAATTATATTTCTCTCGGTTGTTTATCAAATTTATGTTGTGATCGTATACACATAATAATATTATTATACATTTTGTAAGGGATATACATTCATGCTAGTGCCAGATAGGTTTTGTACGAAAGTTTATAGAATGCAAGCGTCAGCCGTCTTTATTAACCAACATGATAATATAACTTTAATTGACTGGCGATAGAGCAGTTTGATATAAACTGGCGAGGATTTAAGTCTATTCTGTCTCTATTTGATAAAAGGCTTTGAATAGAGACAGTGGCATGGGGAATTCCTTGCTCTTTTATAACCAGTGAATTTAAGTTATTTAATATCTTTGGGAATGACGCTGTGTGACGATCAGTGAGCGGCGCTTGTGGTTGGTGCGCTGTGAGCTATCACATCACCTTCGACCAACCAGAGAGCTAGAGATTATTGCCAAGCTAACACGGACGCCGCACTGTGATTGGTCGAATAATTCAAGCAGACAACTCAAGCATTATGGACAAACTACAAAGTTGTAATTAGGAGTGACAAGATGCCTTGTACATAGTATATTATAGGAAACGTGTAGTTTTCATTCTATTATTTTAATTTATATGTAACTTATAGTTAAGTGGACAAGGAGATAACATAATAAAATATCGGATAGGTGTGTTTGAATGTATGTACAGAATTGAGAGTATTCTATAGGAGTGTATGTCGAGGCCTGGCGTGTAAGAATGCTCCTGTTATAAATAAGACAGTTTATTTTTAAAATGGATATTGTAAATGTTTTAGAGCTTGCAGCGTTCAGTTACTAGAGTTAGTCTAGACTAATTGCAGCGTTAGTAGACTTTGTTTTTCAAAGAAAGAATCAGCAATCTCCATACAATAATTTGGTCAAACTTGCCTAGATATAGTGCTATCAATATACTGACCTGGTAGCCAAAACTGGCCGACAAATATTTCAGCGATGACTTTATCAGATTAGATATGGTTTTAGAATAACGTATATTGAAAAATTAAAAATGCTAGGCGGCTGTTTATCGACCGTTGATTAAAAGCTACATTGTCGGTAAAACAGACATTTAGGTTTAAGTTACATCGGTACTACAATATTCGTAAGTGCAAAAAAGCAAACCGAACGCAGACAAAAAAAATTTCTTTTGTAGTAATCTTAATGCTATTTAGCCCAGTACGATGAAACGCTGCTTAAACAACCAATAGCAGCTGAAAACCGCGCGTAAAATTGTATCTGCGGCTGGTTAGGTGTATCGTTGTAACAGCTGTACAGACTGTCGGTAAAACAGTCCCAAGACAGTTTCTAAAGTGCCAAGGTCATTGCTAATTCTTTGGTGTTAATCTGAATTGTTCGTTTATAGTTAACGGTAGGAGAGCGGGCGTCGCGACGTATTACCCTACTTTAGTTACCTGCAAGTACGTCTCAGCGCGTATCTTAACTTAAGCCTATTTATTACCACTTCCGTTTTAACTTACAGTCAGTTTCAGAAAGATTCTTTAACGCTAAAGCTACTTTAAATTTATTTCTGACACTATTACAGCCTCCGTGGTGTAGTGGTTAGAGCGCTCGGATCTCGATCCGGACGTTCTGGGTTCGATTCCCGGTGGGGACACTGTCAAACAAAAATCTTTTCGTACGTGTGCGTGCCCCAGTTTGGTGAGGACATTGCAGGATGAATCACCTGATTGTCCGAAGAGTTAGATGATTTCGTTCCTCGGAAGGCACGTTAAGCCGTTGGTCCCGACTACTGTCTACAGATTTAATCGTTAATGAGCCATGTTAGAGGCCTTTGGCGGCTCAACAACTCTGACTCCAGGGACTTTGAGGTCGGTTGTCGACCTTGCAAGTTGCACCCCACACGATATGATGATGATGACTGTTAACAAAACTGAAAGTGTCAGGGATAAGTTTGAAAAGAGTTTTAACTTTAAGGATGCATTTTAGAACTGGCGGTAAACTTTCAGTTGCAGAAATGAGCACATGCCACATTAAGTCTCGTGCTTACACAAGAAATTTGTCTTTAGAGATGCTCCTTGCAAAACGCGGAACGGCTGATATTTTAACAGAAATTTTGAGTATTTTTATAAAGGATTGTAAGAGCCTTCAAGATTATGAATATAAGAAAATTAAAAATCAAATCGGACCTCTAGTGTCACCTGTTGACGTTTTTCGTCGTATTATGTAAATAGAATCCAGAACACAATCAAAGGTCGCTGGTTCAATTCCGGCTCGCGAAAATATTTTTCTTCTCTTTATTTATTTAGATACAGGGTCGTGCATGAAATTTTGTTTTGAACTTCTATATAAGGTCCTAATGAAATAGTGAACATAATTTTAGTATGTTACTCAGACCAAGAAATTGAACAACTTTCCCCAAGGAACATAGGTCGAAATACGAAAATAAATTTTTAACCTGCCATAGAAACTGCAACAGCTGATAGCGCATTTTGTAAGGGAGGTCAAATTTGGTTTTTCGTATTTCGACCTATGTTCCTTGGGGAAAGTTGTTCAGTTTCATGGTCTGAGTAACATACTAAAATTATGTACACTATTTTATTAGGACCTTATATGTTTCTACAACCAAACGATTCCTATTTGAGACCACAAACTGTATTCAGTTATAATAAAAAAATCAAATGATTCGTATGAAAATATCAGCCAATATAGTGTTACATGAAGGCAAAAAAATAATATTTGAATAAAACATCGATTGGTACTTACTTTTCGCACAAATCACTTTATTTATAATCTTTAGTTAATTATTTATTTATTGTGGCTATTATTTAATTGGAGAACTTAGCCAAGCTTACTTAATGGGGGGATGAACTAAGTAGAAACAGAATGGCGTCACTAAACAAGGTGTAACAAAAAGGGTATATCAACCCTGAAGGATGTGATACTGCCCATAAAACTGAACAACTTTCCCCAAGGAACATAGGTCGAAATACAAAAAAAATTGATCTCCCATACAAAATTATCAGCTAATGCAGTTTCTATGGGAGGTAAAAAAATGATTTTCATATTTTGACCTGTTTCTTAGGGAAAGTTGATTTGTTTTTGGGCAGATTTGGTATACCCTTTATACTGCCCAATTGTGTAAACAAGCTACACAATTTCGACAATAGTTCTCAGTTCCCAGTTGTAAAATGGTAGGGGTGGAGGTTTTAAAGGCACTAAAATATAAAGATCTGCGTAAAATCACTTCAAGTGCCTTTTAGCCACTTATTTAAAATTTAATTTTTCCTTCTTAAATTACATTTATAAAGGAGATGTTTCAAATTGGTCCTGCACTGTACGCATTTTTTCACGCGAAAAAAAAATTTTTGCCGCGTCAAAATTCCTATTCAAAATAAATTTTCGGATAAATGGCCTGTCCTATACTTCTTCAAATGTTAGGTTGAATTGATTGCCGTACATATCGACCACAGTATGGTGACACATACGCAACCCATGCTCATTCTTTAATTAATGTTGGCAAAAGTCGTCTTTTGCGATGATCACGGTCAAAGACGGAGTGGTACTATTCAGCACTTCATGGCACGAAATAGAACTGTTAAATATATCAATTTTTTCAATGGGCCTAATTCCATGTTATTTTGAAACATCTTCTTTCACAATAACTTTTGTAATCACAAATCTCGCATACTTTGATACTCGCGACTATGTACTTGATTTTTGTTATTGTTCTTAGTTATTAATTCTTTTGCGTTTTGGTTTTTATTATCATTATTTCCCGTTACGTTGCTTCTTTAAGTATGTTTTGCCTTATAAGACGCCTTAGTAAATAATTAGCAGCTGATGTATGTATATGAATGCTAATTTTGGATTAACTGATTTGTTAAAATGAATTCGCACATTAGTATAATTTTGACAATATCAAAAATTATCAAAATGAGCCCTAAAATTGAAGCCAAATTTATTATTGACAATTTTATTATAGAAGTTGAAAAGAACAAGTGTATGTTCAAATCGAGAGAGTGAAAGAAGACGATGGTTAGGACAATTGTAAAATACTGTTTATTTTTATACAGGATGTAAACAGATTGGAAAATCTGTAGGGCATGGTCAGTCAATGAAACTGAACAACTTTCACCAATAAACATAATCACATCAACGAAATTTTGGTAAAAATGTTTTGGTTAATAATGAAAAGATAAAATTTGTAAATTTGATTGGATGAACTTTATTATAAAGACATATCCTTAATTAAAAACAGAACATCGGTAAAATAAAATATAAATTACTTCTCATATAAAATTCGCTATCCAAGATGGAGTTTCTATGGCCAGTCGATGTTTTCGGTTTTCGACTAACTTATGAAATATGAAGGAAAGAAAAAGTTGGATCTATTTCTTGGTCCATATGTTATGTTAGGAGAAAGTGGTTTAGGGTACCTTTTCCGAGCTGTAGGTAGCTTACATATCATCATCATCATAACATCCCATGAAACGTCCACTCCAGGACAGGGAGCTCCCTCCAGAATTCTAGCTTTTGCTGGAAAAATGTAGAGGGGAAGTCACCTCGCTTGTTAGCGTTACGGCTGGCATCATGGACCGCGGTTGTAGGTGACCGCAGTAAGTAAGATGTAAGATACAAAGGAGGATGCTGCTGCCCATCCTCCAGTTTATAACCCTTAGTCGCCTCTTACGACACCCACGGGTATGTATGGGTTGGTACTATTCTTTGCCGGCACCAAAGCTGGAAAAATTCCAAGCAACAGGATACTATTGGCTGATTTTTTTCCAGCTCACATCTGGTGGGGAGGCAACCTTAGTTTTATTGACTGATGAAGCTCTCGAAGTATTTTCCAACTTGTCCTTTACACCGTGTATTCACAGTAGAACCTTGTGTTGATAGCTTGTATAATTTGTTTTCTTTTTTATATTCGCGTTAAGATTATGTATAAACTGTTTTCCTCTTAATTTTATTATTTGTGTAACTATACCTTATGTTATTGATTATAGATTACATTAATTTTTATGTATGGATAATTTTGGTTTTTTATTTTTATTTTCCTTTGTTTTCTTTTGACACTGAGGATTCAAAGACACTATAAAGCACAAATATAGGATGACTTTTAATTAGTTCTTGATAGAAAAAGGTATGAACGTACTCATGATACTGAACAACTTTCCCCAAGGAACATAGGTCGAAATACGAAAAACAAGTTTTGACCTCCCATAGAAACTGCATCAGCTGATAGCGCATTTTGTATGGGAGGTCAAATTTGGTTCTTCGTATTTCGACCTATGTTCCTTGGGAAAAGTTGTTCAGTATCATGAGTACATGCATATCTTTTGCTATCAAGAACTAACTAAAAATACTTACACCGTGTAACTGAAGAGTGAGTCTGTCCATGTTACTGGACAACTTTTTCGTTACACGTTGAAGATTAAAGCCGTTAATCACTATGCAATTAGCAATGAGCTAGTTGTAAAGTCGATAACCGACCTCATAGACATAAGTGTTAAGTTATACTCGTTAGTCTCCAAAAGCCGCTGACAGGGCTTATTTACGACTACTTTCATGGGCCAGGACCAACGTTCCTTCCGAAGCACTGATTCCGCAATTTTTGGACAATCTTGCAATGTCCTAATGCTCCTTACGAAACTAGAGAAGCGTCACAAAAACATTTTTATTTGACAATGTCCCCACCGGGATTCGAACCCAGATGCCTAGATGATCTGACTAGATGTTAAAATATGGAGCCTTGGGTTTTTCTTACTAAGTATGTTGCACAGCAGATTGCATAGTGCTTTGCGGCTGTTTTAAATCCTAAGGTTTTGGCAACCCACGCGCAGGCGTTTCGCGCGTTTTTCTTACGTCAATGGTTAAATCGCACAGCAATATTCTACGCATACTTAGCAAATAATAGTAGTTAAACAAAAAGTAATTACAATTTGCCTTCAGTCAATTTGCTACTAAGACGTAAACATCTTGACGCTCTTAAAATGTAATTCAGTCATTTAATAAAAAGGTACAGAAATATACAACCCTCGTGTCCGTACTAGTCAGGACATTAGCAAACTCCCCCCGTATTATGCGACCTTTCTTTAAACGACGCGACTGACAGTTGCCGAAAGCTTCCATTAAGTTAATGTTCAAAGTTAAAGTGGACACGTCCTTTGTTAACAAAACATGTAGACCTACCAGCAATAGACTTAAAAGTTAACTTTAAGTACGCATTCTGCAAATGGCGGTGAGTTATAAACACCATAGCCTTATAGTACGTGTCTTCAGCTATTGTTAGATAATAGTAGTGTGAGTTCAGTGCTGTTGGAAAGAGATAGCAAGTGTGGAGGGTGATAAAATATAACTCAAAAACACAGATTTTTCTTTTCAGAAGTAGTAATATTTGTTAAATACAGGGTGTAAAAAAGTACGATGATCCTTCTAAGGGGTGATTCTACATCACTAATAGATTTTATAAAAAATATAAAAAAATACTTTTTCCTACAAAAAGTAGTTTTAGCTCAAGAAGAAGTGAAGCGGCTGGAGGGTTCAATGACCTCTATGATCAGCTGGTGATGCAGACAAAGATGTTTTTTGTTAATATTCTTTCAATAAATTACTGTCCTGTAATTCGAAGAAAAAATAAATTTCATGAACACCTAAACTAAAAATAAAAAGTATATTTTTTTACATTCTATTTGTGATTTAGAATCACCCCTAGAAGGATCATCGTACTTTTTCTTTACACCTGTATAAAGTGGTTCATTTTTAAATTTCATATTTTTAATTTACTATTTAACAGTTTATCAGGGTGAATTTTCAGTCTTAAAAGTGATATTTTATCACCCGGTCACATTTAAGAATTGGCACCCAGTTCGGTAATCATAAATAAAATTGACGGTTAAACAAAATAGAGGTTGATCCTGTATGCATCAAGGCTAGAAAAGGAAAGAAAATCTCAGACTGGTCATGTGTTGCCAGACACGTAGCCGATGTTGATAAGAAGATGTCCCTCAACACAGAATCCTCAGAGAAAAAAACTGCATAAAAACTTATTTTGACGATGCCAAAAAATAGTCATGAAATAGTCATAAATAGTCACCATAAGGAAAAAAATAGTCGCGTTACAATTCTATAGTTATAGCTATGGTTTGCTGAGGATTATGGGCATAGGCTGTATACAGAATCCTCAGTTCTGATGCAAGCAAACCGTGGAGACTATTGACTTGGTTTTTATTTAAAAAATAGTCATGAAATAGTCGTCTTGACTTCCAAATTCTCAAAAATAGTCGTTCAAGGATTTCAGAGTTACAGGGGTAGCTTGCTGAGGATTCTGTGCATAGCATTTCACGGACGCAGATTCCTGCAGAACGGTTAGGTTTTTCTATTTGATACTGATGTCAAAAAATAGTCAACAAATAGTCGTCTCAAACCATAATAACTTCGGTCTGTTTTACCTAGTAGAAGTATGTTAAAAATGCATGTGAACTTCGCTATACATTTTTCCTTTGTACAGTCGCGTACACAAAATTATTTGATATTGATTTCAAGTTGTCAAAAAAAATGGATTTTGATAGAGGCTTTTATTTTTATATATTGTTGCAGACCTTTTTTTTGTGTTATCTATTTTTATTAGAAACCGACTGATATATCAGTGCACAGACCCAACCTTTTGGTCTAAAAACTTATAATGTAGGTTCCACGTTTAAGGAAAGGTAAAACTAGAATATCGAGCTTAAACCCAGATGCATTCAGTAAGTAAAAATACTTTAATAATAATTGGTAGGTTCGCAAATATTACTAAATTAACTATACTAACTTTACTAATTTCTTGATTGATCAATGTTGTTTGCCTACGCATTTAACTATTCATTAAAAATTAAAATGTCGCTGCATATGTGTTTCTTTACCCAATAGCACCTCAGTAGAATAATACAAATCAGTGACTTAATGGCATAGTAACAGAGTTGGAAATGTTTAACGTGGGTCGTATAATAGAAAAAGCACCAATATTCTGAGACGAGATATGTTTAACCAATAGCATGGCGGCGTTTGGCTCGACCGAATTGTGTGACCGAGCTAGCGCTCGCCGCCGCCGCCGCCGGCGCGTATTGAAGTGCCCTACAGTGTTGCTATTAAAACGACAATTGCCGTGTTCTACGGTAATTATATGAAATGTAAAGTTAACTTACACTACAGCCTATGGAAGCAGTAAATACACAACGCGTTATTCCAAATTAGGATTTCCATTTTTTCAATAATCCTACTTAAAAATTGAATGTAAATTCTAAAACTAACAGCAGCTCGTTAAAAGCGCAGCCTCAGTTGGGTCATTGCCCTCTGCGTAGGGCTAATTTTAAAATTTTCAGAATTTTTTAAAAGTAGATTTTTTTTTGTGTTCCTTTATCGTTACTGAAACACCCCCCTAAGCTATGGCACGCAATAAAATTATCACCCTGTATTACTCATTTGACCATTTAACGGACATAAGTACGAAGACTGTGATTTATACAAAAAACCAGCCAAGTGGAGTCGGACTCGCGCACTGAGGGTTCCGTACCACCACATAAACATAATTGTATTAGTTGAAATTTCAGTAAGTTGATGTGCTAGATTTTTTGAGTCCGACACGCGCTTGACCAAATTTTATTATTTGTTGTTATTTTATAGCTTATGCACTATAAACATACCAATTTTCAAGTTTGTAAGTGTTCCCGTTTTTAAATAGAACTAAAACAAAAATCGCCTTAGCGACCATCCAACTTGACCCCTCTCTTATATAAATGTTCTTGAAACGCGAGCTCACCACAATTGGTTATCATTAGTTGTAAGAAAAGTTGTAATATTTAATGATTTCAGACTTTTCCCATTATTTGTACTGTGAGACCTAGCTTCTTGCCAAATTTCATAATTTTAGGTCAACGGGAAGTACCCTGTAGGTTTTGCATTTTTGAATAAATGTATGGAGATGAGGACATAAAATGCCATATCTTTTGATTTCGTCGTTGTAAAAAATTGAAATTTTCAGATCTGGTGTGGTTCATGGATCCTAATATGTGGTATTAATTTCAACCTGATACCTTTACCCGTTCGTGAGATAAAGGGTCTTGACAGACAGACAGACGGACAACAAAGTGATCCTATAAGGGTTCCGTTTTTTTCTTTTGAGGTACGGAACCCTAAAAACTAACTTAAAAATAATCTGTAGATACTGAATATATTCATAAAGAAGATTTTTTTATTATTTTAGTTTAAAACCAATTATTGTAGTTTATTAAGCTATATTATTTAACATGAAAACAAATAAACTTTGCTTTTTATTACAGAATTAATTATATTAGGTTCCAAATACATAAAAAAAAAGTAACTAAATAGTTACCATCAAAGATCATATGCATTTTGAACACGACTGTACTTGAGATGAAAAATGTATGGCGAAGTTAACATGCATTTTTAACATACTACTACAAGGTAAACCTGACCAAAGTGATTATGGTTTGAGACGACTATTTGTTGACTATTTTTTGACATCAGTATCAAACAGAAAAACCTAAACGTTCTGCTGGAATCTGCGTCCGTGAAATGCTATGCACAGAATCCTCAGCAAGCTACCCCTGTAACTCTGAAATCCTTGAACGACTATTTTTGAGAATTTGGAAGTCAAGACGACTATTTCATGACTATTTTTTAAAATAAAAACCAAGTCGATAGTCCCCACGGTTTGCTTGCATCAGAACTGAGGATTCTGTATATAGCCTATGCCCATAATCCTCAGCAAACCATAGCTATAACTCTAGAATTGTAACGCGACTATTTTTTTCCTTATGGTGACTATTTATGACTATTTCATGACTATTTTTTGGCATCGTCAAAATAAGTTTTTAAGCAGTTTTTTTCTCTGAGGATTCTGTGTTGAGGGACATATAAGAAGACCATCTGTAGTTTTTTGGTGTGAGTAACTTATAACGAGCCATTGCGACCAGGAAGCAGTTGCTCCGCATTCTGAACAGAAAGTATCCACTTTCAGGCCGCAGGCATGTAAAATTATTTTTGTTCTGGACAGTACAGTCGCTTGCTTAAATTTTATAATAGAATAAGTAAGTGCGTATTGTATCGCCCTGATTTCGTTATAGACGGAGAGCGCGTGGTCGTCAACCCTACCTCATTGATTACCAAGATGCGACTAATCTAGGGTGATGCACGTTAAAAAGTTGTATCCGAATCAACAGGGTTGCCTGGGCGCAACCTGGCAGGTTTTGTACAGTGGGCAAAAAACTTGTCATTTTTTGGGCAAAAATTACCTCATCGAATACCAAGTATGTACTTATTACAACTGATAGAGCTCTTCAAGAAGGAGCAAAATCAACAGGGTTGCCTCGCCCAATCCTGGCACATCCGTGAGTCGGCCTGATTTTAGGTTGGCAAAAAAATACAAAAGTTACTTACGATAACGAGTAATGAATTGAAACTTATGCCATTTGAAGGTTCTAGAGCTTAATAATATTGCTATAGTATGCCGACACTTGAAACTCACGTTTCATATTATTATACAGAATGAAAAGTTAAGATGGGGTATACAGGGCAGCTACTATAAGCATTATAGCTACAAGAAAACTTAGTAAAGAGACTAACCCTAACTTTTAGAGATATTTTAACCTACATTCACAGATTTTGGAAAAAATGTACAGTCAACAAGAAAAACGGCAATTTCCACATTTTTTTTTTCAATTTGATCTTCTTATTCATAAAGAACATTATTATCTATGGGGTCAACCGAGGTTAATGTATTAAAACTGTCAGAAAGCACAGAATTATTTTCCCAAACATGTAATAGAAACAACAGAAATTTTCATGTACCTTTTTTTCGAAACCTTCTATCCTTTTGATACTAAGAAACAGAAGTCTGTAAAAGGTCCACTAGGGTAAAGGTATTAGAACACTCAGAAATCGCAAAATATTTTTTTTCCTGACTTTTAGGGCCATTAGCAATTTCTAAGTGGGCAAAACACATTTGGGTAAATGCCCAGTCGTCCTACTGCAGTGTCCCACTGGTAGGTGGACGGGGAATTCACAATTCCCCCACGTCCTACTGCACTAGCGTTCGAAACAAACTAGTTTTCATGTATCGATATTTTTTTCCTAACAAGTACATGTAAAATATATTTTCGATACAAAGTCTCTTAAAAAAAACGGGTAATCGGGCACCCGCAAATAACAGATCTCGTTGAGATCTTCATTTCTGGTCTTTATTTCGGTTGACTGCTGTCAAACAAAAATTGCTATATTTTAAGACGACATGGATTTTTTTTGTGTATTTTGAAGACAAATATCTTTTTATTTACTCAGTATCTTGCCGTGAATTTAAGTTATGTGTTTCATGACCATTCAAGTGATAATACCGCTAAGACCAAAACACGATTAGTAAAAATTGGCTCGACAAAATAAAAATCAAAAGTTACCTCTTCAATTTTCATGATTTCCTCTTTTTGTGGAATCTGAGGTGTTTTAAGCAGTGAAATTAAGAACACAGAAATGCATTCGTATTTGCTATCATATGATTAACCTTAAATTTTATTTTATTACTTATTTTTTACTTAAAGTGGATATATTATATCAGGCGCTTACGTCATTTAGTTTTGGTAACACGCACATTATATCTGTCGCAATCTTATGCGTTGCGTATTGCGCACATTATCCCTTTCTTTCAAGCAAAAAGACTGCGCCTACTGTCAAGTAACTATCTTTTCACATAATATCCTCTAAAATCTATTAACCTCAAGGAGGTTTTAATCCACGCTACGCTCTAGGAAGGAGAGATGAATGGCCAAAAAAAGCGTGACGACGAGTATATCCAATAGTCGCAGTGGCATCTCTTTTACACAGTAGGGTGACCTAACTATTTTACGCTTGGGGATGTAATATTATTAAAGCCCTCTGGAACAGCAGCTTCATTTTTAATATTTTATTTGGCAGGATATTATCCTTTAGTTTCTACCTGATAAGTTGTGCTTCCCAAAGTGGTTCGTGTCTTAAAATCCTCGCAGCGCTGAGGATTCTTCTTTAGAACCACTCGCTTGGCTCGTGGCTCAATTAAAGAGTCATAGAGGTAAATGAAGTCAAGTCCGTTTGGTGCCGGCATAGTATAGTACCAACTACCAACCCATCTCCACCCGTGGGTATCGTAATGTACGTACAGTGTACGTTTCATGGGGTGTCATGTACAACATGAGAATATTATTCAAGCATAGTATGTGCATGTCATGAATATTATTCAAGCATTTCATGAATACCTTGGGCTCAATTCTTGAATAACACCGGATGATAAATAATTATCACCCGAAAAATTAAAAATTAAAAATAATTCTTTACAAAAGTGCAGAATGATATTCGTAAAATATAAAGTAGTGATTGATTGTTACTTTTCATGTATTATGGTTTACATTTTTAACAGATTATCGGGTACATTTGATATTTTTTTATGTTGCAAGTGAGCAAACGAGCAGGTGGGCCACCTGATAGTAAGTGGTCACCACCACCGCCCATTCTTATTTGATGTCTCAAAAATTATATTTTATCACTCGGTAATATTCAACAATTGGGTCAGAGTTTTTTCAGCAGCAGCATTCTTTTTGTTTGTTTCCAAAATAAACCTTTTTTTTCATTTCTTTCTTCTTGCTTTCCAGAAAAGCCCAGGGAATTCTTGAAAATCACCGGGTGATAAAATATCACTTTTGAGACTTTAAAAATTCACATTTGCGTTGATAAACTGTTGAAAGGTAAATCAGAATACATAAAAATTAACAATAAAGGACTCCTTTATATTTTAAGAAGATCAATTTCAACTTTTGAAAACAAAAATCTATGATTTTTAATTTTTTGAGTGATATTTTATCACCCGGTGATGTTCAAGAATTGTTCTCCAGGTACGTTGCATGCCTCATCATCAAGAAGCAAAGCAATTTATAAAATTTTACGTGTATTTTATGATTTATTGTTTATTGATAAACTCATTATAGGTACGACATGTTACAAAATAATCGTACAAATATAAGATTTTATTTCTTATTTCATTGATTCAGTTCTGGCTTTTCCTTTTTCTTCACTCACATGGAATAACAATAATTTAAAAATATGGACTGGCTGTTGAACTTTGCCTCATTTATACGTTTCTAAATATTATGGCCCAAGTTTTTGTCACTATCTTTTTACTGAAATAAACTCACAAACATTAAAAGACTTAAAACCAATATGTTGTTCATTCTCACTACTTATTGAACAGCCCTCGTAACATCAGCTGTCTCTCTGTCCATCTATATTTGCGATCCGTCTGGCTGTCCGGGAACAACAGTTCGATACAGGTTTTTGTTGGTATTCTTCTAAAAACTCATCATCAACCAACTTCATTTGGGCCTAATTGCGAGCCACCTACTTTTAAACCGACTTCAAAAAGGCGGAGGTTCTCTATTCGATCGTATTTTTTTAATATAATTATTTTAAATGAATGAATCATTCTTACCTACCAAGTGACATCTGTCCACATCTGAAACTTTTTTAAACAAATTCCAACCCACGGGCATCACATAAATTCTCTCAATAATGCCCGGAACAAAACTTTGATGCTGACCGTAAATGGCTCGAAATATCTATCGCGAGGGAGCGCAGGGCAGGCGCGTGAATTATTGGCTTCCCGCATGTCGTCAATAAGAACGCAGAAAATAACCGGCAGCATCAGATGTACTATTTTCCTATTATTGTACAACAGTACAGGTTCCGTTGTTTTGTTTGATTTTCTTTTAAAACTAATGCAAGCTGTTTTTCTCTTTCATATTTAGATTCAGATATCTTCATCATAATGTTATTTCATAATAATGTTCTTTGGGATAAGTTGTTCAGTTTTATGGGCAGATTCTGCAGATTCACATCCCACAATACTGATGTGGTTGTACCTTTTTAGTTTCCTTTGTGTTCAAATATCGTACATTACAGCCACCCTACTTCATACGTAAAACAGTTCGGCTTTTTCATAGAAAAATTAAAGGAATAATGGATACCCATAGAAGAATATTCCGCAAATAGCATAACTATCAATTTTGCAGCCATTTACTCTACAATATTTCACTGTTTTTGCAGAAAAAATTCGCGATTATAAACAAAATTTAACATGACATAAAAATGTGTCAAAGACGGGGATACCAGTAATGTATTAAAAACCATTACCAAAAAGGTTGATGACGAATGAAGAAGTACATAACCTGCTTGACCTTAAACAACGCAATTAGATCAAAAATATTTTATAGAGTTTCTGAGATAAATCACAGAACCAAAAGCACCCGAAAAATATTATTTTTTTAAGATTTAGCTCTAAAAAGGTTTTCTATATATTATGAAAACCAAGCATAATGTCAAAAATTTTTTTCCTACCAACCCGCAATTTCGTTTTGCTATGGCAACTGTGTGAGCGTGACACAACCGCGACTAATTGACCTCTCGCTCGGCACAATTTCTCGTCTTCGCAAATCACAGGAATTTATACCGTATTACAATATACGATTGACTAAATTTGTGTAGCAAGATTTTTGCATTAAACACTCCTTCCTAGAGCGTAGCGTGGATTAAAACCTCCTTGATTAACCCTAAACTTCTCGATTGTTAGGACAAAGATAAAGATAAAGTTTCTTTCAAGTCTACATAAAACACAATAAAATACATTTCAGGACTTATGAAAATAACTGAGGTTAAATTTCGTTGAGATCTTCATTTCGGTTGAAAGCTGTCAAATCTAAAACCACTTTAACTCAAAAACTGCTCACCCTTAACTATTTTATGATCGAACGAATTATAGATCTCGTCGAGGTATTTATTTCGGTTAACAGCTGTCAAATTTAAAATCGCTATAACATAAAACTACTCGTATGTTAGGACAAATGATATATCTAGTCGAGATCTTTATTTCGTTTGACAGCTGTCAAACTTTAAATCACTATTTTTCGGAAACTACTGACCCTAGACTACTTGTATGTTCGGACAAATGATACATCTCGTCGAAATCTTTATTTCGGTTGACAGCTGTCAAACTTAAAATCGCTATAACTTGGAAACTACTGACCCTTGATTACTTCTATGGTGGGACAAATGATAGATCTAGTCAAAATCTTTATTTCGGTTGACAGCTGTCAAACTTAAAATCACTATAACTTGGAAATTACTGACCCTAGACTACTTGTATGTTCGGACAAGTGATAGATCTCGTTGAGATCTTCATTTCGGTTGACAGCTTTCAAATTTAAAACCACCACAGCCCAAAAAATACTGATCCTAGACTACTTTTATGTTTGGACGAATGATAGGTCTCGTCGAGATCTTCATTTTGTTTGACAGCTGTCAAACTTAAAATAACTGTAACTTAAAAACTGCTGACCCTAGACTACTCGTATGCTAGGACAATTAATAAAAGATCTCGTCCAAACGAGGAGTCTAGGGTCAGTAGCTTCCAAGTAAAAGTGATTTTAAGTTCGACAGACCAAAATAAAGATCTCGACGAGATCTATCACTTGTCCGAACATACAAGTATTGTAGGGTCAGTAATTTTGAGTTGTGGTGGTTTTAGATTTTACAGCTGTCAAGCGAAATGAAGATCTCAAAGAGATCTATCCTTTGTCTTAACAAACGAGTAGTCTAGGGTTAGTAGTTTTTTTAGTTATAGCGATTTATAATTTGACAGTTGTCAACCGAAATAAAGACATCGACGAGATCTATCTTTCATCCGAACGTAAAGTAGTCTAGGGTGAGTAGTTTTTGAGTTATGGTGGTTTTAGATTTGACAGTTGTCAACCGAAGTAAAGATCTCAACGAGATCTATTAGTTGCCCATATGCCCGTTCATTTTAAAGAGACTGTATGGAAAATATTTTTTTTTGTAATTAATAGAAAAAATATCGACACATGAAAACTAGTTTGTTTCGAATACTAGTGAAGTAGGTCGAGGGGGAAATGCGAATTCCCCGTCCACCTACCAGAGCGACACTCCAGTAGGACGTGTTGATATAGTGCTCTTTAAGAAGTAGCAGTATCAACACGGTTGCCTCACCAAATCCTGGCACTTTTGGCCTGATTTTATTTTATTACTGAATAAAAATTTATTTTGCATTTACTAAGAATTTTAATAACTTGACCCTGGTTGACCTTTAAAGACTTTTTTTTTCATAGTAACAAGAGAATATAATATTTCGTAAAAAAGGTACAATATTTTGTAAAAAAGGTACATGAAAATTTCTGTTTCTCCTATAACATGTATGGTCGGCTCGGTTAACCCCATAAAAAATTATGTTCTTTATCGATAAGAAGATGAAATGGAATGATAAAAGTTTATGTGGAAATTGCCATTTTTCTTGTTGCCTGTACATCTTTTCAAAAATCTGTGAATGTAGATCAAAATATCTCTAAAAGTTAGGGTTAGTCTCTGTACTAAACTTTTTTGTAGCTATAATGCTTATAGTAGCTGCCCTGTGTACCCCATCTTAACTTTTCGTCCTGTATAATAATATGAAAAATGAGTTTAAGTGTTGGCATACTATAGCAAATATTATTAAGATGTCTAGAACCTTCAAATGGCATAAGTTTCAATTCATTACTCATTATCGTAAGTAAGTTTTGTATTTTTTTGCCAACCTAAAATTAGGCCGACTCACGAATGTGCCAGGATTTGGCGAGGCAACCCTGTTGATTTTGCCCCTTCTTGAAGAGCTCTATCAGTTGTAATAAGTACCTACTTGGTAATCGATGAGGTAATTTTTGTCATTTTTGACCACCTTCAATCAGGCCGACTTCCGAATGTGCCAGGATTGAGTGAGGCAACCCTGTTGATTTAGGCACTCCTTGATGAGTACTATCGAATGTACTATGTACCTATTTGGTATTCGATGAGGTAATTTTTGCCCAAAAAATGACAAGTTTTTTACCCACTGTACAAAACCTGCCAGGTTGCGCCCAGGCAACCCTGTTGATTCGGATACAACTTTTTAACGTGCATCACCCTAGATTAGTCGCATCTTGGTAATCGATGAGGTAGGGTTGACGACCACGCGCTCTCCGTCTATTATAACAGTCTGCAGATGTCTCAACATAAGAAAATAATCGCCGATCACTAGAAACTTTGAAATTGAATTTTATTTATTGTGGATCACAGGTACATAGAAGTTCTTATATAATTATTTGGTTTTCTTAATCGCTACACAAAGTGAAGAACACTTTCCTAAGTGCTAACAGAACGACCGAATGAATTACTGTCTCGAAATGAGGCCATAACTAACCACCATCAGCAAAGAACTACAGGATTTTAATAGTACATTAAGATGCACGTGCGCTATTTTGGATATTACAGCCGAGGCTCAGAAATTGCAGCCCGAGCCACAGGCGAGGGCGTAATGGAGCCGAGGGTGTAATCACCAAAGCGCACAAGCTTCTTACGACGTTTTTCAACACATTTGCGAATAAAAACGAATCAAATTCGCTTACCTTTTTTTCCTAAGGAAATTTCGTAGACGTTTTCCTCACGTTTCTACGTCATCCGATACACCGGACTTGTGTTTTTTGTTCAAGTATTTTCGACGTTCTGCACTTATCACTGTTTTTTTTATTTGTAGAAGTTATTTATTTTTTAATTACATTAAACACATTTCACAACAAGAAATATCTGTTAAAATGGCGCGCGTATTGCTTTTTTCGAAGACACAGACACAGACAAGACACAGATTAAACATTAAAAATCAAACAGGCTACTTTTCAAATTATTTTATAATTGAATATTTTGTTACTTTAAGGTGATTACAGCCCTCAAATTAGAAGCTACGCGATCGTCAATGCAAATATCGACTATATTGACACGTCAATAGCGTTCATATAAGAGTGCTCTTCAACATGGCTGTTACGACCAACGTCGAGACTCTCACCCATAAAAAAGGGGATTTTATTGATTTTATACCACATTAATAATTATTTTTTCAAATTTTTTACTTAAATTTCAGAAACCGTAAAATTTAGAATTTTTGGGTGGAAGAAGCATCAAAATAGTTTTAGACGTTTAAGAGCCTTCGAAGCAATAGGATATTTTTTGCGTAAAATAAGAGGAGAGAAAAGTTTTTTTTTTGGCAAAACTAACAGTTATAATAAAAATAATCTACTTAATAATTATTGTTTATCATGTTGATTAACTCAAGTATTTTTTTTTGCAACGATTAGACCATTCGTTTGGGAGAAGTTTGCCTTCAAAGTTAGCTCATTTTTGCAATTTGAGGGTTATAATCGTCTTAAAGACAAATTTGTAGTTAGTTAGTTGATTAAAATCAATATTTCCGTTTAATTAACGTTTATTTATCATATTATCGAACACAGTCTCTTAGTTCAGTAAATTATTATGAGTGATAGAGATATAGAAACTCCTTGCATCTCGCCGGTATAAAAATAAACACAAAAATAAAACCAAGGAGGTTTTAGTAGCAGCTCTTGCTGCTAAGGAGGGAGCCATAAGCGTAGCACTTTCTTGCGAGGGACCTTCATACTAAAATGTATGGATTTTTTTCAAATCCAAAAAACGTAAAATTATTATATTTCTCTCTGAGAAATATGTGTCATGGGACTAATAAATGCTATAACCACAGTTTTTCTGGTGAAAACACTTACCATTCAGGAAAAAAACGGTGTTAAAAATCACGCATAAAATGGCTATTACGGATTATTTACGCTTCCATTCTTAGTATTAATTATCAATTCACCTGTAAAAAACTATATATTTTCACTTTCGCAAACAAAGTTTATACTAAAACATTAGATTTTTAAAGATATCTTGATTTTTGTAAAACTAAACTGAGTTTTTTGACCGACTAGAATGGGCGACAGTGAGACGCTTTACACTTCACTAGCTCATACAGAATATGTATATTGCGGACTCTATAGTTTTTTACTCTGAGAATATAACACTAACCTGCCAAACAGCTTACTCAGCAAGGAGTTCTTTGTTCTGAGGCTCACTCCCTTGAATTATTTAATATTGAATATTTTGTTACTTTAAAGACAAATTTGTAGTGAGTTGGTTGATTAATATAAGTATTTCCATGTAATTAACATTTATTTATCATATAATCGAACACAGTTTACTTATTCATGGAAATATTATGAATGTTATAGATATAGAAACTCCTTGCATCTTACCGATTAAAAAAAAAAAAAATACAACACTAGTGAAGTTATATTAATGAAAAAAGCACGCGTGTTTAATAAGCTGGATTATGGACCTTAAAACAGTGCAAATAGAGCTGTTTTATGAGCAAATGTGTTGAAAAAGTCATTTGGTCTAAAGAAGCTACCGTTTCAGCCATCGGGAGATGTCTTTTAATACCCTGTATAAGGTGAAGCGAGGGTACAAATTCTTAGGATGGTTTTCCACCAGTGATGTGCGAGAGTTGAGTTGTGAGCTGGGAAAATTCTAACCAATAGGATTTCTCCATTTTCCTAGCTTGTCAAATGCGCTGTCAAATGGAGCAATACTATTGGTTTGAATTTTCCAGCTTACAGCTTAGCTAACTCGCATAGCAGTGGCGGCAAGCTACCCTTAGACCGTGGTGTCCGTACGATTCCGCAAAAAAAGGTACGCACAAACGATTAAGAGAAAAAACTTAATAGGAAAGTCACTGGCTTGCATAAGTGCCTAGAAAATTACAGCTCGCTGGACTAAATAGGTGATGTAAAATTTTGTTGTTATTCTCACAGCACTGAATTCACATACCGAAAAAGAAACACCAGTCAGAACTGCCGATTATCATCAATTACGTATTTATAATATAGCTAAGCATATTATTATTCAGTGTGTCGATGTTGTGAAACAGAGTTGATGCTTTACACAGAAATAATATTTCTTATTAAATAGTAATTATTAGCGCGTTACAGCCACTTACAGCACTTGATAAGATAAAATATGCCGTATAGTACAGTTAAGAGTACATCAAGCTTGACACATTGAACTTTGCACCGTTCTCATTTCCATAGCCGTAGGAGCCAAAGTCGCACTGCGAGTGTCAAGCTTGATACATAAAGCATTCATAGCGCGTTTCAGTGTAGCGTAGAAAAGCCGTATAGCGCCACCTTTTGAAAATTTTAGAAACTGCTTATCTCCATAAGTGGGAAGTATATTGTTAGTGGCGTTCATGCAAATATAATATGTTTAACATCTAAACATGAAAGAAATTACGTGCCTAGTTTTCGTATTCAATAATAGCAATAATCGGTGGCTCGTTTCTGTGTAAAGCGTTGGTCGCTGCAAGCTCATAGTTTAATGCTGATGCACGATTCAAACTAGACGGGACGGTAAGTATTTACATAGCCTGTTAAACTTATTTGGACATTTAATTTAAGGTACGATTTTTTTTAATTCACAACGAAAAATTTCGATCTAAAAAAAATACAAGATTTTATACTTTGTATCAAAGATAGTTTATTTATGACGAGCATAACATCAGCTATGCTCGATGCCGAGCTTATTATTTTAAATGAAAAATATTTAAAGAAGTATTGATTTTTAAAGAAAAATATTTTTTTTTCAAGCCAAAACCTTTCATAAATAAATACTTATTATGTATGTTCTGCGACAATATGAAGTATTTCAATAAGTATCTCTATAACCATCATTGATAATGTATATGTATCATTACATGATAAGTTATACAAGTACTAAGAAATACATTATCAATGTATTCGCCACAGAATATTTCTTGGACACTGTATGTTTTTAAAATGGCATTGTCCTGAAATGAGAAATTAAAATTCGAATCGTGCAAAGCACTACACGCTTTTGTATACGAGTAGGTATTTATATACATGAATACACAGCAATAGGTACATAATTAACTGTTTATAATAAGTAGAATGTGTTGGATAAATATTTGTGTTTTTTTTTTCATGATATTACTAGGATTAAATTTTAAAAATGCGCAACACTGGTTTACGGTATGATGTAGTAAAATTAAGTATCAGTTGTGTACACGAATATGGTTTTACTTGCGATTGGTCTTTATATTGCATATCACAGGAAGTTTATTGTTGCAAAAGATGGACACCAAAATAACCCAAAAATAGTATAGGGCTATACATTCTAAAAGTAAAACGCAATTCACATTCTAAAAGATCGCTTAAATCAATTCATAAAAAATAGATTAGTGTAAAGGCATATTTAATATTTTTGCAGTTTTTTAACGTACAGATATCGTCGTTCCTTGCTAGTTACATTTAAACGACTTGCTAAAATATTCTCAGTGTATTGCCTTAGTAGGTATCAGCTAGTGCTATTTTTGTGTTTTAAATACCGTCGTCGGAGGGATCTGAATTCGTTTATTTTAGAGTTGAATAAAGTTCAAAATGGAAATTTAAATTGTGCCTTAGTGAGAAGTTTAGCCTTCTGTTTGGTTTGACGAATCTCGCGAAAGATGCGGTATGGGGATCCATTTTAGAGCGAGACCGCGATAGAGGGGTAAAATCGCATCGATACGACATTGAAAAACGTGGCGATCAACCGCTATTGCGATCGCGCGTTTATTTTCATTACTAAATTAAATAGTTGGGTGTTTTACTTCAGTATTCACAATACATGCACTGTATATTACGCACGTAAATTTTAAGACTAACTAAATGACCCCTTCTGAGTTGATAGTTGAACTTTCTAATGCAATAATGTTTAAAACAATACTTTGTTTTATTGTATGTTGTAACTGATTATTGATTATATTTACAATTATATGATATAAGTAGAACAGTTACCTATATGTCGTAGCAATAATTTAAGTGTGGCAATAAGATATAGTGCATTTGCTTTTGTGTCTTCGAGTTAATCTAATGATATGGAACGATTGGAGGCTACCCAGCCGTTAGCGATCGCTGTACACAGCTTTTCACAATGTACGTACACTAAGTTCAAATTCTTCACGTTTTAAAGTGTCGGTATATATTTTATATATATTATCCCATGCGGAGTAAGTCGTGTACATAACCTTAGGAAGCTTAAAAAAGTTCGAAATGTAATAACAACAATAAAAGAGTAAGAACATCAAATGTTAAAATTATTGTACTTATTTTAAGCTAGCTGGGGTTATGTACATTGTAACGTAGAACAATTATATTAATAGTCAATATCTTAACTTCTCAAATTAATTACGTTCTTTTCTCACCTAACTCATTTTCTCCTTCAATTGTCTTCTTTTACTTTATGCATCTGCCTTACTTATAATTTACCATGACAGGCTTCAACAAAAGATATAAAGTTTATTAACATCCAAATGCCTTGATGATGAAAAACTGCAATATTTATATTATCGCTTACCTATATACTGGGTGATATGTATCACATTTATGAAATTCAGACCATGAAACTAAATAATTTTCCTAGGTTTAAACACGATTGTTTTTTCACCTTTTATAGAAACTGCATCGCTTGATGGTGCATTTTGTATGGGAAGACAAAACATTTTTTTCGTATTTCTACCTATTTTTTTCGGGAAAGTTATTAAGTTTCATAGTCTGAATGCACAGTTGCAGTTTTTGGAAGATGTCTATATACATCCCTTTGACGCAATTAATTGATCTACTTGGTTAATTTTAAAATCTTAATGGCAGCTGCTAAAATATCCATCAACAAGAAAACTTGCGGTAAGTTTAGTATTCAGTGTGAGCAAAAGATATTTTTGCGTCTATCCTTTCGACGACAAATTCTAAAACAAGTTTTACATCTCTCATATTCGGTAAGTAGGTCCTTATTACCCCCAAATGGGGCTTGTAGGTGACCAATTAGCGCTCTAGGGTAATAATGTAGCTAGAAAAGCCCTAGGGCGGTAAGTAATTAAATTTTGAAAGAGTGAAGTGTTTTTTTTATTACTTACCGCCCTAGGGCTTTTCTAGCTACATTATTACCCTATAGCGCTAATTGGTCACCTACAATTTGGTGGTAATAAGGACCTACTTACCTCACAATCGAGATGTAAAGCAGAGTAGTTAGCTCGGGTGTAAGCATCAATTGCACCCTCGAACTATAGGCGCCCTCGCTGCGCTTGTGCGCCTAAATATCTCGGGCTGCAATTGATGCGTTACAGCCCTTAGCTACTAATCTACTATTAGTATAAGACCAAGTGCCAAGTCGCGAATCTTTTTAAGTGCAATTCCTTCTCAATTACATTTATACAATTCTGTTACACTTATTAAATTTTATTTACTGAAAACTTACGTTTTAAAAACTGAACAACTTTCCCTTTTAAAGTTGTTCTTAACAGTAAATAAAATCTAGCGTTTTTTTCGGAAAATGTTCAGTTTTATAAAAAAATTTTTTCAGTGAATGGAAAGCTATTTTGTATGTATGTCAGGGGTAGCTTTAACTGTCGTCTCGCTTAACCAAATAACTTTCTGCTGGGTACTTTTGACAATGTAAAAAAAGCTAAATATCATTAAATTCTATAAAGTTTTTTACATAAAACAGCGTGTAAACATCGCCTGAAAATAGAAACTGTGTATTCAGACCCTCAAACCAAACAACTTTCCCTAGGAAAGTAGGTCGAAGGACGAAAAAGAATTTTTACTTTCCATAGAAACTGCACCACTTGGGAGCATTTTGCATGGGAAGTTAAAAAAATCGTATTTCGACCTACGTTCCTTGTGGAAAAATGTTAAGTTTAAAGGTCTGTATGGACACAGAACGCACACTCTCCGCTCCCCTTGTACCCCGAACCCCCGCGCGCACCCGCCCGCGCTATTATCGTGGTACTCCTGTGGGTCAGTTGTACTGAATATGCAGACCTACGCGCGATTGAAATTTCAAATTGGCTCTCGTTGTGTGCAGTGTCCGGGATGGGCTGCAGGTACAGTCGATGGTGACTCCGCCGTTTAGTTCTCAGAAGTTTGCAGAGAACATTTGGTTACTTAAGGCCATGTCTCGACTAGGCTCAGTGAGACGCTCACTGTCTGCCTCCAGTAAGCCTCCCTATACATATATTTTAAACGGAGTGTCCATTACTGTCCATTCAGCGCTTACTGTAGGTTCGCAGTTGGCGGCGTTACGCTTGCGGATTCATTCAGTGAGCAGGTGAGTCGCCGCGAACTACAGCCGACGGAACGAATTGAGTGGCTCATAGAGAGCGGCTCACTGCGAGCCTAGTGGGGACATGGCCTTAAACTCTTTATTGAAGGTATTTTTTATCATTTTGAAGGTATATTTTAGCCTACGGTAATTTTAAATTATAAAACGCAATAAAAAAAGTTAAAAGTATCCAGTAATCCAGTGAGAAATAGTGTATAAACTAACGAAACCTGCATAACATTATAATGTTAAGAAACTAAAAATTAACGATATTCAAAATTATGTTTCGTAGTGACACTCTATTCTGAATATTAGCGTAAAGGATCGAGTAATCGTTTGTACGAAGTAGGAGATTTTAAGTATTTGATATTGTAAGGGTCCAGCCGAAGAAAACTTGTTCGCAAACAAGGGGTTGGAAAGTCAGTTTTTGGTAAGCTTCGAAAGGATTCTTGCAAGTCTCAGCAATTCTTGCGACCGAGCATAAAATAGGCCTTATAATCGAGGCTCTAAGTATGGAGAAATTTCAGTAATACACCCTAGGTTTCAAAACGCGTAACTTCATCAGATTCTAGTGTCTTATGCGGTTTTGCGTTTTGTCACCTCGGATGTGTTACGATTTTCCATATAACGCATGTAGATTGAGAAACGTCGGGCCTTGCTGTAAGTACCGATACGGATTTTTTTGTAACAATTAGCGCGTGTTTAAACTAAGGAACAAACAAATTATAGTATAAAATTGTTTACCAGGCGTCCTCGGGCGTTAGACGAAAATATTATTTTTCTTAGATCGCATTATATTGTAATAAATGGTATAGAAGTATGCGTGTTTTGGTGTCTGCTGCCGCCGACTCTGTGGAGACGGGATTAAAAAAAGGAATATTTTTTTACGAGTGCATCAGACACCACGAATCCTCATATTTGTTATGTTTAAGAGGAAATATCTATTGTCTATTCCAAGGGTTGAATAACTACCAACACTTTTTTATATTACAATAATTATAGAAATTATTATTGAATTCGTTGTTTTCTTTGGTATTCCTGCCTTTTCGTCAATAAAGCCTTTTGATGCAGCATTCGAGGAACTCCAGATGAAATTGAATACAGAGACCCAATTCTTGAATATCACCGGGTGACAAAAAAGCACTTTTGAGATATGAAAATTTGATTATTAGTTAAAAGATAAATCATAAAAAAGAACATGTACATTTATTTTAATTTTTGGGTGATATTTTATCACCCGGTGATATGCAAGAAATGGCCTCCAAATAGAACCAAAATCAAACAATTATTATTTTCGAAACATCCATTGGTTCGGGTTCTTCTACTCCTCACAAGATGGCGTGCTAAGTTATTGGCAGAGATGCTGCCCTTGTTGCGTATAAAGGATTGCATAAGCTGCCGTTATTCATAATCTAAGGACTGCATTGTTCGTTTGGCGGCAATATCGGTCCTTCTCATCACTACCACTACTTTACTAGTTACGTGAGCGTTCATTGAAAAAGCTTTTTCTGAGAATCCTTTCTGTGCGTATAACTATATATTTTTTCATTTTATATGATTTTACACAACTAATACACCAATAACCATGTGCAGAAATTAGCATGGGGTAGTATTATATTTTATTAACCATCAATCATAGCTTAGCTTATTGTAAATTCCTTTGTATTGGTAAAGTTCCAAAAACGACCACTTTTAATACTATACGAATACAAAGCTATGATGGCTTAAAAAATATATAACTACCCCATATTGCCGCCAAACGAACAATACTAATGAAAAGTTTTGTATTTGCGAGGCAATCGATTTATTTCTAAAAGTGACTTCCTCTGCTCTGCAACCATCTTAACTCCGTGTATAATCTCTGTTGCTGTCACTTTCTCTTTACGATACATTTTTTTCGTTTATTCCAATGGTTACCAATCTATTTTGCAGCCATGACACTAAATCCAGAGTATTAATTGACGGAAGAATAACATTGTTTTACAAACTTGTTTGATTTTATTTTTTGTTAGTAAGATAAGATCCCATCAATATTTTTTTTTTATAAGTCTCGGTATTATTTACAAACTAGCGACCAATAGCAATATCGATGATTTGGTTTTTTGTTAGTAATGACGGTAGCTATGTGTGAAGTAAAAAATGTGAATCTAAGCTTGAGTTACCCGCCACTTACGCTTCACATTTTTTTTGGAGTACCATTTGCTAGATTTGATAGTCTACTCTTTTGGATTTTTTTTTATTTATTTTATTTATTTAGAAAACAGACAGCCTTTACAATAATAAAACATAAATAACACATAAGGATAATAACTCCTCGCGATTATAATTCCTCGCGGACGAAGTCGCGGGCGGTCGCTAGTTTGTAAATAATACCGAGACTTATAAAAAAATGTGTTGATGGAATTTTATCTTATTAACAAAAAATAAAATCGTCTATATCGTGTGTCGATATTATTTTGATCGATCACCTCTCTAATCGTCCTACGAGAAGTCGGCCGACAAAAACTCCGCACACGACCGAGAATCGGTGGGCGATTATCGGCCAGGACAAGGACGGAAGATTCAGGTGATAACACGTCAGAGCGGGATGCCGACAAAAAATCGGCCACCGATTCTCGGTCGTGTGCGGGAGCCCTAAAACGTATCCTGTTTCGACCGACTAGAGTTGTCAAACAACCGGGTTAAGTTTTACAAAAATCAAGAAATCTTTAAAAAATCTAATGTTTTAGCTAAACTTTATTTGCGAAAGTAAAAATAGTATATCTTTTTTACTTGTGAATTGATCATTAATAATAAGAAAGATGATCCGAAATTGCCATTTTATACGTGATATTTAACACCTTTTTTGCCTGAAAAGTATTTTTTACCAGAAAAACTGTAGTTATAACATTTATTAGTTCCAAGTCATATATTTCTCAGAGAGAAAGATAACAATTTTACGTTTTTGGGATTTGATAATAATCCATATATTTTAATGTGGAGGTCCCCTGCAAGACATGGATATTGGATACGCTTATGCCTCCTTAGCAGAAAATGCTGCTACTTCAACCTTGGTTGGTTGGTACAATCGTACCGAAGACTGATTGCTGATTATCGTTCGAGATCCAAAGTTTTGCATTATTTACCGTTTGACTGCAAAGAAGTCTCGCGGTTGCAGTCAATCCATTAAAAATACTTATCTTTAAATCTCGAACGATAATAAGCTCAAACAAAAAATACACCCCCAGTACTACACGGAACGACTGAGACAATTTTTTAAATCTAAATTTTGATCAGTATCGGTTTGCCTTTTTACCCGACTGCCCCAAAACAGGAGGGTTATGTTTTTCAAGTGTATGTATGTCGATTTCTTTGTCGCGCTCTGCAGCCTAAACGGCTTGATTGTTTTCAACATGTGAGGTGTCGTTAGGTTCGTATTCATTTTAGGAGTGTCATAGGGTATATAAAAAAAATTAAAAAGTACTAAATAAAAAAACTATTTCAAAAATCAAAATACCCGACTGAAAAGAGCATCTCAATCGGTTTCCGATTGAGATGAAATTTTGCATGCGTATGTGAGTCGGATGACAATGCAATATTTTTGTAACTTGGAGCTGATCTGATGATGGAGCCGGAAGATATCCATAAAAAAGTGGAGATATTACCGCATTTCAGAATCCTACAGCGCCATCTGTTGGTGGGTAGCGACGCTTGCTCACCTGGTAATGTGTTATTGATAAAACAACTCTGGGAGGTTTTTTATAAAATATTTGGGTTTAGCTAGGTCTTTTGGAAAAAAAATCACTTGGTTTAAACATACAAAGCAATGACTAAATTTCCCGTGCAAGATGCAGCATTCATTACTTTTGTAATATACTGTAGTTTTTCTACTCCATACCAGAGGCGCTGTTTTTAATACCGCGTTTCAGAAACCTACAGTGCCATCTGTTGGTGGGTAGCGTCGCTTGCTCATCTGGTAATATTTTATTGATAAAACAACTCTGGGAAATTTCTTTATAAAATATTTGGGTTTAGTAGGGCTGCCATACGTCCCGGTACACCGGGACATGTCCCGGTTTGAAGCGTTGTGTCCCGGTCAGAAAATCATTTGTCCCGGCATGCACACAATAAGCAAGCTACCCCTGTGTAGATAAGTGTCGCGTCTGCGACTGACTCAGAGTAAGTTTCCATGATAACGTTTATTGAATGTGAAATGACCGATGAATGGAAAGCTAAAAATATGCACGAAAAATGGAAAATTCTTTTTTTTTTTTTTATAAACCGATTAACTGGAAAGAAAAGCAAATCTTCTTAAAAGGAGTCCCAGGCCACATTGCTCACGTATGAATGATGAGTGTTTTCGTTAATTTCTGCGCAGTGGACGAAATAACGAAGTTCACTCAGCGTAAGCAAAGTCGAAAGCATCATTGAATGCGTTTATAATTATATAAAATGACGTGCACTTGATTTTATAATAAAGTAAAAGGAATTAAAAGTAAAAGTGGAAAAGGAATTACTGAAAAAGATCAAATCTATCGAAAAATATATGTCACCGAACTTTCTTAAATATTACCATTGTTTTTAAATAATCCAAGGTTCACCTTATTTCTGTTCTAAATGTCCCGGTCGGCGTCTCAGAATTTATGGCAGCCCTAGTTTAGCTAGGTCTTTTGGAAATAATTTTCTAAGTTTTAACATATAAAGCAATAAATTTCCTGTACAAGATGCAGCCTTAATTACTTTTATACAGCGTGATTTCTCATTCACCAGAAAAAAATTAAGGGATGATTCTGCCCATGAAACTGAACAACTTTTCCCAAGGAACATAGGTCGAAATACGAAAAATCAAATTTGACCTCCCATACAAAATGCGCTATCAGCTGATGCAGTTTCTATGGGAGGTCAAAAATTGATTTTCGTATTTCGACCTATGTTCCTTGGGAAAAGTTGTTCAGTTTC
Source organism: Athrips mouffetella (assembly GCA_947532105.1). Taxonomy (NCBI): domain Eukaryota; kingdom Metazoa; phylum Arthropoda; class Insecta; order Lepidoptera; family Gelechiidae; genus Athrips; species Athrips mouffetella. The sequence goes on along the minus strand of OX383968.1, from coordinate 20,110,205 downwards.
ATGGGCAGAATCATCGCTTAATTTTTTTTTGGTGAATAAAAAATCACGTTGTATTATACTGAAGCTTTTCTACTCCATACCATTCCATACCAGAGGAGCTGTTTTTTGATGTCGACTACCCAAAGAGGTTTTATTAGCCCACGCTTCGCCAAAGCGAACCACCAGCCACTAAAACCTCATTGTGACTACCAAATTTAACCATACCTTACGTACGTTCATTTGCAAATCTATTACTATGTCACAAAGTCCGAAGTATTTCTACTGACGTGCTGTTGGGTGTATGTAGAAAAATATCTTGGGTTTGGGCTCGTTTGATTTTAGGGTGTGTAAATAGTTGTTTTTACCCGACTGCCCTAAAACAGGAGGTTATGGTTTTCGAGTGTATGTATGTATGTCGATTTCTTTGTCGCGCTCTGCAGCCTAAACGGCTTGATAGATTTCAACATATGAGGTGTCGATAGATTTGTATTCATTGTAGGAGTGTCATAGGGTATAATATACGGCACCTTTGAAGAGAAAAACAAGGGTGAAATAAGATTTTTAAAATCATTTCTTTTACAACATGTAAAAACCTGATTCTAAGGTTTAAGCAAATAATTTAGTATAACTTGACGTAGCAAATCTAAAAACTAAAAACTTTAAAATAAAAAACTATTAAATAACAAAAAACCCAACTGCTTAGCACAAGAGAGGCAAACAAGCTTAAGTCTTTTGGATTTGGTAACTTAAATTGTATAAGATACTGCAGACTGCAGGGGTGGTAGGGGCCTACCTCCTAGCGGTCCACCCCGGGCAACGGCGCCGCGGGACACTATGTTCTGTGGCGGCGGCTGAAGGTCCCTCACAGCGGTGGTAGGCTTTGGCCGCCTGGCTCGCGACCACCCTCCTGCCGGAGCCCGACGCCAAACAGCTTAGCTGTGTTCCGTCGGAGTGCGGGAGTGCCAGTGCCATTGGGGGATGGGAGGTGGTCAGTAGCGCGGCTCTGATTCGGTCTTGGTCTCTAAGCAAGTTTGTACCGGGTAACTCATACTGGAGGGTAGCGGGATCCGAGGCACGGTCCCTGCCGTTGGCCGACCGCAGGTAGTAGGGGGCCCAAGTACCACGAAAGCCGACGTGGGAAAGGCTGCCCCGCCAACTAGCGAAAAATCCCGAAATGCTCCATCGTGCCAGCTGGCGACTGGACGGGAGGACCCGATGGACCCATTTCGGGGAGGCTCGGGCGTCCCCGCAGTCTCCAGATGAGTTCCCCACAGGTCAAATGAGCTGAAGCGTCAAATTGGAAAAAGGAGTAGCGTCTCGACCATTCTTCCATTTCCCCACCACACACTCCTCAAAATGAAAAAAAGTAAGAAAAGAAATAAGTTTACCAAACGGCGGCACTTCCTCCCGCTTAAAGTGCACCTTACAAACATCAGGGGGTTGCACTCAAATATCGACCCGGTCCACCATCATCTCGAGACCGAGAAGCCGCACTTATTCTTTTTAACGGAGACGCAAATAGGAACACCGTCAGACGCGGCGTACCTCAACTACCCAGGATACTCGTTGGAACACAAGTTCAAAAAACGAGCTGGGGTCTGTGTGTACGTTCGCGATGACATTTGCTATCGGCGTCTCCGTTGCTTTGAGGATTCCGGGTTTTCTACAATCTGGCTACTGGTGGACACCGGGGTTGAGAAATCTCTCTACGCCGGTGTCTATCGGTCGCACAGCAGTGACGAGGAGACATCCAGGCTCTTTGAACAGCTAATGGAGAAGGCGGATTGTGCCCAACAACGGTACCCAACAGCGCAGCTTCATTTTCTGGGGGACTTTAATGCCCACCACAGCGAGTGGTTGTTCCCATACCAGAAAACTGACCATGCTGGGAGAGAGGCGCGCAAACTAGCACTGTCGCTAGATCTCACCCAGCTGGTGAATGTTGCTACGCGGGTGCCAGACGTTGACGGACACACGCCCAATTGCTTGGACTTGCTGCTGACCACAGATCCGGACAGGCACTCCGTGTCGGTATCAGCCCCGCTGGGAACATCCGACCACTGTCTGGTGAAGTCCGTGTCAATCATCTCTCCTCCGGATGATAGCCCAAGAGGCACGAGGCGAGTTTGGCGATACGAGTCAGCAGACTGGGATGAGATGCGGCACTTCTTTGCGTCCTACCCATGGCAGCCAGTGTGTTTTTCTTCGGGCGACCCCACCTGTTCAGCTGAAGCGGTTGCAGATGTGATACGGCAGGGAATGGAATACTATATTCCATTCTCCGATATACCGCTCGGTCACAAAGCCCGACCTTGGTTCAGTGCAGACTGCGCTCGCGCTGAGGCTCGAATGCAGTCTGCATACCAAGCCTGGGTTCAAGCCCGTGACCGCAAAGTTCGAGCTCGGCGGGTTCGCGCGAAGAAAAGAGCATTTAATGTTGCTGCAAAGTCCTGCAAGCGGGTGATCCGGAAGGCCCGTTACGACCACGTCAGTCGCATAGGGACCAAACTTGCATCCTACCCCTCTGGTAGTAAGCAATTTTGGTCTCTTTCCAAGTCAGTCGAAAACAACTTCTGCCGTCCTACATTGCCTCCCCTGCTGAAACCAGACGGGTCACTAGCCCACTCCGCAACAGAGAAAGCAAATTTATTTGCATCTCTATTTGCGAGCAATTCTCGCCTAGATGCAGACTCTAATCAGCCACCGACGATTCCTCGCTGTGATTCTTCAATGTCGGAGATCACAATACACTCAAAAGAGGTTCGTAGAGTACTTCGAAGTCTAGACGTGAACAAAGCTAGCGGTCCTGATGGAATACCAGCAAGAGTCTTGAGGAACTGTGCGCCTGAGTTGTCTCCTGTGCTGACGCGTTTGTACCGCCTCTCTCTTAAAACAAGAACGGTGCCTAAACCTTGGAAGGTTGCCAATGTACAGCCGGTACCCAAGAAGGGTAGTCGTGCCGACCCCACCAACTATCGTCCGATCGCCATCACCTCCATACTCTGCAAAGTTATGGAAAGGGTACTAAATGGAAAATTGCTGACTTACCTAGAAACTAACGACCTACTCAGTGATCGTCAGTATGGCTTCCGCCGGGGACGATCAACTGGGGATCTTCTAGTGTATGTTACGCATTTCTGGGGCGAGGCCATCGAGAAACACGGCGAAGCCCTTGCCGTATCGCTGGACATCTCGAAGGCCTTTGACAGGGTATGGCACGCAAGTCTACTGAGCAAACTTCCTGCATACGGCATTCCCGCTGACTTTTGCTCTTGGATTTCTGACTTCCTGAGTGAACGGTCGATCCGAGTAGTCCTTGATGGCTGCTCCTCTGACCTCATGGCTATTGACGCCGGGGTTCCTCAGGGGTCTGTTCTCTCTGCGACTCTTTTCCTGCTGCACATCAACGACCTACTTGGTCCTAATACTGTTGGGTACGCAGATGACAGTACTGTCGTCGAGAGATATATGTCAAGCGCAAAAGCCAGCAGTGACGAAATACGTTCTTTGAGAGAGACCACGGTAGAGCGTATAAACTCAACCTTAAGTCTTGTCTCCGACTGGGGTGACAAAAATCTGGTGAGTTTCAACGCCACCAAAACACAAGCGTGTCTATTCACTGCCAAAAGGAGTCCATTCAATCTGGCTCCTACTTTTCGAGGTGCATCTGTACCGGTCACCGACAGCCTCGAGCTTCTTGGCATGAAGCTGTGTGCAAACCTGAACTTCGGCGCCAACATTGAGTCAAAAGCTCAAACTGCGGCCAAAAAGTTGGGCATCCTCAATAAGGTTAAGCGTTACTTCACTCCTACTTAGCTTCTAGTTTTATACAAAGCACAAGTCCGATCCTGCATGGAGAATTGCTGCCACCTTTGGGATGGCTCAGCCAAATACCAACTAGCCGCACTTGACTCGATAGATCGCAGAGCCAAGAAGCTCGTTGGTGATGAGATGCTAGTGAAAACCAAGTTTCACAGCCTAGCCCACCGGCGCAAAATTGCATGTCTGTCGGTCTTTTACAGATTGTACTTCGGAGAGTGTGCCCAAGAGCTCCATGAGCTTATTCCGCCATCCCCCTTTTACCATCGGGAATCCAGACGCACCGCAGGATATCACCCATATCTGGTTGATATTCCACACATTCGCACAAAGCGCTTTGAAACATCCTTTATAATGCGCACAGCTAAGGAGTGGAATTCTCTGCCTGCGTCTGTGTTCCCGAGCTCTTATAACCCGAATCTATTTAAGTCGCGAGTGAATAGGCTTCTTCTGGGCAAGCTCGTTCCATCGTCGACCTCATCTCTGTCCTCAAGGCTAGATCGAGGTCAAGAGTAAGCCCATACATAGTAAAAAAAAAAAAAAAAAAAAAAGACGGGGACGAAAAAAATTAAGACGTAAACATCCACAAAACGTTTTTTCGTCCCCGCCTGCAGTATCTTATACAATAGATTTAAGCTTGTTTGCCTCTCTTGTGCTAAGCAGTTGGGTTTTTTGTTATTTAATAAAAAAAATTACTAGTAAGGTTGTAGTAGACAATTGGAACTTCGTAAAACAATTGCTTTTCTATACAAAACTATCAGCTTATCCATCAAATAGTGTGGCAATTTGATTCTTTTTGCTAAGATGCAAAAGTCTTAGAACAAAAGTAGTAGCTATTCCCGGTAAAAAGATTACAAACTGACATCGGGGTTTGATCGTAGTAATTTGAACAAAATAACCAAAACAAAAACGTCACCTTAAGGTAATTATATTTTCATGACGTTTAGATGCTAGAGTTAGAGATTAGATACTAGAGTTGTTAACATTTCAAATTGAGGAAAAAAGAAAATGACGCAAAAAAAAAAGGTTTTTATTTTGGTAATATCGTTCAAGTTGCCGCGATCCACCCCCAGGATAAAAAAATAACGGTCGGTAGGTATTTAAATAAAAATCTTCCATACGTACATTTGATAATATTTATTGTTAACAATTACGTCAGGACTGGTTCCTTTGATGCTTATTCTTCTTCTTCTTCTTATGTGAGTGTGACTCGATCAGTTCGTCGATTTCTTTACTGTCATCGCCTAGGCGTTTCTCACCGCTAGAAATAATACGAAACTTGAAGTGAGTTTTAAGTTTATAATTTAATTATTAAGATTTAAGTTTATAACTGTAGCTGTGAGTTTATAACCATAGTTGTGGGTTTATAACTATAGTTGTGAGTTTATAACCATAGATGTGGATTTATAACTATAGTAGTGAGTTTATAACCATAGATGTGGATTTATAACTATAGTTGTGAGTTTATAACCATAGTTGTGAGGTTATGACTCTCGTAAAAGTACACTGCTGGACAGAGCTCCCATCATAATTTCCTAACGAAAATGCGTGTTATATGTGGAAATTCATGACAGTCAGCACGTTTGTTAGCTTTGCGGCTAACACAATAGACCACCGTGGTTTGTGACTGCAGTAAATAGCACATTTTCTTTTTTCAAAAGTTGTTCAGTTTCAAGGGCAGGACAACTTTATAATTTTACGGGGTGATAAAAATATCGCGTATATACAAGGTGTTACAAAAAAACCGTAAAGCTGAAGGAGTGATAATCTGCCCATTAAAATGAACAACCTGTTTTTCGAACCGCTTCTTTGGGAAAATTGATCAGATTTGCGTTCTAAGTAACATGCTACACAAAAATTAACATACTATACTTAAATTCAAAAATAACCTAGTATGTAGACATACTACTAGTTTAAAAGCAAAGGAATAGTGAACTTTACCTCTTAACAGATACGAGATGTTTTTGTTTGGATACGGCGAGTGCCTGGTTCCAGTCCATATCGCTTCCCTTGATCCGGTACTGTGCTAGGTCCTCGCCCATTAGCTTTGATAGCTCCTTGCGTTGCTTACGTTCCAGGTCCTGCCGATACAAATATATACAGCATTATCGTGATGGATGAACGAACGCCGTCCACTGATGGACAAAGGAAAAATAAAAATCCGACAAAAATAGACAATGTGTTACAAAAAAACCTCTAATTAATCTGCCCATTAAACTGAACAAGTTTCTCTAAAGAATATAGGTCAAAATCGAACAAATATTGGCCTTGCCGAACAATAATTATTTTCTTCTTCTATTTAATTATTTCATAAGCTACAATCTTTAATCTACAATGTTTGCGCTCGTATCAACATTTTATTACTAATGGTAGAGGAGCCGAGAAGGATTTTTCACGTGATAATCAGGGCGACTAAGAGATGTCTCAGTAGATGGGGCTTTGTGAGAGGATCACGAAAAACTATATAAGAAGTTCCAGACCGGAGCCCGGTGTTCAGGAGGCCATTGTCTGGAAATGAAAAGGAACAAAAAAACGTGTTTTTCAGCAAAAACAATTCTCATGCCAAAAGATGGGGGCTGATGAGTAGTGATATAAAAACTTTGACCAGACACTGGTTTGCCAAAAATCCGAAGACTGTTGGCAAACCAGACCATTAAATTATTTTCTATTGAGTACCTGATAAAATTTAACGCGATAATCAAGGCGAAAAAGAGATGTCTTAATAGAAGATGCTTTATGAGAGGATTACGAAAAACTATGTAAGAAGTTCTAGACCGGAGCCTGGTGATCAGGAGGCCATTGTCTGGAAATGAAAAGTATTTTTTTACGTGATATTCAAGGCGAACCAAACTGATTGCTTGTAATAGAGAAGCTAATACTGATAACAAATAAAAAATAAACAGACAAAAATCTGAAGACTTGGTAAACCAGACCAAAAAAATATCCCTTTTCAGATTTTCAGGCTTGTCTGGAATGACTTTAGCCCCCTGTTTTCTTGTCTGGTCAAGGTTTTTATATCACTACTCATCAGTCCCCATCTTTGGGCATGACAATTGTTTTTGCTGAAGATCACGTTTTTTAGTTCCTTTTCATTTCCAGACAATGGCCTCCTGAACACCAGGCTCCGGTCTAGAACTTCTTACATAGTTTTTCGTGATCCTCTCATAAAGCATCTTCTATTGAGACATCTCTTTTTCGCCTTGATTATCGCGTTAAGTTTTATCAGGTACTCAATAGATAACAATTTAATAGTCTGGTTTGCCACAGCCTTCACATTTTTGGCAAACCAGTGTCTGGTCAAAGTTTTTGTATCACTACTCATCAGCCCCCATCTTTTGGCATGAGAATTGTTTTTGCTGAAGATCACGTTTTTCTGTTCCTTTTCATTTCCAGACAATGGCCTCCTAAACACCGGGCTCCGGTCTGGAACTTCTTATATAGTTTTTCGTGATCCTCTCATAAAGCCTCATCTACTGAGACATCTCTTAGTCGGCCTGATTATAACGTGAAAAATCCTTTTCGGCTCCTCTACCATAAGACTGTGGGAAGTTATATCACAAAACAGTTACACTAAATCTAACATGAGTTAAAAACTTATCATATGCGAACAGTCAACAGCACATCAGGCCTGACACATTAGACCGTGAACATATCTTATTCAAATTACCGTAAGAGCTAGATTCTCATTGTGAGTGTCAAGCATGCAAGTATTTTGAAAACACGTGCAGCGAAATACACATGACTCTTAAAACGGCCTAAAAGCCAGTCGTTTCCCTACTAATTGTATGGGAAATTAATCTTGCGTTTTCTGAGTTCTAATACCTTGACCTTGGTTCCTCGGTTGACTCCGATAGATTTCTGAGTATGAGGATACATTTGTTTTTTTATTTTTATTGGGGGACATTTCAAACAAGGTCATCTGATCCCAAACTAGGCAAAGACTGTACTATGGGTATCAGAGATTGATATACATACATAAATAGATAAATAACACCCAGACACAGAACAAACACTTGTATTCATCACACAAATGTTTGTCCTGGGCGGGGATCGAACCCGCGGCCCACGGCGTGTAAGGCAGGCTCACTACCAACCACACCAACGGGCTTGTTCTTGCTAGAACATCCGAGCTCTATGAATGCAGGTCAACATATCTTCAAAAGTTAGGGTTATTCCCGTAAGTACATTTTTCTTGTAGCTATGATATCCTAGAAGCCTGTGCGTGCGCCCCTTCTAAATTTCCACCCTGTATATTTATAAGACTGTCTATAAGGTTTTAAATATTTATCAAGATATAATTATACCATTTTATAAAAAAATTACGACATTAATAACAAAAGTTGCTTTTTGACTGGCAAAAATAAAAAAAATATCGACCTGACATGCAAATCAGACTACTTCGGAAAAAAGAAACATTTAAAAAGTACTTTTTCCACATTACAATTTCAACAAAACTAAACAAAAATTCAAAAATTTTGACTCGTAAAGGATTTGAACCTCCGACCTCCGATGAATATATCCTAAATACTAACTTACACTAAAGCATTTTGAAAAGAAATTCCTAGCGAGTCCTGTTGAGAACTGGCGAAATAACGATGCACTTGGAGCGAAATAATGTCATCCGTATTGTGTGTCACAATCTCATTTATGAATCACTCCTGTGCTCACTAATTTATTATAGTCCGGTCCCTTATAGTCTTATATCGCCAAATTCACCAAATTGCACCAAATTTTTTCCAGGTACTAGTTAGGGTACATAGCTCTCAATTTTTGATAGGAGCCAATTCTTGTATTTTCAAATTAGTACCTAACTAGTACCTGGAAAAAAATTGGTGAAATTGTAATTCGTGTCTACGTGAAACAGCTAACCGACCGCACTATTACTTACTAGCTGTCAGCGCTAGCTGTGCAATTTATTGTCTTCAGAGTCGTGACTCCCTAGGATAACGGTCTTGGGAGATTAACATAATGACAGTGCCAAGTCAATGAGTAGGACCAATAATGGCTACCAAAACAAAAAAATAGATGCCGCTCATGCCGCCCCTTCTGAAGTCAAAATGCTACACAAATACATTATTGAAAGCATTATTTGAATTTGTCCGGTTTTTAAACGGTCTAGTTTTTGAGAGTTATTGACACACAGACAAACAGACAAATAATTCTTAACCCTCAAAATTATATTTGGGTACGCGCATTTTCAATGTACGGATCAGCCAACTTTACAGTTTTATTATACTCGTACGTATATTGAAAAGAAAAGCATTGATTTGTATTCCTTACCAACTGTTACTCATGAGAAACAAAGTACCCAATGTCCTTTCCTATGGCACAGATCATATTATACTAGTAAACTAGTATCCTATGGTTCAAACTACCTTCGTACCAAATTTCATCAAATCGGTGCAGCTCTTCAGCCGTGAAAGCGTAACAGACAGACAATATAAAATATTAAAGTTAAAATATAAAATATTAAAGTTTGGCTGTAAATCTATCATAGATAATATAATTTATTTATGTAAGACGGTTTTAAAAGTAAAATAATGTATTTTAATACATTTCGCTTTTTAATATATAACTTTCGAGCGGAGCGAGAAAGGTAAGTATTGTATTCGTGAAACAAAAAGTTTTTCTAATTTTCTCAAAAATGTGTTCTTTAACACTTATACATCATAAAAAACAAGTCTCCCAAAATTGTCCGTCCGTCGGTCGGTCTGTCCGTCACGCTTTGGCCTAGCGGCTAAACGAATGTTCCGATTGACACCATATTTTGAATTTAGGAGTTTATGCATCTCCAAATCCATCGAAGGGTTCTAAGTGGTTTCTTGCTGGCTCTCATTTTGAGGGTAGCTGTCATACAACGAAAATGAAAAATTTAAATTTTCTCAAAAACGGCTCAAGAAGCGGCGGATCATATGAAGGATCTTGATGAAACTTTGCATGACCAAGCATCTCCATGTAAGATATCTTGTGCCACTATCAGTTGATCTGTGTAATTTCATATAAGGGGTGTTCCTGTACCACCAAATCGTAAATATGTGATTTATCCAAAATTGGTTCCATTGAGTTTAATAAAATTTTCTATAATATTAATCCTGGATTGGTTGTCTACCTGACTGGATATTCTTTATGATTTTTTTGAATAAAATTTAGTACACAGGCTGTACCAAAAACTGAAAGGGCTAGACTAAACTGAACAATAATCCATAAGAAACATGTGTTGGGAAATTTAAAAAATCTCCATGCAAGTATCCTACGGTAGTATCCATTGATCTGTGAAAATCATATAAAGGGTGTTCCAGTACTACCAAAAGTTAAACATGTGATTTACTCGAAATCGTTTGAGGTTTGTTTGTTTTAATGTTTGACAATTTGAATTCTGAATTTATCTGTATATTTCATTCGAACATTTTTTTGGAAAAACGTAAATAAAAGTTGGTATTTCCATACAATGTGTATGGCATTACAAATTTAATTTTGCGGTTGATAGTTTTTCCTTGAGTATTGCGAGAAAGTAAGTGCAGTGCTGCTGTACCATTTATTTTTTATTGCAATATAGATTTGTCTCTGATCATACATTATATTTAAGAAAATTTTAAGTTTACCATAGGAAATTAAAATTCTCATTAACGGGAAAATACGAAACCTATTAGCCTAGTTAGTAAATCAAACTACTTCAATTACATGTACATTTTTCCCATAATATGTCGATTTTGTTAAGGGGATTCCTGCAGTCAACTAGCGACCCCATCAGTAAAAAAAATACTGCTCGCTAAACACAAAATTTATCGAAAATCCGGAAAGACAGATTGAAGTACAGGTACCCTAGTTTATTTAGAACTTATCAATTCTAAAAAATGTAGTTGACTGTAGTTACAGATAGAAAAAGTGCCAAAAACGGCCACTTTTAGCAGGTTTTGTATCTGTAACTACAGCAAACTTTATTTTACAGAGTAAATAGGTTCTACATAAACAATGCTACCTTTACTTCAATCTGTCTTTCCGGATTTTCGATAAGTTTTGTATTTAGCGAGTAATATTTTTTTAACTGATGGGAGCGCTAGTGGACCGCAGAAAGCCCCTTAAATAAGAACACAGAAAAAACGTAAGTCCTTCAAAAACCAAACTTTTTTGCACATTTTATCTTTTATTTTTTGAATATTTTATAACGAATATACAAAAAGTTAAAGATAAAAAGTGCAAAAAGTTTGACTCGTGAAGGATTTGAACCTCCGCCCTCCGATGTTCAAGCAATTGTTTATATCGGCGCTCTCACCTACTGAGCTAACGAGTCTTGTTCACGACGGGCGAAATAATGGTACGCTTGGAGCAAAATGACGTCACCCATGCGTCATACCTGCATAAACGCGCGTGATTGTAATGACAGGCTCATTTATCAGTCATTATCTGTAGATATTTATAATAGTTATCTGGTCTGACTAACAAACATACTAAGATCTTTGCATTTATAAATAAATAACAACCCCGTATACATATGCACGTAAGCTCTAGGCATCTAAATAAATATAGTTGACCTTGAATATTTATAAATACTTTGTCCAAACTATACAATTTAACCACCTTAAAACAACATAGGTCAAAAATGCAAAAGGGAGAAAACGTAAAGTCCAATACAAAGTTCAATATTGTATTGTCGGCGCTAGATAAGAAATGGGAAAGCCTAAACAGTTCTTAGTATTTCTTAATCAAGTTTTACGGTGTGAGTAACATCTCTTTGTTTGGAATGATGGAAATGTTGTCTTTATTCTTAAATAGCTAGTTGACAATTTTTACAACCCTTACATACCCGTGGGTGTCGTAAGAGGCGACTAAGGGTTATAAGCTGGAGGATGGGCAGCAGCATCTTCTTTGTATCTAACATCTTACTTACTGCGGTCACCTACAATACAACCGCGGTCCATGGTGCCAGCCGTAATGCTAACAAGCGAGGTGACTATGGTACTTCCCCTCCACATTTTTACAGCAAAAGCTTGAATTCTGGAGGGAGCTCCTTGTCCTGTAGTGGATGTTTCATGGGATGTTATGATGATGAGTTGACAATTTTTGACAGTTGACAAATTTAAAGATTTTTTAAGATAACCACAAATAGCCTGGTAAAATAATTTTTTTATTAACTTTTTAAAAATGAAAGATGAAAGTTTTGTAAGAAAGAGGTTGACAAAAATCTTTGATTAGTTATTGTATTTTTTATTTTTGAACAAATTCAAATTTGATTTCGAATTCTGTTATCGCATTACGTATATTTGTACAGGCTGTAACGAAAAAGGTATACCAACCCTGAAGGATGTGAATCTGCCCATGAAACTGAACAACTTTCCTTGAGGAACATAGGTCGAAATAAAAGAAAAATTTTGGCTCCCACAGAAACTGAATTATCTACATACATACATAACATCACGCCTCTTTCCCGTCGGGGTAGACAGAGACTTCACCTGCTACGATCTTGACATACTTCCCTTGCTTCCTGTACTTTCATCAATCCTTTCATACATGCTCGTCGGTTTAGGGTACTTTTAACCTGGCCTTTACTCAGAACGTCCTGAATTTGGTCCTGGTACGTTCGCCTAGGCCTTCCCCTTCCAACGTTTCCATTCACTCTCGCCCTTTCGTCAGTCTTCGTTCATTCATCCTCTCTACATGACCAAATCATCTCAGCATCCCTTTCTCGATTTTGGTCACTACGTCTTCTTTTACGCCACACCGTTCTCTTATCACACTATTTCTAATCCTGTCACTCAATTTAACACCAATCATACTCCTTAGCGCTCTCATTTCCACTGCATTAATTATCTGATAGCGCATTTTGGTCAAAGTTTTTTTTTCTTATTTCGACCTGTGTTACTTAGGGAAATTCACAGCCTTTAGGGTTGATATACCCTTTCTTTTACGCCTTGTATATTATCTACGTAACGCCACTGAATCACGTGTATAGCAAAGTCGTAGAACAAAAGTTGTTGCTTTTGACCTCTGTAATAAGGTGGGCATACGCATATCAGGTCCAAAAAATAGCCTTGTATAAAGTGGGAAGATTTATATTTTTGTTTGGATGTTTGTAACGAATAAACTCAAAAACTATTCTCATAAACTCATAAACTATATTACTGGACCGATTTCAAAAATTATTTCACCATTAGAATAGTACATTATTCCTCAGTAACATAGGCTATATTTATCATTAGAAAAAATACCAAGGTATAATTTTTTTTGCCATAACATGTCTTTCATCGTAAGCGGAATACTATTGATGATAGAAGATAAAAATGTTCTACAATATTAAAGAACATATTGACTTCTACAAATAACTTCGTGATACAATTAGTGCATATATTGTAGTTATGTCACTATAACTACTTTTTTACATTTTAAAAGAATATAGAAATGCCGATCAAAATCAGACCAATTCCATCCGCGACCATCTATATAGATATATCTATACCTTTGTATTACGAGGGCCACACCGAAATGATCGGGAATAGAAAAAAGTACAAAAATAATACAACAATATTTACTTTCATTGTTTTTCGAAGTATTCTCCATGACAATCGATGCACTTTTGCATTCTATCAAACCAATTATTATAACAGTAATTCCAGTCTGAAGTGGATATAGTCGAAACGGCCGATTTGTAAGCTTCGACTGCCTCTTCTGGGCCTTGAAATCGTTGACCACGTAGCATATCTTTAATTCTTGGGAATGTAAAATAATCATTGGGGCTCAAGTCAGGGCTATACGGTGGATGGTCCATTAACTCCACGTTTTCCTGATTTAAAAACGCGATCGTTTTGCGAGCGGTATGTGAGCTCGCATTATCCTGGTGAAGAATGAGATTCGGATTAATTTTACGAAGTTCTCTTATGACTTACATGACAATACATACATACATATGACAAACAAACTATTGTGTACCAATCAACAGTAACCGTTCTGCGTTCTTGTAAAGGAATCGTAGCCACATGACCAGTTTTCGATACAAACGAAGCGACCATTTTTTTCGACACGCTACGAGAGCGGACAACTTTTGTTGGCTTGACCTCGCCTTCGAAGACACAAACAGCCGATTGATGTTTTCTTTCGGGCTCATATGAATAAATCCACGATTCATCACCAGAGACGATATTGTGAACTGCATTTGAGCTCCCTCTATCGAACCGTTGCAGAGTAGACCGACACCAATTAACACGAGCCGACTTTTGTTCCTCGGTCAAACGATGGGGCACCCAGCGGGAAACTAACTTCTTGACACCCAGTTCATCATGTAAAATAGTTTGAATCGCTGTCATACCAATGATGAGAGAAGCCCGAATCTGCTCGTATGTCACATGTCTATCTTCTTTTATTAATTGGCGCACAGCATCGATGTTATCTTGTGTTACCGCTGTTTTTGGTCGACCAGTAGATGGAACTGTCGTGAGAGAGGAACGTCCACGACGAAACTCAGAATACCAACGATATATAGTCGTTTTACTGGGTGCTTCAAGTTCATAAACAGAAACAAGCTCGGCGAGACATTGTTCTTGAGATAAACCTCGACAAGAGTTGTGAAAAATTAAGGCACGGAAATGTTCCCGCGTAAGCTCCATTTTCCCCACTGACTTGTCAAATTCAAATGGCTACTACTCTTTTCTTTTTTACTTTTTTTAAAATTCAAAAATGGAATTGTGTTTGAAATAATACTACATGTCATAAACCAAAAAGGTTTTAATCTAATTTATTCCTGAGTATTCTATTCCCGATCTTTTCGGTTTGGCCCTCGTATTCCTTATCCAAATAAATTATTTCGTATTCAAGACTGTTTCAATACCTGTAAACTACTTTTTGAAATATTCGAATCGGACGTACCATTTGAAAGATATTACGAATTAAAAAAGGACCATCTAACAAAGTACTACCTATTAGAAAAATATGTTTACCCGTTTCTAGATAAACATCCCCCAAAACTAAGAGCTACCCGAGCGAAGCCGGGGCGGGTCGCTAGTATAAAATGATGAGCGATTTTGGGACTACTTTATTATATTTCCGTTGTAAACTTTTTTTCCAACTAAAACAAAACCTTTACAAAACACTCATTTACTCCTCATCTTCCATACAATCATACTTAGAATAGAAACACAAAGAATTACCTTCGCTGCTTTATTCAATTCTTCATGTAAGCTTTGCTTCATTTTTCCATCTGTTGTCACTTCTACGCCTTCCGCTGTTTTGTCTTCTATGCCTATTTCTTTCGCTACGGTGTCTTCTAAAACCACGTTTAAGGTGGCATTTATTTTTTTGCAAGCTTCGTAGAATTTGGCAAGGATTTGTGAGGCTGGCAACCCTAATTCTGTTGCTATGTCGTCGACGTCTTTCATTTGGAAACCCATTGCGATGAATATCACCTGTGGATGTTAAAAGATTACTGCTAAAAAGACCATATAAATAGTTAAGTATTGAGTTGAGCCTTAGTATGGAATAATAATATAATAATAAATATTTTATTGTACAATATGACACAATACATGAACAGAATATGACAAGACCATACAGTCAAAATATACAGTGTGAAAATAATAGACTTTAAGGGCACTGCATGTTATCCTACGTCATCGAGTACACGAAATTTGCAACTTTGTAGCGATAGTAGTGGCCTACTAGGTCCACAAAACGTTGTTCTGCCAATCCGCAACCTGGCAGGTTTTGTACAGTCTGAGCGAAAAGTGGGTTCGTGATAGAGTACACGAATGAAACCTATTCGTAGATATAGAAGATACATATATAAGTAAAACACAACAGGTCTGCCTTGCATCCTCTTAGCAGTTTCGTCAGTCCGACCAAATTTGTGGTCCGATCACATCCGACCCCAAGTCCAAAAAAAATTAGACCGATTGGGAAATTGGACCGTTTGGACAATGGACCAATCAGGAAAGTAGACCGAATGGGAAAGTGGACCGATTGGAAAAGTGGACCGAACGGGAAAGTAGACCGAATGGGAAAATGGACCGATTGCACCGGAGGGTGTCCTATGGTCATTTTAAACAAGCAACTTTATTTCATCTCTTGTCAAAGTCAAAATCGTTTATTCATTGTTGGATATTAAAATCTCTTAATGACGTCAGCTAAACTACATCGCTTCACAAACAATGTGGCGCCATAGTGGGAAAAAAAGAAGCGACAATAAAAACCCACGCGCTCTTTTAAAATATGTTTTGATATACAACAAACATAAGTCAGTTTTAATTTTGAATTAGCCTGTTAGAGCCGTAGCCTAATCCCATGGATTATTTATTCTCTTCTAGATAATCAGATATTTTATAATAACCCTTCTTATATAATTTCTGCTTGATAACAGTTTTGAATTTATCTAACGGTAAACTTTCAATATCAGTGGGTACCTTATTATAGAAGCGTATACATTGACCTTTATATGTTTTACTAATTTTGTGAACACGGCTGACATGAGAAGCATGTTGATTCTTGTTTCTTATGTCAACACTGTGCCTGTCACAATCTTCTCAAAAATATGTATATTCCGTTTAACGTATATTAAATTCTCATAAATGTATTGCGACACAAAAGTCAGAATGTTGATTTCTTTCCGCAGCATGACCCCATAACTAAAGGCCATATGACATGAGACTATGGAAATAACTGAAGTAGACTAACCTCGCGGTGTCCACATCCGTCCGAGCTCTTATTTTTTTCACTGCGTATGCTGCAGAACTGAGTCTGTTCGACAATATATTAATATGCGGTCCCCATTGTAATTTGTTGTCTAAGGTAATACCTAGGAACACAGCTGATTCCACAAGACTCAATTTTTCGTTTTTCACTAATAGGCTTGTAGCAGTTGGCTTTACATTAGGCAAAACAAATTTAACACACTTAGTTTTCTTTTCGTTAAGTAAAAGATTATTTACGGCGAACCACTCAACTACATTAGAGATTGTAGTATTTACGTCGTCAAAATTTGATTGTTGTCTTTTGACTTTAAAAATCAAAGACGTATCATCTGCAAATAGTACTATCTCATTCTTGTCCTTTACAAGGTTTGGCAAATCGTTAATATATACAATAAACAGGAATGGTCCCAGAATTGAGCCTTGTGGAACGCCCATACAAATTTTTTATCCTAGTGACCTTTTCCCATTTACATCAACCTTCTGGATCCTTTCATTTAGATACGACTCCAGAAGGCGTAGATCCTGATCTCTAATTCCATAATTGTCTGGTTTATTTACCTGTTGTACAGCATCCAGCTTGAGTTTAGCATTAGTATGGAAAATAATATCCGCTATAGGCGTGAGTAGGTCGGTAATGAGCCTATAGTCTGCTTGTTGCCTGCTGTATAACTCTAATCGGGCTAAGTCGTGTGGTTGTAGATATTGCGATATTACTTGCTTCGTCAGTACTGTGGAAAAAATATAAAAAGAGTTTCAACAACAAAGTTTACATTACTGTTAAGGCTGAAAATAAGGCAATTGCCGGCCGAGTGATATTGGATGGCCGGGGCGAAGCCGAGGTCTTCCAAGTCAACAAGGACGATAATTGCCAGTCGGCCGCAACTCGTATAGTGCTTTTCTCCTATTTGTGAGGAAACAGAAAACAAAGTTAAATGAATAAATCAAGTCTTTATTATTCATATTAAAAACAACACTGCAGTTTGTGCAATTTGTTTATGACAGTTAAACACTTTTTTCAGGTAGATGTACTGCTTGTAAACTTATTTTTCTTTTGATTTGAGTGGTAACAAGTTTTCAGCTAGTAGTTTTGCGTCTTCCGCTATATCTGCTGGCGTCAAATCCAATTTACATTGTTGTAGTGTTCTTCATTACTGTCGTGTAGTTGAATTGAGAATCGGAACGAGGTGATTGAACGCCTTTTTTTTTAATAAGAGCACCGTTTACGAGCAAATAGGAGAAAATATTTATTTTATGCTTGGCGAAATCCTTATTGAAATAAATTAGGAAAAAGTCCACACTATTATTACTTCTTAAATGAGAAAAAATTGCTAATTTTCATCCAAGAGAATTTTGATATCTCTTTTGTGTAGAAATAATAAATATTAGATTGTAAATTCATGTACAGTCAACGACAGGTCAAGATTGACACTATCAGTGCGACTCTAGTCCATACGTCAGTTGAAATAAGAACGGTACAAATTATAATTTGTCAAGCTTGATGTGCTCTTGACTGTACCACTACACTGAGGTCAACAAACAACCATCGCGGTATGTTGTGATAGCCGCATCGTTAATAAACGTGGTGACTATAAATAAATAAATAAATAGTCTTTTATTTAAGGTCATACAAAATATAACAATTGCAGAGAACCCATAGACTTATAACTATATTAAACTAAGCCTTATAAAAGTTAAAATTTAAGCGAAACTTAAAGCTGATAAAATATTACCAGCTAATTTTTTGTTTGCAGCTCGATGCACGGAAGCCCAGTGACAAAGAATAGGATTGTCGTATACTCGTATCTTGTCCACCACTAAACGTAGGATTCTGTTGTTGGACATCATGAGGGAATCCCAGAAGGACGCCACCCTCAATCGCAGAACAGCGAAAAAGTCGGGGACCCTGGCCTCGGCAAACATGCCAAAGGCGCTACAATATCTCGGTTACTATGGTACCAACATCCCCCGAAAATGTACACACGGCCGCACGTCGGTGAAAACACTTTAACCTTGAGCGGGTCTCTGGTTTCGGACTTTTGTAGGGTTGCGCTGGTTCGGCTTATACTGGTTTTGTGTCTACATGCTTTGCTGCCGTACGTACCAAGTATTTATTCAGAATCACTTTTTTTAACGGATCTTGTCTGTTAGGCCGAGTTTACATTCTTTGCATTAAGAACAAACATATCCTTTGACGTTTCATACATAAAATTGATTGCATTTTTTTCGTTTGGTTTTGAACATGTACACCCATTGACTACTGATCTAAACGTTACTCAATAGAAAAAAAACAAGTCAGTTTATAATTAAGGCGCTCAGCAGATGAAGGGGCGGACATACGCGGGCAGTCACGGACATTGTCGCCAGTGTGGCCGGTATTGCGAAAATTATAGTTTTTATCTGAATAAAATTCAAATATAACAAGTTTAAAAGTTGCTCTATGTTTCAAACTAAATGAAAATCAATCTGAACAACCTTTCCGAGTGATTAATTTTTTTAATTCAAGCTGTTTTTCTTTCCAAACTAAAGATTTTGGAAATTACGCGCATAGAAACGGAGCGTTTTTTTCATGTCAATGACTATAGTAATACGAAAATAATTGCAGTACCGGCCACACTGGCGGACTGTCAGAACAAAAAGTCTGTCGTCTGCTGTGCCACTAATATGAAATAAAAACCGAATATTGGGGCGCGAACCCGACCAAAGACTGTAAGCGCGTGACATCTTCGCGTGCACACATACGATTAGGCTAAGTTCATATGACCACGCGGTACCGCGAGGCGACGCGCGGTGGAACCATTCACATGACAGCATAGGTACTCGCGGCAGTCTGGTCATGACGGCAGACTGATCTATGCGTCTGTCCGTCACAAACCGCGCGGATCAACTGAATAAGCCGTAAGTGTCGTAACAGGATTGTAGATCTTGCACCGCGCGCTGTCACGAAGTACGAGGTCTTGCGCCCGCGCGCGGTTATGTAGACAAAAACTGTTTAGGTTGATCTTGTACCGCGCGATAAGTAGTTCCGCGCGGTCATATGAACTTAGCCTTAGAGTGCATATATAATTTCTTCAAGTAACGCTGAGTGCTGTAAAGGCGTTAAGGTGATCTGTTAAGGCCAGCTTAGTCCCGAACGCAACTAGATGGAGCCACTGCTGTAAATATAAGGTTTTATTTCTTTATGCAATAAGTACCAACTATATATGTGCAAAAAGTTGATTCGCGTAAATTTCATCGTGCAACTTCAACGCCTAATAACAATTTCGATATGAAAAATATCCTCATATGTCCACTAAAGTCAATTACTCTCGTCAGTCCGTATTTACATGAGTACGATCACTCACACATGCACACAAAGTACAACCGTACAGTTTTGACCGCACGCCCACAATCGTAATATTGAACCAAAAATTGCTAACAAAAATAGTACTTTCAGTACATTAACTGTATTTTTGTATTAATTAGCGAAAATTTTAACTAATAAAAATAGCAGTATTCGTTCGTTTTTCAACAGAATTTTATGTCCCTCGTAAGAATGAAAACAGATCACCTTAAGTTTCTTAACTAATAATTACCTGGTTTATCGATCTTGACGTGGACATTTAGCAGGGTAGTCAAGGCTAGAGAAGCGGGTAGTTTCCTCAGAGATCTCCCCAACAGGCGAGACAGTCGCTTGCGGAAGTCGCTACTGTAAGCGGACAGCCACGAACACTCTTGTAGCGAACGGAGCATTATGCACGAGTGTTCGCCTGTTAGGTCATTTGCTTTTTGGCTGCAAGAAAGGACTTTGAAATAAATATTGTACATATTGTTTTCTTTTTAATATTAAAAAATCATAATAAAAAAATAAAAAAAAATAATTTATAGGTGTAACTAATGAGACAATCGTTATGATTCACGAGTTTCTGAAAATCGCAATATACGAACTAGGCTTGGCTACAATAGGACATACACCAGGCTATGCTAGGGTAACAAAACTTTATAAAGTAAAGTATTTACTTATTATCAACGAATAACATAGTACTAATTTAACACAAAGTTGTCTCATCATAACATCCCATGAAACGTCCACTATAGGACAGGGAGCTACCTCTAGAATTTTAGCTTTTCCTGGAAAAATTTAGAGGGGAAGTACCATAGTCATCTCGCTTGTTAACGTTACGGCTGGCACCATGGACCGCGGTT
Source organism: Athrips mouffetella (assembly GCA_947532105.1). Classification (NCBI taxonomy): domain Eukaryota; kingdom Metazoa; phylum Arthropoda; class Insecta; order Lepidoptera; family Gelechiidae; genus Athrips; species Athrips mouffetella. The sequence goes on along the minus strand of OX383968.1, from coordinate 20,089,551 downwards.
GTAGGTGACCGCAGTAAGTAAGATGATAGATACAAAGGAGGATGCTGCTGCCCATATTCCAGTTTATAACCCTTAGTCGCCTCTTACGACACCCACGGGTATGTAAGGGTGTGTATGACAAAGTTGTCTAAAGGAGAGAAAATCATTTTAATTAGAGATGAAATTATTAATGATGAAAATATTTTACCACGTTTAATAGTTGCAGGTATAACGTGATAGTAAAGTTCTAGAATAGGTACCACGAGCCAGAAGACGTAGCGTGAGCCGACGATCTGAGGCGCTACCGCCGAACTCAATCGTTATCGATTCTATTTTTCTAGACAAGAAGAAAAGAGAGATTCGATAACGATTGAGTTCAGCGGTCGGGCCTCTGGTCAGGGTCGCGGGAAGCCGCTGGTTCCGAGCAGCGCAGGACCGGTCGTCTTGGAGATCTTTAGGGGAGGTCTATGTCCAGTTATGGATGTCTTTCCATTGATATTATACAACGGGTTAACGGAATAAGCGAAACTGAGAAAATTGTTTGTTCAGAATCGAGAGTAGAATCAATTTCACGGGTTTTTGATAGGGGTAATTCTTTTTTTTTTAATTTCTGTGGATGCGCGCACTGGCGGAGGCGGCGCCGCGCGGTTCATGAGCGGTGAGGAGAGGTGGGAAGCGGGTGTGGCGTGCGCGGAGTGCGCGGACTAGAACAGTGATGAAACTTTAAAATATCAATATCTAGAAAAAATATATTTTTTTACAGGAATGGATTTATTTTAATAAAAATCATTTGGGGTGTATGAGGGTTTCGCTTATTCCATTAACACGTGTGCTCTAGAGCTCCACGAGCTATCTCCCTTCTACCATCGGGAGTCCAGACGCACCGCAGGATTTCACCCATACTTGGTTGATATTCCGCACATTCGCACAAAGCGCTTTGAAACATCTTTTATAATGCGCACGGCTAAAGAGTGGAATTCTCTGCCTGCGTCTGTGTTCCCGAGTTCATATAACCCGAATCTATTCAAGTCGCGAGTGAATAGGCTTCTTCTGGGTAAGCTCGTTCTATCGTCGACCTCATCTCTGTCTTCAAGACTAGATCGAGGTCAAGAGTAAACCCATTTTCAACAAAAACAAAAGTGTATGATGACAACCGGTAAAAGTACCTGAGATAAACGGGCACGTATTTCTGCGACTTCCAGAACTTGAGCAGGTCTTCTGTGAGCCCGAAGCTGGTTCCCAGGTAGTGCAGCGACTCCGCCGGCACTTCCGGCAGCCGCTTCAGCAGCGTGGGGGGACGCGCGCTGGGAAACAGGTCATGCTAACCATACAACGTGAATTTCAATTAGTTTTACTTCCAAAGGCCAGTGACTCACTCTACTCATTAAAACAAGCAACTATGGTGAGACTTTTAATTAGTTCTTGAAAGCAAAAGATATGCATGTACTCATGATACTGAACAACTTTTCCCAAGGAACCATAGGTCGAAATACGAAAAACCAAATTTGACCTCCCATACAAAATGCGCGATCAGTTTCTATGGGAGGTCAAAACTTGATTTTCGTATTTCGACCTATGTTTTTTAACGAAAGTTGTTCAGTATCATGAGTACATTCATACCTTTTTCTATCAAGAAAAAAAAGAAAAAAATTTCGGCTGTCCATACTTAAGTCACGTGACCGACTCATTTTATAATATATGGGAAGCCGAAATTTTCTTTTCGGATTATAAATTTTCTTCTTTAGGAAAGTTGTTCGTTTTCATGAGTAGAATCACTGGGCGTCGGAAGAAATACCAATGAAACATTACATTGTATTTTTTTTAGTGTCACAAGTTAGCAAACGAGCAGGTGGCACCTGATGGTAAGGGCTTATTATTTTCGAGGCAACTAACAGTTTGCAACTAACAAATGAAACGGCAACTAACAGTTTGCATCTAATAAATTAATCTGGCAGCGATTAAATATTTTAGCAACAATTATATTAGATGAGCTTCAAAATGCAAGGATTTATAAAAACTAAATAATGGCTGATTCTTTAAGGTAGCAAATAAATTAAACAGGGGCAATGACATCATAGGCGAGGTACCATAAATAATGACTTGGCGACTAATATTAACAGTGCGATAGTAAAGATTGTATTATTGGCAACAAGAAGCTCCCATATTAAAATACACTTTCGGGCTGTGATTTGTAGGCAGCTGTAAAAATTTAAACAGGTACTATATTTAGTATTTCGATTTCAGTATTTTTGTTGGTAGCGACAAGCGTACTCATTGCACAGAAACAGAGTGCGTGTCGAATATATTAAAAAAAAAAAATTGTGTTGTAGGGTCTCCTAACTCTCCTATTTCTGTTTGCGAGGGGTGACAAGGGAACCTGGTCTTGGAACACGACCTTGGAGCTTCAATTATAAATTCGGTTTTCTTTGTAATTAATTAATCATACTTCCGCGTGCTTCCGAACCTTTTTTTAATGACTACTGCTTTTCTCAAAATGACCACTACCATCACGAAGCGGGGGGACGAACATACTCTAGACAGGACTATACATACACGGTAGGTTATGTTATGTTCCATTGTGACCCCCCACAGACAGAAATAGGGGACCCGCACAGTGGGTCCCCGTCGAACTAACCTACAGTCAGGAGGATTTTAATGGAGCTTTAATTATAAACAATGAGCTAATAGGAACACTTAGCTCGGCATAGATAAATAAATATTGCGGGTTCAATAAATAAGACAATTATTGTACCTTTATGTGCCTTTTACTCTTTCGCCATGGTAGGACAATTTTAAGTCATATAATAAAAAATATGGCACACAATTTTTTTTTGCATGTCAGTATTTGCTTTATTTAGAGCTCTTAAAATGTCGCACAAAGTATGTTTTTTATGACCATGTTCATATTTTCTTCTCACCTTAGTTAATTTTATATACAACCTCATTGTATTATTTAAGAAAGCCTATTTTCTAGATTTTATCCGCCGTTAAGTGTTCGCTTAACAATAAATTCAGTTGCCAAAACAAAAAATCGATGCCAGTTTATAGCCTAAGAGCTAAACGATTTCACTGTATGAAGATTCAACAAAAATTCATATCAGCATTTTTTTTCGTCAAAAATTAGATTAGCTGGTCTATAAAATAATTCATTAGTAATCCACCCAAATTTACGACCGCATGATTTAAAAAAATAATAATAAAGGTATTATAAATTCCACAAAAGAAGGGCAAAAATGCTATAAATATTATTTACTTTACATTTAATTACCTTTATTTTTATCTTTTTTTTAAGTATCAAGACGCACTTATTTTGACCAGATAAAAGAGAGGGTAAACGTCGAGTCTTATCAGGATGTCAAATCATTGGCAGAGGACAGAGAGAAATGGAGATTGCTCCACCGACAAGAGCGCGGCTCTTAAATATGAGAAGAGAAGAAGAATCCTCCTATATTTGTAAAAGGAACACAATTAAATCTAAAAAACAAATTTACGTAAATCTCAAAGTTGCATTAGACCTATGTTAAAAATGCTATCAGATCAGTTCTTCAATGCTTTTGTTTCATTAAAGTCCCTTAACATATATTGTACTAAACCCAACAAAAAAATAGAAATTGAAACATCCAGAAATTGAAATTGTACCTTCCAGTTTGAAATTTGGGTGGATTCAAAAATATAGTCTCTTAAAATTGCATTTAAAAGCCGTTTACAAAAATTTGGCCTGATATGAACTTTTCTCCAAAATATAGGATAGCTCTTAGGGTATTACATTAAAACAAAGCTTACAACTGATTATAAAGCTGCTATTTTCTACTTAAAATGATCCTTCACTGTAGCTGCCAACCTATTATTTCGGAGGCAGAGCTACCCTGAATCTGTCTTCAGTGAAGCCATGCAAGCACATTTGAGCTACATGGTGGATCGACGGAGAAATCGTTAATCCAGGGGTCTCAAACCAGATGGGTTGGGCCATTGGACGGCGAAATCGTCAATCTAGGGTTAAACCTGCAGAAGGTTGAGCCCAATGCGAGATCTCGCTAGCTACACTCAGAATTGCTACCTGTTTTAATATTTTTTGAAACCCTAATTCAGATTAATTTGTCGCCGCGTTAAATACATGCTGATGGTAAGTAGTCACCACGGTCCGTAGCAATTACAATTTTATTAAGTGCGTTGCCCACCCTGAAAACTAAGATAGTATGTCTCACGTGCAGGTAACTTCACTGGCTCCCTTACTCTTCGAATCGAAACACAGCAGTGCAAACACTGTTGCTTTACGAAAGATCTAAGCAAGAGGGTGTTTCCCAGACGGACTTTGCACATCTTTCCTCAAAACTAGACACTAGTGAAACAATGACATGTTTTCACATAGCGCGAAACAAACATAATTGTCATTCGTCCATGCTCTAAAACATTTAACAAGTCTCTTTTTACGGTTGCCTGCACACACGGCCGCACGTCGGTGGATACACTTTGACCTTGAACGGGTCTCTGGTTTCGGGCGTTTCTAACGTAGCGCTGGTTCAGCTTATACTGGTTTTGTTTCTACGTGCTTGCTGCCGTGCGTACAAACATACTTGTGGAATTATTATTTTTTAAAATAACAAAGCGACTTGTTGAGTCCCTAGCAAAATATGGCAGCCCTAATATTGTACCAACTCACCGCGGCACTATATTCTCCGTGTGCAGAGTCTGTTCTTTTTTCTCAAAGTTGTCTTCTTCATCCTCTTGCGTTTCGTCGAGACAGGGGATATCCCCTAAATAGTACGAAGCTAACTGTTGTAGCGCTCGCTTGCCGTAACCCATCTGAAATATGGAGTTCACTTGGTCAAAAATATATTAACATTTTCATCTAAAAAATAAAATTAATCATGTAACATTGATAAACACGCTAGAATATTAGATTTTTCAGAGCATCATCTTACCTCCCTGTCGTTTCAATATTCTTTTCACTTGTGACTGTGACTCCTAAAGTTTTTTAGCTTTTTAAACTCAAGTTTTATATGGGAGGCAGAGGGCCGACCCGATCGGCAGCCCATAAAATTGATGACCTCCCTGAAGAAGATCCGCGAATCCAATCCAAATCTAGTCGGCCCAATGCTTTGCTATAAATAAATAAATGTTGTTTATTTTTAACTCTCACCCTCTGATACGACGGATGTGTAGCGATCCTGACGACCCTGGCCCCACAAAGCTTGGGGAAGTCCCTGTCGCCGAACTGTTCACAGATGTTCCACGGAATCAGATCTCCTGCTGCCTTGCGACCGCGTCCTAATGCTTCATTTACTGATCTGACAAACAATCATAATAATTAACTATTGAAAATAATTGAAAAGTTCACAATCAGAGGCGGATCTCTAGGATAAGATAGTTTTTTTTCTTGTAGCTTCTTCCTGACATCGTAAAGTGATGAAACAATATCCTACTATGAATAAAGTCCTCAAGAATTACTAGCTGCGCCGACGATATCTTTCCATACAATAAGTTGTTCGAAAAGCCTGGACGTCTCCAGATCGCAACTGTGTGAGTGGTTCATGCGTAGACAACTTGTGCAACACCTATGTCTAACAGGTTCCATAGAACAGGAAAGCTGGACACCTCAAGGTTTTTGAGCCACTTGACACACTCTCCACGAACGTACAGTGTACACAAGTAACATTTGCGTCAATTACAACGGAATTACAAAGATTTATTTTCAAAATTGTCAACAGTCACCTTGAACTATTCTGTAACTACAGTTAACTATATTTTTCAGAATTGATAGGTTATTAATAAACTAAGATACCTTTACTTAAATCTGTCTTTTCGGATTTTCGATAAGTTTTATATTTAGCGAGTAATATTTTCTAACTGATGGGGGCGCTAGTGAACGGCGGGTAGCTCCTTAATACGCTGTCTGTTCACTCACTTGTGCGATATGTCTCCTTCGAAGCAGACTTGTATAACGCAGAGCACTTCAGGTAAGCTCGTGGCGTTGGCTGGAGTGGGAGCCAGTAATACAAACAAACAGTGCGCTGGGGCATCTGCTAACAGTTGTAGATCGTTTGGACTGTTCTGTAAATATAAACAAAATATACATTGTGTAACGGAAAGGAATGATATTACTGAAAGGTGTGTCTGCCCATGAAACTGAACAACTTTTCCCAAGGAACATAGTTCGAAATACGAAAAACCAAATTTGAACTCCCATACAAAATGTGCTATCAGCTGATGCAGTTTCTATGGGAGGTCAAAATTTGATTTTCGTATTTCGACCTATGTTCCTTGGAAGAAGTTGTTCAGTTTCATGGGCAGATTCACACTCTTCAGTATTATAAAAAAAACCTTTCCGTTACATGTTGTATACAGTGCCGTATTTTGAACACCAAAATGTATCATTGAAGCATAATATCAACTATTGTTGCTTGCGACCTGTCACTATTTCCGACTTAGCTCTATTTGAACGTTGTTCCCGTGGTAACTAGACATTTTCCCGAAACACAAACTAGTTTTTGTTACTCACGAATAGTATTGCTTTCTACGGGTGAAATAATGTTTAGAATAGCTTCGGTGGTTCCTGAGAAAAGGAGACTAAAAATATTGTTTTTTTTTATACAGATGAGGGCACTTCACTCTGATGCTGACCGTTAATCAACAGAACTCCAAAAAGACGCACGATTCGTAATTGTCGAGTGTCGACCTATTTATGCGCAGCAAATCAACATCAGAATTAGAGTTATGTACCCATACTTGTATGTACACTCGGGGAAGAAAAATGTTCGCCACCTTAAGATTGGTTTTCGCTCGCACCAGTGCCAGAATCAATCATACCAACATCTTAGTACAAGAAACAGTACTACCAATATTTAAATATATGTAACGTTTGGTGCAAAATAAGGGTCTTAAGCACATTCTGTGGTCTTAAGGTATTGTCTGTTTTTCCCACTATAGAGATTTATATTTTATGGTTTTTATTAGAACATAAAACTCTATAGAGATTTCACAGATTCCATTCCGTCAATGTGACATATAACTCAATAATAAAGTGACAGACATTTCAATTGATGACATTGAAATACACTAACCAAAGAGATGAAGTCAAACCAACACGAAGGTTTTAATTTATAAAAAAATTTATATGATACAATCTTCTTGGACAAGGTCTGAATTAATTTGAATTTTATTTTCGAACAGTAAAGTATACTTTTGAATGCAATATTAGAATCTTTATTACAGTTTCAAAAGGTAATATGTGCTCGCGACGTTAAACGAATCAATTTGAAAACTGGCGAACATTTTTCTTCCCCGAGTGTACAAAGAACTAAATTATGAAGAAATTGTGTATAAAAGTAGTAACAGAAAGGGTATATTAACCCAGAAAGGGTATATCTGCCCACGAATCTGAAAAACTTTCTCTAAGGAACACAGGTCGAAGTACGAAAAAAGTTTTTGACCTTCCATACAAAATGCACTATCAGCTTATTCAGTTTCTATGGGCGGTAAAAAAATTTTTTTCGTGTTTCGCTTAGATACCTTGGAAAAAGTTGTTCAGTTTCATGGGCAGATCTACATCCTTTAGGGTTGATATACCTTTTCTGTTACACCCCGTAAATATTCTAGCTTATAAGTTTACAGTCTACTAAGCCTACGTGGTCTGTCTGTCTGTCTGTCTGTCCGACCTTTAAAGCTATATGTCTAGGCTTAGTTTATAGTCTAGGTTTTTGAAGTCAATCTTCATTTAAATTAAATACAAGGACAGTACAAAACTTGTTGTCTTTTTGTATTCATTATTTCGACGACGAGAACATTTTAAACCAGAACATTGTCCAGTTTCATCTGAATGTCCGTCAAATTAGACCAGCTTGCCGGCAACTGGCTAACCTCGAGGGGGTTGACTCCCTGTCATTAAGATTAATAGGCCTGTATGCAATGTAAAACTTACCTTATAATGGCTGGCAACATAAATAGAAACCAGTCTATGTAGGAACGCCTCGGCGGCCTTATGGTAACAAAACAGCGCGTCCCTATTGACTCTATAGAGGTCACACGCGGCAGGCGGTGGCGCTCCCACACCTATAGACGGTTGAGGTGCTTCCAAACAGAGCAAGGCGTTTAACCAGGTCTCCACAGCGTCGCCCGAACGGTATCTGATGGGTTCTTCGAGTTTTATCTGGGTAAAACGGAATAGTATTTTGAATAAAAGATTTTGAATGAATGAACATTAATGACCATTAAAAGTAACTAAGCATTTCAGATGTACTTTACAGGGTGTAAGGGACGATGTACCGAAAACTGATCGGGCGTGCTCAGTCAACGAAACTGAACAACTTTCCCAAAGAAACATTTCTGGGAAACGAAAAAAATTTTTGACCTCTCCATACAAACTATTCGATGAGAGTGAGCAATTTGTTTGGAGAGCTCAACAATTTATTTACATTTCCCAAAAATTTTTCTTCGGGAAAGTTGTTCAGTTTCATTGGCTCAGCACGCCTTTTCAGCTATCGGTACAACGTCGCTTACATCCTTTATAGTGTGACACTTTAAAAGTGACCATAATAATCTTAAACTGCTCGCAAGAAACTTGAGTTGAAATTGAAATAGGAGAAAGTATTCTGGTAATCCCAAACAAAATTTTTTGTAGGGTTCCGTACCCAAAGGGTGCCAACGGGCCCCTATTACTAAGCCTACGTAGTCTGTCTGTTCGATCTTTAAACGGCTGTATCTTTTGAACCGTAGCAGCTATATGGTTGACATTTTTACGAAATATGTGTTATTATGGCGGATTACCTAGCAAATAATAAAAACAATGAATAGTTAAAAAATAAGGAGGTATCCCATACAAGCGTGAAAATTGGTATTGTGTACCTACAGTGCATTTTTTTTTTCTAGCCTGTACTGTCCCACTGCTGGGCAAAGGCCTCCCCCTCGTCCCTCCAACCATCGCGGTGTATAAGCTATAGAAATAAAACAAATAAATAAAACCGGTCAAGTGCGAGTTAGACTCGCGCGCCGAGGGTTCCGATAAACCTATTTTCTTTTTAGAAGCAATAAAGTTCATTTTAGGACCGCAAAACAAAATTTGTTTGTGATATTTACATAAATCTCTGTCGACAGTAATTAATTCAGATATTTCCTTTCGCAAACTTTGGGGTAATGGTATTTTATTAACATTTTTCATTATAACTTGAAAACATATGCTAAAAAAATATATAATAGTGTACAAGTAAAGCCCTTTCATATGATACCCCACTCGACCTAGTAACGACAATTTTATATTTTGCCCCCTTTACAATAATATTAATAATAATATTTTTTTAATTCTTTCGTTTGCAATAAAGTTGATAAATCATATTCTAAAACTATCCCAAATTTCAAGTCGATAGCATAAGCGGTTGCAGGCGAAATTGCACCATAAGGGTTCCAATTTGGTTCGGAACCCTAAAAATTGGTGAACTGCGAGTCGGATTCACGCGCAATTAATACACTTTTACGCGTCCCTGACTAAGACGGTATTTTTACCTTAGTGGTACGGAAGCCTCGGAACATGAGTTCGAATCGCATTAGGCCGGATTTTATTTTCAGTGCAAGATTTTAATTTTACCTAAATTGTAACGAAAAATAAAACAGTTTTCCATGTCCTTAGGGTTTGAAGTAACCTGAAGACATACTATACTTTTTAATAATTTTTAGGATTTCGTACACAAAGGAACCTATATCGTTTGTTACTGTGATAATTTAAACCGTAATAACTAACCAGATTGAAATTTCTAAAGGGGATTCGATACTGAGGCGGATATAATAAAGTGTGATAATAAAATAATACAAATTCTTAATTAAATTTTAATTCCCATACACTCAAAAGATTTTTTTAAACTGTACACTGAGTCGCTAGGATTAAAATGCATAAGCAGTAAACAATGAAAAGATATTCGGCGGACACATGAATTTTTTTTAATTAAAAAGGAACCCACGGTTAACTAGTTTTTGAGTCATACCTGCAATATTACCTATTTAAGTAAAAATAAAACACATACCAAAAAAAAAAAAGAGCAAAAAGTTTGACTCGTGAAGGATTTGAACCTCCGCCCTCCGATGTTCAAGCAATTGTTTATATCGGCGCTCTCACCTACTGAGCTAACGAGTCTTGTTCCAGGCAGGCGAAATAATGATACGCTTGGAGCAAAGTGACGTCATCCGTGCGTCATGCTGCTAATGCATGCGACTGCAATGACAGTCTCATTTAATAGACTAACAAGTTGAATAGTCGATTTCTTAAAAAATCGATTTTTTTATATTTGTAATTCAACGAGGAAATAAACAAATAATATCCGTATAAAACAAGTTTTATTATAGATCTCTTATTGATGCTCAGTAGCCAATTTAATATTTTACCAAAATTCACTTGGCAATGACTGTAGGAACAAAAGTTTAGGCAATCTTTTGCCTAATATGCGGTTCCTCGTTTTCCGTGTATTTTCGTAAATTTGGGCCAAAATTATTTGTCTAAATAAAGTAGACACACTTATACAAACGGTCTCAGTTGGTCTAGTCGGTGAAACAGTTTCGTCAGCGACATCTCGTAGTTATAAGAAATATTACTAGGTAATTAGCAGTATCACAAAAGAATCTGGCGCAAAAGTGTGCTTGACGGCCCGAAATAATACATTTTATACATGAAAGATGGCGCTGAACAAAAAACAAATGTTGGAAAAATTAAATCGATTTTTTTTGTTGGAATTTAATAGATTTTTTAGTAATAGATTATTCTTAATTAAAAAATCGATTTTCATTAAACGATTATTACAGAACAATAATCGATTTTTATAATAATCGATTATTTTTTCACATCCCAGCAGACTCATCATAATATGTTTTAGAATCCTACGCGCAGGCGTTAGGCGTTTCGAGCACACGTTTTTCTTACATTAATGATTGTAAAAATATTTGTTTTAATGTAACAAATGAGCAGGAGGGCCACCTGACAGTAAGTGATCACCACCGCCCATAGCGCACACTGTCTTATTAGTGGCATAATTTGACACTAATAAGACAACAAAGCGCGTTGCCTACCCTGAGAACTAAGACCGTGTGTCTCATGTGCCGGTACTATCACTGGCTCTCACACCCTTAAAACCGAAACACAGCAGAGCAAATACTGCTAATTTACGGAAGAACTAGGCAAGGGGTGGTACTGCTCCAGCCTAGACGAAAAAGCTGTAGCACAGCACCTGCATTGAACTGCATGTAACTTTTTTTACAGTGGTCTTCTGTTGTTAGCCTGAGTAGCTGTTTTAACTTTACCGGACGGTTGGGGAGCGGAAGGCTCTACCCAGAAAAAACTCGGAAGGCTACTGCAAGCCTAAGGGTGCCTCGCGGGGCTCGGACCTCGGCTTAGGTTGTTAAGCGAGAAGCGGCCTGGAATATACCGATGGTTCCCAAAGTATGGGACTGAACTAAACTGGGGACGACCACGACCCCGCCGGCGGGGACGGACCTTCGAGCTCGCGGTTGTAGAGTAGCCCTACCGATTTGAGTAGGCCAATGGCTGTCAGGATTCAAAGCCCTATATTACGACCGTATAAATTCGCAACTGTCTATTTAATTGCATACTCGTAGATTATTGCGAATTTTTTGTTTGGTCGGTCATGGAGGTTTAAGAATGGCTTGATCGATTTGTTGTAATTATGGTTTTCAGGACAGTATTTGAATGGAAAGAAAAAGAATGATAATTGCACTAGTGTTTATCCCCAATATTAGTTAGTTAGTATCAAAAAAATTATTGATTAAAAGCTTTACATTCTAGGTTTTATGAACTAACGTCATCTTAATACAAAATCTATATGTCGCAGACAAATCGTGTAATTCGCCGTTTAGGTAAATTGTAAACGGTCTGCAAATTGTAAAACGCCGTCAGTAGATTGTAAATGGGTTAAGATCACTGGTGAATTTTAGGTTCGTTAGCCATGATAAATCCAATCTAACCGAAAGGTTAGGTTAGGCAGTTTTGTAAAATGCCAAGGCATTATGTAAAACCGCGAATCATATAATTTGCCCGCGACAATTATACGATTTTTTTTCCAGCCGTTCTCAAGTGATGCTCTGTCATACATGTGGTAATTAATTTTTATATACTTGCATATGTAAAGGTACTTACGGGTGGCGGTGCCTTATGTTCAGTCTGCAACTGAGCAAACAGCTTCAAGCTAAGCGCCCGGCCAGTGCCCTCGTACCCCGATACTGTGGACGACAGTATCGCGAGTGGCGCCCTCTGTACGCACGCGGATACATGGGTAAGGGGGATGGCGGCTGCTTCGTCTACCAGTACTAAGTCGGCCGCTGCTAGGAGCGAATGGTCGTCTGGGGTTATGTACTGAAAGGAATAATGTTAATTTTAAACTACATTAAAAATAGTGTAGTTTCATTAGAATGAAAGCAGTATGACAGAAGAACAGCGATGCGTAAGGCATTGCAGCGACAGAGACACGTATCGCTCCATCCTTCTCTCACGCATAGCCGCGGAGTAAAGTAATAGTACACTCTCCGCCCCCCTAGCAATCTGCCCCGCAACCCCGCGCGCCCCTGCCCGCGCGATTCTCGTGGTCCTTCTGAGGGCTTTTGTACTGAATATGCGGGCCTACGCGACCTTCCAATTTCAAATTCGCGTAGTGGCGTAGCTCTGTCCTGTAGGTCGAGCATGCGCACTGCGATTGGCAAGTCTTCACAGACTAAACCAGACTAAATAGGTTATGTTTGCGACCAAGTCGCGGTGCGCATCTTAGCCCGGCTGCTGTCAAAATCGCAACTTTTGTGTCAGCGTGGGTTATTTATTTATTTATTTATTAATATCAGACAACATGGTCCATGTATTGTTAGTACATAAGAACTTAAAAACTATGTTAGTCACAAATTCAAGTTAAGTAAAATACAACAGTCAATAAGTCAATCCATAATTTAAACAATGTCAATTCATAGATTAGAGTTATTAAATGTCAAATCATAAATAAAAATAAACAATAAAATACAATTAAATACCATGTCAAGAAAAAAAAACAATAGTTTTACTTATTAGGTTTAAGCAACACGCCCACCCAAAACTTTAACATTGCACAGTCCATTTTGTCAGCTATTGGCCTTAGGATACTGTTAGTACTAGCCCGCATTCTGATCAACAAAGAAGCTATCCGTTTGCGCCTAATCGCAAAAAAAATCGTCAGTGCGTTCCTCAGCAAACATTGTTGAAGCGCTACAGAAGCGTGGCCATCCCACCAGCATCCTAAAGGCATTATTGTATTGGATACGGAGAGCATTATATGCTTTAAGTGTGTAGTTGACCCAAAGACTGCTCGTGTAAAACACCTGACAGTACGCCTTGAAGAGGGTAATCTTAGCATCTTTTGAACAACGAGAAAATCTTCGGATCAACATATTACTACGCACTGCTAATGCTCTAGTGCTCTGCTAATGTTATATTGAATGTAAGTTACTATAATATTTTTAATAATACTTACTATAAATAATTGCCTTTTTATGGCCGAACCCGTCAATGAAAATTGCTTTGTATTATTACGTGTTATATGACACCTTTTTAAATACTATTTTTGATAATAATATTTCACAGAAAATGTTTATAAAAAAAATGAAACTAACGAGCGAACGAGCAGCAACGTTCATTTTCGTATCGATCGAGCCACAGGATTCTGATCGCACGCAAAAGGAACCAAATAATAATTTATTTGCCGCAGTAGGAGTGCAATAGGGCCGAGATTGAGAGATAAAACTAAGTATGAATTTAGTCTCATAAGTGTCAAAAGTATAGTGTATAGGATTTTGACATTTGTAAGACCGAGCTAGTGCTTAGTTTCGTTTCTGAGTCCAGCTAATCAATCTGAGTGTCATGTAAGGAAATTGGGCCTCCTTGTTAATAAACCTCCTCCGAAAATAAACCATGCAAAATTATTTTAATATGGGATTTTAATATCTGCCAGCATGTCCCAAATTGCAATGTCACATTATCATCGAGCATTATGAAATATTCAAAACAACCCGACCAAATTAATAGAACGACGCCTTCACTTTGTGACGAATTATTTCTTTAATCCGTCTTCTGTTATCTTCAGTACCTGGGCGACCAAGCTTCGCTCTGTAATAGCCGCCTCAACAATAAAAAGTCATCGAGTGAGCAAGCTATGCTACCCGACAACAGATGGCGCTGTAGGTTTCTCTCTAAAAAGCGGTATTTAAAAAAAATGCTTAAAAACACAGGGAAAACGAATTTCTCCAAAAGCTAGCTTTTGCACTCGAAGACAACCAAATGGTAAAAAAAAATCGTTAAAGCCGTTTTCGAGAAACCGATTACAAATAGATATACAAATATATATACAAATGTTGCTCGTTTCATAGTGTAGGATTATTCTGTGGTACCATTTGTCGCAACTCTGGAAATTTCCCACGAAATAAAACAATAATTTGTGAGAGGCTTTTGCCAGTGGACGTGTTTCAGCTGTTTTACTTATAAACAATAAATCTCACCTGCACAGTCTGCCTAGAATTCCTCGCGACGTTAATCCTCACAATCGCCTTCTTGAACTCCGGATTCGTCGAGCGAACTATATTGTAATCTATGTGTTCCTGGTACAAACACGCGTCGAGTCCTTTCAGAACGAACTCGTATAGTGTTATTAAGTTCTCCGGGTGCGGAGATGTGACGTAGACGTTGACGTAGCCAAGTGCGATGGATGCTGCGACGGCGAGGCCGAGGCAGGCTGATTTGCCTCGACCTCGAGCCGCTGTGAGGCAGTGCGGAGGCCTAGAAATAAACAAGGTGGTTTTTATCAAACTAACTAACCAACTGCAGTGGAAATGAAGTAGCTTGATTAGAATAACAGAAGTTTTGAAGGTGGTAGGGCTTTTGTGTAAAGTCCGTCCCACCCCTTTGCTTTTTTCTGCCGTGAAGCAGCAGTGTTTGCACTGTTGTGTTTCGGTTTGAAGGGCAAGGGAGCCAGTGAAATTACCGGCACATGAGACATACCATCTTAGTTCTCAAAGTGAGCAACGTGCTTTGCTGTCTTATTAGTGTCAAAATATACCATTAGTGAGACAGTGGGTGCTATGGGCGGTGGTGACCACTTACCATCAGGTGGCCTACCTGCTCGTTTGCTCACTTGTAACATAAAGAAAATAGTTTGACAGCATCAACAGCGTAGTGTAGGTGGCTACACTTTGAATGCAGTATTTATTACCTGGACTGTTTGCCAGCCAGCAGAATGTTGATGAGAGCGACAACACTAGTTCTATTATCTTCTTTAAGCGACCAACGCCATCTACATTTTGACGGCAGTATTACCTGGACTGTTTGTCAGCAAGCGTGTTGATGAGAGCGAGCAGCGCCGTGGCCTGGTCGTGAGTGCGACAGAGAGCCACCAGCGGGCCTGCTGGCGGGGAGTCAGACAGGGACGACACTAGTTCTGTTAGTTTCGGGTTTACTCTCTGGAATACCGAGATAAAGATAGAATTATAGTCAACCGAAAAAAAATTAGTATAATAAAAGGTGTTATGTTTATGAATGTAAGTTTGTGAGCTATGGTTCTATGGGTGAAACGAGCATAAAAGGCGCCTAAGGATACTTAAAACAAATGATGGGCAACAGCATTCTACTTTGAGTACTGCTGAAACTGCGTTTAACAATAAACCTAGAAGTTTCTAATCCTAGTCCGTCAATCAGTTAGTCAAGTCTTAAGACTTCGTCCAGTAGTGAACAGTGTCAGAAACGTTGTTAAGAAGTCTTGGATCATGTAGGTAGCATGGTCAGACAGCCATCAAGAGTTAAATACCGGGAATTTTCTGCTAAGGATGGCCTATCATTGAAAAGAAGAAGTATAATACATCTGCAATGTTACCTCAGGCACAGAATCCACTGGCTTCACCTGAGCAGTCTTGGATGATATAGAGAGCATAATCAGAAATACTGGGGTTTGTCTGCATGAAATTTAGATAACGAGAAGATGTATATTGCATCTGCAAAGTAACCTCAGGCACATAATTCACTTGCTCCACCTGAGCAGTCTTAATGAAATAGGCAGCATAGTCAGAAAGCCATCGAGAGCTAAATACTGGGGTTTGTCTGCTAGGGATGAAACTTAGATAAAGAGACGATGTATAAGTATATGCATCTGCCAAGTTACCTCTGGCACAGTATCTACTGGCTCCACCTGAGCAGTCTTGGATGATATAGGCAGCACAGTCAGGGAGTCGTCAAGTACAAAACACCGAGGGTTGTCAGCTAGGGATAACAGGAACCGCTCGTTGAACCGGTTTACTACTGTGTCGTGAGCCTCCGTTTTGAACCTGAAAATGTGGTTTTATTCATGCTTTATTACATTCCAAAATCTGCAACACTTTGGATGTAAACTATGTTTGTCCTATGTTTTTAAAAAGGTTTTGGTTCTAAAACGTGAAATTTTCATTTAACACCTTTTTGTTTACCTATCGTAGTGAGTTTGCTATATGTTCCTTATACTTCTGTAGGGAAATGCGTGTAGAATTTTATATCAGAAATGATTAGTAGGTGTTCTAGCAAGTATATTAGACTCGGGTGGACATCCGCCACCTGGTACATTTACCAACTACGACGTCATTTTATTGTAAGTTTTTTTTTTAAATCTCATTGTCCCAATCCTAAATTTTTTGAGCTGACTCAAAAAATTTACTTGTAATCACATTTGAGCTCTTGGTTATCTTTAAATCAAACAAATGTTTTTTTGAAAAATACCAAGTTGAGGCTCCTCCAGCACCTTCAGGTAAGAAAAGGCTGAATGATTTTTCACAAAATATACGCCTAATGGCATTTTTCCCTACCGAACTATGCCCAGGTCACATCCTGGACAATACATACATCAAGCGCGAATTTGAAATTGGAAAGTTGCGTAGGCCCGCGTATTCAGTACAAAACACCCTCAGAAGGACCACGAGAATCTCGCGGCTCACACGCGCGGGTGCGGGGTAGATTGCAAGGTGGGCGGAGAGTGTCCGTTTTGTATGCTAGTCATCATCATCATCATCATATCAGTCGAAAGACGTCCACTGCTGGACATGCTAGTACTATTACTTTATTCTGTCCCAGGTCCTGGATTATTTATTAGTGACTTTATTGATGCCTGCAATTTCCCCACCTGTTGAATAGCGCTTGTTCAAGATTTTGCCAGCCCGTAAGGACCCTCACAATAACCACGCGAAACGCGGAGGAGGTATCGGTTATGGCAGGGGCAGATAGTGTCTTTTTTATATGATTAGTACTATTAATTTCTTCTGTTTATTAGTAATGGATAGACACTAACATATGTTAGTCTCTAATAAAGTACAATCTTCGTCTAGTGCCGAAACATGGTTGAACGAAAATTTTGACAAAATGCTAAAACAAAAATCTACGAATTTACAAGATGCTCCGACTTGTGGTGCGAAATTGTATTGCAACTTTTTACGATGCGATTTCGTATCGTTTCGTAGTTTTGTGTTTGGACCTTGAAGTATCCTACTTAATAATTATTCACTTATTTAAAACTAAGAAGTAATTACCTGGCATGCACATCCATAGTGATAGAGTGTAGCTGTCGTAAAGAGTCCATGCTTTTAAGAAGGAAGATAATCAGACCTCCACCTTCTACTGTTTCAATGGTGCGAGCCATCAAGTTTGGAGTCAATGCTTCAAAGTCCTATTGATAAGAGAATAAACCCAGATAATTATCAATTTAAGAGAAACAAATAGTAGATTAGTAGCCAAGGGCTGTAAGGCATCAATTGCAGCCCGAGATATTTAGGCGCACGAGCGCAGCGAGGGCGCCTATAGTTCGAGGGTGCAATTGATGCTTACACCCGAGCTAACTACTATGCTTTACATCTCGATTGTGAGGTAAGTAGGTCCTTATTACCACCAAATTGTAGGTGACCAATTAGCACTATAGGGTAATAATGTAGCTAGAAAAGCCCTGGGGCGGTAAGTAATTAAAACGCCCGCCGCCCCGCTGCTAGAGGCGGTCATCAAGGCGGAACCGCGCGTGGAGGTGGAGGTGCTGCCGGGCGGGGGCGTTACAATTACTTACCGCCCTAGGGCTTTTCTAGCTACATTATTACCCTAGAGCGCTAATTGGTCACCTACAAGCCCCATTTGGGGGTAATAAGGACCTACTTACCGAATATGAGAGATGTAAAAGAACTTTTCTCCATTCAATAGTAGTGGAAAAATTAATATAGGCTAAAGAAAAAAAAAACTAAAAGTGATAACAAGTAAACTAATAAATACCCTACAAATTATTAAAGCTTTTGCCAATAATTAATTCAAATAAATCACCAAACTACATACAAAATTAATTGGAATAACTAACATGCAGTTCAGGTAGAAAGTACTGCAAATATTTTATTTATTTAATAATATCTATATAAATTTACCATACATATGGGGTATGGAAAAATGGAAACATAGGTTTCGGGTATGGAAAATCGATCTAATTAGGTCTCATGTCTGGGAAAATTTATTTTCTAGCATTTTTTGTACGGATGTGAATCATGGACACTGACTCAAAAAGAGCAAAGTAAGCTCTTAGTGGCAGAGAGGAAGATTTTCCGGAAGATCCTGGGACCAACTAGGCGTGATGATGGCACTTGGAGGGTACGAAAAAACCAGGAGGTAGAAGACCTAGTGGCTGAACCCAATATAATTGGAGAGACAAAATCAGCCCGACTTCGCTGGCTTGGCCACGTAGAGAGGATGGAGGAAGATCTTGCAGTCAAAAGAGCGTACCTGGGACGACCGACGGGAAAACGACCGGTCGGACGTCCCAGGTACCACAGGAGTGAAAAAGTGCAAAAGGACCTGATTGCCCTCCAAAGAAGTGGCGTGAGGAGGTGCAGAAAAGGGACGACTGGCGGCTTTTGGTGTCAGAGGCCAAGATCCTCTTTGGGTCCCTGAGCCAGCGAAAGTAAGTAAGTATTTTTTGAGAATAGCATGTTTCAGAAACCCTTCAGCGCCATCTATGAGGGGGCTTTGGTAAAGATTATACAGGAGAACTCGCTTTTTAGCATCTGCTAATGGAAAAGTATTTCCACTGACAAAAATGCCTGCCAATGTTATAGTTATAGTTTAAAGGTTGTAGGGCTTTTGTGCAAAGTCCGCCTGGGGAATTACCACCCCCTTGTTTTTTTCTGCCATGAAGCAGCAGTGTTTGCACTGCTGTGTTTCGGTTTGAAGGGCAAGGGAGCCAGCGAAATTACTGGCACATGAGATATATCATCTTAGTTCTCAAAGTGAGCAACACGCTTAGCTAGCTGTCTTATTAGTGTCAAAATATGCCATTAATAGGACAGTAGGTGTTATGGGCGGTGGTGACCACTTACCATCAGGTGGCCTACCTGCTCGTTTACTCACTTGTAACATAAAAAAATATATATTCAAATTCAGTAAATTACTTGCTATAATTACGACCCCAAACACAAAGCTCTATAAATAAAAAAAAAAAAAAAAAAAAAATAGTAGTAGGCCTTACTAATTGCGGTGGTTTCGTTGCTCTATATATTCAGTCAACTCGATTTCCAGCCCTCAGTCTATAAGTAGTGCAGGTGATTGAGTCCAAACTATTTTAACTATAACTATTAAACTTTAACTATTTAAACTTCTAATCAAAACTTAGCGCTATTTTTCATGAATAAATGAACCACTGTTACCTGTAAAACACAAACTCCATATGTTTGTCCAAGCATGGTATGACTTTCAGAGTAATATCGGCCATGGATTGTAGTTGCTACTCGGAATGCATCAAACAGAGATTCTTCTGACACTTCCAATTTACCAGCTGCTATTTTCTTTGCTCTTTTGCGACCATGACTGAAAAGTGCAAGCATTTAAGTTAACTTCTATAATGCGCCCAAGACATAAAATGTCCATACATTTTTTAAATATAATTGTCTAATTAATTTGATGGAACTAAATATATCTGATGCCAGTTTTATTTAAATTGTGAGATAAGTAGATACTTTGAACCATTCATGAAAAAGTTTTCAAAGTTGTAACACAAAAATAAGTAATAAAATGATTTAAATCATACCACAATCAGCTTCAGCTGTACAGAAGTGGGTATAGAAGGTTTAAATTTAACTTTATAACAGAATCTGGGCCGATACTAAGAATTTTATAGTATATGAGTTCTTTTTATACAAATTGTGATAGGTTTCTTCTGGGCAAGCTTGTTCTATTTTCAGCCTCATTTCAAGCCTAGATTGAGGTTAAGAGCAAGCCTATTGATTTAAAAAATACCGGTCAAGTGCGAGTCGGACTCGCGCGCCGAGGGTTCCGATATACTTTTTGTATTTTTGGAAGCACTAAAGTCCATTTTCAGGACCGCAAAACTAAGTTTGTTTGTAAAGGTTATTTGCAGATTTCTAAAAAACTGTGCAAGTTAGAAAGATCGTTTTATTTTTGCTGTAATGTTCATATAAATTTCTGTCAACTGTAATTAATTCAGATTTTTCCTTTTGCAATTTTCAGAGATAAGGAATGGTATTTTTTTTCACATTTTTCATCATAACTTGAAAACTAAGTGACTTAAAAAAATACAAAATATATTTTAGAATGTACAGTTAACGACAGATCAAGCTTGACACTCGCAGTGCGACTCGAGCCCGTGTGTCTATTGAAATAAGAACGGTACAAAGTCCAATGTGTCAAGCTTGATGTGCTCTTGACTGTACAAGTAAAGTTCTTTCATATGATACCCCACTCTACCTAGTAGCGATAATTTGAAATTTGGCCCCCCCTATTTTGGGCTCCTTTATATTAATAATCATATTTTTTTCAAAATTCTTTCATGTGCAATTAAGTTGGGCAACCATATTCTAAAATTATTTTAAATTTCAAGTCGATAGCATGAGTGATTGCTGAGATATAGAGGTGTGACAGACGAACTGACAGACAGACAAAGTCGCACCATAAGGGTTCCTTTTTTTACCATTTTGGTATCGGAACCCTAAAAACACTGTTTTGCAGCTGCACAAAGTCTCTAATGATAATGATGGTGCAGTCAAATGATGGAATGACCAGAAAGTTTAGTCAAATTATGAATAAATCTATTATTATTAATTATTATTAGCTTAGATCATACCTTGTGGGCTAGAGAGTAGATAAAGGGAGTATGATGTAAACTAATTAGTAAGAAGTAAACATAAAAAGAATAAAAAAAATACACATACTTGCTGATAGCTTCATCTTTGTTTTTGTAGCACCAGAGTACCGTTGGACGTGCTTTTACTGTAGATTTTACCAACATGTCATAGAGAATAGGTACCTAAGGTAATTATAAAAAAACATGTTTTAGAAGGAATACTATATTAATAGGTGGTGAACAAGTCGAACAAGTGAAGGAGTTTGTTTATCTGGGCTCAAAATTTATGAGACGGAAAGTGTGAAAGTGATATTGAAAGAAGAGTGAATGCTGGAAACATGGTGAATGGTGCCCTGCACGCCTTTATGAAGAGTCAGAAGGTGTCTCACAAGGCTCGTTTAGCTGTTCATAGGGGTGTTTTAGTACCAACACTGATGTATGGCAGTGAAAGCTGGGTATGGCAGAAGAAGCATGAAAGTAGACTTAATGCAGTGGAAATGAGAACGCTGAGGAGTATGATTGGTGTTAAATTGAGTGACAGGATTAGAAATAGTGTGATAAGAGAATGGTGTGGCGTAAAGGAAGACATAGTGACCAAAATCGAGAAAGGGATGCTGAGATGGTTTGGTCATGTAGAGAGGATGAATGAACGAAGATTGACGAAAGAGATCTACCAGGCGAGAGTGAATGGAAACGTTGGAAGGGGAAGGCCTAGGCGAACGTACCAGGACCAAATTCAGGACGTTCTGAATAAAGGCCAGGTTAAAAGTACCCTACACCGACGAGCATGTATGAAAGGATTGATGAAAGTACAGGAAGCAAGGGAAGTATGTCAAGATCGTAGCAGGTGGAGGACTGTGGTCTCTGCCTACCCCTACGGGAAAGGGGCGTGATGTTATGTATGTACCTATGTAGAAGGAAAAAGCTAATAAGTTATATACTCCTAATAAATCAGAATACAATGAAGTACATTACTTCACATTATTATGGATAAACATAGCGAATTTGTGTAGAAATATAGCATCAAAACAATACCTGGTCTCTGCCTTTGTCCCCAACTAGTAGAATCATAGTACGGTGTCCCAGCTTGACGCCGTTTTCTATCATAACCCTAATACGGTTGTCTATTTTCTTTTTTACCATTTTTTATGGAAATTAAGTGAGTTTTCGGCTTTTTCACACTTTCAAACAATTCTAACCTAAAATTGCCGACACGATGATTTGACAGTATTTTTTTTTAGGCAAAGTTGTGTTTATCTTCTGCTTTAGACACGGCTGATTCAGCTTGAACTAATTTAGCACGGGATTACTAAACCTCAACTTTTAATGTTAATAAAATAGACATGAAGTTACGACGCTCGATCCGAGTTACGACGATAGATAGTATGTGTCTCAATCATTGACGTAAGAAAAACACGCCTCCTGGCGTAGTTTCCAAAATCTTTGGTCTCAAATAGTACTTAAATAGTCCCTGGGTCTCAATCAAAGAAAAAAAGTCTGAGTTCTACGAGTAAACAGTTGTATATGGGGGATTTTATAAATACTTTTTTTGAAATGGCAATACTTGGACCATTCATTCCAAGGAGGTTTAAGAGCAGAACTTTCTGCTATGGAGGGAGCTATAAGCGTATCACTATCTTGCGAGGGACCTCCATAGTATACTGCGTACAAAATAACTTTGTCCGTGACCGTTAATGCGCAGAAGTCAAAATATGAGTCGCGGAGGTGAGCGCGGCTCCCCCCAGGGGACGAGCGAATCGTTCATTGGCTCTCCGCCTGTCACCCATGCGCGGAAAATAACGGTCATGGACAAACTTGTTCTGAACGCGCTGTAAAATGTATGGATTTTTAATCAAATCCTAAAAACGTAAAATTTTTAGCGTTCTTTTTAAGAAATATGTGACATGGGACTAATAAATGTTACTACCACAGTTTTTGTGGTTAAAACACTTAGGTACCATTCAGGAAAAAAAGGGTGTTAAAAATCACTCATAAAAAGGCTATAACGGATTATTAACGCTTCCGTTCTTAGTTTTAATCATCAATTCACAGGTAAAAAAAAGATATATTTTCACTTTTGCAAACAAAGTTTATACTAAAACATTAGATTTTTAGAGATATCTTGATTTTGTCAAGATCGTAGCAGGTGGAGGACTGTGGTCTCTGCCTACCCTGACGGGAAAGAGGCGTGATTTTATGTATGTATGTATGTTAACTGAGTTTTTTGACCGACTAGCATGGGCGACAGTGAGACGCGATACACCACTAGCTCATACAGAAAAAGTATATGACGGACTCTTTGGTTTTTTTACTCTGAGATTCATTCATTCTTCGTTCATTGATCGGCTTTTGTTACTGTCAGTCAATGTCAAAATAACCAAAAAAAAGATCAAAAAAATGTCAAAAAGCGTCAGGATCTTGTGATCTCTATTTTTAATAATTTATAGCTATAAATACTGAAACATAAAAGAGATTATACCCTTTTTTTTCAATTTGCGACAAAAGAATCACTATTTTCAACATTTTTAAGTGATTACATTTAAAAAATAACTAAAGAATAATTGTTTGATAAGTGCCGCTATTGTAGCCTAAAAATGGCCAAAGCCCATATAAATACGAGATCAAGTTCATATCAGCGGGACAAGGAGATCTTTCTCAAGGAGCTCAAGCAGTTTAACGACTCAAAAAAGTAATATTTTCTATTCTATTCATATTGTGAACATGACAGTGGTTCAATGTGGCGGTTGTCTATATTTTTAGTTTATCTTGTTTTTTGTTTATTTTTCAGCATTCCGTACAAAGTTCCAACTGTCAATGGAATTGAAATAGATCTGTACCATTTTTACTTACTGGTTCAACAAAAAGGAGGAGTAAGCAAGGTGATATATTTTCTTGTAAAATTTTTGGGTTCCGTACTCAAAGAGTGCCAATAGGATTCTATTGGCCTGCCTATATATCTGCCTATGTATCTTTAGAACTGTAATATACAACATGTTAATGGAATAAGCGAAACCCTCGTACATCCCAACTGATTTTTATTAAAATAAATCTTAAAAAATATTTATTATTCTAGATATTGTTATTTTAAAGTTTCATCATTGTTCTAGTAGATTTTTTTTTAGCTTTCATGGCGCGTGAACCTCGTGTCCGCGCACGCCGCGCCCACTTCCCCTCCCCTCCTCACCTGTCATGAAACGCGCGTCAGCCAAAGAAATGTTTGGAAGTGTCCAAAATTAAAATAGTAAAAATAAAAAAAATCCCCTATCAAAAACCCATGAAATAGATTCTACTCTCGATTCTGAACAAACTATTTTCTCAGCTTCGCTTAAGTATTCCATTAACATGTATAGCCAATTGAAATTTTCACAAAATATTATTTTATAAACACAAAAATAATAATAATACACAAGAAACAAGAGCAAGAAACTGGTCTGGTCCAGACTGGTCCTCACACAAGTAACTGGCTTATTTTTGTGCATTTTTTGTTTTATATATCATACTCTTATTTTGTAGGTAAACCAGAATGATGTTTGGGATTCGTTTTTACGACCACTCCGTCTACCGCACCCATGCATCAATGGATCCACACTGCTTAAAAGATTCTATGCAATGTATCTTGAAAAGTAAGTTATTTCTTAAAACTTGGACATTTTTACAAGCACATCTAAAGACGCAGGCAAATATCTTATACAATTTATGTAGAGGGTTGGTGCACATCTATTTGTATATGAAATGCATAGTCAAGCTCATTGTTTAACTTGTTTTCCCAGTAGTGGATTTTCTTACGCCTTGCTTTGGTATGGGAGGCATTGGAAGGGTGACCAGCTATGAGTAGAGCTTTGCCACTGTGCATGGGTGTTACACAGGTCAAACTTCGGCCTAAACGCCTGTTAGATTTTTCTGCCAACTTCACAGAATAACAGAGATCACAAAATGAAGAGGCTTTTACCCTTAAATACCCTAAAACGACGAGCATGTATGAAAAGATTGATGAAAGTACAGGAAGCAAGGGAAGTATGTCGAGATCGTAGCAGGTGGAGAACTGTGGTCTCTGCCTACCCCGACGGGAACAAGGTGTGATATTATGTATGTATAACCCATACTAACCAAAATTTTATTAAAATCTATGGTTGGCTGTATCCTTGATACAGGTACAATCAATAATATGTCAAGCTCCCACCCACATCCACTCCCCCCTCCCGTCAGCCCTTCTTCCCATCTCACCCTTCCCCTTACCCTCTGTCTCATCCAAAGCTAGCAGAAATGATTGCCGCCAGAGGACCTATATCCACTTTGTACAAAATGATCCTTCTATAGTCCGTGTCACGAGTCAGTGCCAAAGCTTGCCAACACATTTTGCCGCTATAGAACCAGACAAACCACCACGAACCAGACGAACCATATACTGATATTTGACGGAAAAAATAACATTGTTTTACAAACTTGTTTTTTCTGACAGTCTTAGCAGATTACTATTAATCATGGAGCACAACAGCCTTGATATAGCTGCAACTTGTGTTGGTAAGCTTTGGCATTGACTCGTGAAACGGATTATAACGAAAGTATAGACATATTCACATCAAAAATTACCTAAATAATAAGAAAACGTAGGTGCGTAACGACTTCGCGCGGCAAACCGTCGAACATTGGCTCGCACTATGGGCAATGTACCGCCGCGCGAGCACATTGGCGCGCTCCACGAACGTGTACGTTCTGCGCGCGCAGTTGGGATAGATCTTCACGTATTTTAGTTGATGCACACGGCAAAAACATGGAAAACGATAAGTGTCGTACTCTAATTAGATTATATGGCACTAAACAATTTCTATGGCACTAAACACTTCGATTTCTTGAGAATGATATGGTTGATCTTCCGAGCATAGTTTGGATATCGGCCGGTTTGACATCTGTCTTAGCACATTTTTTGTGGACTGGTGTCACGAACGCACGTTTCCATACAGGGACAACACCTTCACTCAAAGACTTCTTAAATAGCAAAGACAGAGGAGTAGCGATGGTTTTGGCGCAGCTTATTAAAACACGCGCTGGCAAATAACACCAGCTGACTTAAAAGGGTCTAACCTTAACAACAGTGATACCTGATATATCAGAAATCATTGGAAAGTCGTCCTCTGGCGGTTTATCGCAATCAAAACGAAAGCTTTCATCCTAGATATAAAATAATATTTCAATTTTTTGTTATCAGGTACGAGCGCACTAAAGGCCCGCCTGGTCGTGACGATGACAACGATATGGATGAAGACCCGCGCAGAGGCCGAGGTGGCGGAATGTTTCGCACCACATTCAGCGGAGGCACTTACATATCAGGTGCGCAGAAAAATAAGCGTCTCCGTCCACAGCCTACGAGATCCGCACCACAAACTCTCGCCAAACAGACAGACCCTCCAGTTTTTTGCCCATCTATTTACGACCTGATAAAACAGCAAGTGCACCGTGATAAAAAAGTGCTTAGGCAAATCTCTAACCATTCAGAAGTACAGGAACTGGTATTCAGACATCCATCAATAGGCACTTTATCAAAAACTTCTGGTATGTCAGAATCACTATGGTATCCTAAGAATACCTTAAAAGTGGCGCCGAATCCTTATCAGAAGTTAACAAAAACGGTGGTAAAACAGCCTAACAAAAATCGTGCAGCACCAACTGAAGAATTTATTAAATCTATTACTAATGCACGACCAAAACGCAAAAAGTCGAAGAAACCAGTGCCCTTATCGGCAAAGATCAAATCGTTAACAAACCCAGCTGATAATTTGACTAAATTAGTGGCACCACGAGATTCGGATAAATGTATACAGGTGTTGAAACCTCCTATCAAAGGGCTGTATACAAAACCCTCTCAAATAATAACAGCTAAACCACAATATCCGCCTGTAAAAAAGCAGGTTAAATCACTTGTGAAAAATTTGGAAAATATTCCTGTAAAAAATTCGTTTAAGACCTCCGAAAAAATTACTGGGCAATCTTTATTGGCTCATCTTAAATCGCCATACGCATTACGCTGGGTTGCGTATTAACCACTGTATCGAGTAATTGTATGGAGTTACGTTGATTTCTATTTATGTACACAGTAGGTTTACGTTTTGATTATTTATGTTTTTAATTTTAAATAATTAGACTCATGACTTTGTATGTTTATACATTCTGGTTTTATTTGGTAGTTCAGATTTGACAAGGATGCTCTCAGAAAGACATTTATTAAGCAAGAGGATAAACAATTATGAATTTGCTTGAGAAGACTATTTTTCTATAAAACACTGCCTAAGAAGATTTGTAATGTAAGCATTTGTTTTATAAGCTATTTCTTATTTATGAAATTAGGTATTTATCTATTTCTGTATATGTTACAGTCTCTGCCTCGGTTGGTACTCACTCAGATCAGATGAAATACGTGAAAATTCCCTTCTTTCTTATGATGTTTTACGTGTCATCAAATGGGACTAAAATCGGCTATTTTAGGTATTTCTAGGCTTTGTATTAGCTCAAAAGAAACCATTTCTATGCTCTTATAAAATTGCGAATCAATGTCCGCAAATTGAAGATATTTACAAAAACAAATTATGTTCATGGTATTTTAGGTTCCTCTTAATTCAAATCACTATTTATAAACTTTGTGTATGAGATTTTTTGTTTTATTAATAGGCTTTTACTTCTAAAATCATAGTCCTAAAAACCTATTTCTGCCATTAGCTTCGGGAGAGGCGATACGGCCAGCGCCGTCGCGCGTGGCCGGCCCTTCGGAGCGCCTGGCCCTATCGCTGCTCTCGCCGATGCCGAACGAACAGGACTTCGCGGTGAATGTGTGCACCGTGCTAGCAGCCGACCACGCGAATAGACTGCCGCTGTCGACCACGCCACATATTTTAGACTTCTTGCTGGCGCATGCAGGGGTTTATAATCATTGTAAGTTGAGTTGGTTTTACATTTAAAAGGGTGCAGTAACCTTGAAGGATGTGAATCTTACCATACAACTGAACAACTTTTCCTAAGGGACTTAGCTGATGCAGTTTCTATAGGAAGTTTATTTTTTGACAATATACCTGACAATATAGTGCAATTACCTGAGAGAAAGTTTAAAGAATGTATAAAGCAAACGTTATGTAAAAAAGCTTACTATAGATTGGATGACTATATGAATGACAAAGAGGTATGGTGCTCTGATATTCCAGCGAAACACAAGAAACACATTGTAAAAAGCCGACTCTTAAAGTAGGCCGTGCTGCAGTGGTTTCTTGCCGTTTCTTTTACGCTGCCATAGCACGATCCGAAACGGCGTAGACTCGCTCTATTTGCATTGTATTCTGCATGACATTCAATAAGTATTCTGTAAAGAATCTACATTGAATAAAATTATCTGAATCTGAATCTTTTATTTTTTCGACCTAAGTTTATATAATAGAAAAGTTGTTCAGTTTCATTAGCAGATTCATAGGCACGCTTAGGTTATGAAAAACTTCAATTTTGATCAAGATGCCTAGTTTGTTGTAGCTTTGTATCTATTTGCATGAAATTATCTCCCATTAACTTACAAGGTACAATCTATTTTGAATCTATATCAATTTCGTTGTATGCGATTGAAGAAGGTAAAAAATATATGTTTGAATTCTTGATCGTCCGAAAAAAAAGCTGTATTTTTAGTTAGGGCTTTAAAAATTTGGTGTAAATCTTTGGGGCGAAATGTATCAACTTTTGATCTACGCCATTTGGATATACGAAAGAAAATTCGAACTTTTATACCAAATTGATAATTGAATTGATAATTTTGTCTGGAGAGTAGATTTTTTTTTATTTCGGAAAGTTGCAGAAAAAAGTTATTGCTCAAGCCTCAAGAGTTAGCTCGTTAGAGGTTTTACACGACTTTTTTAAAGCCCGATGAATTTTTTACAATCTCTTACTAAATGATCTAGAATCGTTTCTTAAAAACATTATCATACTTTTTTTACACCTCTACTTTTTCACTCTAGCAAGCCTTCGCGACACAATTGGCCGTTCCTACTTCGAAGCACGAGGCCGCTATCCTGACGACTTCTGGCGCCTTCGGGCCGGTGGCGGAGGGGCCAAAGAACTCGCCGACGAAACCAAGTTCATGCAACCGGGGATAGAGCAGCCTGAACTCAGCGTGCAGGCTTTAGCTGCTCATATTACGCTGACGGATTGCTTAGAGCAGAGTGACGCGGATGAAGATGTTATGGAGAAGGTGTCGCAACAGGTCGCTATGGTAAGTAGACTAACTAGTTTGGAGCAGCGTGAGCTAAGGCTCGAGCAGCTCGATACGTTAGTTGTTAAAAACATTGTGACTTAGATAAAGACGTCGTAGAGAAAATATCGCAAGGAGGCGCTATGGTAAGATTTACTTTGAACGAGCTGCCTGAAATTAGTCTTCAGCAGCTCGATACGTTGTTGTCTAAACATAGAACAGTGTGAGAAGGTCTCGCAATGAATCTCTATGGTCGGATTTACTTGAATAGAGCAGACTGAACTTAGCGTACATATTACGTTCGCGGATTGCGTAGAGGAGAGTGACTCGTATGAAGATGTTATAGAGAAGGTGTCGCAACAAATCGCTATGGTAAGATTTACTTTGATCGAGCAGCCTGAATTTAGGCTCGAATAGCTTGATAAGTTGGCTGTTTAGAGAAGTCATAGAGAAGAAGTTACAATAGGTCGTTATGGTAAGATTTACTTGGATAGAGCATCCTGAACTCAGCGTACAGGCTTTAGCTGTTCATATTACGCTGACGGATTGCTTAGAGCAGAGTGACGTGGATAAAGATGTTATAGAGAAGGTTTTGCAACAGGTCGCTATGGTGAGAATAACAAGGATCGAGCAGCCTGAACAAATAAGGCTTTAACGTCTCTACTGTCAGTGACAGCAGCCAACGCTGCCGAAGCACGGAAAATGCTCGAGTTGTTTCAAAAGGTTCGGTCACCCATTCAGATTCGGACCATGGCTAAAGTTGCTTAACTTTCGTAATTGAAAAAAAAAGTAGCTGCCAGTGGGCCAAGAACACTTTATACTATATTATACGAGTAAAGTGGAAATAATGTAGCTTGTTTAGACTGACGGCAGGACAAAGCTTTATATTCTTTATTGCGCACAAATAACATAAAGTTGTCAAATGAAAATTGTTCACAAAGGCGAGCTTATCTCTTTTAGAGATCTCTTCTAGCCAACCTATCAGGTGTGGAAGAATGTCATTAAACGGGCACAAGGATGTGCGTTAATAGTCGTGATAAGAAATTTTAAATTCAAATTAAAGTTTAAAATACAGTAAAATAAAAAAATAGGGATAAACCTACTTAAACTACACACGAATATACTTATACCTAATCACATTATATTAAAGTATATATAAAAATTGATAAACTTACTTAAAAATACATAAAAATAATACATAGACATAATACATAAAATAAATACATTACTCAAAATTATTGCGATAAGTAGTGCTCTCTTAATCGCATCTTAAACGATGTTATTGGTGGACTGCTTTGTATAGCCTTTGGAAGTTATGCGTGAGAATAGGACGGAGCATTACGTGTTTCGGTAGCTCCAATAATGAAAAAAAGGAAAAAAATTTTTTGCTAGTCTACGCATCCCTCCGTCCTGCTCTCACACTGCTGTAATTTTATCTTCTTCTTAGTCGTACTCTTCAATTACTGAAGGTCGTGTCTGACTTGGAATACCATCGTGTATGTTTCAACTAGTCTCTCTTATTCCTGTCTATCTTCAACTAACCAATGTATAGAACCAACCAATATATATGTAGAATTCTAAAACATGTAACATTATATACTTATTTTTAGTGCTGTTAGATTATAAATATATTTTACTACCTTTATTAGTTTGAAATTGTAATCTGCCTTTAGTTTTGTCAATGCCTAAGATACAAGTAAAATTTTTACTTAGGTTAGGCATTATAATGCTATTTGAGACCGAAGTCTTTCCAATTGTGTGATATTTTGTATATTTTAGCCTAAGTAAAATGAAATAAATTTTATCTTTATCTTTAATATTCTAATTTATTTATTTATTTGTTTAATTCTAGGACGTGGAAGACTGGGTGACGGAACCGTCAGAAGAGAGCCAGTTATTCGCTCCCGAATTACGCGGGGGCGCTACGTGCGTGTACACACAGCGAGTACTGCAGATCGCGTCCATAGTGCGCTCTCTGTCCTTCCACGAGGAGAATGTACAGCATCTCGCTAAGAACACTACGCTTATTAGGTACTGACTTTCAGTGACGCTTAAGAATAGAATATATTTGCCTCATGCCCAGTGAAAGAAGACATATGCCACTTAAAACAAATCAGTAAAAATTTTGATCCAACCTTTATCTTCAATTTAAGAGGCCCACTTCTTATGACTTCTTACTTCTTCAGGCCGCAGTCTGTAGTTCATAATCGAATATTTTTCAACCTTGATTCAGCCTTCAGAAATCGTCCAAAGTTTCAAAAGCAACCGAAGTCTGATTGGTAGGGGTTTAAGTTTATTTATTCAATTTCAGGTTTCTACTGCTTTGTGCAAATTGCTGGGTGGGAACCCTTCGGCAGTCTGGACTTGATACGTTGGGTAACATCGCTACGGAGTTAATCATAAAGGTAAGTTAACAAATAGGTATTACATTTTTTTTATTCTTTTCACTTTCGAGTAAAAATATTATATATTACTTAAAGTTTGTCTGTTCAGTACAGTCTGGAGCACGTCGAGCTTGAAACATTGTACTTTTAACATGCTGAAAGTAGAAATAGTAGATTTTACAACAAGTGTACAAAACGAACCATTTTTCCGAGACTTTTAGCAGCCCGAGCCTGATAGTAATGTCGAGGATAAAATGGTTTTGTGGACGAGTTATAAACTCTGCTTTTCACTTTGATTGCGAGGAAATAAAACGTAAAAGTACTCTCTAAATGTAACTGAAGAATGAGTTGTTCTGCTTTAGTGAAGAATATGTTGACGCGTGGGGGGGGGGGGGGGGTGCCGCAGGCCCGCGCAGGACGTACACCACCGAGAGTACTTGCATGCCCTAGTGCACAAAATTCGACTTTGTGCAGCCTATATCCTGCACAAATAAGCACTTTCAGAGCATGAGAAGTGAAAAACACATTGCAAGTGTCAGGCTGGACTTGTTCTTGGCTGTAAAATGAAACTTGGAGAGAGGCTCAGACTGAAAACTCCTGTTGTCAGCTTTCACTAAGTCTGAGTCCTCGCCACACATGTTAATATATAGCAGCTAGAATTTATAGGCAAATACTTCTAGAGGTAATATTAGAAAGTAAGTTTTTATTTTTGTTCCATTAATGTGTGGCAAATAAATGATTTAATTAAATCGTTATTTTAATTTTTTTTTAAATTTCTTCTACAGTTCGTCCAACGAAGAAAATAATTCGGGCCACTTTTGGCAAAGTTGTAGAAGAAAGTTTTGAACAAGGGGTAGAGGCAAAGGGGTAGAGGGTGTAAAGGTCCCTGTTATTTATTTTTGTAAATATCTCGAAAACTTAGAAACATATCAGAAAATGTTGAAGCACGAATTTATTTATATGAAAGGGGATGCCTTGTTATAGGCGAAAACTTGTAAATGGCGTAGTTTCAAGCTACTGTTTTTGAATCAACATAAGTATATTTTTTTGCTGTAAGTTTTCCTAAAAAAGTAAAATAAAATAAATTAAATAAAATAAAATAATTTTGCAAATAGCTGAAATACGTGTTTTTTTAATGCTGAAGCGTCCTCTTGAGAATTAGTACGTATGGCGTACGAACACCATTCTCCTTTCGTTGTATCTTGGTAGATCACATGTTGAAGAGTGTTCGTTATAATTTACGATTCTTTCCTGCCTCGATGCCGCAATGTACTGTTTAAAGCGCTTGTCCGTGGTGGCTAGGGCCTTTCCTAGCCTCACTAATATCTTGTGTACCTTAAAAGCACGGTGGCATTACCTATTACAATATCATTCCTCACTCAGGGGTAGATTCTGGATAAACAGGGTCTATACTACTTGGCAAAGCACCACCATACGGCTAAAAGCTTCATTATATTGGCATTAAAATTGTTATTTCTTGCAAGGTACTCGTAGCATTTTATTGAAACTCAAGCAAGCGGTTGATTCAGGATTCCTGAGCGTAGCGAAGGTTTCAAGGCACGAGACGTGACATAACTTTGCTGCCGCGCGAAACACACAATTTTCTCTTCACTACAGCGAGGAATATGCGAACGAATAGCGCCAGTATTTTGTTATCATAATTCATCATCTCGCCTAATTTCAAAAACCTATCCCATGCTAGCGGCCCAAAATGACCACGTAGACTTCGACCGATTAAAATATTATAAACCTTTTCCAAGTTTCCGGCCGAAAATGATTTTTCCACGCAGATTTCGACTGATTAAGTAAAGTTTTCCGAGCTTATGAGGTGACAAATAAATGTTTATCTGCAGGACCCAGCGACGTGCCTGATATCCCGGCACGTGCTGTCCACGATCCAGTCGTCGCTGGTGTCGGCGGACCGCGCGCGCGTGCTGGCCGCGCTCGAGCTGCTCAACAAGCTCGCGCACAACGACCTCAACGAGGACGCGCTCGTGCGCAACCTGGAGGGGAAGGTAGGGGGGAGGGGGGAGGGGGGGGCTGCTCAACAAGCTCGCGCACAACGACCTCAACGAGGACGCGCTCGTGCGCAACCTGGAGGGGAAGGTAGGGGGGAGGGGGGGGGGGGGCTGCTCAACAAGCTCGCGCACAACGACCTCAACGAGGACGCGCTCGTGCGCAACCTGGAGGGGAAGGTAGGGGGGAGGGGGGGGGGGGGCTGCTCAACAAGCTCGCGCACAACGACCTCAACGAGGACGCGCTCGTGCGCAACCTGGAGGGGAAGGTAGGGGGGAGGGGGGGGGGGGGCTGCTCAACAAGCTCGCGCACAACGACCTCAACGAGGACGCGCTCGTGCGCAACCTGGAGGGGAAGGTAGGGGGGAGGGGGGAGGGGGGGGCTGCTCAACAAGCTCGCGCACAACGACCTCAACGAGGACGCGCTCGTGCGCAACCTGGAGGGGAAGGTAGGGGGGAGGGGGGAGGGGGGGGCTGCTCAACAAGCTCGCGCACAACGACCTCAACGAGGACGCGCTCGTGCGCAACCTGGAGGGGAAGGTAGGGGGGAGGGGGGAGGGGGGGGGCTGCTCAACAAGCTCGCGCACAACGACCTCAACGAGGACGCGCTCGTGCGCAACCTGGAGGGGAAGGTAGGGGGGAGGGGGGAGGGGGGGGGCTGCTCAACAAGCTCGCGCACAACGACCTCAACGAGGACGCGCTCGTGCGCAACCTGGAGGGGAAGGTAGGGGGGAGGGGGGAGGGGGGGGCTGCTCAACAAGCTCGCGCACAACGACCTCAACGAGGACGCGCTCGTGCGCAACCTGGAGGGGAAGGTAGGGGGGAGGGGGGGGGGGGGCTGCTCAACAAGCTCGCGCACAACGACCTCAACGAGGACGCGCTCGTGCGCAACCTGGAGGGGAAGGTAGGGGGGAGGGGGGAGGGGGGGGCTGCTCAACAAGCTCGCGCACAACGACCTCAACGAGGACGCGCTCGTGCGCAACCTGGAGGGGAAGGTAGGGGGGAGGGGGGAGGGGGGGGCTGCTCAACAAGCTCGCGCACAACGACCTCAACGAGGACGCGCTCGTGCGCAACCTGGAGGGGAAGGTAGGGGGGAGGGGGGAGGGGGGGGGCTGCTCAACAAGCTCGCGCACAACGACCTCAACGAGGACGCGCTCGTGCGCAACCTGGAGGGGAAGGTAGGGGGGAGGGGGGAGGGGGGGGGCTGCTCAACAAGCTCGCGCACAACGACCTCAACGAGGACGCGCTCGTGCGCAACCTGGAGGGGAAGGTAGGGGGGAGGGGGGGGGGGGCTGCTCAACAAGCTCGCGCACAACGACCTCAACGAGGACGCGCTCGTGCGCAACCTGGAGGGGAAGGTAGGGGGGAGGGGGGAGGGGGGGGCTGCTCAACAAGCTCGCGCACAACGACCTCAACGAGGACGCGCTCGTGCGCAACCTGGAGGGGAAGGTAGGGGGGAGGGGGGGGGGGGGTTGCTCAACAAGCTCGCGCACAACGACCTCAACGAGGACGCGCTCGTGCGCAACCTGGAGGGGAAGGTAGGGGGGAGGGGGGAGGGGGGGGGCTGCTCAACAAGCTCGCGCACAACGACCTCAACGAGGACGCGCTCGTGCGCAACCTGGAGGGGAAGGTAGGGGGGAGGGGGGAGGGGGGGGCTGCTCAACAAGCTCGCGCACAACGACCTCAACGAGGACGCGCTCGTGCGCAACCTGGAGGGGAAGGTAGGGGGGAGGGGGGAGGGGGGGGCTGCTCAACAAGCTCGCGCACAACGACCTCAACGAGGACGCGCTCGTGCGCAACCTGGAGGGGAAGGTAGGGGGGAGGGGGGGGGGGGGCTGCTCAACAAGCTCGCGCACAACGACCTCAACGAGGACGCGCTCGTGCGCAACCTGGAGGGGAAGGTAGGGGGGAGGGGGGGGGGGGGCTGCTCAACAAGCTCGCGCACAACGACCTCAACGAGGACGCGCTCGTGCGCAACCTGGAGGGGAAGGTAGGGGGGAGGGGGGAGGGGGGGGGGGGGCTGCTCAACAAGCTCGCGCACAACGACCTCAACGAGGACGCGCTCGTGCGCAACCTGGAGGGGAAGGTAGGGGGGAGGGGGGAGGGGGGGGGGGGGGCTGCTCAACAAGCTCGCGCACAACGACCTCAACGAGGACGCGCTCGTGCGCAACCTGGAGGGGAAGGTAGGGGGGAGGGGGGAGGGGGGGGGGGGGCTGCTCAACAAGCTCGCGCACAACGACCTCAACGAGGACGCGCTCGTGCGCAACCTGGAGGGGAAGGTAGGGGGGAGGGGGGAGGGGGGGGGGGGGCTGCTCAACAAGCTCGCGCACAACGACCTCAACGAGGACGCGCTCGTGCGCAACCTGGAGGGGAAGGTAGGGGGGAGGGGGGAGGGGGGGGGCTGCTCAACAAGCTCGCGCACAACGACCTCAACGAGGACGCGCTCGTGCGCAACCTGGAGGGGAAGGTAGGGGGGAGGGGGGAGGGGGGGGCTGCTCAACAAGCTCGCGCACAACGACCTCAACGAGGACGCGCTCGTGCGCAACCTGGAGGGGAAGGTAGGGGGGAGGGGGGGGGGGGGCTGCTCAACAAGCTCGCGCACAACGACCTCAACGAGGACGCGCTCGTGCGCAACCTGGAGGGGAAGGTAGGGGGGAGGGGGGAGGGGGGGGGGGGGCTGCTCAACAAGCTCGCGCACAACGACCTCAACGAGGACGCGCTCGTGCGCAACCTGGAGGGGAAGGTAGGGGGGAGGGGGGAGGGGGGGGGGGGGGCTGCTCAACAAGCTCGCGCACAACGACCTCAACGAGGACGCGCTCGTGCGCAACCTGGAGGGGAAGGTAGGAGGATAGTGGGCGACGGGATAGGTGATGCCGGGATGGGTGCTGACTGACGGGATAGGTCGATACCAGGGTAGGTGGTTGGGTGAGGAGTTTCTCAACAAACTGGCGCACAAAGACCAGAACGATAGCGCGCTCTCCTGAAACCTGGAGAGCTTAGGTGGGTGAGGGAAAAGGTGAGTAAGGGGGGGTAAGTGATCATGTCTGTACTAGTGAGCTAAACGATCCGTTCGTCCGCAGGTGTACAGCGACGTATGCACTCTGCTGACGCTACGTGACATCATGGTGCTGGTGTGCACGCTGGAGTGTGTGTACGCACTGACGTCACTCGGGGACCGCGCGAGTGAGGCCGTGGCGCGCGTGCCGGGGCTCGTGCACACGCTCGTGTCGCTCGTCACTGTGGAGGTGAGGGAGCTAGGTAACCCGGGGGAGCGAGGGAGCTAGGTAACCCGGGGGAGCGAGAGAGCTAGGTAACCCGGGGGAGCGAGGGAGCTAGGTAACCCGGGGGAGCGAGGGAGGTAGGTAACCCGGGGGAGCGAGGGAGCTAGGTAACCCGGGGGAGCGAGGGAGCTAGGTAACCCGGGGGAGCGAGAGAGCTAGGTAACCCGGGGGAGCGAGGGAGCTAGGTAACCCGGGGGAGCGAGGGAGGTAGGTAACCCGGGGGAGCGAGGGAGCTAGGTAACCCGGGGGAGCGAGGGAGCTAGGTAACCCGGGGGAGCGAGGGAGCTAGGTAACCCGGGGGAGCGAGGGAGCTAGGTAACCCGGGGGAGCGAGGGAGCTAGGTAACCCGGGGGAGCGAAAGAGCTAAGTAATCCGGGGGAGCGAGGGAGCTAGGTAACCCGGGGGAGCGAGGTAGCTAGATAACCCGTGGGAACGAGGGAGCTAGGTAACCCGGGGGAACGAGGGTTTGATAGCTAAAAGTTTGACTTAAACACTGGTTATGTGTTTTATTTTACATGCGGACGAAGTCTTGAATAAAAGCTAGTTTATAATATTAGTTTAAATTGTTTTATCCAGGCTCAAAGTTACGGCCCCCGAGCGTGCATTCTCATGCGGGTAGTTGAAACAGTCAGCGGACCGAGCGCGCTCGCCGCCGCAGAAAGGGAGGCCGCGGAAAGGCAACAACAGCAGAACCAGAATCAACAGCAAACACCACAACCAACGCCACCAACGCAACAAACGCAACAACAACAACAGGTCAGTTGAATGTAAAGAAAAAGAATTAGAAGCACAAATTGCTAAAGAGGGATACTCAATGATTTTTGACGAGCGATGCTTTCGTTTGGGGGTCATTTTGTGAAAAGTGGATATAGGCCCTCTGGCAGCAATAATTAGTTGTACATCGAGCTTTGGATGAGTCAGAGGGTGAGGGTAGGGGTGGTGAGAGGGGGGGCGGGAGTAAACATGGGTGGAAGCTTGACATGCTCTCAACTGTACCACGTAAAACCAACCAGGGATTGTTGCATGTCTGAAAAATTAAAAAAGAATATCATTGTCACTGAGAATTATATACTGTAAATAAATAAATATATATAAAATGACTATATCGTTATTATCATAGGTAGGTAATATTTTTAACACGTTTTTATATACTTGTATTTATTGTTTTTTTTTTTAAATACATTATTAGAATTTACACTCCAGGTAACGACCACTCGCTCGCTTTTAAAAAGGTCTTTATAAAGTAAGTAACTAGTCCCGACACAGACCAAGGTCTACTGGGGCTGTTACTGACCACCATAGATTTTTGCAAACGCCTACCATTAATTTAGTTTTACTTAAGATGGTGTAAATCTATAAATTGTATCTATGTGTTTATAAATAAATAAATAAAACTTAGGCTAGATCAGTGCGACGGACCGTAAAATGTATAAAGCCTAAAAAATTCGTTCAGTGCGTTTCGGATCGGATAGCTCCGCATTGGACTGAACGGACAGTATACGCTTCATACATTTTACGATCCGTCGCGGACATCGGCTCCGCGTCCGCATCGCACTGATCCAGGCCTTAAGCCGTTTGTCCACCGCGATACCGATAACAAGAAAAAGCGCCGACAAAGTTACAAGCAAAAACAGTACTTACTACTTACTTACAGTGTCTTCGATTGGAGGTGTTCTTTTCTTTTATCGGTATAACGAGATGACGGCGCCAACAGAAATTGACGGCCATATCGGCGACGACACTGTGAGTAAGTTATGCGGCCGATAGGCCGTCATTTCACTATCGGTATATGAATATATTACTACAGTTTTTCTAGTAAACATTCACTATAACGTTTTTTCTTCAGAAATTAGACTATTTACAAGTTCTTTCCTGTTTCTCTAGCAAAGTCAACCGGTGGCGAAGCCGACAACGGAACCTGCCACCTCCACCTCGACAACGGAAACTCCGGTTACTGTTGCGCCAACAATGACTAGCATTCAACAGTCGCACTTGCAGCAAAGAACTGTTCAGGTATGTACTCATCATAATCAGGAAAAAATGCGTGTTGGGGGGAGTGAAGCGCATGCGTCTTGCTCTTCATCTAGAGACGAATTCTTTATTTTTTTCAGTACAAATCAGTGTCACCATTTACTAAAACTAACACGCTTTCCGCATCCACACTACTACCGTCATTTGAGTGCGATAAACATAGTACCATTATTGCGAGAGAGTAAGATGCAAAAAACCAGTGACAGCGTCGCTATGACAACGAATGTGTTTATGATGTGCATTCAAAATAAGCGCACACATAAATTGGATAGTATACCTCGTCCATAAGGAACCAATTTTTTTTACTATCTTCGCTTCTATGGTGGTGCGCGCGCAGGCGGAATGGCCCTATCGTTGTTCTGTGGTCACAACGCTTGTTAACTTTGCAGATTACTTTTTTGCTAATTATAACTTTCACTGTCTTCCACGATTTAACGGTCTACCATCCGTATAGCGCAAAATTTCACACTTTAACGTATTAGACCAAGCTCCCGTTGCATGAAACCCTACCTCACAAGGTGGCAGAGCAGAAATGTAATGTAGTGATAGATACTACTTAGGAACACTGGATTTTAGTAGGTTGCCATCGCATATCCTGGAAGAACTTTTATTTTTTTTCGTCGTATCGCTATTTTGATCGAAAATTACATCATAAGGTGGCAGATCGAAACGTTTACTCATCAAAAGAGACACATTTGGAGATAACAACCCGCATAGGTTGCCAGCCAAAAACCTAGCAGGTTTCAAGATCAGCCATGTTTTGTGAGCCCCAAAATGGGGTCAATTACCTCATCAGGTGGCACGATGAAACTGATACAGATCGATTGCACTAGACGTGCCGTTCATGAATATATAGGGTTGCCTGCCTTCAGCTTGGCAGTTTTTCTGGTCAGCCACGACTTAGCTCCCGTTGCACGAAACCCTATCTCACAAAGTGGCAGATCAGAAATGTAATATACTGATAGATATTACTAGGTCCCTGTCCAAAGCTTTCTGTTGCGAAGTCTTGCACTTCATCGCGCCATCGGCGCCTAGGTCTGCCTCGACGTCTGTCTGTCGCTTTGGGGCTGCCAGGTTGTCTTGGCCCATAGTTGCGGTATATAAAAAAAATATTTTTATTAAAAAAATTTTGTTGTATATTACCTCTACAGCTGGTGATGCAGACAAAGATGGTTTTGTTGTAGTA
Organism: Athrips mouffetella; assembly: GCA_947532105.1. Taxonomy (NCBI): domain Eukaryota; kingdom Metazoa; phylum Arthropoda; class Insecta; order Lepidoptera; family Gelechiidae; genus Athrips; species Athrips mouffetella. The sequence continues at coordinate 20,049,335 of OX383968.1, read as the reverse complement.
TCTAGTTACCTATCCATTACAATAAATATTATAACTGTAATGTAATTCGAAGGAAAATCAATTTCATAGTTACCCAAAATATAAAATATTCAAAAGTATATTTTTCAAAATCTTTTAGTGATGTAGGATGATCAGTCAACGAAACTGAGCATCTTTCAGCATATGAAACTTTCAGGAAATGAAACAAAAATCCGCATCGCCATACCGACTAGAGGCCGAAATCTCAATTCCTTAAAGTTTCAATCACTGAAAGTTGTTCAGTTTTGTTGACTGATTATGGCCCCTCAGTTTTCGGAAACTTGTCCCTGACACCCTGTATAAAAAGTACTCTTCGCGTAGTGGCAGTTGCCCTTTTATCCAATCACGAAAGTTAAGCACGGTAAGTCGCGATCAGAATCTGAATAGGTGATGGTGTTAAAACCACCCAAGCATTTTCCGTGCTTCAAAAGGCACGTTAAAGCGTTGAGCCTCTTTGCTGCTGTCACTAATAGTAGAGACGATAAAGCCTTATTGCCTGTACGCTAAATTCAGGCGGCTTTATCCAAGTAAAACTTACCATAGCGACCTATTGCGATGTCTTCTCCATGACGTCGTTATCCACGTCACACTGCTCTTAACAGGCAACGTATCGAGCTGCTCGAGCCTTAGTTCAGACTGCTAGCTGGTGCGAAAGCCTCAACTATGACGTCACCATCTGCTTTTAGAAAGCTGTTTTTCCATCCCTATGTGTTCGTTTCCAGGAGAACGAGCACTTCGCGCTGGCATGGCTGCGCTCGTCGTACGAAGCGCTGCCTGCTAGCGACAACAGCGCGAGCTGCGCCGCCGAGCTGTACCGCCGGTACCTGGCGTGCTGCACCAAGCTGGGCCGCAAGGGCGTCATCGCGCCGCTGCACTTCCCCCGGCTCGTGCGGTCAGTTACTACACACATCAGTACATTTATTACCAATAGTTATCATTTAACCACAGTCAGCCGAGCGGTCAGTATAGTTCAAGACCGCAAATGATCTCCGATATGGCGAACCGTTCGCAACCTAAGTGTGGAAGCATGGGATCCTTGTTGCAAACGACTACGTATAGTATAGATACTATATAGATTTTGATACTATATATGTTTAGATCCCACAGTCGTCTTTTACGACATCTACGGGAGAAATAGAATCTTTTGAAATTTGACAAAACATTGAGACACTATTCATTATACAAATAAATCGTCGTCATTTTTAAAAACTTTGCGGAATAGAATAGAATGCGTACGTAGCGAACTTTCTATATCATTTGATTCATTTTCTATCGCGTGGCTTTGTTTGTCGTACAAAATAAGGGTTTAGGGATAAACAAATTGTATATTGAAGTAGGTATATTCATCATCGTCATCATATCAACCGAAAGACGTCCACTGCTGGACATAAGCCTCCCCTAAAGAACTCCATGACGACCGGTCCTGCGCTGCTCGCATCCAGCGGCTTCCCGCGACCTTGACCAGATCGTCGGTCCACCTTGTGGGGGGCCTGCCAACGCTTCGTCTTCCGATACGTGGTCGCCTCTCTAGAACCCTCACGCCCCATCGGCCATCGGTTCTTCTTGCGATGTGCCCTGCCCACTGCCACTTCAGTTTAGCGATTCTCAGGGCTATGTCAGTTACTTTAGTTCTTCTGCGTATCTCCTCATTTCTGATTCGATCGCGCAGAGAGACTCCGAGCATAGCCCTTTCCATAGCCCTTTGGGTGACTTTGAGCTTTCTGATAAAGCCCATCGTGAGCGGCCACGTCTCGGTGCCATATGTCATCGCTGGCAACACACACTGGTCAAAGACTTTCGTCTTGAGACACTGCGGTATTTTGGACGTGAAGATATTGCGGAGCTTCCCGAACGCTGCCCATCCGAGTCGGATTCGACGAGTTACTTCTTTCTCTAAGTTGGATTTACCCAGCTGGACTGTTTGTCCCAGGTATACGTACTCATCAACAACTTCGAGCGTAGAGTCTCCAACTTTGAGTGGAGTGGGTACAACAAGGGCGTTAGACATAATTTTCGTCTTATCCATGTTCATTTTAAGGCCCACTTGTTGTGAAACTCTACTGAGGTTATTGAGCATCGTGCCGAGATCTTCCAGGGTCTCAGCCATTACGACAATATCGTCGGCAAATCGAAGGTGGGTCATGTACTCGCTATTGATGTTGATGCCAAGTCCTTTCCAGTCCTGGAGTTTGAAGACGTCTTCCAATGCAGCGGTGAACAGTTTAGGAGATATGACGTCTCCCTGTCTCACTCCTCGCTGCAATTGGATAGGTTTCGAGTCCTGGTCCTGAAGACGAACTGACATAGTGGCGTTTTTGTACAGATCCTTCAACACTTCAATGTACCGATAGTCGACTTGGCACCTCTGGAGAGATCGTAGCACGGCCCACGTCTCGATCGAATCGAAGGCCTTCTCATAGTCCACAAACGCTAGACAAAGTGGCTGGTTATACTCTTCGGTCTTCTGTATAACTTGCCGTAGCGTATGTATGTGGTCTATGGTACTGAAGCCTTTACGAAAACCGGCTTGTTCGGGAGGCTGGAAGTCGTCGAGCCTGCGCGCGAGACGGTTCGTAATGACTCTCGAGAACAGCTTATAGACATGGCTCAGAAGTGAGATGGGTCTGTAATTCTTCAGCAGGGTCTTATCACCCTTTTCGAAGAAGAGTACCACCACACTTCTGTGCCATGCCTGTGGCGTTTTCCCTTCGAGTACGACGGAATTAAACAGCTTCTGAAGAGCTTTAAGCACTGGCCTTCCGCCTGCTTTCAGAAGCTCAGCCGTAATTCCATCGTGCCCGGGTGCCTTGTTGTTTCTAAGCTGTCTGAGAGCCATTCTAATCTCGTACAAGCTGACGTCCGGGATATCTTCGGTATGGTGTCGGGTAAGTCTAGCTCTTGGATCGTTGGCCAGACTGCTAACGGGTGGGCCGGTTGACGTGTATAACTGCCCATAGAACTTCTCGACTTCCCTCAGTAGCTCAGGCTTGGACGATACGGTTCTGCCATCCTCGGTCTTCAGCCTCGTCAACTGGCTCTGTCCAATAGACAGATCTCTTGCGAACACTTTGGAGCCTTTGTTCCGCTCAATCGCTTCTTTAATATGGTTAGTATTAAATAGCCGAAGGTCGCGAGTCAGAGACTTAGAGATCTGTTTATTGAGCCGCCGATATTGAGAAGCATCTTCCGGAGACTGCAGAACCATTTCGCGTCTTTCTTCCATTAGCTTGAGGGTATGGTCAGAGATCTTTTTGGTTCTTTTAGTACGGTGGGGTCTAAAGTACTTTGACCCAATTGTATGGACAGTTTCCACGAACCCGTTATTGTAGTCGTCCACATCTACGCATTCACCAAGGCATTCAAAGCTTTGCAGTTCGAGCTGAAAGCCGTCGGGGTTTTGGATATTGGTGGGTACTGGTCGGAGCGTAGAATTCATCAGTCGAGTTCTTTCCAGCTTTACGTTTATATTCAATGTGCCTCTTACCAACCGGTGATCGCTTCCGGTTTTAACCGCATTGATCACAGATACATCATTGAATATTTGCTTCTTCGTCGACATGATAAAGTCAATCTCATTTTTTGAAGCACCATCGAGACTGATCCTGGTCCATTTTCGGTTTTCCGAATTTTGAAGAAGGAATTCATCATAAAGAGTCCTTCTTTCTCCAAAAAGTCGGCTAACATGTGGCCTCTGGAATTCCGATATCCAACACCAAATTGCCCCACCCTCAGCTCACCATCGCCTCGCTTGCCTAATTTCGCGTTGAAGTCCCCCATGACAACGGTATAGTGGGTCTTAGGCGTATGTATGTAGGTATAGTAGGTATATAGTACCCTTTATAGTTTGTTATGCGAGCTGAACCAAACTCAGCAGGAAGGGGTCATCGCGCCTTTACACTTCCCTTATACTTATACACTTTTCACAGAATTTTCTAGCTTATTAAAATTAAAAATGTCTTTATTCAGTCAGAAACTAATCATAATTACAGATTGTTGGGATCTTCTTTTAAGTAAAATATACCTGTGCCAGAAAAACCCGCTCTCCCATATCTACCAATCTACCAATTGCTATAAGAATAGTTTATAACCTCAAAGAAAAACCAAAGCTTATATTACCCCATATCCCATTGCTGGGCAAATGCCTCTTCTTTGTTTCCTCATTTATATATTTCTTAGGCGTAGTTATCTTTTAGGCGCTGTCAGCCCAGCAGTGGCCAGCATTTCGAGTCGCCAAATGATCTTCTATATAGCGCAACGTTCGTAATCATGAACGCTGGGGAACGCTATAATTGCTTGCTGCAAGCGACCACCCATACAGATTTTGACACAAAAAAGGCGCTGCTTCCCACATAATAGAGGGCCATGGTTACTTTTTATGACATCCACGGGAAAAATGGGTTGCATCCATTTACTTATATATTACTTATATATAAGTACTAGCCCATCGGCACGTTACAATGTCCCCAATTCGTTGGTCCGAAATCTGATGTTTAGGACCAACAAATGTCAGTCGTTGTAAGTCATCTCAGAACAAAAACCTCCTTGCTTCGCTCGGAGAAGAAACCATGCTATTTTTTTTCAGTATGGGATGACAACTGCTAGCATGTCTCATGCCATGTCAAGTCGTCAGTGATCACATCCTACCAAATTAGATGAACGACGCGTTCATTGCATTTACAAAGTTTATAGGATTATTGTAACTTGTTGGGATTTTAACGGTTGAAAATATTTCCTAAATTATATGTTGTAAACATTGTGTAAATTATAAAAAACATGTAGTGAAGAACTTGAAAATATCGTGAATTTATTCTTAAGTTGCTCTCCATATTAGTGATTGTTCTTTTTAATAATAACGTGTGTAGTTGATGGCTGTACATCTTCAAAACAACAAAACGAAAATTGCAAAGAAATTTTGTCTTTTCATCTGTAAGTTTTATTCAGTATTTTTCATGTTTGTGGATTATTATCACAAATATTGCATAAAAAAATGTCAACTTATCATTTCTACAGTCAGATAATATGGAAATTGTTACGTATTTTACTGTAATTTATCGTTTTTTGTGGGATCATGTTGGAGTTTATGAGTGATGTATTTTTTATCGATAGTAGTATTTTTACTTTCGAGCTGAGCGAGAAAGGTATTGTATTCGTGAAAAAAGTTGCACAAACTTTCTCAAAAATGTGTTCTATATCACTTAAGCAAGTCCCCTAAAAATGTCCGTCTGTCGGTTGGTCGGTCTGTCCGTCACGCTTTGGCCTAGCGGCTAAACGAATGGTCCTATTAACACCATATTTTTAATTTAAGACTTTTATTTCCGAATGGTTTTTTGCTGGCTCTCATTTTGAGGGTAGCTGTCATTCAACAAAAATGAAGAATTTAATTTTTTTTAAAAACGGTTCAAATTATTTTTATGAAACTTTGCTTGACTAAGCATCTCTATGCAAGGTATCTTGCGCCATCATCAGTTTGTCTGTGTGATTCCATATAAGGGGTGTTCCTGTACTACCAAAACGTAAACTTGTGATTTACTCATAGGGTCAGTGCACCACTAGATGACCAAGCACCAATAGCTGACCAAAACTTAAATTTGAACTGAAAGTAAGAAAATTTAAAAATACCGCGATTTTATATAGAATTTAACTATGTTGGCGTCTTACAATAAAGTTATGGGTTTGTCTAGCTAGTACTTTAGTATGTTTATTCGAAGTGGTCATGCAATGTAACATTTGAAAAAAAAAACTTTAAGAGCATATTTTGTAAAGTCCTTAACACTTATTATATCACAAGCCTAACTAATTCATAGTCGAACTTTTAGAAGTGACTCTGAAAGTAGAACTAATAATTTAGATTTTTTATGAATTTCGTCATAAAACCGCTTAAGGTTCCCACGGAGTGACGAAATCCTATACAAACATTGTTTGGTTTTAAGTTTTGAAAGCTAAGACCAAACTTTACCAAACTTCGTAGACATAATCAAATGCAATATATCTATGCTTTTAATTAGTTTTGTTTGAAAATATTAACCAAAAACAAAATTAGAGCGAATTTAATTTCCGACAAATTTCACGCAAAATACGTGTCACTTGAAGCCAGGTACAACATACGTAATACACTTTTAAATTAAATGGAAACAAATCGTAAGCATTGATTTAATAGTGTACTTTGAAAATAAACTAACAAAAAATAAATAAATTAAATATTATGTTAATGAAAACGAAATAACCACAATGTTTCGATAAATAGCAAATTTTCGGCCCGTTCGCTGCAGCTTCTCTCTCGTTAGCGGGGTGTGCAGGTATAGAGCGGGGTCGGGGGAGGGACGTCTAGCACGGACTGTCTCCGCCTTCGATTTTCTTTGTTATCCTTATCAGTGCAGTGCGTCGTTAGCTCTCCGCGCGATTGCACTGAGCGTATTCATTTTACGTGCTTTTCGATACTCGATACAGCTTATGTATTTTATACTGGAAGATAGCTTTGATTACGAAGCGTTATTTCACTATTGGTTATTTGACTAATTTTTTTTTATATTTTTTACAATGATGCTTTTTTACCTCAGGAATAGCCTGCTATAAATAGATTTAAATCTTTTAAAATAAGGAAATTGTATATCTTTTAAAATAAGGAATTAGTACTTCATGTTAATTATTATATTATTGTAAAAGCTCACTGACTAACTTTTCAAGGAGTCATCTCTGTTTGTTTTATATTGGGTATCCCATACTATTAAACGAGCAATATTTGTCTATATGTATATATTTGTAATCGGTTTCTCGAAAACGGCTCTAACGATTTCGATGAAATTTACCATACGGTGGTTTTAGGGGCGAAAAATCGATCTAGCTAGGTCTCATGTCTGGAAAAAATCGTTTTCCCCGTGTTTTTAAGTATTTGCGTTTTAGCCAAAAACTACAGCGCCATCTGTTGGCGGGTAGCATAGCTTGCTCATCCGATGACATTTTCATGTTGAGGCGGCTATTATAGAGCGAAGCTCGGTCGCCCAGGTACTGTTAGACTTAAATAACTTAGGTACAGTCAAAGTTTTTATTTGCACTTGTGTCATAAATAAAAGGCGACTAAGTGTCTTAATCTGTCCTTGAGCGATAAAAGGTGACTAACTGTCTTAATCTGTCCTTGTGTTATAGAAGGCGACTAAGTGTCTTAATCTGCCCATGCTTGATAAAAGGCGACCATGTGTTTTCATCGCCCCTTGTGTCATAAAAGGCGACTAAGTGTCATTATCTGCACTTGTGTCATAAAAGGCGACTAAGTGTCTCAATCTGCCCTTGCATGATAAAAGGCGACTAAGTGTCTTCATCTGCCCTTGTGTTATAAAAGGCGACTAAGTGTCTTTATCTGCACTTTCTTTATCTGCACTTTTAGGGTTCCGTACCTCAAAATAAAAAAACGGAACCCTTATAGGATCACTTTGTTGTCCGTCTGTCTGTCTGTCAAGACCCTTTATCTCACGAACGGGTGAAGGGATCAGGTTGAAATTAATACCATATATTAGGATCCATGAACCACACAAGATCTGAAAATTTAAAATTTTTACAACGACGCAATCAAAAGATATGGTATTTTATGTCCTCATCTCCATACATTTATTCAAAAATTGCAAAACCTACAGGGTACTTCCCGTTGACCTAAAATTATGAAATTTGGCAAGAAGCTAGGTCTCACAGTACAAATAATGGGAAAAGTCTGAAATCATTAAATATTACTTAACTTTTCTCACAACTAATGTTTTAGTTCTATTTAAAAACGGGAACACTTACAAACTTGAAAATTGGTATGTTTATAGTACATAAGCTATAAAATAACAACAAATAATAAAATTTGGTCAAGCGCGTGTCGGACTCAAAAAATCTAGCACATTAACTTACTGAAATGTCAACTAATACAATTATGTTTATGTGGTGGTACGAAACCCTCAGTGCGCGAGTCCGACTCGCACTTGGCCGGTTTTTTTAAATAAGAGCACTGTTTACGAGCAAACAGGAGAAAAATATATTTCATGATTTTATTTTACCACTTTGTCGACGTGGATTTAAAGTATAATATTCCTACTAAATTTCAGCTTTCTCGTACTAATGGTCACTGAGCTAAGCCGCGAACAGACATACGGACATGACGAAACTATAAGAGTTCCTTTATGACTACGGAACCCTAAAAAGATTATGATGTTATTGCTTAGAAAGCGATTTTATGTGTGATTTAGAAGAAATAACCAATACGAAAAAAAAAATTTTTCTACACATTTGGGCATAATATAGCTCTATTTGCACTGTGTTAAGGTCGATAATCTAGCTTATTAAACACCCGTGCTTTTTCCATTATATTACCGCACTAGTGTTTTATTTCTTTATTTTTTTTTTATTTCGGCAAGGAGCAAGGAGCTTTTAAGTCTATAAAATCCATAATATTTTCATGAATAAATAAATATTGTTCGATAATATGATCAATAAACATTCATTTCACGATAATATTTATTTTAATCAACTTAGTAACAACAAATTCGTCTTTTAAATAATTATGACTAAGCTGTTTGGCAGTTTAGTCAATATCATATGCACGCGCATCTGTGTCCGCTAAAACAGCACGCGCCATTTTTACAAACATTTGCGGTGTTTATTGTAATTATTTTCAAAAGTATCGACTCCTTCAATTAAAAGAACCGGTCAAGTGCGAGTCGGACTCGCGCGCCGAGGGTTCCTATGTACCTTTAGTATTTTTGGAAGCAATAAAGTCCATTTTTAGAACCGCAAGACTAAATTTGTTTGTAAAGGTTTTTTACAGATTTCTAAAAAACTGTGCAATTTAGAAAGATCGTTTTATTTTTTCTGTAATATTTACACAAACTTCTATCGACTGTAATTAATTCAGATTTTTCCTTTCACAAACTTCGGAGATAAGGGGGGAATTGTATTTTTTTTGAAGTTTTTCATCATAACTTGAAAACTAAGAGTTGTAAAAAGATACAAAAAAAAATATTTTAGAATGTGCAAGTAAAGCCCTTTCATATGATACCTCACTCGACCTAGTAACGACAATTCGAAATTTTGCCCCCCCCCCTCTTTCGACCCCCTTTACTTTAATAATCATCTTTTTTTAGGGTTCCGTACCTCAAAAGAAAAAAACGGAACCCTTATAGGATTACTTTGTTGTCCGTCTGTCTGTCTGTCTGTCAAGACCCTTTATCTCACGAACGGGTAAAGGTATCAGGTTGAAATTAATACCATATGTTAGGGTCTATGAACCACACAAGATCTGAAAATTTCAATTTTTTGCAACGACGCAATCAAAAGATATGGCTTTTTATGTCCTCATCTCCATACATTTATGCAAAAAAGGAAAACCTACAGGGTACTTCCCGTTGACCTAAAATTATGAAATTTGGCAAGAAGCTAGGTCTCACAGTACAAATAAAGAAATCATTAAATATTACAACTTTTCTCACAACTACTGGTAACCAATTGTGGTGAGCTCCCGTTTCAAGAACATTCATATAAGAGAGGGGTCAAGTTGGATGGTCGCGGAGGCGATTTTTGTTTTAGTTCTATTTTAAAAACGAAAACACTTACAAACTTGAAAATTGGTATGTTTATAGTTCATAAGCTATAAAATAACAACAAATAATAAAATTTGGTCAAGCGCGTGTCAGACTCAAAAAATCTAGCACATTAACTTAAAATACTGAAATTTCAACTAATACAATTATGATTATGTGGTGGTACGGAACCCTCAGTGCGCGAGTCCGACTCGCACTTGGCCGGTTTTTTACTCTTTCATGTGCATTTAAGTTGGGCAACCATATTCTAAAACTGTTCCAAATTTCAGTTCGATAGCATGAGTGGTTGCTGAGATATACAGGTGTGACAGACAGACGGACAGACAAAGCGGCATCATAAGGGTTCCTTTTTTTTACCATTTTGGTATCGGAGCCCTAAAAACAGTAATTAATGTAGTTCCTCAACGTAGAAAATACTAAGGAACGAAACCCAAGTCTGGAGAATCGGGTGTACACTCGACAGCACGTCAGTATAAACACTTTTGGACCTTATGGCGTGGTAATAGAGTTGAAAAAGCTTCTACCGACGAGCAGTTGACCATACGTTGTCCACGTCTTTTCCTTCGGGAAAAGAGGTACCTAAGCAAATTTTACTTGTTTTTATTCGCAAATGTGTTGAAAAACGTCGTCAGAAGCGCGTGCGCTTTGGACATTACATTACAATAGATGTACTTGGATCTTAATGTCCTATAATGATTTTATTAAAATATTATATTATGATTTAATTCTCGAATAATAAACCTGGATTTTTATCAGTAGGTTCGTTATTATTGTTTCTTCGCCATTCACCACACAGTTCATCATTCTTAGAAATAGTTCAGCTGTAGAAAAATATGCCGTCAAATATGAGCGCAAAGCAAGCAAAACATTACAAAATTATTATAAAGCTATTTGACTAGGCTGCCCGTTGGCCACCCGCCCCGCACGCCGCGCCCGTCAAGACCCAAAAACTGGTTTCGCGAGACAATATCGTGCTATTGCTCTTTTAGCGCCCTGTCGCACTCAGGGTGAGACAGCAACAGAAGAGAGCACTCGGCGCATGATCCCAGCGCGCGATTTCTCGCTCGGTTCGTGGGGCTCTTAAATGGTCAACTAGTGGTACCTACATTGACCCTAATTGACTACATTAAGTTTGTATTATTTTCTATAATTTTAATTTTGTTTTGGTTATCTACCTGAATGGATATTCAATTTGATTGGATTTTGTGAAAATTTAGTACACAGGATGTACCAAAAACTGAAAGAGCTTTACAGTCGACAAAACTGAACAACTATTCATAAGAAACAGAGTTTTGAAATTTAAAAATCTGTGAAAATTCATATAAAAGGTGTTCCAGTACTACCAAAATTTGAACATGTGATTTGTTCGAAATCGTTTACGGTTGGTTTGTTTAATATTTTACAATTCGAGTTCCGAATTCATGTGGTAGAACATTTTTCAGAAAAACCTTAATAAACGTGTGTAATTCCATACTATGTGTAGGTATGGTATTACAAATTTAAATTTGCGGTTGACAGTTCTAATTGCATATCGCGAGAAAGTAAGTGCAGTGCTGCTGTATATTTTACAACATTCAACGCGTTTTGTTTTCATTCTGGGTTCGATTCCCGATGGGGACACTGTCAAACAAATATAACTTTGTGTGTCTTCGCCAAATTGAAATGTCTCAATCAGCATGAATCATCCTGAATCAACAAATTGTAAGAAAATTAATAAAAATACTAAATTAATCTACATAAAATTCTCTACAAAAAAGGTTTTAAAGTTTTTCGCTACAAACAATACTGACAAGCAATTCTTGTGCTCATGCAACGCTTTGGCTCACAAGCGTATGAAGATTCTGGGTCAAGCTTATCCGAAACCAGAAGACTACAGGCTCCTTGTGCTCTAAGGTCCAATAAGGAACTCAGCTCCACGTTATAAGGCAAGATAAGATACACGAAATTTCGCTTGAAAATTTATTTGAGCTACTTAGAAGAAAAACACAAACCCGTATTTCAGCATTTTTGCAAAACCATCCCAAATGGATTGAATTGAGGGAGAAAAGTTTGTTTTAAAATCCTACATAATTTGTATGTAAGCTAGAGATATTCATGAAAAAAAAAAGAACCTTTACACCTCCTACCCCTCTTGCCTCCACCGCTACCGTCCATTACTTTTAGTAAGTAAGTAAGTAAGAAATTTGGTATCATTAATATTAAAACACCTACGTAAGAAATCACCTGTAGTAAAAAATGCAAAAAGTATTTTTTTTTAATGAATTTAATCACTGCTTTTAACAGATTTGCCTTTTATTAAAGTTTAGTACTTCAACTTTTTGGTCAAAGTTTCGACATCGATTTGTCCTTGTGTAACTTATCGACTATCGATAGATGAAAGCATGCCCACATCCCTACTTGTGACGAATTATTTCTTATATATTACTTCTATATGAGGTCAAATTTCTTTGTAAGTCATATTGTCAACATTGGATGCAAATACACTTACCAACAAAATGGAATGTTCTTAGTTGAAGAAACAATATACTCTTATTATTATTATTGTTATTTCTTATTATTGTTTTTGACTATAATCCAATTAATGAAACTGAAAAACCAGGCCTAAATCACATATAAACAGTAAAAAGTTTGTTTTGTTTTTTCCCGCCATATTATTTCCGTTCCGTGTACTTAGCACCGTTCGAAGTACTACACAACGTAGTTCACGCGATTTTTCACAGATGGCGCTATTTTTTCTTGTATGGGGAAATTTTAAACCGCTTGTTCCCAAGACCCTATCTTGACTATATAAATCTATGGTTGCATCTCTACATAGTCCAGTCAAATACACTGTAGATCAATATATTTCTAAGGCAAAGCTATCATTTACAGTCGAAATAACGAAGCTTGATTAAAATGACAGCAGGACAAATGCGTGTGAGCAGAACGGAGCGACACGTGTCTTGATCACCCCAATATCTTACACATCGCTCCGTTCAACTGTAGTCAAGCTATATAAATATGGCCGTAGGCACATTCAGACCAGCGGCTATTCTAACTCTGCTGTCAGAGTTCACGCCCCCAAATGACCTCCAATATTGAGTGACGTCCTTAATCTAAACGTGTAAGCTTGGAAGCCTCTAATTGCCAGCTGCAAGCGACCAGCTATCCAGATTCCGACCATACTTAAGCAGCTCCACAGGCTTGTCAGGTAAATTATAGTTTCTATTTAAGAAACTATGTAGACTTATGGCAAATGATTAAATGCGCTATCAGCTTATTCAAGTTAAAAAATCAAACTAATTACTGACCCTTTCTTTATCTACATGACCTTTAACTTTAAATACCCCTCTTGCAACTGGCGGTTACTCAAATTTCTTTTTGCATTTTTACAGAACGGTGTTCGGAGGGACAGTAGGACCGAACACAGTAACAGTATCAACGGGAGAAACGCAACAAGTGTACATCGGCATTAGAGCGAAGAACGCACAGAATAGGACCACCCAGCCAACCGGGCCTTCCTCGCCGATACTTAAAGCTCAGCTCACGAATAAAGCTGCTGAAACTAAAACCGTCATTTCGCAGGCACAGGTATGTATAAATACAACAAATGTACATCGGTATTAAAGCAATGAACGTACAGAGTAGGACCACCCAGCCAACCGGGCCTTCCTCGCCGATACTCAAACCTCAGCTCACGAATAAAGCTGCTGAAACTAAAACCGTCATTTCACAGGCACAGGTATGTACGATAGAAGAACCATTTTACAGCGGCATTAGGGTTGCTGCCACCAGAGCTGCTGCGCTAGGTAGCTAACCTGTGAGATGGAAACATTCTCAATTCGATTGCTCCAATTTCTAGCTTAGACCTGTGTTGTGCTAAGCTAAAGGAAATGGAGCCATCCTGTTAGGATATACAACGTGTTAATGGAATAAGCGAAACCCTCATACACCCCAACTGATTTTTTGATTAAAAAAAATCCATTCCCGTAAAAAAAATCTTGAAAAAAAAATTTTTTTTTTCTAGATATTGTTATTTTAAAGTTTTATCACTGTTCTAGTTTCATCGCGCACGCCACGCCCACTTCCCTCCCCTCCTCACCGCTCATGAACCGTGCGCCGCCGCCGCCAGCGCGCGTATCCACAGATATATTTAGAATAGAAGCGGCAAAAATTTAAATAAAAAATTACCCCTGTCAAAAACCCGTGAAATTGATTCTACTTTCGATTCTGGACAAACTAATTTCTCAGTTTCGCTTATTCCGTTAACACGTAGTATAAGATAATCCTGTTGGTTGGAATTTTTCCAGCTTACGGCTTAGCTACTTCGCACAGCTTTAGTGGAAAGCCATCCTTAGAGGTAATAAATTTCAGAAAAGGACCTCAGTCAGCTGGACCTTCCTCGTCGACACTCAAAGCTCAGCTCGCGAACAAAGTTGGTGATAAAACCGTAGTTTCTCAGGCACAGGAACGTAGAAAGAAAAACCACAAGCCCGCATAAACGTATTTATTGGCTCTATAATCGAAACGATTCATAGCAGGCAATAGTATATTTTATTACGAGTGCGGAAATCTTGTCATTGCAAAGAGTTCCGACAAATGTCTACCCGAGCCGAGGCGCCGCCGAAGGTGAGGGTTGACAGTCGGAACAAGTTGCAATGACGGTTCCGTACATGTACTGAACAACTATTTTTAATACAGTTGCGAAAAAATTAAGCAATTTAATAAAATAATAAAAACACAATAAACATAATAAACTCAACCAACTAATAATTTATAATCATAATCATCATGGGCTTCAATATCTTTTAAAGTAATATTGGCTAACTCCTCTCTGCGGCAAGCTCCAACAACGCCAAAAATCAGCGCAACCTACAAAAAAGTGATTTGTTTATATTTTTTTAAATAATATTTTGACTGTATTTTGCGATTTCGTAAACTGAATACTAAAGAAAAATATAAGTATTTATTAATAAATAACGATCATCGGGAGCTTCGTTCTAACCTTTCCACTATATTCGATGTTAATATTTTCGACTTTTTAGTTGTAAAACCGTCTGATAGTCGTTTTAAGAAAGCATTTAGTTTTGGGTATTCACTTATTATATTCACGTTGTTCCCTATTTTCAGCATACTTTTTATCATCGAAAACCTCGACCATAACTTAGAAGGTTTTAATTTTGCTGAGAGTTCGGAGAAGTATGCCAACATAATATTTTCTGAAAAACTATTTGCTTTTTTCTCTTCTCTCCACGCAATAAATTCGTCGTATGTAGATATGTAACGACTTTTTGACTTTTCCGGTAAAATGTTCTCCGAAGCATTTTGTGCAATTATACTGAGTTCCGGTGGTGTTAATTCAAATAAAATATCGTCGAAATTACTCATTTTGTGCAACAAACAACTAAATTCGCAAAGAACATTTATAAAAGAATATAAGCGGGAGATTTTCTTTTGTTTTCTTCACCCATTCCGGGTAGACAAAGGGAACTATGACCATACAGCCAAGTCTTCAGTAGATTTTTTTATTGATAAGAAATGAAAATGAAATTTAATGAGTTGAAATGAAATGAAAACTAACCTAACTCATTGAATCAAATCATTAAATCTGATATTGAAACAAATTAGTAGCTTCTTTTTAGAAATATTTGCATGAATCATAAAAACTTCTATGAATTTTTTTTAGTAAAAGCTTCGTGGTTGGTTTTTAGGGTTCCGTACCTCAAAAGAAAAAAACGGAACCCTTATAGGATCACTTTGTTGTCCGTCTGTCTGTCTGTCTGTCTGTCTGTCTGTCTGTCTGTCTGTCTGTCTGTCTGTCTGTCTGTCTGTCAAGACCCTTTATCTCACGAACGGGTAAAGGTATCAGGTTGAAATTAATACCATATATTAGGATCCATGAACCACACAAGATCTGAAAATTTTAATTTTTTACAACGACGCAATCAAAAGATATGGCATTTTATGTCCTCATCTCCATACATTTATTCAAAAATGAAAAACCTACAGGGTACTTCCCGTCGACCTAAAATTATGAAATTTGGCAAGAAGCAAGGTCTCACAGTACAAATAATGGGAAAAGTCTGAAATCATTAAATATTACAACTTTTCTCACAACTAATGGTAACCAATTGTGGTGAGCTCCCGTTTCAAGAACATTCATATAAGAGAGGGGTCAAGTTGGATGGTTGCTGAGGCGATTTTTGTTTTAGTTCTATTTAAAAACGGGAACACTTACAAACTTGAAAATTGGTATGTTTATAGGACATAGGCTATAAAATAACAACAAATAATAAAATTTGGTCAAGCGCGTGTCGGACTCAAAAAATCTAGCACATTAACTTACTGAAATTTCAACTAATACAATTATGTTTATGTGGTGGTACGGAACCCTCAGTGCGCGAGTCCGACTCGCACTTGGCCGGTTTTTTTTTTCTTTTTAATGGACATTATTTCGACAGTTGGGAAAGAGAACGCACGAGTTCGGAAAAGGTAAAGAAAAAGCTCGAGTATGTAATAGCCCACATCCCGAACGCTATACGTCCCTGCAATACGCCACTTTTTGAGCAATTGTATTAAAAAATATATTCCATGTTTAAAAAAAAAAACTACGTTATTGACTTTGGCGATGCGTGTCACCGAAAGGGACAGGCAATATATCTCTCTAAGGTACTGTACAGATCTGAAGTCCCTTCATATAGGATCCTCAAATCAGATACGTGAAAGTTTTGGCCAAGGTTGATCGTCTAGAATAATATCCTTTAAGAATATTATATTTTTCCTGAATCCTACGTCATTCCGTTTTATATATTTATAGTATCTTGTAATTTACAGATTCTGCTCGGTGGAGAGTGGCAAAAGAAGAATGAAAAAGAAACACACTTGTTATTTTAATACTTATATTTGAAAATAAACCTAATCTTTACATGTCTAATTTGAGTTATTTATTTTATTTTATATCACTATTTATTTGAATTTAGTCTCATATTGTTTGGTGTAGTTCATCTGAATTCATGTAGATTCATCAGTTTAAGAGAGGTTTCATCTCTTTTACAATGCAATATTATTATAGCCGTTAAGTTTCTGAAAAGAAACCTATGTTAATATAAACGAAGTAATAAAAATAATGTGGGGACAATCCCCAAGTTTGGGGCACCGCCATCGCCCCAAGCAGCTCGTCCTAGGCCTCCTCTACCCTAAGTCCTAGGTCCGAGGCATATCATCACCCAGCTCACGATGACATGACGCTAAACTACCCTAACAATCCAACTGGATCGTCAGGATTCTGATCATCCTCGCGGAGCTGGAAATCCCACCGAAAACTTAAACTACAGTAAAGACTAGGGTTAATGTATGTGGAGTGCGGAACCAACTAACCACAGTACAACCCAGACGGTGATGATGTCTCCCCCCGGTATGTTCATGCCCCGCGTCAAACCCGACTTCCACGTGGCCCACCTTTAAGGGACGATCACTGACTCATCCAGGGTTCACAGGGTATTGACTATTCCTTTTAGTCACCCATACCAGAGCTGGTCACCGAGCCCGCCAGGCACACGAAGCATACGGTCTTCCTTTAGGAAAACAGGGCACTCTCCATCATGAGCTATAAGAGCTCTTCCTGTAATCCCTCCGGGCAGACAATGACCGACATCATCGAATCCCTTAGTTTGTTTTAAAATAAGTTAAACTGAAAATAATTAGCCAGCTCCACACGTCCAAGTGTGAAGTCTGTACTAGATACGGGTATAGTATTATTGCTTGCATGGCCAGCCTAGATCAATAACGGTTTTATAACGAGAGACATAAAGAGTTTGAAGGGCAATCTCCCTCCCCCCAGTCACTGAGTGACTTTATTGCACCAACAAGGTCTCCGTATATCCTTCATAGCTCTCACTTGTGATGCGTAGCTAAATCTCTTTTCCGTTACCAACCCACGCAGGACAAGGATTATGTAGAGTAACCCCAGTCTAAACACTCATTTAAATAAAATGATTTGCATCTAAACTATAATGGGATTACCCAGCATATTTCGAAGAAGAACATATAAGAAGTAAGTATAACAAAAGATTACTGAAGGTAATCCTTAATTAAAAGTGAAGTATGATGACCAGAACCGAGAAGATACGGGATAGTAGTATCTAAGCTAGGTTGGGCCAAACATTTGTGATTTAAGATCTTAAAGGAAAATCAAAAGCATCGAGTATTCAAAACCAAGAACACTGGGAGAATTTAGCGTAAACAACACTAGCTAAAACTCGATGTTCTTTAAAAGAGGACTCAAAAGAAGTATAAAAATGGGGTTATTGTATATACTTAAATATTCGGAACTTATCTACAATGAAAAGAAACTAAACATTATAATTTCTGTTCCATTATTGTTTTCAAGAATCTATTTAGTAATGTTAAAGGTGGTTTCACACTGAGTCAAAGTATAATTTTAAGTATGATAATTTATGACAAGTTTTATTAAGGAAGATTAAAACTTAGAATCTTATAAGGTTTAGATTCCTGTATGATTCAATGAAGATTAAATAGACTAGTTAACTACTTTAGGATGACACACATAAAGTTCAGAGGTCCCCCAAGGTCAGAGTGTCGTACAGCCGTCGCAGCCTTGCGGGCGAACGTCGTCAACACACTTTACAAGAAGCAACCCACGAACGAACGTAATGTCTCCATCAAGAATATTCTTCCTATTGATTCAGGACAATTCTAATTTATTCCTTATAAACAATTTAATGTCATTAGACTAAACTAGAATGTCCCTTCACATAAGAAGAAAGTTTTATGTTGTCTAACTACTCTACATTTGGTAATCTAACGCTAAGATCAGGAGGTCCTCCCGCGGTATATGCCACTCAAACGACGCATCCAATAATGGGCGAGCGTTGTCAGCACATAACACAAGAAACACTATTTCCAAAATCCAACGTTAAAACACCTTGCTAATATCCTTCCATTTGTATTGGAGTACTTCCAATTCATCCCACACATACAGAAGAGGGAATTCAGGATGAATCAGCGAAACCTCACACAAATAGAAAGAGAAGAACTTTAGTATCAGACCCTTTTAGGCTTGAGGGCTCCGGCCCAAGAATGATTAAAATAAATAAATCCGAAGGTTGATATTATCAGATAGACTTAGACAGATACTCCAGTGACACGCGACTTACATTAGCCACAACCAATATAGTGGACATCGGGGACACATGTCACGAGGGCATCCATCCATGCTTGGTTGAACTAAATAAACCTGAGAGCAGGCATTTCTTAATCTCAAAATCTGGGACTCCTATAGTATGAAAGTAAAAGGAAAGATAAGCACCTCCTATGAGCTTGAGTACAGAGATGTAGCAATGCTCTCAGCATGTTCCAATTTTGGGAAATTGAGGCAGAAGATTCAAAATCACTATCAAAGCAATTTATTATTACTTGAAATATTATTATTTATAATATTCACTCTACTTAAACTTACCCTTTATTTCACAATAAAATATCACAATCTATATCCAAGTTTTAGTTTTCAGATATATTATTTTAAGATTTTGAATTGACGTTCTAATTCTTTTGATCTGACGGAATATTTTTCTTAAATTTTATCATATGAAGACATTAGTATATTAAAAACTGGAATTTTGATTTAGGGCCAAAGATTTTATATTATTTTCTAAAAATGGTAATTATTTAATGCATTAATATTTTCTTCCATTTTGATTTTGGGTTTTGATTTATTTTTAGTTAAAGAGATAAAAAATTTATAAAGATTTCAAAATAGCGTCTAGCTTTGAGTAAAACTAAATCAAAAATGATTTATTTGTTGACTATTTGACAATAATGTCAAATAGACAATTCTACCTAAAAAAAGTATAAAAAATATACATTGACTAAAGTCTCCTTGAATTGATGATAATAATATACATCGTCCAAAGTCTCTTTGATATGTTGACAAAATATACAACATCTAAAGCCACCCCTAATCGATGACAATATATATACATCAGAGTCCAGTTTCCATGATTTCACCAAGGACTATTTTAATCAATTTCTCTGTAAAGGAAAGAATTAAACACAATGAAATTTACATTACCTTTACAATTCAAGCAATACCTTTTTTTAGCCTTCACGATTTATCATTTGTGGTTTGCTTTTCCATGTCTATAATGTTCCTTGTAATTCCTGTACCTGTTTAGAAATAGAACATTATCCTGCCTAGCTATACGCGAACAAAGACACTTGTAGAACTAGTTTATACTTAATTATGGGAAAAGAAAATCTTTATTACTATCTACAAATAACGACTCAGATTAGAAACACAGTATGTTATAATTTCCGCAGAGTTATTAATGTTTACAAACGAAAATCATTAAGTGGGAATATCAATTTACTTAAAGTATCACACAGAACAAGCCTCTTATGACCTCGCAGGTAGATCTGTAAAGCTGCAAATATTCTCCAATCAACTCTTCCTCTTTTGACATTGAAATCTGATTTTCTCAACGTTATTTAGCTCACATAACCTGGAAGAAACTATAAATTTCATTAAGTCACATTTCACCTTAACTCAAATACACACAACAACTTTGAACCGAAAATAAATAAAAGATGGAAAACCACAAAATGAATACTTACATAACATTAGTTTCACTCCACTTATTCTTTACACTTTGGAATCAAACCCTGAATGTTAGCATCTTGAATTTATGCGCAAATAAACCTTCCTATACTATATCCTACACGAAGCAATCCCTATCTTTATCTCAATTGAAGGAATCCACAATCCAGGATCATAGCCTCCTTCAAAAGATTCGTCTCATCAGCTGTATGAATTCTATTTTCCGCGAGCTACAAAAATAAAAAAAAAATATAACTCACATAAATCCAGCTTACTAACGACTTTTCTTTCACAGACGTCTCAAAGTAACAACAAGGATATTTGGAACGTTTACCGATTCCTTTCTTCCATTTTTCTCCGTTTTTTCCAAATTTTCCTTGCTTGACGGCCCAAAATCTCTCTCACCTGAAACCTTTAAACATGTTAAAATTCTATTTCAGCTTCATTGCCCTCACTATTCAACAAAACCTGATTCATAGTTTTCTTCTGTTGCTTTCGTTTATCAAAATTTTAGCAACTATTCCTTTTATTCGGTTAAAAAGCTTTTTTCTTTCATTTCCTTTTCTTGACTCTCTCCCGACCCTGTCTCGACTGTCACTCCTTGTCATATTTTTCTACTCCCCGTTTATCGTTACACTTCTTGACACTTCCTCTAAATAGTATTTTATGCATTTAAAATTTATTTAGGGTTCCGCAAGTGCACAGCCTCCCCCAAAATTTTATTATTTCGAAAAATCTAAGAAAACCCCTTTTTTTTTTTCGAGAATTCTAAAATTTTCAATTTTAAATTAATTTTTTTTTTTTTATTATTATTATTATTATTTTATTAAAATAAAACCTCCTATATTGGCCCTTAAATTTTTTTATTCACAAATACAATAAACAAAACAAATAACTAAACTACTAATATTATAAATCATTAAACTAAATTAATTTTTTATTCAAAATTATTAAAACTATTTAACATGTTTATCTAAATTTAGATTTATTTCAGTTCAACCCTGATTATATAACCAAATTAAATTTGTATTAAATTATAAATTATTATAATTCATTATATTTTTAAAACGAAGTCGATTTAATAATGCCAGTCAATTCACTAACAAATTGACTCACTATATACTATAATCAAAATAGTCTTCTAATATTAATTATTAAATTAAAACTAATAAAATTATATTAATTAGGTTGTGACCAGGAATATCTCAATTCCTCTAAAGTTAAAATTTATGATATAATCCCGTGAAAATCTCAATAGCTAACATCCTAAGTATAATATTTAGCCAAATGGACTGCATTATAAACTCCTTTGACACTTTGAGTTTCAGGATCAACGAGAATATACACATTAGCATATTTTATTCCTCCAATTCGATATGGTCCATCATATAATAAATCAAATTTCTTAGTTTTATTTCGACTAGAATCCGATTTATTAAGCCTCCTTAATTTTACCAAATCACCAACTTGAAAATCTATCAACTTATGAGTTCTATTGAATCTATCCTGCCGCTTCTGACTCGAAAGTCTAAGGTTTTCTCTAACTTCCTCTCTAATTTGGTCTAATATTTTATTCGTGAGTGCCCGTGGTAGAAAACGGTCTACTTTAAGTTTCTCTGAATTTCCAAATAATATTTCATTAGGAGAAAATTTCGTACTCTCATGGAACGTATTATTATACAATTCCTCAATCTCCAACAAGTAATGATCCCATCTAGTATGGTCATCATGACAATAAATTCTAAAGAATTTGTTTAATTCTTTATTCACTCGTTCTGTAGTGTTAGGTCGAGGATTACGAATAGTAGTATACAAAGTCTTAATTCTCAAGGCTCTGAGTCCATTTTTCCACTTGTGACTAATAAATTGTTTTCCGTTATCTGTCATAACAGCCTTAGGTTGTATTATTTCAGTGAACACTCTCATACAATAAAGCACTGAGTCTGCTGAAGCTCCACGAAGTCCGAAAAGTTTAATAAATTTACTAAAAGAATCCTGTATTACAAAAATGTAAATATAACCAGCCTCAGTTTTAGGTAGTGGTCCGAAGATATCAGCCATTACTAATTCACCCGGGTTTTCAGTTAAAATCGATTTACATTTCCCTACCCCTTTTATATAGTCAGGTCTAGAAAGCTGACAAACATGACACTTCTGAATACAAGACTTCACTGTCTTACCCATATTTATCCAATAACACCTTAATTGTAAATATTTCAAAGTTTTATATGCGCCAAGATGACCCATCTCTATATGTACCTGTTTACAAATCTCTTCTTGTAGTACCTTGGGCATAAACAAAACGTAATCTCCACGTACAGTTTTAAAATAAAGTAGATCATTATTGACAATACAGCGCAAAGTTATACGTGTAAATCTATCTGTTCTTTCGGGTACTCTAGAACCATTTATTCTCTCCTTAATCCCACATATGACGTTATCAAGCCGTTGATATTCCATCATACGTTGTAATTTATTTTTCAAGTCACGGTCAGTAGAAACACCTACATACATAACAGTTGGATACCACACCTTCTCTTCTTGCAAAACTCCCCCTGGCGGATATCTAGATAAAATATCTACCCCAATATTTTCTACACCTTTTACATGTTCGACTTCGAAGTCAAATTGTTCAAGAAATAAAATCCAACGTGTGACTCTACTATTGTATAATTTCATTTGTTTCATGAAAGTTAATGCCTTATGATCTGTACGAACAACAAATTTCGCTCCTCTTAAATAAGTCTCAAACTTTTTCACAGAATAAATAATAGCCCACAACTCTTGTTCAGTTACAGTCCAACGTAATTCAGAACCCCGTAGTGCACGACTACAGAATCCCAAAATTTTAACCTCACCATTATTTCCAATCTGAAACAATGATCCGGCTATTCCGATCCCTGAACTGTCGGTCTGTAAATAATATAATTTATCCTGATCTGGATGGCTCAATAGAATCGTTGTAATAAATTCTTCCTTTATATTATTGAAAGCTCGATCTAATTCTTCATCCCAAAACCATGCTTGGTTTTTCTTTAATAACCTAGTTAATGGAGCAGTCAAAATACTATAGTTTTTAATGAAACGTCTATAATAATTACAAAGTCCCAAAAATCCTCTTAACTGTTTTTGTTTCTTTGGAATAGGGAATTCCTTTATAGCTTTTATTTTATCCGGGTTAGGTTTAATTCCCGAAGTTGTAACTATATGCCCTAACATTT